>OU862923.1:4096746-5310746 GCA_917880885.1 Limnephilus marmoratus
TCTCATACCCACCGATTTGTAAAACACTAAATATTTCGTAACTGTGCGATTCTTGGAACTTGGCTGACTCGGTAGCTGGATGGGGTGGTGCGGGGAGTGATTTTAAGCAACAGTAACAGTGTTGCGCTACCGGCGGAATAAACTAGATGTACGCAAACATAGAGCGGGTACGTAATACCCGACCTCATAGTTGGTGTAACTATTGTGTGTTCCAGATGTAACTATTGTACACGGTATAACTATTTTGAGTTATTGTATAAAACAGATTTATTATTTAATTTTGTGAACACAATCGATCGCAATTTCCCTAATTTGTCGATATTAAGTCATAGTTTCTAAATTTGTTGATTTGTGCTTAAAAAATACTACTCTGTTTTTCATAGAAATATAAATACTTTTATAACCAGAACTGGGTTATTTTATCATATTACCTCATTTCCCATTTGTCACATTTTGTTTTTCATTTTGTCACATCAGTGTATGTACATTCAGGGTGAAGGGACGTACTTGACTTACTTTAACAGTGATTCATGACATTATTTGGTGTTAAAAATGTAAATTAAATTTTGGTCTCCGTTGACTTTTTGATTTTTTTTTAAACCAAACTCAGCCGAGTAACCGCCAACCCCTCCCCCCGACCTTATCTCTCCAGTACCTGATTTTGTTCGTTTTAGAAAATTATCACCAGAGACCAAAATTTCATTTGCATTTTCTACTCCAAATGCAGTAACGAATCACTGGTCAAAGTAAGTCAAGTACGTTTCTTAACACCCTTTCTGTACGCAGTTACACAAGTATCAATCGCACAATAAATAAATAAAACAGGTCAAAGTTGAACTAGGTGACATTCAATAATCTTTTTACAAACTCAACTCTCATATAAATATATTTCAGTAATAAGTATTATTCTAAAGTCATTTCTGTTATCAAAATCGACACTTCTATATTAAGGTATGTCATACCCACCTCACAGCTGGCGTAACAATTTTTCACTCATTCACGCCGGGTTAAAGGGCTATAACTTTTAATAATAATAATTTTTATTTTAGTAATTTGTACATTGAAGTTTACAAATTTCTAATTGATTAAAATATTTCATATTCACTATATTTTTTCAAGTTTTATGTAGCTCCTACAATACATCTTGAACTTTCCAATTGGTGTGGACTTTAAAGTTTCTGGTAGTGTGTTATACAACTTCATTCCCTTGTACAGTAGACTGTTCTGCGTATTCGCTTTGTCCTTTTTTTGTAGCCTAATTTCCTTGCACGTCCTTGTGTTATATCTGTGAATGTCTTTATTGTATACAATTTTATTTGAGAAGTATTTTGGTAACGTGTTGTTCAATATTTTGTGGATAAATACCATCGTGTTCAAGGTCAGCATCTATCTGTTTCACGGTCAACCAATTTAGTTCCTTTAACATTTTAATTATTTTTAAAAAAATCTGTTTCGTCGGAGAATTATTCTCATAGCCCTGTTTTGGAGAATTTGTAACTTATTTTGTTCTCTTTCGTTACATAGGAAAAGTATACTTGAGCAGTAGTTGAAGTGTGGAGCAATAATTGAATTGTATATGGTGATTGCAGTTTTTCTAGAAATTTTTGGCCGAATTCTTCCAAAAAAAGATATCTTTTTGCCAATTTTCTTTTGGGTGTATTCAGCATGTCTATTGAAGTTTAGTTTGGAATCTAATATAACTCCTAAGTATTTCATTTCAGTAACATTTTCAATAATTTCACCATCAATTTTAATTTTGCTTTCACTGGATGTCTTCTTGTATCCGATCACCATACATTTTGTTTTTTTTGTATTTAATTTAAGCTTATTTATTTTTAGCCATCTTGATACATCATTTAGTTCATTATTTAAAATGTGTATTAGTTCTTCATAGTTATCTCCAATTAAGTATATTAGTGAATCATCGGCAAAAAGTCGTACTTTGCATTTTGAAAATATTTTCACCATGTCATTAAGGAGAGAGCTGGCACAAAACCGAGATGAGTGGAGGAAGACTCTTGAGGAGGCCAAGACCCACCAGGGGATGTAGAGCCAATAGTGATGATGATTTTTTCTCAGTAGTCGAATTGGTAATGCGTATGTCCCGGTAAGACGATAGGTTGTGGGTTCGAGTCCATATAGAGTATGAACAATAGAGGTCCAAGGACCGATCCCTGTGGTACTCCTAACTTATTTTCCATTGGTTTTGAAAATTGATTATTTATTTTTGTTACCTGCTTTCTGTCTCTCAAATACTCTTGTATTAATTTAATGGCTACAGATGAGAAACCAATTTCTTTAAGCTTTCTTATTAGTATGTCTCGGTCTATAGTTTCGAATGCCCTTTGAAAATCCAAAAATATTGCTAAGATAAATGTATTATTATTCATTCCTTCCTTCCATTCTTCGACAATTACGTTTAATGCTGTTTCACATGAGTTATTAGATCTGAACCCTGATTGCTCTTGGTATAAAATATTGTGTTTATCTAGATATTGCAAAATTTGTTCTTTTATTATAACTTCAAGAATCTGCTCATATTTTGGTAAGGTGTTGATTGGTCGAAATTCTTCACATTTTCTGGTATTTTTTACCTTTGGAACCGGTATAATGGTAGATATTTTCCATGACTGTGGAAATTTTCCTTATTCAGTCGTCTCATTGATAATATTTAATAGAGTAGATCCAATTACTGGAAAAGCATCTCTTATTTTACTAATAGTTAATCCATCGGAACTATTCTTTGATTTTATTTTGTTTAAAATGTTAAATAAATATTCTGCATTTATTTTTCTGAAGACCAATGATTCTTTGTTTGGGTCGATATTATCATTTGTGGGGTTAACAGCAATGTTGGGTATTAGTTTGTTAATTTGAATGATACTTTCAATAAAATAAATTTTAAAATAACTCGAATTTTGAAAAATCATTGAAATGAGATTTTCTTGAATATCTAAATTATCGAAATATGAAGATTTTTTTCTAGACTAGAATACCCCCTTAATGAGTAAAAACTCAAATTGTAATATTTAATTAAATGAAGACAATATTTGTGAAACTCAGTCGAAAATCTGAAAACAGAAAAACAAAACAGGTCATCTGATCGTATCTTTTTCTGATTGTTCGGTTTTCAGATTTTCGATTGAGCTTCGCTAATATTGTCTTCATTAAATTAAATAATAAATATGATTTTCCATTGTGATACGAAAGCATACCATTGCTTATCGGTATGAAGGTACTTCTAGCGCGTAATGCGTTCATAGGTCTTCTATTATTTAAAAAAAATCAGCATTTTGTATAGATCTTTTCCATGCGGTGTTAGTGGATTTGAACTTGGAAACGAATTTAAAAAATATGGATCTAAGCTTCTGAAAATAAACACCTACGTCAATGCTACGTTCGGATCATTTATATCAATTAACAAACTTCATAAAATAAAATAAAAAGATTTTTTTCATTGTTTCATCGAGGAGAGCCTTTTAATCCCATATTACTTTTATGGCACTGCCTATTACCGTTATACACAGTGTCCAGAAACTAATGACAAAAACGGGAAACAGAAAACTTTGTAAAAAATTAATTAATGGTTTTTGTGTTTTATTCGTAGAACTCCATTTTAATTTTTAGAAATTTAATTAAAATTACATTTGATGATGTTATTATCGAGTTTTGCAGTTATTTTAGAATGTATTTTAGTTACAGCTGTTTCGACTTGTAAGGTCATTTTCAAACTGCGGTCTCGATATAACATTATCAAATTTAATTTTAATTATTTTTCTAAAAAAAATAATTTTTTTTTATATACCGTCCCGGTACCAATTTCGATAACATTCATCCGATACCTAAGATGACACACCACCGTTACCATTTTTATTGATATTTATATATATCTACGTGGAAAGTTTAAAATTAATGGTAACATATTTTTTGAATAAATTAATTGTAATGCACAAGTATTTAACATCATTTGTATGGATTGTAACTCTGAAATAAGAGTAAAAATTTCTTTCTTACTTTTTACATTAGCTCCACACAGGAGGTCCTGAGGAAAAAATCCCCTTAGGGCCTATGTCATCTTTCGGGATGCTGTGTGGAGGGGTTTTTTAGGAAAGGAAGGAGAGGAAGTTTTGGGAAGGAAAAGGGTATTGGGGGTGGGTAGGAATCTTGGGGTCACTTTGTCCAGGAGTGACAGACGTATGAATCCATCTCTTCCACTGTGGTGCAAGGCGGTGTTCCGAGAGTGAGCGGCTGGAGAAGTCAAAAGGACTCCCTTAACCATCGTCTCCCGATCCGGCTTGCCACGCAGCTGGTGGGCAGACTCATCCGCCGTCAAGACCTGGAAAAACCTCACGCCATGAATCCGGGCACCACTGCTAAATCACCAAACGTAGTGAACTACTTGGTTTCTCGTGCTGTTTGAATGCTTTGGTTTGACATTCCTTGAATTATTTCACTACCCTGGAAAACTAGTAGGTAATTATAATACATTATATATGTATCACAGCGAATATTTTATTGCTTTTATGGAAAAATAATATTACATACACCTTTTAAATAATTATAACCTAACGCAGGTAGCCCAGAGGGAAATAATTTCTCTAACGGTATATTTAACATTTGCGGAGTCTGTATGGAGGGTCTTTTTGAGGAAAGAAAGACAGGTACTTAATGTTAGAGGGAGGAAACAAAAAGGGAAAAAAACAGCTGAGCTGTTTAACACAATAATGAGTTCTATAAACGACCCATTATCAAGTGGCGAGTGTCAACCGTGCACAAATGTTGAGCGCGCGTTTGGCATGTTTTCAGGATATGCACTTGCACTGGTGCCGAAGGAATCAATGGTGCAAGTTCGTGGGAGCATTATCCTTTAACATAACCGTAGAACTAGTATAGTATTCAGTTCTGTTGATAAGGGAATCAATCAAATGGTCCACCTGTTTCTGCGCAGTTCTCAAGATCAAAAGTGTATTGTTTATCTATGTAAAAATATTATGCAATCAATTTGTGAGAGAGGAATCTGTCAAACTGTTCAAGTGGTACCTACCATGTAAGCTTACCGAGATATTATTGACAAAAGAAAATAAGTAACGTAAGATGCCATCAGTGGTACTATAAGGTTAACGTCGCGTGAAGTAAATAAAATGAAAATTCACACCACAAGTATCCAGACGGGGTTTCCATTACACACACATATGGGAACTTGTTTCACCCGTAGATATAATAATGTACCTACAATAATACGTTTTATTTGTACCGTGGTAAACTCCTCTAATGGTTTTAATTGGATTACTCGCGAGCAATTTGGCGGCATAAAAAAACCTTATGGCGTCGTTTTAAAATTTAAATAAAACATTGTTACAGTGCTTTACAGGTGCTGTAATATTATTATATAGACCTTCATCATAAATAATAATAATAATAATAATAAAATGGTGAATAAAAACAATGTTGTAATGTATTAGTGCGTGAATTATCACGAGAGATAATAATGGTAGATTTGTTTATATTAAGCGGATAGGTCGGTCACCTAGCTGAACCATCATTGGAAAACTTGTATGAGCCAACTAACTAACTACCTACCTACGTACATGGTATAAATAAATTTGAAATTAAACGTCAAATATGACCAAATAGTGTGTGCAACTATATATAAATATATATATATATATCTGTGATAATATCAGGTTAATATCAAGATAATATCGTATTACTTGATTTTTCCGTAAATAAATGGCGATGTGCGAATTTATATATCTATTTCTATAATGCTCTATCTTATTTTGTTCTACTATTAATACTTTGTCCGTCTGTATCACACATTTTTGGTATCCCCGTACTGTATTTATACCGAGTTGAATCATCACCAGGATATACTTCTATGTAGGAACCAATTACCTCCGGCATGCTACAGAGATCAGTCCTGGGTCCGTAATTAAATACAAGAACTGATTCATTTGTAAGACGTTTATTGACACTCTTGACAAGTTCAAGGTTATACATCAAGTGACGCGACAGACCTGCCAACTATCCGCATCTGACAGCTGGTTATTATTATTACCAACATAACATCCTTTCCTCCTTCCATTTTTTATTTATTTTTATATCAAACCAAATAACAATGACAAAGAAACTTAAGAGTAATCACTATGACTAAATCGTACAGGGGGTTTCACAACTCTGCCAGACCTAGTTATAATATCATTATTTCCACTAGTGCTGGGTAAAGGTTCAATAACAATTTCATTTTCCTGACTTGTAAAGTCTTGCCATTTATCGGGATTCTCATAACTTGATTTTGACTTAAGACAACTTTTTTTTATTTGGTTAACATGAACCTTTTTCACCTCTCCTCCGATTAATTGAATTAGATACACCCATGAACTTAATTTCAACTTAACAGTTCCCTGAAACCATTTCATAGGACCTTTCACATGTCTTAAATAGACCAAAACATTATCATTTTCTTTAAATTCTTTCAATGCATTTTTTGTTGATTGTTTGACATTTTGTGATTGTTTACTTTTATTGACATGACTTTCTTCTGACAAAATATGTAGTGGTGTACGTGGCTCATATGAAAATATTTTAGCCATTGGAGATACACCCGTAACAGAAGTAGGAGTGGAACGATAACTATACAGACAATCTATTAGACGTTGAGCTGGCGATAAAAATTTAGAATTTTTCGAAAACATAAATTTAATTAATATTTTTTTGAAAGTTTGAACAGACCGTTCCGCTAATCCATTTGACTCGGGATTATACGGCGGACAAAATAATAATTTAATTGATTTTTCTTTACAAAAAATAGAAAATTCTTTGCATGAAAATGGGGGACCATTATCACAAACAATAGTTTTCGGAAAAGCGAATCTGGAAAAAACTTCACCTAATTTAGATAACAAATCCGAATATTTAGTATTTTTCATGTAAAAACATTCTACCCACTTTGAATATGAGTCGCAAACTAATAAGTATTTTGAACCTTTTAAATCAAAAAAATCCAAATGGACTCTTTCCCATGGACTTTCAGCAATAGGCCAACTATGACGTACATTTTTGTTAGCATTTTGTACAGACTGACACATTTCACATCTAGAAATAACATCTTCAATATCTTGATTCATACCTAACCACCATACATATGAACGAGCAAGAATTTTTGATCTGACTATACCAGGATGACCATAATGTATTAAATTTAGGACTTTGGACTTAAGAGATTCTGGTATTACAATTCTGTCACCAAATAAAAGACATTTTCCTTTGACCGACAGTAAATTTTTAAACTTGAAATATTTTTTAATTTCTGGACTTGACAAGTTTTCAATCCAACCGATTGAAACATACTTAATGACTTTACATAACGTTTCATCTTTTTCAGAATGACTTTCAACTTCTGAGAATGGAATTAATGGTGTAGACATGTATACAAAATTACATTCCTCAATATTGAATTGTTGTTTACTTGGCAAACGTGACATTACATCTGCTTGAGGAATTTTCAATCCTTTTTTATATTCCAATTTATAATTGTACGCAGACAATATTATAGACCATCTTATAAGACGTGATGCTGCTAAAACGGGGACTTTTTTGTTTTCAGCAAATAAAGACAACAATGGAGCATGATCAGTATATATCGTAAAATGACGACCAATTAAATATTTGTGAAATTTCTTAATTCCAAAAATAATAGCAAGGGCTTCCTTGTGCAATTGGCTATAATTTCTTTGAGCTGAATTTAATGTTGCAGACTCAAAAGCTATAGGAAATTCTTGATTCTTTACGACATGACTTAAGACACAACCGACACCGTATGCACTGGAATCGACTGTAAGACACAATGGTTTTGACGGATCAAATAAAACTAACACAGTTTTATCTGACAAAAGAGACTTACTATTTACAAATGCCTTTTCGCATTCATCAGACCAACACCATTTTACATTTTTTCTTAATAAATTGTGAAGTGGTTCTAGCACTGTAGGACACATAGGAATAAAATTCCTATAAAAATTCAACATTGACAAATATGACTTTAGTTGAGTAATATTTTCTGGACACCCAGTAGACTTAATTTTCTCAACTTTCGACAAAGACGGACTTTTGCCCTGACCTGACAAAGTAAACCCTAAAAATTCAAAAGAATTCACAAAAAATTCACTTTTTGACACATTAATTTTTATATTAAACTCATTTAATTTTGACAAAACTTTATCCAAAGTATCAGAACACTCCTTCTCGTCTTTACCACCTATACAAATATCATCAATATATGCAGCACAGTTTTTTATGCCACACAAAACTGTATCAATTACCATTTGAAAAACGGCAGGAGCCGATGACAATCCATAAGTTAAACGATTATAGACATATAAACCATTACATGTATTAATTGTAAGTAATTCTTTACTAGAATCTGACACAGACAACTGTAAATATGCGTTTGTTAAATCTAATTTACAGAATACTTGACAACCTGAAAATTTATTAAAAATATCCTCTGGACGTGGAATAGGATATTGATCAATTCTCAATTGTGGATTGACTGTAGATTTCAAATCTGCACATAAACGTAATTTTCCATTTTGTTTAGGTACACAAACTATTGGAGAAGACCAACTACTATATTTAACTTTTGAAATAATGCCTTCGCTTTCAAGACGACTTAGCTCTTGACATACTTCAGCACGAAGTGCATAAGGAACTTCATATGCTTTGTGAAAGACAGGAGTAGCATTATTTTTTAAACTTAAATTCACAGAAAATTCTTTAATTGGTAAATCGTTATTAGTAATCGAAAAAGAATTTAAATATTTTTGTGACAATTTTTTAACAATATTTGTTTTATTTTTCTCGCTGACAGACACTGAATTTACAGTATTATTATGCATATTTGACATTAAAGAACTTAAGAAAGTATTTTCCCAAGATGGATCAAACACTTTTAACCAATTTCTACCCAAAATAGCATCAGACGACAGATTTTTTATAACCAATACTGGTAAATCCATTACAACATTAGAATCCACAACATTTACTTTTGCCATAAAAAATCCGAAACAAAATAAATTTTGACTATTTGCTGTGAACAAATTACCGTAGAATTGACTTAACTGACAAGTTTTGAAAAATTTTAAATACATTTTGTTACTTATTAATGTCGAAGAACTTCCTGTGTCAATCATAAAAGACATATTGATACCATTTACAATTAAATTAATTTTCGCTGTATCAGACACTGACATATTTAATACATTTACATTATTGACACATTTTACGTGATTGATGATTGATTTTGCATTTGGACAAAATTTCGACGTATGCCCGTAAATATTACACTTGTAACATTTCCACTTTTTTGAAGGACATAACTCCGGTTGATGAGTTATAAAACACCTCTCGCATCTTCTGGACCCTTGACGTGATGGAGATGACAGTTGACTTGATGACCTTGAACTCCTTTGACCCTTGAATCCAGTCCTTTCACCCTGATGAAATCGCCTACTAGGACTATTCTGACGTGAAGGGCGATCCTTTGAGACATGACATGTTTTTTTATGTGACATTTTTGACTTGACTTCACAGATTTCCGATGTAACATTTTCTTTGTGTAAAATTTGCTCTGAGCTGTGACTAACTGTCTCAATATTTTTGACAATAAATTTTGCTTTCTCAAAAGTTAACGATTCATCTTCAGATAGCAATCTTCTAGACATTGCATCATCTTTTAAACCACACACCAATTTATCTCTCAGAGCTTGGTCTAGAAAAGCACCAAAATTGCATGATATTGACAGACTTTTTATATCCGTAATATAATCATCGATTCCTTCGTTAGAATGTTGTTTCCGGTTATAAAATTTATATCTTTGCGCAATTGTACACCTTTTTTCTTCATATTTACTCCTCAGTGTTGTTACAATATCGTTGAAGGTTAAATCTTCTAGATTTTTCGGATGCACCGTTTCTTTTAAAATTTTAAATTTCTCCGCACCGATCAATATACACAAATATCCAATTTTTTCTTTCTCTGCGATATTAATAATTTTTAGATACATTTGTATGCGTTCCAAAAACATATTGAAACTACTCATCAATATGTACGTACGATTGTTATTTTTGGAGTCTTTTTTCGTTTCGTTTTGGAGAATTTTTGTCGGCGGGAGAGGAGCTGTCAAGTGAACACGCCGGGCCGCGGGTACCTTGGTTGACACCGACTCCAAAAATAACAATCGTACCTACATATTGATGAGTAGAAAAGGTAAGTTGATTATAAAGTTGTAGAAGAATACGAAATTATTTTTTTACTTTTTAGTGCATTTTTTGAAGTCGTTTTTTTCTTTTCTTAAAATTTTTGTTTATTTTTTGATTTTTAGTGAATCTGAAGTACACTAACTAATTCGATTAAGATTGGGCCGAGTATCGTAAATTTGTTCTTCAGAATTGTAGAGTTCCGTTACTTTGTCATGGATCCCATAATCAGAACCTAACCAAACTCTCATCAAACTACCCTTGAAGTACATCCTTTCCAATAAAAAAAGAATCATCGAAATCGGTTGGCGTGATATTGAGTTATTCGTCCATTTGTCGCGCACATACTTGATGCAAATTTAAGACTTATATGATTTTCTCATGGATGCCATTGTCAGAACTGAACCAAATTAAATTGGGACCACACGGGAAGCACCAGCTTTTAAATAAAAAAAGAATCATCAATATCGGTTCACCCAGTCGAAAGTTCTGAGGTAACAAACATAAAAAAAAAAAAATAAAAATACAGTCGAATTGAGAACCTCCTCCTTTTCGAAGTCGTTTAAAAAAAATATTTTTCTTTTATTTATCTGCTGTTCAAATTAATCCATGGGAAGTAGTGAGGAACCAGGAGAATTATATTGTGTTATTAATTATTACTAACTTTGTCTAGGTAAAAAAGGAAGTAGTATGTGTTGTATAGTAACAGTAAAAATAATAATAGGTACCTACTAACCTTTCGTAGAAATATTACTGTTAGACAGAATTCAAATTCTTTTAGCCATATGTTTGGCTTAGCAAGACCATAAAGTGTTGTCTGTATCTTTCTAAATTCAAAATAAATGTATTATTCCTCCACGATAAAAACTAATAAAAAATAACTTAAAAAATCGTAAGTAGAAAAAATGTAATCTTTAAAACTCTTATTAGAGATTAATCTACACTAATATTATAAATGCGAAACTGCGTGTGTTTATAAACAACTAAACCGATTTCGAAAATTCTTTCAACAATGGGAAGCCACAATATACGCTACGTAAAATAGGCTGTATATAATGGTAAGCTCTGACATTATGAAATTATAAATATTAATATAGTATATTTATTAGGTATACGTTTTCTGTCTCCTAACAAAAGTGAGTTATGCTAACGTCGGAAGAAAAGCAATTATTTGATAAATATTTGAGGGATTTTTTTTATTTCAGGCGTTGTTGTTAAATAAATGTACGCGCATAACTTCCGAACGACTGCACCAAATTGGAGAATTCTTTTGTTTTTGTTCGTTATTACAGGTGAGCTACGGCAATATGAAATGTGCAATAGGTTGCACGTGAACTGTTTGATAACTAAATGTACCGGGACTGAATGTATGAAATGCGGGAAGGGGGAGGGGGGAGGGGAACCTGGGAGGGGAACTCCGGAGGGGGGTTCACGGGTCGGGGGAAGGGGGGGAATAGAGTGGGGAGAGGGAAGGTGGAGGAGGCGGAGTGGGAACGCGACAGGGAAAGAGAACGCGGAAGATAAAGGGGAGAAGGAAGGGGAACGGGACGATTGGCAATGGACACAGAGGGAGAAACAATTTCTTTACTAAATGACAGCAACGCATACCGGGTACCAGATAATCTTTCCTACTAATATTATAAAGGGGAAAGTTTGTATGGATGTATGTTTGTTACTCTTTCACACAATAACTACTGAATGGATTTAAAAAATTCTTTCACTAATAGAAAGCTACATTGTTTGCGAGATCTATAGGCTATATATATTGGTAAGCTCTGGCGTTATGAATAATCTCTGGCGTTATGAAATTATTTATCATACATTTTCTGTCGGTAACAAAATCGATTTATTGCAAACGTCAGAAAAAAACAAACCAATAGTCACCTTGGAAACGATGTTTTTTTTTTTTAATTTGGCAATTCACCCTAAAAAGAGTGCTTTGCTGGCGTCGTACTTATATCTAAAAATGAATCGCCAAAATGTATGTATGCGCATAAACCCGAACGACTGCACCAAATTGGACAATTCTTTATTTGTTGTTCGTTATTTTGTATAAAACTACCGTTGAGTTCTGGCATTATGAAATTTGTATAAAAAATTATAATAGGTTGCACGCGAGCAGGATGCCAACTGAATGTATCGGGAATGAATGTGTGGAATGCAAGAGGTGAGAGGGGGGAGTGGGGAGGCGGTTAGGGGTGTGAGAGGGGGGAGGAAAGGAAGGGGAAAGGGGAAGGATGGAGGAGGATGTGGGGAGGAGTAGGGGATGGGGGTTAATGGGGGGAGTGGTGTGGGGAGAGGGAAGGTGGAGGAGGCGGAGTGGGGTAGGAGGGGTCGGAGGGAAGTAAGGGGTAGGGGTGAGGGAAGGGGTGGGTGGAGGTATAGGGAGGGTGGGTTGATGGGAGTGAAGAGAGGGAAGGTGGAGGAGGCGGAGTGGGATGGGAGAGGTGGGAGGGAAGGAAGTGGAAGGGAGGGATGGAGGAAGGTGGGGGGAGGTGGAGAGGGAGGGGTGTGGGGTGGCGGTGGGGTCGGTGGAGAAGGAGGGGGAGAGAGAGGGGGGGTTGATGGATGAGTGGAGTGGGGAGAGGGAAGGTGGAGGGGAGAGGAGTGAAGGGGTGGGTGGGGGGAGGGGGGAGGGGGAGAGAGGTTGATGGGGGGAGTGGAATGGGGGGAGGGGTGGGTGGAGGGGGAGGGGGGTTGATGAGGGTAGTGGAGTGGGGAGAGGGAAGGTGGAGGAGGCGGAGTGGGAAACTCCTAATACCATGCGAGCGAAGCCGCGGGAAAAAGCTAGTATATTATATTTTTAAAAATAAAGAAAAATAATTTTTTTTGGGCCCCTCGAAAATACCGCTTACCAGACAAAACAAACAGTGCGCCGGAAAAAAGATCGTCCCGAATTTGAATTCGGAGAATGTTACTAGGCTGTCAAAATTCGCGCGCGAACAATGTAATATTTTACGGTTGTTCCGTCATCCGTGGCGCTGGCCAGGTTATCTGTCTGTTACAGGCTACAGTTTGGTGGGGCAAAACCGAACAAAAGCTCGACTTGTTAAACAGGCTCGCAACGAAAAGCCGTTTTTTATAACCTAATAAAGGTATATGGGGGTCAATGAGATTTTTTTAGACAATTTCTTGTCGTCAAGGTTTTTCGTCAAGATTTCCGTATTGTCAGTGAATATTGTGCAAGATTGTCGTGTTTTACTTATATTTGTTGACGTATTGCCAGTGCGTGAGTTCGCCCGGTTACCGGCGAATTATTTTCTTCAGGGCCTCCTGTGTGGAGTTACATGGTGTAAAAAAAAAACATAATATAAGGTCCGGTCCTGTGAAGGCATAATTGGAGCAATCCGCTCCAGGCACCGTCATCTTGCCAAGACGGTAAGGAGCCGAGGTGTTGATATTAACATCTAATACAACGCCATATTAACTTTGGCTCAAGGCCGGCTCTGCATAATGTAGACAACATCTACCGGATCTGCCGGATCTGCCCTGATGATGGACACTGCAACGCTGTCCGAAACGTTGGCTAAAGAAGGAGGTAGCGCAACACGGCATAACATCCCAAAAACAAATAACAAAAATATTTTGGGTCTCTGTTCGCCACGTCCTGCCCGCTACCAAAATTGTCGTAATTTCGAACGAGATTAAGAAATAATAATTACTAACTTTTACACGCGGCTTCGCTCGCATGGTATTAGGGGAAAATTACTATATAAAAAAATTTCCCACGGAAATGAAATGTTTTTCCGGAGATAAAAAGTAGCCTATGTCATTTCGCTCCAACTCCTCCATTTATATTATTACAGCGGTATGCGTTGCTATGCCATTTAATAAAGATTTTTTCCCCCTGCCTGTCCTTTGCCATTCGTCCCGTTCCCCTTCCGCCTATATTTCCTCTCCCACGTCCCCTTCCCCTCTCGCGTTTCCACACCGCCTCCTCCACCTTCCCTCTCCCCACTCCACTCGCCCGCTTCCCCCGTCCTGCGAACCCTCCTTCCAGGTTCCCCTCTCCCCTCCCGGGATCCGGTATGTATATTTTGGAGTGTTGATTACGAATCCGAGTGATGTCAACAAAAATAAGTTGAAATTTTAGGTATAGCTAAAAAAAAAAAGAAGAAAAAAAATCTCGTTTTTTTATTATAATTACATCAAAAAACATTAACAAAATACATTCGTCCCAATTTTCTCTCATTTGGGTTCTTACAATTTAGGCGTAATTGCTAGCTAATATTTAGTCCAGCACAAAATATAGCGATTCCTTGCAAAAGATCGGGTTGTTT
Source organism: Limnephilus marmoratus (assembly GCA_917880885.1). Taxonomy (NCBI): domain Eukaryota; kingdom Metazoa; phylum Arthropoda; class Insecta; order Trichoptera; family Limnephilidae; genus Limnephilus; species Limnephilus marmoratus. The sequence continues at coordinate 4,111,284 of OU862923.1, forward strand.
TGAATTTTTTTATATTATATCGTTTGACGTTCAAATCAGGTTTTCAACCTCGGTGAACATTTGGGCAGTTATCATTATTTTTTGCCGTACATTTAAAAAAATAAACTTTTTTGAAAGCAGCCTAAATTTGCTATAATTTGAGCATAAGAAGAGGTGTACATACAGGTACGACTATTCCCGAGATGCAAATTTAAACAACTAACTAATTGACCATCACGCCGTTTCCGCAGGGGTGGGCAGAGAGGACGGACCGCCAAACAACTCGATCTGGGCACACACTCCTTGTCTCGTTCACATTCATACATCGTATCACACACGCTCTTCTATTATTCCGACTCTTCACATCGCCCGACTCAAGTATCTGATTCCCTTGGTCGTGCCATATCTTTCTCGGGCGTCCCCGACTTCTTCTACCATTCATATTTGCGTCATATTATATAACTCATTCCCCATACAAACTTCGTTCATCCTAGATACGAGAGACTGTTGATCTTTCATACTGTTAGAAATCAGCACCGCATCATCAGCATACAACAGGCAACATACTTTCAAATTACTCAATTTCGAACCCAATCCCGTCTCTTTTAATTCTTGCATACAATTATCCATGTATAGATTGAATAACCACGGTGACATTACGCAGCCTTGTTTAACACCTTTTTTGTGTCACCGTGACACCGTGGCGCAGTGGTCAGCGCGTCTGCCCGGAAAGCAAGAGGTCCTGGGTTCGAGTCCCAGAGATGTCAATATGTTTTTCTGATTTTTCTGTTTCCAGATTTTCGATTGAGTTTCGCTTATGTTGTCTTCATTTATTTAAATTTATTCTTTTGTTCAATAACTCGACTGCAGAATGATTTTTCGACCTTTTTGTTTTCTCCTTTCCAAAATTAGGTGTTTAAGATGACAATATACCCTTGTAGCAATTGAACGTGCTACGTAAACACAGTTAAAAGAAAGCTCTAGAATCATCGGTTGATAGTTTTTTTATGTGCCATTAAAATTTTCACAATGTTATCAACATATGGAGTGTGACAGTCAAAAATAATAAACAGTACAATTTGTTTCAGCTTGCTGTTCAAAAGAATTGGAATTTGAATTGCTTGAATTTGAATTCTTAAGTAAGTACTTCTCACAGCGCAGGTAGCTACAGTACTCCCTCCCCAGACAACGCAGACATGGCTGCGGTGGAAAGAGGAATAGTCAGATACCGAGGTGATCGGGAAATCGAACCCGCCTTCCAGAACGAGTGGTTGTGTGTGTCCGATCCTTACTGCCATCGAACAACGGAAGGGTTGGTTGTGATGTGGCGGCTGGTGACTCTGATGCGGTTTGCGAGTGTGATGTGAAACTCTCAAGATCTTGAGCAACGTATGCTGGTTTGAGGCGGTCGATGCTCACGGTGATTTCCTTCCCTTTTACCAGTATGGTATATGTTCGTTCGTGCCGACGAACGACTTTATGAGGGCCACTGTAGGGTTGTTGAAGCGGGCTCTTGACTGTGTCGTCCCTCAGAAAGACGTGAGAAGCTGTGGGAAGATTTTTGAAGACGAAACGATGTCCATAACCATGGCGGGTATCTTCAACTGGTCTCAGCTCGTTGAAATGTTTCCGTAGTTCCTTGAGGAAGCTTCCGGTGTCGTCGTTAACATTAGGTCGTGCTGTACATAGAAATTCGCCGGGTAAGCGGAGCGGCTCGCCGTATACTAGCTCGGCTGAGGTTGTCGCGAGGTCATCTCTCCAAGCTGCTCTGATTCCCATGAGTACGGTGGGAAGTGTTTCCGTCCAACGGTTATTCTGATGGCACTTGATCGCTGCTTTCAGTTGACGATGAAATCGTTCCACCATGCCATTTGCTGCGGGGTGGTATGCAGTTGTATGGATTTGCGTCGTGCCTGCCAGGAAATTCAACTGCCTGAACAGCCTCGACTCAAATTGTCTCCCTTGGTCCGTAGTAATGCGGAGTGGAGTGCCGAATCTTGTTATCCAGCCCTTGTAGAAAGCACGCGCCACTGTTTCAGCCTCTTGGTCTGGGATCGGGAATGCCTCTGGCCATCTCGTGAATCTGTCTACGCACGTGAGACAGTATCGGCATCCTTCTGAAGAAGGCATGACGATTATGTCGATGTGGACGTGCTCGAATCTAGCGGAGGATCTGGGAAAGGCTCCCAGGGGTGCTGACACGTGCCGTGTAATCTTGCTTCGTTGGCATTGAAGGCAATTGCGTGCGAGCTTAATAGTCTCAGCTTTAATGGCCGGCCAGACATAACGTTGAGTTATGAGCTTAACCGTGGCCTTAATTCCAGGGTGAGCCAGCTGATGGACCGCATTGAATGCCGCAGGTCTGAACTTCTTCGTGACGAAGGGTCTGGCTATGGTAGTTGAGACGTCACAGTAGAGATGCGCGTCAGTACCCGGAATATTAATCTTTTTAAGTTGTAGGCTAGAACTTCCTTGCAAGTGTTGTTCCAGTTCAAGGTCGCACATCTGGTCAGCTGCCAGCGCTGCGTAGTCCAGAGGAGTATCTATCGTCTCGACCCTGGAGAGAGCATCCGCGACGATGTTGTCTTTTCCGGAGACGTGTCGGATGTCAGTTGTGAACTGGCTGATATAGTCCAGATGGCGGAATTGCCTTGGTGAGCATTTGTCTGCTTTTTGTTGGAAGGCGAACTTGATAGGCTTATGGTCTGTAAATATGGTGAACGACCTGCCTTCCACCATATGGCGAAAGTATTTCACAGCGAGATAGATGGCTAGTAGTTCTCTGTCGTATGCGCCATATTTCTTTTCAGCTGCCGAAAACTTCTTCGAAAAGAATGCTAGAGGCTCCCAGTGACCTGCGACGAATTGGTGGAGTGCGGCACCGGCTGTAGTTTCAGACGCGTCGCTGACGATAGAGAGTGGGGCGTCGCACTTCGGGTGAACGAGCAGGGTTGCCTGGGCCAGAGCTTCCTTGCACTTGCTGAAAGCTTCTACTGTTTCGGCAGTCCAAGACACGAGTTGTTTGCCTTTTTGGTTCCCTTTTAGGAGGTCATTGAGTGGAGCTTGTGTCCTCGCGGCGTTGGGAATGAATCTTCTGTAAAAATTTATTGCTCCCAGGAAACGGCGGAGATCCTTGATGGAAGCTGGTTGGCTGTAGTTGTTGATGGCCTCCACTTTATCTGGGAGGGGTGAAGTGCCAGCGTCGGACACCGAGTATCCTAGGAATTTGACCTTAGTCAGGCCGAAATGGCATTTGGCGGTGTTGATTACAACACCATATTCCTGCAGGCGCTGGAATAATATCTTGAGGTGGGCTAGGTGCTCTTCCTCTGACGTTGAGGCAATAAGGATGTCGTCTATGTAGGCGTAACAGAAATCTAAGCCTCTGGTAACCTCGTCCATGAAGCGTTGGAAGGTCTGGGCTGCGTTGCGGAGGCCGAAAGACATCACCGGAAATTCGAAGAGTCCGAATGGCGTAGTGATTGCTGTTTTCGGAATGTCCTCGGGAGCCACAGGGATTTGATTATATGCCCGCACCAGATCAATCGTTGAGAAGATCTTGGTGCCGCTCAGTGCCTGTGCAAAATCTTGGATGTGGCGTACGGGGTATCTGTCCGGAATAGTTCTGGCGTTCAATCTTCTATAATCGCCACATGGTCTCCACTGGTCGTCCTTCTTGGGTACCATGTGCAAGGGAGATGCCCAATAGTGTGGGCCGCAACTGTATGGCGGAAAAAAATTTGTCTTATTTCCTTGAGCGCTAGTGATAAAAAGTTGTCTTAGGTCTTTAGTGTTAATAAAAAATAAAAAATAAAAATTTATATTATCGTTTATAGGTTCCCCGAAGCGTTCGAAAAATGATTAAAAATCATATTTTTGTGAATTATTCCCAAGTAGTAAGGAAATGAAAGAGTTTCAATTACAAAATTCTCGATATCAATTTATTTACTATTAAAGCAGTCACAACATTAAAAATTACAATCATAATTATTACATTAATCATGAAAAATTAAATGTGATCAATTATTCCCGTTGAAAATCACGTTTTTTACAATTTTTGGCATATTTTTCCTGGAGTTTATTATTGTAGTAATAAAGCCTTCTCTGTTCTTCTTGCCACACACTTTGGACGATATTTCAGTCACAACCTTTACACAACGTTCTACAGATTGTGTAAGACAGGGGAACCTGTCAAAGTTGATGAAAATGGAGCTGACTTCTGAAGTTAGGTTAAGTTCTTCTAATTCTTCTTCCGTTACATCTTCCAAAATGGGAGGATACGTGATTGGCGTATCTTGCCAAAATATTATATCAAAATAGGATTGTGCATCAAAATTCAATGTGGGTTCTTTAAATGTTCGGTTTTCAGTCCGGATAACTCTCTGGTAAACACAAGAGTAAATTTTCAGGATGAGCGAAGTAAGCGTTTCGCTGCATCGCCGGATTAATTATTGCTTTTAATTCGTCCGGAAGATAGCGCGAATATTTAATCATGCTAAAAACACGCCTTGCACCTTTTTGCACGACCCAGGCAGTTTTATATCAAACCACATAGGAAAGTATGCCCTCATGAAAAACGTGGCTAACAAAACAAAATTTTCTGATGGCGTTGCGCTTCCAATGTATAATCGTTTCGATTCGACTCACTATAGTAATCACTATTGGGTTCTTTTGGCAATTTCAGGAGGACAACGTCTGCTGAAAACTGCTTTGAAAATATCAAGCAAGTATTTTTGATTGGTGCTTAAATTTTTATGTTGAAAACTTAACATCAATTTGAAAAGAGATTGTACCGGTAAATTATGGCAATTATGAAAAGTCGAACCTACTGGGCCGGAAAAACCACGAGGTCCGGTGGTTGTACCATCCGACTTCGTAATCGAAAGGCGTAGAAGCAGCTCGTTGCAATGAAAAAAGCAGATCAGTAACTGTACCGGTCCATTCAAGTGTTTCTTCATCGTTCGAATCACAGCACCAGTTGTTACCGTATTAAAATTTGTGCCATCACACGCAATTGCTTTTAAATGGTAGAGTGAAATGTTTTGACATGCAAAATATTCCATTATTGGTTTGACTATGTTTACGGCAGTGCCTGGCCTGGCGTAAAATGCTTCAAGAAATGAGATCCTGATTCCACGGTAATCGATACGTGTTCTTCAAGTACTGTGCTTTTATAGTATTTGTGTCTTTTTATGTTAGCTAAGGTCTTGTTCTTTCGACCATCAAAAAATATTCCACTTAGTTTATGCACTTAGCTTTGATGAGTACAGATCTGGCACGCAGACGTCGGCGAAGCTGTCTATTTTTGTCTATTACTTTATTATTATTATCCTGCGTGATTATATTGAAATCATGACGGCAGAAGCGATTACTGCTCCACCTCAATCCAATATCCTGAACCTGTCATAGATCTTGGAGAGAACTTTAAAAGACGGAGTTGTCGGAAAGGCGGTGTTATAAGTCTTAAGTAGCCGACTTGATTTTGCATCAGGAGAAGATGATTTTGATGTTAAGGTGGGACATAATGACGCAATGGTAGACAATGATACAAAATGTCTACAAATTTTAAATCTTTTTTTCTCACACCTGTTCAGTTGATTTGGTAAGATGTTTTCATTTTCTTTTCATGGGCTTTTCCAATTGTTTCGTAGTCGGTATACCAACACTGCCAATAAACATTTTTCTCTCACCTCTTTGGTTTTTTCTTTAAGGGAAACTTTCATTTATTGTCTATAATTTGCATTAATAAATTGCATTTATTGACTTTACGTTTACAATAACTAATATCAAACAGTAAAGAGCTTGTGATTTTAAATGGAGAGACTCTTCTTTGAAAGGAAACTCTATTTCTTCCACATATTTCTGACTTCAACAAGTTTATATACTTATATTGATATGCCTTAATAATATTTGTAATTCTTTCTTTCAAAATGGTTGGCGAATAATCTTCTTCCTTTTTTTTTAAAATACTTTTAGTTACCTATACAAAAATATCACGAAATGGGGGGTTCTTGGTCGACCAAGGAACGGCCAATACGGCGTGCCGCTCAAGCGCGGGCGGGTTTGGGGACTGCGGGCGGAGGTGTTTTAGTGCCATATTACTATAAAAATAATAGATGATAGTTATATACATCGAAGCTATGGACTTTATTTAACAAGATCTCATAAATGAATATCTTTAAACTATTTCAGAATATTTTGTGCAGGGGCTGAAAAAATGGAAATATTTTGATATTTTCTCAAACTTCAAAGGACCCCCGGAGCCTTAGGATATTTTTTGTTTTTTTTTAAACTAATTTTTTTTTATGTTTTAGGTACCTAGACAACTTTTTATTACTAGCGCCATAAAGAATTCGGAAGAAAAAAAATTCGGCCCACACTAATGCCCAAGAGCTCTCGGAAGGTCGAGCGATTCCGAGACGGACCATGGCCTCGAACTCCTTCTTGGCGCGTTTTAACTTGTCAGGAGCAAGGCGTCGTGGGCGTTCGACTGTTGGAGGTCCTGGCGTGGTGTTAATATGGTGCAGTGTTGCGTGACGAACTTCCCTCCTGGCGCCGTCAGGGCGAGTGATGTCAGGAAACTGTTGAAGAAGCTTATGATACGGGGACGTTCCTGTGACCGTCTTAATGGAAGCGATCTTGTTGTCGCTTCGTTTTCCCGTGATGGTCAAATTCGTCACTTGGTCCAGCAGCCGTTTATTTCGGACATCCACCAGTAGCTCGTACTTGGCGAGAAAGTCTGCCCCGATGATTGGCCTGGAGACGTCTGCAATGACGAAGCTCCAAGTAAAGTCGCGTCGCAATCCCAGATCCAGGTTGAGCGTTAGGCTGCCATAAGTAGCGATTGTGCTGCCATTTGCTGCTGCCAGTTCGTATGTCGCTTTAGTGGGGCGTCCCTGGACAAGTCGTCGTGGGAAAACGCAGAGATCTGCGCCGGTGTCTATAAGAAATTGGGTACGGGTTACCCTGTCGGTAACAAAAAGGCGACTGACTTGGTTGGGGCTAGCGCTGGTCGCCATCAGTTTGGGCCCCGCGCGTTTTCCTGCTGGAAGTTGCAGGGTTTGGTGCACTTGCTTGCCTTCGTCCCATACTTCCAGTGGTACCAGCATGTTCCCTCGGGCTGACGACCTCTGGACCGACTGCGGGAACGATTGCTCCAACGATGCGGGGTGGCGCTCCTCCTATGCTGGCCAGAGCGTAGTGTCGAAACTTCGCGCCTTAAGGTAGCGAGCTCTTGTTGTAGAGGCTGCATCAACCGCGCCATCTGTGTAACCAATGAATCTTCGGACGATGGAACAGCCACTGAGTTAACTGCCGGTCTACCAGCATAGTCTGCTATGGCGTCGGCCAAGCTGGCCACCTTGTCAAGCGGAGTGTCTTGCTGCATAGCCAGAACCACCTGCATACTTCTAGGAAGACGACCCATCCATAGGGTTCTCAAAACCTCATCGGGCACAGCGCTGCCGGCGAGGGTGCGCAGGTGTCTCAAGAATTGGGAGGGTTTACGGTCTCCGATTTCTTCATGTTCCAGAAGTCTCCTTGTCTTCTGCTCCTGCGTGGAGCTGAGGCGTCTGGTTAATTCGTATTTTAATAGTGCATATGCACCGACCTCAGGGGGCTTCACAATGATGTCCCGGACTTCTTGGGCGTGGGCGGGATCCAAGGCTCCGAGAATGAAACCAAATTTTGTGGCATCCACGGTCACTCCTGCTGCCTCGAAGCTGCGCTCCACAATAGCGAACCATAATTCTGGGTCATTAGGGCAAAAAGGCGGAATGCGTACTGCCACTCGGTTGACCTCAGGCGGTGGATTCCTGATGTTGGGTTGCTGGTTACTTGTCGTTGGTTGCTTGTTGCTGGTTATTGGTTGCTGGCTGTCCTCAGATGTTCCGCTCACAAGAGACATGATGATGATTGGTGCGCGAAATTTATCACCGAAGAGTTTATTTCGTGCGCGACGTGCTCGCGGTAGACGTACTTGCACGCGTCGTGTTCACTGTCGGATTCACAAATGTAAACTTCGTGGTCACTAATGTGAACGTCGGTGTCACCAATGTAGCAATTGAACGTGCTACGTAAACACAGTTAAAAGAAAGCTCTAGAATCATCGGTTGATAGTTTTTTTATGTGCCATTAAAATTTTCACAATGTTATCAACATATGGAGTGTGACAGTCAAAAATAATAAACAGTACAATTTGTTTCAGCTTGCTGTTCAAAAGAATTGGAATTTGAATTGCTTGAATTTGAATTCTTAAGTAAGTACTTCTCACAGCGCAGGTAGCTACACCCTAAAACATATTCAGAATCTTAACGACGTAAGTAAAGAACCGTGTATACAAATTGCGACTCGCGACCCGTGCTCTGAACGAACCTACTGTCGAATTTGCCGTATCAAAGAAAAGAGGAAGAAGATAAATAATGTGGGAATCTTAACGACGTAAGTGAAGAAAGCGTGTAAACAAATATACGCCGCGGCACGGCGTATTGCACGAACGTACGGTCAAATTCACCCTAGCAGGCCTGGAGATTCGACCTTTCTGCAGCGTTTATTTTAATTAATTCTGAAAAACGTGCTACAAATATTAAAAATGTAAACACATGTTGTCCTCCCGAAATTATTAATTAATCGTCTAGAAAAATAAAATCTGGTGCTTACCGCTAACTTTATAGTTGAAAAGGGTTATATAGTTTTCAAATCGTTGTACGTAAAATATATTAATGGTAAGGTACTGTTTTTATTAATCTAGTATATAAATAATTCGCATTTCTCGTGCGGCATGGAAATAAAAAAGTTATATTAGATACGGATTCGCCGGAAATGATTAAAATGTAAGTTTTGAGCGTACAAAAATTATTAGGATTGTGTACCGCCTTAACATGACAGTCGTTATGCTTTACAGCTGATCACAATGTGATCGAAAGCTGGAACGGGTCGAGAATCGGCATTTGACGGTGATCATTCAAATGTAAAAAATTCAAAGTTGTGTTGATCGTCGATTGACATTGACGGTCATCAAAAAGGTGATAGATTTTGAAACACCTCGGGCTTCGAATAAATTAAAGTCACGGAGGTACTCGTATTTCTAATTTTCTCCGCCAGGGAGCTTTATAAACATATATTTTGTGTTTATCTATTGAACTGGAAAAGTGGAGTGTTTTATTTATATTAGTGATATATTTTAATGGCATTATGATTTAAAAAATAGGCAATTTTCAAAATATCGTCAGCACGTAAATATTATTTTTGATATCTTCTCACACACTTGTGTAGGTTTGTACATACCACTACAAACTTTGAATACATCACCTTTACATAATTAAACCACTGTTGAACTTGGCTGCCACCTCTGGGATGGAACTCAAAAATACTTGAAAAAATCCTTGACTCCGTGCAAAAAAATGGTAGGTTCGATAGATTCCCCTTTCTTAACAATCGGATTGCAAACTTTAGAGAATAGACGTGGGGTACGAATGCTACCCTTGTTCTATCGGTATTTCAATACAAGATGCTCCGAGGAACAAGCGTCATTTATCCCTTCGGCACCGGATGCATAGTAGGGAAGCATAGCCAACGCGCGCCAAACTATTGTACTTCGTTGACATTATTTATCTCATGTGATCGGGTCGTTTCTACAACACAGCATCCCATAAGATGACACAATGGAATTAATGTAAAAAAAATCTTATTTGATTATTTATTCATGTTAAAATTTTACTTATTTCGGTGTAATTATGTAGTTATCTTGATCAAATCCCGAACAAGGCTTTAAGGCACCACGACAGTGTAAAAAAAAAGTTTTTCTTTAATTTCATTTTCTGAAAGATGCATTTGTTAAGAATGTTCTCACCAAATTTTTCAAAGAAATTCGAAAATTTACCAAGATACAGCATTTTATCTGAAACCGTTTGAAACAGTTTGTATGTTCAATTATCCTTCAACAAAACTTTGAATGCGTTTTTCTCGAAACTTTTTAACACGTTTTTTAACCTGGTTGAAAACATATTTAAAAAAACTATCCATCTGATTTGCATGCACTAAGTCTTAGAGCGTGTTCACACACAGCTATAACGTGGGATGGCGTATTTCAGCATATGGTTCGCCATTATATATTCCAATTGGGAATGTACGGCGAGCGATATGTCGAAATACGCCATCCCACGCATATTATAGCTGTGTGTGAACACGCTCTTTAAGCTCTTCAAAAATCTTGTTTCTATGGCGCCACGTGAGGAAATTTTAATATCTAAAAAAAAAAATGGCGGACCAGCGAATTTTATTTTCATAAAAAAAATAGAAGGGGGCCTTTTATAAAAAAAATCCTTACGCGGTGCCATAATGACTTGATTTTAGAATAGTTTAAGACTTTGTGCATGTAAATCGGATGTATAGTTTTTCTAATATGTTGTCAACCAGGTTGAAAAATGTAGTTTCGAGAAGTTTTGCCGAAGGTTAATTCAACATACAAACTGTTTCAAACGGTTTCATATAAAATGCTGTATCTCCGTCAATTTTACGAATTTAATTAAAACATTAATTTGGTGAGGCCATTATTAACAAATGCATCTTTCAGATCATGAAATTTAAAAAAAATTACAATTTTTTTACGTTGTCCTGGTGTCAGCCTTGTTTAGGATCTGATAAAGGGAACATTGAGGCTTTTGGAGGTGTAAACTGAATAAAAACCTTGTAAAATTACATCAACTTCTTAAACTAGGGTGGGCCTCATTCAGCTTTGCCGCCCCGGGTAGCTGACGGTCTTAGTCCGCCACTGGCTGTAATGAAAATGGTTTGAGTGATTTTGGTAAGGAAACGATAAAGAAATATAGAAGAGGAAGGTGGGGAAGAGCCTGGCTAATCACATATGGCCACTAAATATGGTTAAAGTAATTTCCAGCAACGTTTCGATTCCGAATGGTGGTCTTTCACCAAAGCGATACTGAGAGTATCTACTACCCTATGCAAGTGTAGGTAAGATATGCAAATATTCCTAAGATTTTTCCCTTTTATCCCGATTTAATAAATAAAAAATAAGTATATCATTACCAAATTATCATAAATATATCATTTGTGAACGCATTCAGAGTTGCTTGGCATCACTTTGTATCACTAAATTCAAATCTCCCTGTGGAGAATGAACTTCAAGCTACGTCACAACTTTCTAACCAATCACCGCCCTACCCCCTCGACGAATGAACACTGTTAAGTATAAATTTTCTACGAACTTTGGGTAGCTACCTAGCACAAGTAAATAAATTATAAATAAATAAAAAGAAAACACTTTGTTTACGTCACTTTATTGATATTTCTTCCGTCTACCGGTTTCGGTACCTCTGTACCATCATCAGGACTGAATATAAAATACTGACAAATACAGGGAAATATACATATATATATACAAATAGTAAAAGAAAGAGACAGTAAATAAGAGAGGGACAGTGCGTCAGTTGTGGGAGGGAAGTGGGGGAGGAGCGAGTGGGATAACGGGAAACATACTTATAATAGGGCTGAATGTTAAATTAAGTTGATTATTAATGATTTCAGCCTTTGCGTTAACTGATTTTTTTATTTCTAAAGCTTCTAAGTTATTTAATCTTAAGCCTTATACCATTTTTGTGTAGGACTTTAATACCCGTATCCCGGTTAAAAGTATGATCTTTATTAATTAGGTGCTCCGCGAATTCTGAAAACCCTGAACTGGTTAGACACCTTATGTGCTCCTTTACTCTAGTTTCCACATTGCGTGACGTTTGTCCAATATAGAACGCTGGACAATCGTTACAACTAATTTTATAAACGCCCGAGTGGCTTAGTATGTCCTCATTGTCTTTAGCATTAATTAAAAGTTTTCCTAGGTTGTTATTCGTGTAAAAAGCTGGTTTAATTTCTGGTGGGAATTTAATTGTACACGAAGAGGACAGGTTATTAATATATAAAATTCGTCGCCATTCGCGGTTAAGGTTATTATTATTCAAAGATATTGGACTAGAGTAAATGTATTTATTTATGGATATTGATCTTAATTTTTTTGCTAGGATTCTATCTATGAGCTGTGTTTCGTATCCATTATTGTGAGCTATTAATTTTATCGTATTTAATTCATTAGTATAATTAACATTTGACAAAGGGGTAGTGACTAATCGGTGGATCATTGAGTGGAAAGCGCAATGTTTATGTGAGGTTGAGTGGTTGGATGTATTATGAATTACGGTGTCTGTGAAGGTAGGTTTTCTAAATATGTTAAAGTGAATTTTATTTTCAATAATCGATAAAGTCAGATCAAGAAAGTTTAGAGTCGAATTTATACCTATTTCTAGTGTGAATTGGATCTGTTTATGTAAGGAGTTGAGGAGTAATAGGAAGGAATTCAGCTGACGCTCTGTTCCAGACCATATACAAATAATATCGTCCACATAGCGTTTCCAAAGTAAAATATTTTTTTATATTTTAAACCCTTGAACTTAAATCACCATTGATAAAAAATATTTTACTTTGGAAACGCTATGTGGACGATATTATTTGTATATGGTCTGGAACAGAGCGTCAGCTGAATTCCTTCCTATTACTCCTCAACTCCTTACATAAACAGATCCAATTCACACTAGAAATAGGTATAAATTCGACTCTAAACTTTCTTGATCTGACTTTATCGATTATTGAAAATAAAATTCACTTTAACATATTTAGAAAACCTACCTTCACAGACACCGTAATTCATAATACATCCAACCACCCAACCTCACATAAACATTCCGCTTTCCACTCAATGATCCACCGATTAGTCACTACCCCTTTGTCAAATGTTAATTATACTAATGAATTAAATACGATAAAATTAATAGCTCACAATAATGGATACGAAACACAGCTCATAGATAGAATCCTAGCAAAAAAATTAAGATCAATATCCATAAATAAATACATTTACTCTAGTCCAATATCTTTGAATAATAATAACCTTAACCGCGAATGGCGACGAATTTTATATATTAATAACCTGTCCTCTTCGTGTACAATTAAATTCCCACCAGAAATTAAACCAGCTTTTTACACGAATAACAACCTAGGAAAACTTTTAATTAATGCTAAAGACAATGAGGACATACTAAGCCACTCGGGCGTTTATAAAATTAGTTGTAACGATTGTCCAGCGTTCTATATTGGACAAACGTCACGCAATGTGGAAACTAGAGTAAAGGAGCACATAAGGTGTCTAACCAGTTCAGGGTTTTCAGAATTCGCGGAGCACCTAATTAATAAAGATCATACTTTTAACCGGGATACGGGTATTAAAGTCCTACACAAAAATGGTATAAGGCTTAAGATTAAATAACTTAGAAGCTTTAGAAATAAAAAAATCAGTTAACGCAAAGGCTGAAATCATTAATAATCAACTTAATTTAACATTCAGCCCTATTATAAGTATGTTTCCCGTTATCCCACTCGCTCCTCCCCCACTTCCCTCCCACAACTGACGCACTGTCCTTCTCTTATTTACTGTCTCTTTCTTTTACTATTTGTATATATATATGTATATTTCCCTGTATTTGTCAGTATTTTATATTCAGTCCTGATGATGGTACGGAGGTACCGAAACCGGTAGACGGAAGAAATATCAATAAAGTGACGTAAACAAAGTGTTTTCTTTTTATTTATTTAAAATGTCAAGTCACAATGTGTTTGCTTCTTTTGAAAAAAAAAAAAAAAAAAAAAATTATAGTCACGGTGATAGTTCTCATTTTCTCCGCCAGGGAGCTTTATAAAAAATATCCTGCGAGTTTATCTATGGAACTGGTGAGAGTGGAATGTATTATAGTTATCTATTTCAATGGCATTATTATTTTCCAGTAGGTAGCTACCAGCAGAAGTCACGCAAGGGGGGGTGGGGAAAGCCAACACCGAAGTAGGACGGTTTTGTGGCATTCAAATGGTATTGTGGTTGAGGAGGATGCTCATTAAAATCTTTGCCTGGGGCGATTCGCCATTCCGCTGTTTGGTACAGCGCCATATTATTAATGTCTGATGTTGACAAATACAACAACACGAGTTCGCTCTAAATTATTAAATCCCGAAATCAGCAGCCGAGGCGGAGAGGCCATAGTTAATATAAAATTTAATGAGAATACTCTAAGAATTTCCTAGGTTTCAAGGAGCATAATATCAGCTTCTTTCCAAGAACTAGAAAACAGCCAATATAATTTAGACTCTTAGATACGTAGAGATATACATATATATATTATTACATCACCTTTACTACATGCTTGTGTACGTGGGCGATAACGCCCCCTTGTGGTCGTTTTGAGACTTTCAGGGGGCCAGTAGAAGACCCAGAGAAAATTAGGGAGAGTTGAGATGGCACAGTGAGGGCGTTGGCAGGTAAAAAAAATAATTAAAAAGACAAAAAACACGCTAATCACATAGGTACTTATAAACCAAAGTGAACTTTAATATTGGTTAGTTTTTGTTATTGTACGAATTGTAATCATTTTTATCACGTGGGCCAAAATTCATACGTTTCGGGAAGTGTATGAAAATTGAATTGAAGAATTCCATTAGATTCAGATCTACGTTAAATTGGATGATATGATTTTTTTTTATTACCTATATACAGTGTTATTTTTATTGAGAATTTATACTATGTCATGAATACAAGAAGGAAGGAGGTAGCATCCCGATACTTAAAATACAAAATAATTGCCCTTTTCTCTTGCTATTAAACCAAAAGGTATAACAAATAATTTAAACAAGACGCGATAAAATTAAACAAATACCTACAAAAAAATCAATTCTTTACAATAATATTAATTCCACCTTAAAAAACTACACCCAGTTTTCAGGGAAACTAGAATTTGCAACTATGCCCCAAACTTCAATATCTTTGCCCCAAACGATTCATAACCCCGAGTAACGCCGGATACACGTCAGCTAATACATTATTTTTGGTATGTCTTTTCACACACTTATGAAGGTTTATACATACCACTACTTGAATACATCACCATTACATACTTTTAATCAATGTTGAATTTGGCAGCCACCTCTGGTCTGGAGCCCCAAAATAATTGACATTATTATTTTCTGGTAGGTAGCTACTAGCAGGAGTCTTCCCTCTTGACTGATTGAAAAAAACCCTTGACTCAGTGCAGGACGGGTGGTCTGTTTGGTAGATGTTTAGAGCACAGGAGTCAGGTGGGAAGTACGTCTTCGTTCTGCCGTTATTTCGATGGAAGATGCTCCGAGAAACTAGTGTCATTAATTCCTTCGTCACAGATGGATAGCCGGGATGTAAGTACGCCAAACGCGCGCCCAATTATACTAAATGAATAGTTGAGTTCCAAAACCCTCCCTAATGGATTTTCTTACTTTCGAGTAAATCAAGAAAAGTGTAGTAGGCTGACGAGTTTTCATGATTCCAGTTATTTTATTTTTTTACGCGTCGATCAATCGATCGACGAACGATCTTGTAATAACTTGATACAATTGTTATTTTCTATTTAAATGTTTAATATATCATTGAAGAAGAAGACAACAATAATAATATAAACGAAAATATGAAAGAGAACAAGACACAGAAAACAGAAAAAAAAGACAAGCAGCTGGGACTTGAACCCAGAGCTCTCGTCTAACCGGGACGTGCACGTTAACCAATTTCGCTATTGCTACCTTCTGTCAAGCCGTCGTAATAGTCAATCTCATATTTCAAATTTTAGAAATAACAATAACAATATTATCTTCAATTAATTATTTTAATTATGGGAATAACCTTCAAAAGTTATAAAAGAGAGTTTTTCTTATAAAAAGTTTAATATATATTTAAAAAAACGTGTTAATTATTATTGACCCATATTTAAACACGATTTATAAAGAAACTAGAAGACTTTAGGAAATAATAACTATGGCATCGCATTCCTTGTGACTCACAAGTTGTGAGAAACTACATCAGATGGCATTCAGACCTAATTTTTGACTAAAATTCATTAGGGAGGATATTGGAACTCAACGATTCAAATATACTATTCTCGATTGACATTATTTATCTCAGGAGAGGTCGTTAATTTATCTCACAGCCGTTTCTCTCGTTCTTGATCTTGAATCAACGGTTCGGCTGTGGGGAAAGATTTTCGTGTTTCCTCCCTGGGTCTCTTCAAGACACTAGCCGGTAAGTTTAAAAGCGGGCAAATCTGCGAGTGCGATTGTGATGATGACACATAAAACGTTCCACTCGCTCAGTAGTGAACTAGCGAAAAGCTGAGCTAAAATAATGACTCCCCCGCCAGTGGCGGATACAGACGGTGGGCGCGGGGGATGCGCGCCCCCCCCCCTTGACACCTCCCTAAATATAAGAAAATCTTTCTTCAATCATTCGCTCTACATGTCTAAACCATCTAAGCCTCCCTTTCTTAATCTTACTTATAACGCTTGCATCAGCCTTGCATTCTTTTCATATTTTTCTCACACTATCGTACATGGCTTTACCATACATACGCCGCAGGGATCTCAATTCTATAGCATTTAGTTCTTCCTCTGCCAGTTCCATGCCTCACTGCCATACATCAGGGTAGGTACCAGCACTCCATTGTGGACTGCTAGCGTCGCTTCTTTTGACAGTTTTTTGTTAGCGCCAACGGCGTTCAGTCCTCCGTAAATGCGGAGTTACCTGCATTTACCCTTCTTTCAATATCTCTATCAGCCTTCCCGTCTCTCGTAAACATACTTAGAAAGGAAATAATGGAAGGAAAAGGGTATGATAGGTGGTTAGGACTCTCTGGGTTAGTGTGTCCAGGAGAGATGGACGGATGAACCTTTCCCTCCCACTGCGATGCGAGATTCCTTCTGGAGAGGTTAAATAGTCTACCTTAACCAGTCCTTTCCAGCTCGCCACGCAGTACGTGGGCAAACACATCCGCGGCTACCTTGAAAAACCACATCCCATGAACTCAGACATCCCTGCTAAGTCATCAAACTTAGCGATCCACTTGGGACGACTTATAGCAGAGGTGTTGTTTATCCAATAAATAATTCCCGTGGCGGCGGTACCCACACTCGCCTCCTAAAATAAAAAACTTTTGCTTCATTCACATTCACACGTTTCATGTAAAGGTACTCTTAACATGGCCCGACTCGAGTATTTGATTCCCTTGATCGTGTAATGCAGCCCTACCGCTTCCTGTGGCCAGCCAAGTTTTAAATGTGCGGTCCGCCAATCTTTTATTTATTTATTAAAGCGAAAACTTCTTTAGCACCGTTGTGATTTGACAAACACATACATATACTTACTTTTGTATCTTACTTTTGTACTCTATTATATGTTTATTTATAAAAGGCAGTATAGCCGTTTATGTATTTAAAATAAATATGTTTTAGTCTACGAGAGAATGAGATAGTACCTATAGTCGGTCTCATCTTTGTGTGGTGCTTCGTATTCTCCACACTATTGTCTACTTTTCAGTTTTCTTAGGTACCTATATCTTTAGCGCCCCCCCTTGAGTTTTTTCTGTATCCGCCACTGTCCCCCGCGAACTAATTCTGTCGACATTTTGTAGAAAACTGAGACATTCGCAGTTAGCTCACCGCTAGTAGCTATTTTCTGGTTACTTAACAGATTGTACAACGAATAATCCAGATCAAGCTGATCCGCCTGAAAGACGAAGTAGGGCTCATCGCTCGCTAAAGAACAGCCCCGACACGAAACCATCACTGAACCACCCGCCAGTCCAGCATCACAGCCGAGCATCACACCACAGACCAGCCCCAGCGTGCCACACTCCTCCACGTAAGTCTTTTGATTACTCGGTGCACAGATCCCTCCAAGTCGTAAATTCACTTACATCAAATCTTGCATTCAATCTTTCAAATTCTAACGCTCAAAACTCTCCCCCCGATCTCAACTACCTTGGCTTCCCCCCTCCCCCTCTCACCCAGCCCAATATCAGTTGAAGAATATGATCACCTCTCCCTCCAAATATCCAACTATTTCTACGACCACCCTGACCTTGACACCATTCCTCAAGATGAAAAAACTCGCATCTTCGAATTATTACTACGTGCACACCACGCCCCTCCCCATGCCACTGACCCCTACTACCCCTTCTGCCCCTTCTGCCCCTCCAAGTCTCACCAGCCTGATTCATGCATTGTCACTCCAACAAACCCCACCCTCACCGCCCCCCTAACCGATCGCCCCATCGCTGCCCCCCGCACCAAGCCCCCCCCACCCACCAAACCGATCGCCCCCTCGCTGCCCCCCGCACCAATCTCCCCCACACTGTCCCGAAAACCGTTCGCCCCCTCTCCGACGGCACTCCCAATGGCCCCCAATCAATTCGCCCCCCTCTGCCCCCCAGACCGACCACCCCCTAACCACTCCCCAAATTGACCCCCCCCCCCTCCCCGCCTCCCAATCTGACCTCCCTCTCTCCGCCTTCAATACCGATCACCCTCCCAAAGCATCCCTAACAGCCAGCGCCCCCATCGCCCCCCCATCCGACAGCGCCCCCTTCGCCCCTCCAACCGACAGCGACCCCACCGCCTCTCAAACCGTCCGCCCCCCCACAGCTTCCCTAACCAACTACCCCCTCACCTCTAGTCCGCCAATCTCCCCCCAACTCTTCGGCTCTCCCAACCCCCCCCCCCAAATCTCCCTTCTAACACCTAAACTTTTCTCCCCAATTCTTCCCAACACCCTCGTCCAGATCAACGCAACCCCCACCCCACAACGTACTACCCCCCGACCAACCACTACCCCACTAAATTCCCCCTCCCCGCAAAGCCCCCCTTACCCTCCCCCCGCCCCTCAAATAGTGGTAACCACCCAGTTGTTCCCTCGTCCTGCAGTAAAAAAGAAATCAAACATCATAAAACTCCTCCGTAAAAATCCTCCCCCATATTGCAGCCATGTCCTTTGCAAATAAAAAATTACCAAACACTAAAATCGCTATTCTACAACCTTAATAAATTCATGATGAAAGAGAAAGGGGCCTTATTTGGCCCGGAGCTCTGTAGCCAGTATATAAAAAGTCAAAAGCCAAGCAGTAGTTTGACAGTTACCAAATCGGCTGTCCGAGGCCCGCCATCTTGCCATCCGCTTCGCTAGCGAGTAGTGAGCAAAGTTGACCCCCTTCAACTTTTTTCGTAGGTTATTCACAATTCACAATCTACTAGTTAGCTAGTAATACGATTACACTGAGCTTGTTCACTAGCGGATAGTGAATTCACCGGCTAGTATCTTGTAAACTTGCTCAATGTCATCAAGGCTTAAAGGTCACAAAATGCTTGTTCGAACGATCTAACCAATTACCGCTCTACCTCTTATGAGCGAACCTTATTGTACAATATATTTTCTACGAACCTTGCAGTTCACACAGGTGAGTTCATGAACAAATTGGTGCAGGTGTATAGTAAATGAGGTTATGGTGACGTCCTCGAGAGTGAGACTCTGAGAAATTTATTTGAGTCAGAATCTTATTTTTAGATATACGTCCGTTTAGTAAATGATAAAAAAAAAATAATCTGAGCAT
The DNA here is from genome assembly GCA_917880885.1 of Limnephilus marmoratus. Lineage (NCBI taxonomy): Eukaryota > Metazoa > Arthropoda > Insecta > Trichoptera > Limnephilidae > Limnephilus > Limnephilus marmoratus. The sequence continues at coordinate 4,130,780 of OU862923.1, forward strand.
TGCCTCTACGTGACTCCAAGGCCGGCCGCACACTCCAACTATCCGACTGACTCCGATCTGACTATCGGATTGGACGGCTGACGCGGAAGGGCGTGGCCTATATTAGTCAGATTGGACGTGCGCGGAATTGTATGGCGTGAAGGCCTTCCGATAGTATGATCAGACTAATAGGTACTCGTATATGCGGCCGGCCTACGGGGTGGTAAATGGTCATGCCCAAGGTACGGGTTTAAATGGATGGGCACCCATGGCATAGCCAGGGATAATATCCGTGGAGACGCAAAAAAAAAATCTTGTGGACACTTTTAATGTACAAAATGTGCAGTAGTTGATGTGGGGCCAGAGGTTTAAATTTGACTCCAATACCCTTATGATTAGGTGGTGTACCTATTGTAAAATAACCTCAGCGTTTTTGCATTGAGAAACGAATGACTCCAGATACTAATATCTACAGCCTGTATGTCGGACGAATATCTACAGCTCCTATGTTGAATTAATATCTACGAACTTCAGAGTGTTGACTAATATCTACAGAGCGTAGGTTGAACTAATATCTACAGAGCGTAGGTTGGACTAATCAGCTAAATGTGTCCAATAGTCCGATATTAGGGAATTTTACATACATACTTACATAAATTAAGTTTTTTAAACTGCATACGCAATATTACGTTATTCCAATATGCTATACATAATTGCAAATCCAACCTCTGCCAGTGCTGTAGATATTCGTCAACACTTTGGTTCTTATAGATATTAGTCAACAGTTTGAGCTGTAGATTGTAGATATTCGTCAAGTTGACGAATAAACAACCAAAGTGTTGACACTTTGGTTCCCATAGAGATATTAGTTTGATTTTTTCAGTTTTTGGAATTCCTGTAGATATTAGTAGACGCCTCCGAAACGAATATGATTTGCTAAGAAGCTTGAATGCTCTAAATCTTTGATATGTTGGTTGAAAAGTTAGTTTATTGTCATAAATAACCCCTAGATTTTTGATTTGGTTGCATTGTAAAACAATTGCGGTAATTTTTAAACCAAAACCTACGGAATGTTCGTTCTTGTGTACAAGACGATTTTGCACTTAGGTCTACTGATTGTACTGAAGCTTAGGCCGTTTATCTTGGCCCACTTTGAGACATTATCGATATCACGTTGAAGAAGATCGCAGTTTTATAGTTTCAAGTCATCCGCAATTTCTATGATCTCCCAGCGCGTATCCATAATCCATAAAGTCCTATCTATTTCACTCGGACAATGGTCCGTGCGGATGCGGAACGATGCATCTCCCCACGTCACGTGAGATTTATGGCTTATTCCGGTCTGGGAAACTGTATCCACTGGGTACCACACTAAACTCTTATCTTCTTATTGTTAAAAAATACAATCCAGCTATGTATAACAAGTTGCAACTACTAGGTACTATCTATTATCCAACAATGTTCATTTCGTTTCGTAGAAATATATAATAGAGAACTCCAGTCCATTTTTTATTTTTTTTAATGAATAATGACCTTCTAACTTAACCCTTCAAAAATTTGGAATTTTCTTCAGATGGTCGCTAAAATATTTTCGCTTTACAATAAAATGCAAATATTTTGAATATTTCTGAGCACATTCAAAAACCAAAAACTGTTTTAGAAAGGCGATGAAATACCTAAGCTTTCAAATTATAGAATTTTAAATGAATATTTTTTTTTATTATAAAATTTTTGCATACAAACATAAAATAGTTTTCAAAATGGCTCACCTTACGTTTTTTCTAACTAAAGTTACTGATAAAAAAAACGAAAACACATACATATTTTATTAGACAAATGTACAACAAACACATATTGTAACCTCACTTTTTAGTCGATTTATGTAAAAATAATTTATAAAAAAAAATTTTCAACTTCCGATTCAAAACTTTGTGTACATAAAAGTGTACATTTTACTTTTTTGGTGGGTATTTTTTAGAATGGAATATAAAGCGTGGTATAAATATGTTCCGTTCCTAAATATGTTAAATCGGTGTTCCTTTCTAACACCGATTAGAACATATTTATAACTATGATAGTAAGGGAGTTAGAGCGTTTTATATTAGACCTATGTGCGTTGGGACAAATATGGTCTCCTGTGATTAAAAGCCTAAACGGGAAATAACTGCATGTTTTTAGCCATTTTGCTCCTCTATACGTTGAAATTGTTGTTAGTATTTTTTTATCGTTTTTTTGTTGATAATACCTACCATGACCATTAAAGTATTTAAAAAAATATTAAAGCAAACAAAGCTCTAGTTATAAATAATTTTTACAAAAAAAAGTCTGGAATAACAAAGCGAGTTTTTCATCGTTGTTCTTTGTTATTAGTTAAAAAGCTTTCAGTCTGGGGTAGGTACCGCGGAGTGCGATAGTTTGCAATGTTTAAGTTGGCAATAATTTTTAGCAAGGACGCAGTGTTGCCAACTTAGCAACTTTATAGCTAGATCTAGCTATTATTTGACGTCAGACAGCTACATTTTAATGAAACTTGTAGCTAAACTTTTTAGCTACTTTTTATAGCAACTTTTCGTCATTTTTTTATCGCAATTCTTCCGGTGACGACACATACCAAGATATAAGTACTCTTGCTTTAACTTGCCTTTCACTGCCACATTCTAATGCAAAGGTAGAGAGGTTATTCTCTCAGATGAATTTAGTTAAAAATACGCAAAGAAACCGAATAAGTTTGACAACTTGAAAAGCGAAATATTATATTTCTTTTAACTTAATAATAAAAAAAAACTCTTAACTCAATCCTCTGCATTAGAGACTCTCAGAAAAAGTGATAAATGCTGCTATAACTGTGTTTTGCCTAAAGATTTACTGCATAAAATGGGTACCGCTGAAAAATATTCAAAATCACTGAAAGATATTGAAACCCAGCCATCGACATCTTTTGATCTTCCTCTATAATTATTAATTTAATTTATTTTTTTATTCAAAAACGTGTATACGATATTTTTTCTCTTTTGTTGGATTTAATGGAAATAAAAACGATTGTCAGAATTTGTCATTTTATTGTAACTTATCTACCTACTGTAATGTTTAGCTACTTCTAGCAACTTTTTGGGGTAAAAAAAACTGGCAATCTAGCAACATTTTGTAAGATGTCTAGCAATTTGGCATAGCTAACAGTTGGCAACACTGCAAGGACGACCGACGCATCTTTTCACAGATGTCGCTAGTGTAGCGCGTGTGCAATGTCAGCTTCGTTTTGTTGTTATTTTGGTCGTAATCAATCGTCTTTTTTTCCCTCTTCTCTTTTGTTCCGGCAGTTCACATAAACTCGTATTAATCAGTTATTTTATGTCACAATGTGCTTGCAAATGTGAATAGTGAAGTAACAATCGAATAGACGCTGGAGTCTTTGTATTTTGGCCGGGGCTTGTTGCCGGATGAAATCATGGAACAACAGTTTTCTTTATCATGGAAAAACTTCCACGGGAATCTTTCCGATGGATTTGCCGGCCTTTTGGATAGCGGAGAATTTGTGGATGTGACTCTTGCCGTTGATGGTCAGCTTCTGCAAGCTCACAAAGTGGTCCTATCGATATGTTCCCCGTATTTCAAGCGTATGTTTCAGTTGAATCCTTGCCAGCATCCTATCGGTGAGTCACCCCTGTTTTGATTAACCATAATTTAAATTTATAAATAAAGTTTATTCAGTAAGATCGAAAGTTTATCTGAGTGCGTAACTAAGTAGCTTCCATTGTTGTGTTTCAGTCAATATTTGTAGTTGCGGGATAAAAAAATGCCTAACCTCTTGCTTTTGCATTGGTACTAAAAATGTCCTTTGCTAGTTATGATAATTATTTACACTAACAAAGGGATCTAAAATTGTCTAATATCTCGCAGTGAAATTCCATACAGTTAACAATATTTTGGTTATCTTAGATTACCTGAAACCAATTCTAAGTTGCTGGAAAATTTTTACTTCTCATGACTGGTAAAAGGTAAACCCATTATTGTATATGGAAAGCATAAAGTCGAGTGCTCAAAATGTTTCAAATAACCAGCAATTTAATTGTCAATTCTCTTCCAGTCTATAACTAGTTGTGAACATAGAACTCAATTTAAGTTATTATGTTTCAGTGGTCCTCCGTGATGTGTCTCACCGTGCTATGAGAGATCTCATTCACTTCATGTATAATGGAGAAGTTAGTGTTCGGCAGGAGGACCTCGCAGGTTTCATCAGTACTGCGGAGACGCTGGAGATTAAAGGCCTAACCAATAAACATGTAAGCTGGAGTGTAATTTATTTTGTTTATCCTTTGTGCTTCAATCATGAGATTCCTATCAGTCTAGAATGCTGTAAGTCAGCTTATCATTGTATCTGTACTAATGAGGCTTACTGGTTCCCTAGGGTCAATAAAGCACAACGCTACACCAGATGCATTTGAATAAATTAACATCAGCCTCCCCACTACCTATATCCAAACATACATTTTTTTTTTTTTTACATTAGCTTCACACAGGAGGACCTGAGGAAAAAAATCCCTGTGAAGCCTGTGTCATCTTTGGGGATGCTGTGTGGAGGGTTTTTTTAGAGAAAGGAAGGAGAGGAAGTTCTGAGAAGGAAAAGGTAACGGGGTTGAGTAGGAATCTGGGAACCAATGTGTCTATGAATGATGGATTTATGAATCCATCCTTACCACTGCGGTGCAAGGCATTGGGTTGAGAGAGTTCAGGTGGAGAAGTCTAGGTTAGGTCTCTCTCGACCAATTTCTCGCGATCCGGCCTGCCATGCAGTAGGTGAACGCAACGGCTGCCAAGATCCAGACAAACCTCATCCCATGTTCCCAAGTATCCCTGTTTTAAGTCCCCAAACGTAGCGAATCACTTGAGGGAGCCTATGGGGTGTTGGTTCCAGTATTCCCGGGGCGGCGGTACCCATACCCGTCTTATATACAGGGTGTAACAGGATGTACCAGAGGGATTTTAACCAGCGATTCCTGAGCTTATTTGGAGTAAAAAATGTACATGTCATGTTGCCCTCCGATGACATATTTTTCTATTAAAAATAAAAAAAATATGTTTCAATCACATGCCGCTACTGTTTCCATCGCTATGGAATATAATACCTCGCGGTGGGTGTGAGCGATACGCGAGCTCTTTCGAGTATTAACACGCTGTTAGAACGAGACGCAATGCACATCAAATCACCGCTTGGCTATGAATGCGCCACTTTCCTAACCGCATCAGTTGCGGGTGCGGCGAGTGGAAGATCCATCGCGAACAGCTGCCACGCCGAGACTGAGCGTCACAGAGGGTGCATCGTGGTGGGGATTTGAAAAGGGGAAACCAGGCTACACACCAGTATTACTGGTTTGCGCTTAAAATCTTTCCTCGTGACCGCAGCATCTTTGAGACCTTATTTTACGGACAGCAGTATGTGAAAAAAAAATTATAAAAATTGTAAAAATTAACAAAACATATTAACTACTTCTTGGAACAAAAATTTGTCAATTAAGATTATTTTTTTCTCATAAGTACTTCAATAATTTTTATTTCATTTAACACGTGTAACAAGTATCTGAAGGTCACACACAGTTAAATCATAGCAGGTTTGGGTAGTTAAAATTAAAACCTAATCCAATAATAATTACCTAAGAACAAACGTACTGTATGAATGAATGAATGTTGCGTCAAATATAACCTCTTTTATCTCTACATAATTTTCATCATTCATAAATCCGAGAAGAAGACAGAAGTAATAACAAAAACAGACACTTACTGTGATGACCGTGGCCGGTTATCTACATGACTTTCTGGACTCCGTTGTGTGGATCCAGATTCCTCTTGATTGTGATCTCAGTTCAGGGTGGGATTGACAATAATAAGTCGTGGGTAGACTATTGTGGTTTATTCCGAGATTCCGTACAGAGGTGCTTCGTAGGAAGACTGAATGCAAAGAGGACGAATGGACAACATTCACAACCTTTTATACGTTACTCATGCTGTCTCACTCATACACGCATGTCTCTTTTATACCGCAAGACATACGTTCACCACACTTACCTAAGGGAACGTACCCATACTACGTGACCAATTTTTTTTGCAATTTTTAACACCCCCCCCCCCCCCCCCCCCCCCGTTGACCAAAAATCTAAGCAACCCGCCACTCATTTGTACCAAGCGTCGTATTTTAGACCCCCCCCGAACAGGTCATGTAGTATGGGTACGTTCCCTAATCACTACACAATCACGCCGGACCGGCCGACGGATTCACCCGAAGTCAGCCGAATGACGCGTGATAATTCACTAATTTAGAGTTTCAGTATAACCGAAACTGTTGCCGAAAGGGGTCGTCCATTAATCACGAATCTGTGGTCGGTCACTATACATAATATGCATAATTGCCAAAAACAATATTTATTTATTTTGGGTTTAATCAGAAAAGTTAAAAAAGCAATTGTTAACCCCTCCGCAACGTAAGCAGATATATGCGTTAAAAATACGACAGCAGTCAAGTACAATAAGCGTGTTTACACGTCAGCACGTGTGTCTCCATAGAAACCGTTATAACTCCATTATTGTTTTAGTTACATCCGTAAAATAAAAAGTGAAATGTTGATAGTGAATCACGCTGCACATCTCTATTCAAGTTGTCCATAGAAATACATAAAAAGAACATTCTGTCAGACGCGCAGTCTGACACATAATTTATCCCGCCAAATTTCCTACGGGCGCCCGACGTTGTTAATTTTTATTAAATATTTTTATTTTTATATGAAATGATAAAAAAGTGAGGTGACAAAAGTGTTTATTACACATTTATACAATAGAATAAGTATTGTTTACATAATCTGTGATTTTAGTACCGTTTTCACATAAAAACATCACGTGAGTCATTTTCACATTTTTTTAATGTTTGCATTCTAAATTTTAATATTTACAAATATTAATATTTATTTGTAATATAATAATTCGAAAGCTTATTTTGTAACCTGTCTAAAACAGTTTTTACTATTTGGCTACGTTCAGAAATGTTTCATTTATAGAGCTTTATTTGTGAAGCGGTAATAATACAAAGTTTTCGTAAAATGTCATTTCATTAAAAACATTAAAAGTGCATATTGGCGATTTTCTGAGGGGTTAAAAACCTATTTTATTAATTATTATCGATTATAGTTTTATCTGCATGGCAGATCGCCGCCATACTGAATTTTTAAAAAATTTAAATAAATGAAGACAATATAAGCGAAACTCAATCGAAAATCTGGAAACATAAAAATCAGAAAAACATATTGACACCTCTGAACTGACTCGAACCCAGGACCTCTTGCTGATTTGTAATTATTATTTTTTTTTTTTTTTCTTTTGTACATTAAAAAATTATTTTAATGTACAAAATAGCCATTAAATTGCAATATTTTCCATCTTCAACAACTGAAATGCATGTTTATTATTGTAATTATACCTTGATCAAAAAGTTTTAGGACTTCGAAAACAATATTTACAAAATCAAAGGTTCCCTTCAAAGTACTCCCCATCGACTGCAATGCACTTCCAACCCTCAAAACACCGCTGGTACACCTTTCGGTATGTCTATCAGAGCCATTATCGATTTTTTCTTAACATCTTCTCGGGCGCCGTATCGCGTTCCGCGAATCGACTTTTGAAGTCTGTTGAACAGGAAAAAGTCACTGGGAGCCAGATCAGTTGAATTCGAAGGCTGCTGGATAGTATTTGTATTGTTTTTGGTCAAAAACTCATAAATAAGGATCGCTTTTGCGATGGTGCGTTGTCTTGGTGCAAAATCTACGAGTTGTAAAAACTCGAAAACAAACAAAAAGGACGGCGCAACTTTAACAAATGTCAAGCTATAATGATGTAATTTAAAGGGAAGTGTCAGTGACAGTTGTGGTAAACAAACAAAAAAAAAATACCAATCGGGCGACTGACAGCGCCACATGGTGGCCAGTCTTTAAACTTTTTGATCAAGGTGGTATGTTGTATCAAAGAGTTTTAAAAAAATGCATATTCAGAACGGTAGTTATAGGTAAAAGTTTATTCAGATATGAATCGCCAGACACTTCCCAACATTCTTCTCCTCCGTCTCCTTACCCTTTCACACTACCGTACCCCAATAGGTGATACCATAGTCCCATTCAATTTCAACTTAAAAATGTTTTAAAAAAATATGTATATTTCAGAGTGATGAAGAAAAAATCAAAGAAGTTCCCAAAGTTCCAACACCAGTCACAGTGCTAAATAACAATGCTCACAGTACACAAGAAGTCGACCACGAATCTCCTGACCACTTTTCCGATGATCTCACTAACCAGCTAAACCAAACCCATAATCAAATGGACCTACTAAATAGTTTAAGGTTTGCCGTACGCAAACGAAAATCTGAAGAATTCATCGCCAACAATTTTAACACCGACATCAGAGAAGTGATCTTACCAGAGAAGAGAACTAAGCTAAGAGAGAAACAGATACTCAATAGACACAAAATAGTCAATAACTACCCGCGAGGAAATATAACAGTGAAGAATTTCGATACCAAACTGAGGAGAGAATCTCCGCCAAATGTAAACATGTTCGAGTCGATTGAACAAGCCAACAAAAAGGCGGAAAAAATTCACGCATTTCACGAGATTATTAATTCGGCGACCATTCCGGAAACCAATGGAAGACATGAGAATTTTCCGAATGACATCAAGAAGGAAACCGAAGAAGACAGTGATGTCACGTTTGAAGACAGCTTGCCCAAGACAGTGATTACCCTTGACACGCCGCCTTCACCTAGATTGGAACAACAAGAAGGTATGTTTTCTCCGTCTTATATTATTTTTTAATTTATGTGAGAAGCACTCCAAATGTAAGTATCGATAGTATGTTTGCATTTCTTGAATCTTCCTGCTTTTGACTGTATAAGTACCTTATTTAGCCTCTAAATTTGACTGGTCTTGTTTTCTTTACCTTATTTCAACCTTGAAGATGTGGGACAAGATTTTAGCATGTCAACCCTTTGGAATAACATGGTTCCTTCTATCGCCGTAACGTCCGGTGATAATAGGATCTACTACTTCAGAATTCGTTATCAATTGACGTTTCCGCAACAGATGGAACCTTGTTATTTCAAAGGGTCTATTTTAAGATATTAAAATCATTTAAAATCTTTTTAATAAGTGACAGTTATTCGGCATTACTTTTTTATCATAGTATATTATAACATGATGGGCGTAGAGTGTTTTCTTAGAACCACTAACTTGAATGAACAGAATATATATGTGATTTTAGGTTTTCACGGCCAAAAATTTTATGGTTATTTCCTTTTGGGGTATTATGCCATGTTGCGCTACCTCCTCCTTTAGCCAACGTTTCGGACAGCGTTACAGTGTCCATCATCAGGGCAGATGTGTGTCAGATGTGTGACACATCTGCCCTGATGATGGACACTGTAACGCTGTCCGAAACGTTGGCTAAAGGAGGAGGTAGCGCAACACGGCATAATACCCCAAAAGGAAATAACCAGAATATATATGTATTTTTAAATTAGTTCCACACATGAGGCCCCTAGGAAAAATAATTCCCTCAGGACTTATGTCGTCTTTGGAAATGCTGTGTAGGGGGTATTTTTAGGGAAAGGAAGGGGAGGAGTTCTGGGAAGGAAAAATGTATGAAGGGTTTGTAAAGGAATCTGGGAGTCAATTTGTACAAGAGTGACGGATGTATGAATCCATCCCTTCCATTGCGGTGCAAGGTGATGGGTCGAGAGAATCCGGTTGGAGAGTTCAAAAGGTCTCACTTAACCAGCCTCTCCCGATCCGGCCTGCCACCCAGTAGGTGGGCAAACGCATCCACCGCCATGACCTAGACAAACCTCACCCCATGAACCTGGGCACCCCTGCTAAGAGGCTAAACGTGACCTATGGCAGTATTGGGGTGACCTATGGCAGATATGTTGCTTATTCAATAAATGGTTTGGGGTGGCGGTACACATTTCCTTCTCCCAAAAATAAAATAACAGAAAACATTTGTAATAGATGGCGGAGGCGGGTACTGCCGCCCCGGGAACCATTTATTGAATAAGCAACACCTCTGCCGTAGGTCACCCCAAGGGTTCATGGGGTGAAGTTTGTCAAGGCCTTGACGGCTTAGTGTCTGTCACTCTGGATTCCTACCCACCCCTCATACCTATTACCTTCCCAGAACTTCCTCTTCTTCCTTTCCTTATAAAAAATCCTTCACACAGCATCCCTTAAGATGACCTAGGCCCTGAGGAAAATTATTTTTCTCAGGGTCTCGTGTGTGGAGCTAATGTAAAAAAAGACATTTCAAAAATTTCTTCAAGTTTTTGAAGAAAGGAAAAGTGAAACAGTCCCTTTCAGAATGGGACATACGGTCATGTTAGACCTGATCCGGCGAGTTGAATACAAGTGGTCACCGCAAGGAAATAGTATATACATATGAATGTAGATGAAGCAGGGGGGTGTATGCAAGGACCTTGTGATTCTACTGAAAAAACTGTGATGGTTACATTGTTAGATTTTGACCTTTCTTCCTTCATTAACCAACATTTTAAACAGCATTATAATGTCTGTTATCACCACATGATTGATCAAATTTATGATAAGCATCTATTAGCCACGAGAAATTAATTCTATTACCAATTTTAAACACCAGTTTATTACGCATATAAATAATGATTCTATAAAAGTACATTAATATTCAATAGTTTTTTGTACAGAACAGATAATTTTTGCCGTTTTATCTTTAAATATGTAGTTGATTTATCGCTTTCTTCCTGATTTATGAAAATGGTTTTAATTTTATTTATCAAATTAAATTGATGTTATTTAGGTATTTATGTAATTGTTTTATTGGAGTGGGTGTATGTATTAAAGTTTATTATTTAGGTACTGGTACTAATAATGTTGGCATGGCTGTTTTACACTTTTTATTATTTTTATTTATATATTATTTTGGCTTCATACTGTTTTTCATGCACGTTTAGTTTTTGTTGCACATTATTATTATTATTTTTAACATCTTCACTGCATTTTCGGATTTTCCTTCGGTTAATTTAACCTCTTAAAACCGACATCATTTTATTTTCAACACCCGATGAAATTTACGTAAAGGCATTTTCAATTAGTTGGATCACTAATCCCTTATTATAAAGATAAAAATACATGTGGTATACAGAAATTATTTGTATAAGAATGCTTTATACATAACCATATTATGTATTATTATTACATTTACTAATATTTTATACCTATACTACGGTTGATTTTTTATTGGGAAAGGTATGCGGATTTTGAACCAGAAAATGCAGTTTTTACTTGCTTGACAATAACACAAATATATTTTTAGTAATGTGAGCCAAATTACAAAATTAATTAAAAATAAGTCATTTGTTTAACATTCAGATATCGCTCTTTTGAACATATTTTCATTCACAATTCTAAAGAAGTTCCGAGTTCAGTAATGTTTGGTTAAACAATTTATAATTCAATATTAAGGATTATTTTGTGTGGATGAAACTCCGCCTTCAAAAATTAATTGATACACAATTGAAAATGCCCCCACGTGGTTTCAGAAGGTGCGTCGAATACCGCCGTCGATTTACCCCACATCGCTCGCGCTTCCTGGCCGATGCAGGGCAAGATTTCATCATCGTCGCTCTTGGGTGCCATTTCGTCGATCGGCGGCGGCGGTGGGATTTCATCGACGTCGCAGCACACCATCATCACGATACCGCAGAAGGAGGACGGCAAGAAGAAATACCCTCAGCGGTCCTGCAGATTCTGCTGGAGAGCTGGTAAAAGAAGGGACACGCGCTTCATGTGCCAGCAGTGCTCCGTTCCTCTGTGCAAGACCAACTGTTTTGATCAGCATCAGACGGAAGGATTTCTGATTGGCTGGAAAGATGAATCTACGGCAGTGCTATAATTTGATTGTTTCATATAAGAATCCTTTCAGAGGTCTGAATTATCAATGGAAAGAAATATTCATATTTAATGACAAATAATTTATTTTCTCGTGCCTGGTTTTTCATCATCAGCCTAATCTTAAATTGAAATTATGCCCTAATGACGTGAAAACTTACACCAACACTGCTACTTCTTTATTCTTAGTTTACAATGACATCCATGACTTCTTTAAATTAGCATTGTAAAATGCTAACAATGCAATTAGGCCTGTAATGTCAAGTTAATCCCTCTAAGTGTGAATTTTATTTCAATTAGCCGACAAGGATGCTCCAATTCACAGGCCACATACCTGAACCAATCGTAACTAAGAAAGTACTCCCTAATTTCAACAAATCAGTGAAAAGGTCCCTGATCTTTTTTTTTTTTTTACATGAGCTCCACACAGGAGGCCCAAAGGAAAATAATTTCCCTCAGGGCCTATGTCATCTTTGGGGATGCTGTGTGGAGGGTTTTTTAAAGGAAAGGAGGGAGAGGAGAGTTCTGGAAAGGAAAAGGGTTTAAGGGGTGGGTAGGAATATGGGGTTCAGTGTGTCCAGGTCATCCGCCTCCAAGACCTAGACAAACCTCACCCCATGGACCCGGGCACCCCTGCTAAATCACCAAACGTAGCGAACCACTTGGGGTGACCTGTGGCAGAGGTGTTGGTTATCCAATAAAGGTTCCCGGGGCGGCGGTACCCATTCCCGCCTCCCAAATTTAATTTGTAAGACTGGAATTTGGTCACGTGCTAACTAACAACACTTTTAAAGAGATGGGAATTAGAGCTACTAGGGATTAATGCTACATTATAATTACGATAACTAAATAATTCTTCTGTAATCTGACTATATTTTAAAAAGTTCTAACTGATTGCATTTTAAATCACGGTTTAGCTAAGAAAAATATTTTCAAACGAAGATAAATGCAAAGTGCAAGTTGAGCTGGTCCAGAAGTGTAAACACATAGATTCTCTATAAATTTATAGATAAGTAGAGCATAAAAAAATGCTCTCAGATATGGAGAGGATTAATCTCTGTAAGCCAGGTTTAAGAGCTTTCCTTTTCAATTTCAAGATTTGCTGAAAAACTGTACCATAGGGAAGCGATACATCCGCTATGCACTTAGAATGCATGTTGCCGAGAGAAATATTGAATATTATAAGGGATGTTTTTTTATTGGAATACCGCACAAGAGTCCCAACTGTCCAAAGCCGGTGGGCCCATGGCATCCCCAATTATGGTATTTTGTTAGGCTGAATGGGAATAGGCTAGTTGAAAAGTGCCTGGCAATTCAGACCTGATCAACAAACCTGGCTAATGCTATTTCAAGCAATGTTTCGATTCTGAAAGTGTTCTCACTAGGGCAATACTGAGAGAATATCTTAAAATTTATTAAACTGCCTTCTTGTTTTCGGTATAAAAATCTATTTCATTGATAATTCAGACCTAGGAAACTGCGTACTTGCATGCCCTTAAAATTTGAATCTCGAAAGCATAAAATTTTACCGCAGCTGTATGCGAATATGTTTTTCAATGTGCCATTTATAATATTTGCACATAAAATTTAAACTGGTAAATCTCATGAAATTAGCAATAATATTTTATACATCTTTTTTGATTTTTAAGAAGTCTTAGCATTTATTTTAATTTTAATACAGTGTTTGAGTGTTTTATTCAGGATTTGGATCATTCATAATTAGATTTAAATTTTAACAATTTTGATGAAAATGTTTTGAAAATATGACAATCAATGATATTTGAAACTGCCTATTGAGTAATTTAAAAAAAAAATAACTTGTAAAATTTCGTACTTAAAAAAATATTTTTGATAAAAGACATTATTAGTAGACATTTGGAAATGTAATTATTTTCGAAAAAATTTAATGTAAATTGATCATTGAAGTTAATAAACTTTAAGTTTTGCACAATTTAACTCAAACAATTTAGACTTAATAACATGTGGTGATATTCATATGAAATTGTGCCAAATTATATTTGAAACAAAATTATGTAAAACATTGGATTCAAAATTATCAAATAAGATAAAATACTTGTCAATGCTCAAAGATGATATTTTATATTTTATACATTTGTATGGCATTTTAATATTTTTAAAGTTTTTACAAAATAATAATAAAGAATGCATTCACTGCCATATTTTTATAATATAAGATAATATAATATTTTAATTGGATATTTTCTAATACATATATAGGTGGGCCATAAACATATTTGCACTCTTGAAATAATCATGAAAAAAAATACAGATTGTATTTAAATAAATTATTATTGATAAAAACAAAAACATCCTGGAAAATCATTTCGTCAAAATAATTTCATCAAAATGGCCGCCATCTCGCCGCTGGTATTCCTCAAATCAGGCCCTTAGATTTTCGCAAACTTTTCGACACAAATCTCGGGGTAATTGGTAATCTTTAATTGGACTGTAGTCGTTGGTTTATTTACGTAGACTCGACTTGTAAGATAAAATATATATATACACAAATATAGCCCATGAAAAAAAAATCAGCTGGGGTTATATCCGGGCTGCGGGGATGCCATGAAATATTTCCTCTGCACAAGATCAGTTTGTTAGGGAAAATTTATTTAACCAATTTGCTCTGTGGCCGCCCTGTTTGTTTTCTGGCCAGTTTTTTCGAAATGTTTAAACCATGATTCAATTAAACTAACACTTGGGCATTGATTAATAGTCCGTAATTGGCGATGCGAACAAAATAGGCGGTATGCATCATTGTTTTGTAAAACAGACTAGAATCATTGTTGAACAGAAAAGAACAAAATCATTTTAAAATGTTTTACCCAGAAAGCGCGTTGCTCTCCCGTAAAGCGATCCATTGTGACAAAATTTCCAAGAAGCGAGGAGCCACGCACAAGTGACCCAGCTCTCCTCCCTCATTCGGAATCTCCGCTAGCACGATTACAATAGTGCAAATATTTATGGCCTACCCTACAGAATGAAGAAATTGTACCATTTTTAATTATAATTAATGCAAACGTATGAATATAGTTTTGAGTGATCATTGTGGTTTGGTTTTCAAAAGGAGGCGACTTTTAAATGAGGACGACAATAATAAATTGTACTTATATGTAATTATTCCGTTTACCAATTGTTTTTAAGGCCTAGTAATTATGTAATAATTTTAAGTGAAATTTTTTTAGATATAATTTTTACGATAACAAGAAACTGCTTAATTTGTCTCTTAATTCAACTTGAATTATTTAGCATTTTTATTTTCAAAATTGATCTCACAAAAGCAATGATGTGGCCATATTGAGGTGCCATTATTTAATTTAGATATTTTTAATTGGATTAATATTCCCGTTAATGTCCCACGGTGCATTAATTAATATTAGTTCTACATTATGGATTGTTTAATCACAACTTTTATATCCATGTATACAAAACGGTACAGCCTTTAAATCTGAACTTTTGATAATTACATCTTATCTTCTTACTCTTGTCTTACTCGAGTCCCATATACTGTGGTAAGTAAAAACACAGAGTCTTCCTTGAGAGTCTCAAGGAAGATGCTGTATTTTTAATTACCATGTCAGCATAACCTCGACAAGGTGACTTTATGCTACTGCGGCTGCCTTCGTCCTAGGCCCAGCTTCTCCTGCACAGCCTTGAAGTTGCTTCTTCCAACTTTTTGGGCCATTGGAAAGTCTTCCCTCTGAAATTTGTGTCTGTTATCCAATTCCTTTTTATCGTTTGTCACATTAACCCAAACTATTTTTTGTTTCGTTTGAAGTGACTCGCCAAGTCAATAAAAAGAAACAGTTTACCGCTGTTAGGATACTTGTTTTCTTAGATAAATCTCTGCATTATTATGTCAGTAAGAATTATCTACTGTAGAACCTCCGTTAAATTCAAATCCTGATAATTTGAAAAAATACTTAGAAAAGTCAAATTTTTTGCCAAAAAATCTACAATTGTGTAATGTGAAATTTATTTTAGTCTGCTTGTGAAAATTTGTTTGTGGATTTCATAAAAATTTGTGATAACAATATTTCATAATTTCGTAAATATTTATCTAACAGATCGGCCATGAAAATGCTGTAAAATTTAACAGCTAATTACAATTTTGAATCAGATAGTCCGGCCTTTCAGATCGGCATCGATTTTTCGATTTACACACTGATAACCAGATTCCTACCCACCCCTCATACCTTTATCCTTCCCAGAATTTTCTCTTCTTCCTTTTCTTAAAAAGACCCTCTACACAACATCACCTAAGGTAGGCCCTGAGGGAAATCATTTTCCTCAGACCTCCTTTGTGGGACTAATATTAAAAAAAAGTTTTGTATAAAAAAAGGTTGTTCGGCCTCTGTCCATGGTAGCCCCAATCAGCAAAAGATCAAAGAGGCCGAACAATCAGCACAAGACAGGGACATATGGAGGTGCCTTGTCGATGCAAGGATAAGGGGAAGATGATGATGATGATAAAAAAGGTTGTACCTTTGTTACACGGAGACATTTCTATGTAAAGTTAATAAAACCCTATGTAGACTAGTCTAAAGACTGAGTTATCATTCAACGCAGCAATAACATTTCATTAGCAATAATAATTTTTGTATCTCATCTTTATGAAACCCCAACTATTCATTATCTTAACGATTTCATTTATGTTTCATACTTAATTTTTTTATGTTGTGATTTTATTGAAATTTTTCTTGTCATTATTTTTAATGTAGATTTTTTTTTACAAAATTACTCATTTTTTAAAATATATTAAGGACTTAATTGTCATAGTATAAGTCTTTGAATTAAGAAATCTACCAATTATTGATCCTAATCGAGTAAATAAATAATTACAAATTTCGGAAAGATAATTCTTTGAACATTAAGTCAGATCTCGTTGCCTTCAGAACGCCTTAAGTCAATTGAAACATATTATTTTATTTAAAAGAGAAAAAAAACTGGATTAAAATATTCTTATACCTATCTTATGTATTTAAGAGCATTTGTAAGAGATACCCATTGTTAGGGATTTTACACCTATATTGAACACCCGTAGAAAAGTGTTGTAAGTAAAATTTATTTAGTAAAGTTTTATCTCTAAAAATTAATGTGATTGTGATTATCTGTGCCCCACGAAAACTATTAGAGTATAACACATAGTATCTCTTCTCGACGGACCCGCTTGTTCTTCATTCATTCATTTGTTTTCGCTCTCTTGTAAAATTAACTTTTTTGACTTACAACATTTTTCTACGGGATGTGCGATATATTTTAATGATATTTCTAGGGTTTAAGTCAATAATAATGTGTGATTTTTTATATTATGTAACTATTTTGAGTGCTATAATATTATGACAATGAAACAATAAGGTAAAACATGCCATTCATTATTTTAAGGTATAATTATTTTAAAACCATTGAAATAGCATTTTTTTGGTGTCTTATCCTTGACATCCAGTCCATAGATCTTCTTTCCAAGCTGATTAAAATCGTAAAAGTTTGCATATACATATTTCAACAGTTTATTTCAGACTCTTGAGTCTAACTGAAATGAATGATGTCTAAATATATATCTGAACAGTTTGCCAGGATTTCATTAGTTTATTTTAGACTCTTGATGATGTCTGATGTTGGATTGTAAGTCTTAATAGTTTGCCAGGATTTCATCAGTTTAGTTTTAGGACTGATCAGTCTGACAAAAACAAATCCATTTAATTGTAGTGAAGAGATGGACTAAAGTAATAATGTGTCAATCCATGTCAGTTTCTCATTTCGAGCGGCTTTCATCTCTCAATTTTGTGATTCATATGAAATAGTATACGTATTAAGTATTTTAAACTCTAATGCAATTGAAAGTATGTATGTAACATACACATCAAAATTGATAGATTTGTCCTAACATGAAATCTGGGTGTTAGTTTGATGAACTGGAGGCAAACCAAGTGACTATATTTTTGACACCAGGCGAGAGATTCTCTATTTTTTGAAGGATCGAGATAGATCTCGGGCGAGATCTCCTATCAGATTTGTGTGATTTTCTTTGGCTGTTATTCGCTTTTTCTATGGGCCGATGTCAGAATTTCAAGTGTGAGCTGTCACATATTTTAGTTTAGGTCGTTTTAAACCCGGATTCATGAAAGTATGCACGATTATTTATTCATTTAACAGCCTTAGAAAATCATACTAATCTGACAAGAGATCTCGTCCAACATCTATCTCGATCGAGGCAGATATCGGGCGAGATCTCTTGTCAGTTTTGTTGTCCATATCCTATACATATGTATATTACATATGTGCGGCTCTCTGGTACTTTTGTTATCCTATTTCCATGACAATTTGGCTCTTCTCACTTGACAAACTGCCGACCCCTGGTGTAGTATAACAAAGTGTTTGATTTGTAGTTAAATTTTTTTAGGCAGCCCACAATTTGCGCACCATTGTAAAAGGGACTAGTAATTCGTAGGCAGATTTTATTTTCAAGGACTAAATAGTGATATCACATGCGGGTCGCCTGTATATTGTCAGATTCATTTATTGATAAATGACAGAAAAGGCCACCTCCCCGCTCAGCGGAACTTTTGTTACACTTTCCCTGATGGGCTGGTCTATCAAATTGAATGTCTATGGTATGTAATAATTTCCACACTGGAAAATTTAAAATCCCCTTGAGTAGTACCAAATTGTTTAGGAATAATTTGGGACTGTTTAATTTTGTACTGAAAATTGTGATTTTGGCTTCAGTTTCTATTGAATGTTAATAATTCTTCTTCTTTTTTGTGTGCCGTATCAGGTCCCCCCAACGTTGGCGATCACTCTTGAAAATGTCTCTCTGTTTTGCGCTGCCCGGAATAGCTCCTTCACACTTCTAATGCCGGTTCCTCTATCTTGCCTTTCAATATTAAATGGAGCTAGTGATACTTCTCCCTCAAAGTATATGACCCAGATATGAAATGTAAGCAGTTCTCTATCTGCTCTAGCCCGCCTGAGAATTTCTGTGTTGGTGATCATATCGGTCCATGGGACCTTGAGCACTCTCTGGTGAAGCCGGCTAAATTGGCACATTTCAAAAGCCTCTAACCTGTTCATGGTATTTACTTTCAAGGTCCATGTTTCACATCCATACAGCAAGACCGACCACACATAACATTTTAGCATTCTCTGCCTTAGTTTTAAGCTGATATTGTCATTGCAGAAGAGGGATTTCATTTTAATGAACGCAGCTCTTGCTGCTTCAATTCTGCACCTAATCTCTACATCTGGGTCAAGAGTCTCCGTGAGAATACTGCCGAGGTATCTAAATCTTTCCACCTTTTCGACATTGCAACCATTTAACTGTATCACTGATTCAGAGTGATCTAGTCGTCCAAATGTCATCCGTTTAGTTTTATTGACGTTGATTGTTAGGCCCAGTTGCTCACAGGCATTATTAACAAGATTCATAATTATAAAAAGATTATTATATATTTTATTCATGTGAAATAAAGTACATATACCTATCCAATAAAATAATATTATATATTTGACTTTCAGTTTTATAAAATAATTTAATATTTTGGAAAATACGATACATATTTCTCAATAAATTATTATTTTAACATTTATTGCATCACTCAAAAGCAATATAAAAGAGTTGCATGCTTTTAATGTGAACGCATAATTTTGTGTACCTATGTATTTCTTTTATTTATAAGTTTTCTTTTGTGTGTGATATAATTTTTTTGGAATTGTATTAAATAGTGAAAAGAATATTGTGAATGCATATTGAGTGAATATATTCATCACTATCTTATGTTTATGAAATTAATACATATCTGTAGAACCCAAATGAAAAAAAAATGCATTTAATTGTAGTAGGCTTGAACTCGAATTCTGCTAAAAATATGTTTTATTTGTTTGTGAATGAACTCTCTTTCTCATTATTGGTCTCATATTTGCCTAAATGAAGCAAAAATTAACACAAATATTGTATGTATCATCGCCTTAGTTCTTATTTGTCCAACAGACCATATGTTAAGTAGGGTTCAGTTCACAATCCCAAAGGCCTGTTTACAAAAATTCTGAAAGAAATAATATCTTCGGAAAGTCGAATTTCTGATGTTTTATTAAAAAATATGCATAATAAAGTTCAGCAAACAAATTGATATTTTACTACAATCTTACCGATTCATTAAAATTATGGTTTAAAATGGCTTTTAACTACATAAAAAAATTGGTTCTTAAAATAATATTACGGCGCCTCAGTTCTTATTTGTCCAACAGACCATTTTAGTTTTTGTTCAATCTCCACTTTAAACTTAAAAAATTATAGTTAATCACTTAACTAAGAATTATTTAAACTAATGAGATCTTTACCTTTACGGAAATGGCTTTATCTTACACCTATCATAATGTTTCATTGAAATAATGAAAGAAAACCTTCTCCGGTAAAATTTTCTAATGATATGTTGGACAAATACGAACTAAGGCGATGATTAATTGAGATTTTGGTTTTCGTGAATGTTGGACATTCAGGATTTTGACTTTAAAATAAGGAAAATGACAATTGTTTTAAGTCAATTTTCAATCAGAAAATATTGTACAATGTATTGACCCCTTTTGCTTGACAGAAATAAATAGTTATTGGTTTATTTTCATCAAATGTTTCAAAAAACATAACATGTCACGAAACTAACTTATTGTTGAAATTGAACATTTACATTTACAAAAATTATTACCACGATTTTAAATATCATAATACATATAAGAGAATTGTAACTATTTTGTCAAGGTATAATAAATAATATAATATTTTTGACACCTGAAAGGTAAAATGCTGCATTCAATTTAAAGTGTTTCTATTTTATACAAATATTTGTGAATTTTACGAGGTGCAAATAAAAGTTTTACATTTTTGTATCAAATTTCGACTTTTTCTTCTCCCGTTAGAACCAGCTGGTAAAGCCAATGACACTGCAAAACTTATAGACATGTTGTATAGATTTCAGAGTGGTAAGTAAACGCACGATATTGTCATCCTTTCGATTTCGTACTAGACTGTTAAGAGCCACTCGAGGTTGTATGCTATCTCTAACCAAATTGCATAAATAGTGCCAAAATGTCCTTGGGTGTGTGTGATGAGAAAGTGATTCCTTTGTACGCCAAAAAACACTAATGAAAGCCATGCAATAACATTTAACTCGTATATACATGCAAATTACTTGTTATTATAAATAATGTGATTGTTTCTCGAAGATTTTAAGCGCCAGTAGGGAAAATGAGATAACGAATGTCGCAAAGAACAAGTACAAGTACAAACTGACAGTAGGTGGTCTCATACAGCATTCTGTATTTGTCTTAGAGTAAGTGAGTAAACATAATATCACCTTAGATATGATTTTAGATTTTCACGGCCAAAAGCATTTTTGTTATTTATTCTTAAGTACATGAAATATTTTTTTAGTATTTTAGGTATTCCTGTGCAAAGGATTAATACATAATGTGCCATTTAAAAAAAAAAGTGAAAAAATCGTTGATCGCAGGAAAAAATATTTTGTCAAATGTAGGTAAATATTCTCTGCCCAATTATTAGAGAGTTAACTACGGCTCATTTGCTGAAGAATCGTAAAAGGGCACCCATTTTCCTTAATTTTGGGGACTAGCATAATTGCCAGGAGTAAAAAATTTCCCACATTTCAACATACTCCCGTCAAAGCAACATTGCCAAACCTCACAGTGCATGTGAGTGACCTTAATGTCTCAATTTCCAATGTAAAGAGCAACTTGACAACTAAAAGAACAACAGAACCATCTTCATCAGAAAATTCTCTATGGTCTAAGAGCGAAATCGCAAGAATAGTGCGTACATATTTATAATGCTAAAATATTATTAAAAATATTCAATTACATGAATTACTGATATTCATAAGTCTTACAAAGGCCCTGATAACATTAAGTCTGACTTATGTGTTTGTTTCCCTTTTATCACATTGAAAACATGTGTGATAGTTAATCTCAAAATGAGCCTCTTTAAAATAGCTTTTAAATCTTATTTGATGAATTCACGGTATTCAATTTAAAAAAAAAAAAACTCGCTTATGTGTATGTTCCCCCCTTGGATAGTTATTTTTCTAGAATATTGTCATTGGCTGGTGGTGAAACGCCTTTCTGTCCTTTGGAGTTTATTTAACCTGCTTAATATAAACATATCATAAATGCATATAAATTTTCTATCCAGAAGTTTATTTTTCGTTTATCACTGCCTGTTCGATGC
This sequence comes from Limnephilus marmoratus, assembly GCA_917880885.1. Lineage (NCBI taxonomy): Eukaryota > Metazoa > Arthropoda > Insecta > Trichoptera > Limnephilidae > Limnephilus > Limnephilus marmoratus. The sequence goes on from OU862923.1 coordinate 4,152,959, forward strand.
TTTTTTTCATAGTTCTCTTCAGCAATGTAATTCATGCAAGAAGCAACATTTTAGCTGCTTTCAAATGTATATATATTTCGACACCATACTTTTATTTGCTACTCGTGATTGTAGATATAAGCTACTAACAATATAACCTATCATTGTAAATCCCTACAGCTGATACCATTCTCCCCAGGTGCCATGATACCCCTCACAGTGGATCAAAGACCGCCAGTGGTCGGTCATCTCCCCTTGCGATACCACTACATATTCAGCCGCAAAGGGCACAAGCAGCTCGTCCACATGAACTTTGTGTACACCAAGCACTCCACCAGTCACGGCAAGACCTCGTGGCGGTGCGTCCAGTACTTCTCCCTGAACAGATGTCCGGCCACTGTGGAAACAGTCGGGGCCCTGATTTACACGGTCAACCATGTGCATAACCACGAACACTGCTTCGATAAGATTGTGAAGAATAGCGTCTACGAAATGGAGGATATTAAAGAGTGATTGTTTGGACATTTTACTCATTGTTTAAGTTTTTGTGAGAATGAACACAGCTGAGCTGGGAGAACCATCAGTTACCGTGATTTAATAAGTATTTTTTAAAAGGGACATTAATTGTATTTTGTAAATATGATGTTATGTAGTTTTGCTGAGAATTAACTCAAGGCAACTGAGAGAACCATCCGTTGTCATGATCTGATGTATTTTTTGCAGTAATGCAGTCTTGCCGCTGACAGCTCCCTTGTAAACTTTCTTTTGTAATCGAAATATCATAAAAGATTCATGCCTCGTTTAAGAGAAAAAGGTAAAGGTCGAAGCTGTCAATTTTATGTCTACACAATTCTTCAATGAACAATTGTTCTTGTACCAATTGTGTTTCTTCAATCTCGAATGAGTAGTTTGTGTCTTTTATTTCATTTTGGTTGATTCCAGAACAAACTTTGTTAATATTTTATTTTAAAAAAAATTTCCGATGTTTGCTTGGAAAGCCCTTGTTTTTATTTCGGTACAGGGTGTCTTATTTTGTGTTCATTTTCCAGAACGTCGCTACAAAGTGAATATTGCCATAAACCGACGACATAAAGTGAACTATTGTTTAAATAAATACTTTTTCTTTATCGAATCATTAACTTTTTACGCTTACCAGGCCACGTTGAAGCGTGGAGTTGCCTGAAAGTTCAATAGGCCCAAGTCAATAATAAATCAATAGTGTATTTTATTACTAACCTTATTGTTTTTTTTACACATTACTTGAAATAATAACGTAACAAAACGTATTGCCGTTTTGACTTGAGGCATCCTTTCTCACCAAGCCTTTTTGCCGTTTGCCATGTCGTATTGACAAAGCTAGAGGTAAGCCTGTATTTAATGTTAATTAAATTCAGGGGATTTAACTATAAGTCAGGGTATTTTGCACAAACTTTATGCTACTTGCCAATTATATTTTATTTATGTCATTTATACCATTGGTCAAATAAATATTATGATTTTTTTTAAATACAGTACTCTCAGCAATCTTCTGCTCGGTTAACTTGAAAACTACTATATCTCCGTTATTTTAACAAGTTGAGAGCATAAAATCAAATTGTGAATGAATACGAATACCAACAAATACAATTTGCTGGTATTCGTATTTCAAATTCAGTAGTCCGCTGCAAGCATAGATTCGAGCGTCAAGCTTTATACATCAACGGGTTGGGTTATCTTACTCTTACATACTCAGTTACTATGCCGCTGTCTTTTTTTTTTTTTTACATGAACTCCACATAGGAGGCCCTGAGGAAAATAATTTCCCTCGGGGCCTATGTCATCTTTGGGGATGCTGTGTGGAGAGTTTTTTTAAGGAAAGGAAGGAGAGGAGAGTTCTGGGAAGGAAAAGGGTTTAAGGGGTGGGTAGGAATTTGGGGTTCAGTGGGTCCTGGTCATCTGCCTCCAAGACCTAGACAAACGTCACCCCATCAACCCGGGTACCCCTGCTAAATCACCAAACGTAGCGAACCACTTGGGGTGACCTATGGCAGAGGTGTTGCTTATCCAATAAAGGTTTCCGGGGCGGCGGTACCCATTCCCGCCTCCCAAATTGAATTCCCTTGCTTGCTCTCGCTGATCATTTTACCAGTCCGTTCATTATTGTTTTAGGACATTTCGGTTAGTCTTCTGTGTATTCTAGCAAATGTCCCATGTGTTTCTGTTCATTTTGTGCTTGCAGTTAAGTTAACAAAATGTAGTCTTCTTGCAAGCGTAAACATGACACCTTAACTTTAAACCAAAAAATAGAAATTTTACGAAAGATCGAAAGCTGTGCTTGATTTATATAATACCTACTTTAATTTTTAGCATTTTTGGTATGTGTGTACTATAATTCGCCGTTTTCACTAATTGGACACTTGTCCGGTTTTCAGAGTGGCGGATTAGAGTATAGGAGAGTACTGTTCCTTCATATTATATTTTGATTGTATGTTTATTCTGTGATTTTTTACATGAAGTATTTTGAATTTGTTATACATTATTGAAAAAACGCTATTGGTGATTCGAAGTTACAGGTATTTGTGACTGCGTGCAAAGGTAATTTTATTTCCTTTGTTGTACAGTATTAATCATGATATGTTCCAATAAATCTCAATAAAGCAGGTTTAATTTACATAGTCTTTATACTTTCTCTTTCCTCAATTCCTAAAATTATGTTCGGTTCTTTGAAAATTATTTCAATTAACACATTCACGGATACAACACCGACGTCGTTTTAGAGGAGATGTCATATGACATAACGTACATACAGGGTAACCGGGGGTAAATTGCATTAACTTCGGGAGGTGATTCTACATGATGGTAGGAGTAAAAAAGATTAACAACTTTTTCCGAAATTCCAACATTTTTTTTCCCGTATAAAAAGACGCATCTACTAAAAATCCTTAGTGTGTGGTACGATCTTACTTGCTGAGAGCCTGCCGGGCGCCCGACTCGATTGTGATTGGCCCGTATCGTAACAGCGGAAAATAATAAATCTGGCCGCACACGCTGGACTAATTTTATCTTTTTACCTCAAAACTACCCCTAAAAGTTGGAATTTCGAAAAAAGTCATTTATCTTTTTTACTTGTACTATCATGTAGAATCTCCTCCCGAAGTTAATGCACTTTTCCCCTGGACACCCTGTATATGTCTTTTATAAGGGAAATGATACAACACAATGGACTGGGAAGTCAAGTTTTGTTTTGCAGTAGTATGTAACCTGTCTATTTGTGTCACAATGCGAACACTTAGTTGTTTTTTGTTACAATTTTTCATCTACTTAATAAAATACGTGTTCTGTGACAATAGATGTGTCGTTTCACCAACTTCTGTTTTCCAGCAGGTGTCCGTCAATGTGTTAATAATTATTATTTGCTAAGGATAAACTTATAAGATTTCGTAATTTACCTTTTCATACATGGCGCTAATTTAATTATTTTAGGGAAAAACACTTTTGGTAAGTTATGCTTTAAAATATGAACCCCTCAGGCCTCGGGCATATTTTGTCAAAGGTCAAAATATTTCAGCTTTGCAATAAAATCCAAATAAATGGAATATTTCTGAACGTACCCGGAAACTGATAACTGTTTTTGAGGAGTGATGAAATATGATTTCAAATTTTATAACTCGAAATAAACATATCGTATTTGAAATATAATTTTTTTTTAATGCAAACAAAAGTTTTGAAAATGGCTCACCTTACGTTTTTTCTAACTAAAATTACTGATAATGATAATGAAAAAAATAAAAACACTTGTATTTTATTAGACAAATCGTTGCTTTAGTTCGTATTTGTCCAACAGACCATTAGAAAATTTTACACGAGGAGAAGGTTTTCTCTCATTATTTCAATGAAACATTATGATAGGTGTATAAGATAAAGCTATTTCCGTAAAGGTAAAGGTCTCATTAGTTTAAATAGTTCTTAATGAAATGATTAACTATCATTTTTTATACTTAATTTTTAATTTTAAAATGGAGATTGAACAAAAACTAAAATGGTCTGTTGGACAAATAAGAACTGAGGTGACGAAATGTATGATTTAAACATTATCGTCACTTTTTTGCCATTTCATGTGAAATAATTTCTTTTCTAAATGCTTTAGTTTCATAAAGGAGTCCATTTTATTTATTTTGTGTTTTAATTACTTTAGACTTGAATACAAAATGTGGTGTTTTCGCTTTCTAATACTGTTTAGATCATATTTTTCGCCATGGTATTAATGATTTCTGAGACCTATATAGGTTATTGGCCTATTAAATTAGCCTGAGATGAATTATTTGTTTGCGCCCATACATATGCAAAATGAATAAATAGTTTTGTGCGTATACAAACTCAATTCTTCCACGAAAGGCATACAAATACAATGTTGTATCGGTGATTTAATCCAATATTATATTAAGTATGCCTTTCTCGAAAGAATTGAGTTTGTATAAGGACAAAACTCTTTATTCATATTGCATATGGCGCAAACAAATAATTCATCTAAATAAAGCGTAACTGGTAAAAGTGTTTTTTCCCAAAATAATTAAATTGGCACCATCTGCGAATGTCTAGATTATAATGTATGTTCCGTTTAACCTTAATACAGATATGACAAAATATGTTACATTTTAATACTCTTGTGTTTACTTATACGGCAACATGTATAAAAGGATATCATTTTTCATTCATGCCAGTATTATGTATGTACCTATTTAGAATTTTGTGTTGGTAATAAAAAATATTATTTATTATGTTTTCTTAATGTTGATTTGATTTGAATGCATGTGGTCATCTTTTTACATTATTTATCCCTTTATTTTTTATTTTCTTTTATTTTTCAAGGTAGCTGATTTCTTCATGGTATCTATATTATGTAGGTGTTTTCTACTATGAAAATAATGTATCTTACATATTATTATTATTTTATTTAAGTTCAATTTGTATGTGTTGAATGTTTGTGAAATTTTATTTATTTGACTAGGTATGTATATTCTATGTTTATAATATCGCTGAATAGATTATCCATAGAAATGTGATTTATACTAATTTGAAAGAAAACTGGTGTCGCCAATTCATACAAGATTTTTCGACTCCTAGGACCCAGACAGTTTAACGAAATTGGTTATCAGCTCAAGTAAGAATTTTTAAACTTTTGAAATTGCTCATTGGAGGGGACCCCACCACTTTAAGGAAACATATGGTTTCCTCCTTCACCGCACACATCAAGACTCTATTTTATTGAACGAAGTTACATTTATTTGAACGACTCTAGACCCTCCAATATCCATGCATATGGGGTTAGAAAGCAGTATGCAAGTACTTATATTAACGTAATACAAAATAATTATGATTTAAATTGTTCAATATGATAATAGATTTTCACGGTAAAAAGCATTATCGTGATTTATTTTTCGGACATTATGCCGTTTTGCGCTACTTCCTTCTTTAGCCAATGCTTCGGATGTGTAATCAATAGTGGTAAGGTGTGTGCTTATGTATGCGATACCGTGTTGCCAGCTCCAAACTTCTACAAGCTACTATTGCAGTGTATTTAGGTTTTCTGCATTCAGTTTTGGTGTAGCCATCAATTACCGGATACAAAGAACTATTGAGCTGAGCTCCTGAGCTTGTCTCCATTAATATTAATGGAATTTTTGTGAATTTCAACAGCTTTCATAATTAGGCGCACTCTATGTGTTTTGGGTCTTCCCAAGACTTCAGGAACAAATCCAAAGTGCCAATTGCCAATTTTGCATGGAGGTAGTGCAACACAGCATAATATCCCAAAATTTTTAATTAATTGTTATTCAATTTTAACAGAAGTAAGAAAAAATTAAGCTTACGTACACACAGTTGTACCCATAACCCATTTCTATTGATTTTTCTGTTCATTGTCTCAAATTATTCAGATTAATTACATAAATTAAAAAATTTATATATTTTCACTTCAATATTTGACTTTTATTCATTAGCAGGTGACAATGTGGAAGGTTTGCAGTTCATTATGAGCCGAAAAGGCCATCGGCAGCTTGTCCATCAGAACTACATCCACACCAAGTACTCTGTCTCCAAGGGCAGGACCAACTGGCGATGCATCGATTACTACACGGACACAAAGTGCAGGGCTTTCCTGGAGACCATGGACGCTGCAAAACCCTATGCGAAACACTTTCACAATCATCCTGATCACAGTGAAAAAATAATGAAATCCGAGTCCTTCACAGCAAGTTTATCTTCCTTTTAGTACACTCCACTGATCAAGTACATCCAAGAAGTATACACCGATTAAAATGAAAACTAAGGTCTTTCAAATTACTTCCAAGTGGTTCGCTCGTTTGGTGACTTATCAGAAGTGCCCAGGTTTATGGAGTGAGGTTTAAACAGATCATGGCGACCCTTTGGCCTCTTCAGCCAGGCTCTCTCGACCGATAGCCTTGCACTGCAGTGGGAGGGATAGATTCATAAATTCGTCAATCCTGGACACAATGAGATTCATCCTGGCCCTTAATAATACCTTTTTCCCTCCCAGATCTTTCTCTTTTCCTTTACTTATTTAAAACCCCCCCACACAGTATTCCCAAAGATAAATTAACTCCTTTATGGAGTTAACATGTGGAACACTATAGAGTGGAAGATACTCTCAGAATTGTCCTGAAGGGTGATTCTGTGTCTTTTATGTTAGTCAGCATTACGAGATGATTAAGACAAAAAGGCGAAATCCGTCGGATGTCAGAAGGCGACCTTCGTGCTTTATCAGCTGTCAAATTTTGGTGATTTTCTATGACTTTCAATTGCTTGCCTATTCTTGTCATGTTATAATTATCTATTTAAAACACGAATTATCATTTATTAATTATTAAAACTATTTACATATAAGCGTAAAATGCATACATAAATGAATATCGATTTGATGTTTGTACGCAATGACATTCGATTTGCAAATTTTCTCATGACTGACATCTCTTAACAAGGATTTTGCATCGAAATGCGCCGTTATCTCTGGCATTAGGATAACCACTTTTAAGAGTAGGTGTCTTAACCCGAGCGCAGTATTTAGCGATTCTATATCTTTTGTTGGATCGTTATTAGATAATGGACATTATCTCCCCTCAGATTCGTGTGATTTTTACATATTTGTGTCACATATTTTAATTTAGATCGTTTTAAACACGAATTCCTGCAAGTATGCATGACCATTTAGTCATTTAATGTACGTTGTGCATAGAATCGGCAAATAACAGCCATAAAAATCACACAAATCTGACAGGAGATCACGTCCGTTATCTAATTACGATCCCACAAAAGACATAGAATTGCTCGGCTGATCTAGATTAGTCAGATATTAACCTTCCCCTCCCACATCTTCCCTTTTCCACTTTCTTCAGAACCTACCCCAATTGATAGTCAAGTCCCACGTCCAGCTGGTTCCGGACAGTTGGAACTTTATTGCGGTATTCACGTAATTATTTTTTAACTTAAGTGATGTATTCAAGAGTCAAGAGTACCGGTTTGGTCTACCCGTCCTGACCACATCTTCTTCCACTCTGTCCACCTCTTCCTCGATTTATTCTGGATCGCTTCCCCTGGGGCACTCACTTGGTCATGATACTTCCGATTATCTGTGTCTTGTTGCCATTGTCTAACTTTTTCTATTTTATTTATTATCGATCGTTAGACTACGTGATAAGGCAAACACATTTGTGTTTTCATGTCACCTTTTTAGCAATAATTTCTTCATTTTTTGTGTTTTTGATTACCATAATTATAAAGTATTTGTCTTTGTCATAAAAGCCGTTTACTATGATGTTATGATGGCAGAATAACAGTCACTAGAATGTTAATAACATATTGTATTATCTCAGTTGACAGGTATTAAGAAGGGAGCCTGGATAACCATGAAAACCCTTTATTTATCTACATTACAATAATGTAGCATTCCTTACTATTTTTTCCTTTGTAACTTTAATTTATAAAAAATAATAGAAAATTACGCACAAATATATTTCTTAATAATATTTGGTGGAATAATATTTTAAAGCTTTGTGAAAAAAAAATCATTTTTATCCATTGGAGCGACAGCGCAATTTAAAACTTTACCTCCGATTGCTCGAAATTTTTTGTTGTACATATAGTATATATATGTTGGATTATAGTTCTATATAGCCAATGAATTCGTCTATCTTTTGTCGATTATCACATATTCGTAGGAATTATAAAAAAAATATTATAAAATCGTAAACTTCTACTTATGTACTTACAAACAAGGGAAAATTTGCCAAAATTGACAGCAAAGCAATCCGAGGTATTTTAAATAGAGCCATTTTGTGGCAAAAAGCGCTCCAGTGGTTATTCGTACCTAAATAGGTACTACTATTAATATTAATTTTATTTATTTATTTTGAGTTTTAGATGGAATTAAAGTGTGTCCTTATTTTATTAAAACATGTGTAATATGTTTTCTGGTCCGTAAACAATAACTTTGTAAATATTTAATGTTTCAATGGAACTGAGTTATTTTTTGTTTTTTAATAGTTGAAGAACAGTATTTAAAATGATCTGATAATATTAATATGCATATCCCTATAAGTGACAAGAATGCCAAAATGATTGTAAACTTATTACGAACAATAAAACTTATAGATTTTATTTTTTTGTTTTATTGAGTAATTGTTATGTACGCCTTTAATGTTTCCATTACTTTCATTTCGTGGGTGATAGCTAGATTGCCTGTTTTTGACTTCTGGATTCTTACCTATAAGTTTGCGAGTGACATTTCAACCATTTTGAGATTTTTTATTTTGGTGGGAGGCACTCATTTCTTCTAAATATTTTAAGAGAAATGTGAATTTTATCCAGTTCAATGGATTTTAATAGTTAAATGGATGTTAATGGTTCAATGGATGCACCTGACTTTAACAAAGCTAATAATTTTCTGAGTACCAAATCGTAAAACGTGAGGCTTCCAGAGTTGTTCTTTGTTTATTCGTTGAAAACAAACTATTTCATCCATTGCAGAGGCTACATTTATTACTTTTAGATTTATTTACTTTATTTTTTTACATTAGCTCCACAAAGGAGGCTCTGAGAAAATAAATTTCCTCGGCCTATGTCATCTTTGGGATACTGTGTAAAGGGTCTTTTTATGTAAATTAAGGATTGGAAGTCCTGGGAAGGAAAAGGGTATGAAGGGTGGGTAGGAATCTGTGGCTGAATGTGTCCAGGAGTGACGGACGAACAAATCCATCCCTCGCACTGCGGTGCAAGGCGATGGGTTGAGAAAGTCCGGCTGGATAGGTCTAAGTCAGGTCTCCCTCGATCGGTCTCTCCCGATCCGGCCAGCCATACAACGAACTCGCAGCCAAGACTTAGACAAACCTCACTCCTTGAATCCTAGCACCCCTTCTAACGTAGTGAACCACTTGGGGTGACCTATGGCAGGGGTGTTCGTTATCCAATGGTTCCCTACTAAAATTAAAGCATTGTCACTCATACCCGCCCCCGTGCGAAAAAATGACCCGCTCGCTCTTTGGTGGTCCATGAGCAGGTTTCAATGAGCGGGTTATTCACGACCGACCCAGGACTGGTTTAAAAGTTAAAAATGTGGCTGATTGTTGAATTTTGAGAATGTCAACAAGGACAGAATTTTGATAATATCAACTATGACAGGGTTTGTTGAATTTTGACAATGTCAACTATAACCAGACCTTAGAGAGGGATGGCTGCCATTCAAAACCTACAAAAAGTAGTTTTACAATATGAATTCTGACAGGAAATAAACAAAACAATTTTTCCTTTCAATTTTTTTTTATTAAATTTAACATTTCATTTTGTATTACCTTCATTCTCTAACTATAGTGTTGATATTTACATTATAAAATATTTACATTATGTTTTTATTTATTGATAAATTGATAATGCAGTGTTATTTACAATTTGTAAAAATGTCCTGTTACTTTAACATTTAAATATTGCCTACTCTTGAATAATTATAACTTAGTCTTCTAAATGTCTTACGTTAAAAGTCTTTTAAAACTGCTTGTGTAGAGTTTGGAACTAAATGTGTTGAAAATGGTCAGTAAATATGGGAATATTAAGCCGAAAATTGACATGGAACCTGAAACAAAAATAATAACTTCCATTAGAATATTATGAACAAGTAGTTGGATGACCTTGTGGTTGGGAAAGAGAGACAGAGGTAACCCAGAGATGAGATGGACTGACTAGACCTTCAAGAATTGGTTAAACTGAAGAAATTACATATTGTCCAAAGCAAAATAATATGAACGCTTCACACATGGCTAGGAAGCCAAATGCTTCACAGGAGTTAAAAGCCATAGAATTAAAAAAAATTGTATCACACCAATAAACACTTGTATAGCTTTGGAAAAAATTTCGGAGAATAATGTCGCGTGCAACGCAATGCAAATTCCTCGTTTGGACAGCAATACGAACAAGTAATACAATGTACCGTCCAAACAATCCACGTTGCATTACAGGATGCATTGCATTATGGGAATCGAACCCATTACATCGCCTTAGTTCTTAATTGTCCAAATGATTATTTTAGTTTTTGTTCAATCTCCATTTTAAAATAAAAAATTATAGTTATTTATTAATATTAAGAGTTATTAAAACTAATGAGACCTTTACCTTTACGAAAATACCTTTATCTTAAACACCTATCATAATGTTTCATTGAAATAATGAAAGAAAACCTTTGTGTTGTGTAAAATTTTCTAATGTTAGTTTGGACAATTAAGAACTAAGGCGATGATTAATTTAGGGATCAACACCAAGTGCGCCAACTCCACACCCCAGAAATTATCTTCCGATTTCATACGCAGTTGTGATGGTCTCTAATATTTTACTTAGGTTTACAGATTGGAATTGCAGGCTTTAAATTGAATCTCACCATTGGCACTAGAAGAATCTGTTTTCTCAGGTTCAATGGTGTATGACTCCACTTCGTTCAGGAAGGTGTACCTGGCCGTGAAGCCAGTGGCATCCAGCCTGTCATTGGACCGGAAGGTCACCCGGAAGAATTTCCGGTCCGACTCCACGTGGAACTCCTTCAGTTGGCCGCAGTGCCTGTTAAACTTCTTGTCTCTGGCCATGGAATTGGAAAATTCTACGTAATCGCTGGCTGAGATTGATTCGCAACTGAAAACATAAGATTAGCGATTATGAATTGGTCTTCAAAAAAGTCTAGAAGAAAATCTTATACCCAAGAAATGGAGAATGTGTTTAGAGAAAAGTGGATTAAATCCTAGCTGTATTTGCGCCAATTAACTACTCAATATGAATAGGAACTCAATAATGGAGGGGTGGCTGGATGCTCTAATAGCATTTAATATGAAACCGTTTTAAACAGTTTGTAGGTAGAATTATCCTTCATCAAAACTTTGAAAGCGTTTTTCTCGAAACTACGTTTTCTCGAAACTACCTGGTTGACAACTTACTAAAAAACTATACCTACATCCGTTTTGCATGCACCAAGTCTTAAACTGTTTGAAAATCCGGTCTCTTCGGCACCATGTAGGTGAATTTTAATAGCTAAAGAAAAGAAAAAATGGCGGACCAGCGAATTTTATTTTCGATTTTTTATGGAAAATTTTCATCATTCATAAAAAAAAAATAGAAGGGGGCCCTTTATCAAAAAATCTTTACGTGGTGCCATCGTGACTGGATTTTCAAACAGTTTTAAGATTTGGTACATGCAAATCGGATGTATAGTTTTTCTAATATGTCGTCAACCAGGTTGAAAAACGTAGTTTCGAGTAAACGCGTTAAAAGTTTTGCTGAAGGATAATTCTCACATACAAACTGTTTAAAACGGGATGAGCCGCCCATTCCGCCCTCCCGTTAGTCCGCCACTGAGTAGGACTACTAATTTAATTCTAAAAAAAACTAAGTCACAGGAGTTAGACACGGCTACTTGTACTGTAAAGCATCAAGAGCTGCAGAAGGATTAAGAGGATGAAGTAACTCTGACTCATTTAAAGTGAAACTTGGAAACATTGTCAGACACTCGATGATAGGAATGATAAAGAAACCCCTTTATTACTGTTGATGGGATAAAGCTGAACATGGAAAATTGTATAATAGACCTCTATGGCTTGAGAACTGACGGAGACTGTCTCCAACTCGATCGGTAGTAGTTATAGATAAAATATCAGAAAATGCAGAGATTTTCCGAAATCTTCCCAAAAGTGTGGTTCATTTCCAGTACTTGAAAAAGGTTGTGTTACAACAAACGTATAAAATCTTTTCAGTACTTACGGCAGTACCCCTTCCACATCGAAGAACGTGAAGTGCAGATGCACCTTCTGATGATGGGTGCCGTGGAAGAAGTAGTGGCACTCCGTGTCCCGCGGGTAGGGGCCCGGGTAGTTGGGGGAACTGAAGGTGCCATTGGTCACCTCTGACCCGTTGAACACGAAACCACACGGGAACTCAGGCAGCTGTTTGCCCTGGGTTATCCCATAATCTGAAAACAGAGACAGTTACATGAAACCTTTGGATAATTAGGGGAACTGCAGAATCTTTAAAAATCCAAGTTGAGTTTCTATTACTCTGTATCTAGAATAGAAAAAAAAATTCGAGTGCAGTTTACTCGCGGTAGAAGCGAAACTTAGAACCTCTGGGGCGGTTCGTTTGATAGATTCTCCCATCACAGACGGATTGCAAACTTTAGGGCACAGGCGTCGGGTGGGAATGCTATCCTTGTTCTACCAGTATTTCAATGGAAGATGCTCCGAGGAACTAGCCTTATTGATCCCTTCGGCACCGGTGCACAGTCGGGAAACACGCCAAACGCGTGCCCAACATATGTACACGGTTGACATTTGTCACATGAATTGGGGTGGCTTCTTCGACTCGTTCTTGTGTTCAACCGCTCGGCCGTGGAACGGTTTGCAGGCCTCTGTGTTTCCTCCTTTCTACAACATGGGTCTCTTCAAGACCAATTTTCATCCTTCCTCTCCTCAAAAAGACCCTCCACACAGCATCTCAGATGACATAGGCCCTGAGGGAAATTATTTTCCTCAGGGTCTCCTGTGTGGAGTTAATGTAAAAACAAACCAATACTTGAAAAGTGAGATCGTAATCAAAGCGACCAGTGAACGCAGACCAGCGTAATTTCCATTTCATATCTCAACCAGTAGGAGCCTTTAAAAGTGACATCATAATCAAAGCGGTCAATGAGCACAGTTAATGCTTTGCAGGTGCAGTAATTATCATTTCCGTTTCATCTGTAATCCAAATCATAGCGGAGCTATAATAATAATAATAATAATATATATCTTTATTGAACAAAAATTTAAAGATTTATAACTACAAAGAAAAGTATACAATAGTTTAAAAGTTGCATAAGTACAAAAGTTAATAATGGAAAACAATATACATATAACAGTAGGTACTTAAAGAATAGAGATTTATAATTATAAACGTAGGTTTCTCGTAACCTGCTTCACTACGCTAGCCTGTGTTGAGGCAGTAATTTTACGTCAATTTATAATTCTGTGAAAATACCTACACCTATATTAGAAAATAATCGCACAATAGATTGGTTGTATTAATAATAACAATAACATAGGTACAATAGTGACAGCATTGGTTCCTTACTAATTTCGAATTTGGGTGAGTGCACCGGTAAATGCCCTATCATTATTTTTTATCCAAACTTTTATGTTTTTTTTTAAATTTTTTTGTGATTCACATTTTTTTATACTAATTGGAAGAATGTTGTAAAGTCTTGTTGCAAGGTATCTGAAGCTACGTTGACCAAAAGTAGTATGAGTTATGGGAATTTGTAATATGTAGTAATTCTTTGTTATTGTTTCGAATACAGCGAGTATTTAATTTTTTTTCATAGTATTTATTTATATTTGTGAATAGATGAGTGAGGATTGAATGGATTATAGAAGTTTCACTTCAAAAAAACTTTTTGTTGTGAATGGATCTTCTTAAAAAATAAATCCTTTACACCAAAACACATAGGGCTTACCATTTATCATGCATTGGTTTTTATCAGTTGTGTAAAATTTAAAATTAATTTGTTCCTTTTGTCTTCATTTACTTTTTTGTCTTAGACTAGAAACTCTTATATTATACAGCGAAGGACGGCTTGGAGGCCAACCTCCTCTGTGTTATCCTCTCAAAACCTAACTGCTACTCCACCTCGGTTCTGAATGTGGAGGGGCAAATCTGGAAGCATCTCTTGGATAACTCTATAAACACTATGAGCTACTATGTAGCTCTACAGCCATCTATACCACATAGCTCAAACTATTACACTACTGTTGGCAGTGAATGTACTGAGCTGACAAAACGTAAAAACATAACTGAGTACAATTTTGTATTCGTCTAGGCATTACGTTGTTCATTCTTATCGTAATGCACAAAGATGCATCTCAGCGAATGCACCGCATGACAGATAGTAGAAGAAGCCAGAATCCTCAAGTTCCGAGCGATGCTATATCTTTTGTGGGATCGTTATTAGATAACGGACATGATCTCCTGTCAGATTTGTGTAATTTATTTGCTTTTTCTATATACGACGTACATTAAATGAATAAATAATCATGCATACTTGCAGGAATTCATGTTTAAAATGATCTAAATTAAAATATATGACAGTAAATATGTAAAAATCACACAAATTTGAGAGGAGATAGCGTCCATTATCTAATAATGATCCCACAAAAGATATACATAGAATCGCTCGGCAGGGCTCTCTCCGAAAATCATATGACTTAAAACTTTCCTGCGTTAAAGATACATTTTTGATAACATTCCATTACAAAGCTTCAAATAAAGATCTTCAATTTGAGACTGAGGGTGGGTTTATTTATTTACCGAGAATGCTAAATGCAATGCTAATTGTAAAAGTAAATGGTCGAAATTTAAAATTTAAACGAAATTTCTATGCATTTGACCGTTTACTTTTACAATTAGAATTGCATTTAGCATTCTCGGTAAATGAAGAAACCCACCATTATTGTTGTAAGGAAGAAATCGATCCTGCTCATTATTGTAATGAACTTAATTATTTTAAGCAATAATTATCAGCCTGAAACACTCATCTACATTGAAAAAATCTTCCGAGAAAAGATACATGACGCCAACGGGACTTGAACCCGTGTCCTTCTGATTGCCGGTCAGGTGTTCTCACCACTGAGCTATGGCGGCTTATCTAATACCCACCAAATAATTCAATATACACTAGTGTTTCATTCAACAATTACTGTTTATTACATTTTTCCACCTGAAAGATTTATCAATTAAAAATACTAAGTAATGAACTTACTTTCTGTGAAAACGTATGAAGCCTTGAAACCCCTCACATTCCTTGCAGAGTAGATGCCCCTGAACTCTAGCATCAGTCTTGGTCCATTGGACATGATAGGCCGGGGCAGGATGGACCCGCAGAAAGACTCCAGTTTCTCCATCCTACCGTCCAGGTGTACGAATGCTTGGAGCGCATCCGTACTTTCACACCTGAAAACAAAAATAATAGTTGATGTAGTAGGTATGCAGACATAATATGTAAGTACTAATATCTAGACTCTAGACCAACGATACCCAACCTGCGGCCCGCGGGCCGCATGCGGCCCGCCAAGCTTTTTTGTGCGGCCCTAAACACTTTACCATCAGGAACTTGAATTAAAAAAAACTATCATTCTAAATTTCGTATAGGTATCTTGAGATTCGTTTCGACTTTGACGCACAGATAGTGCGTCAAAGTCGAATAGCGCACCCGAAAAGAATTTTCATTAGTCCACATGATCTTAGATCTTAGATGTGTAAGAAACGTTGCTTAGATTTTCACGGCCAAAAGGTTTTTTGATATTTTTTGGGGTGTTATGCCGTGTTGCGCTACCTCCCTCTTTAGCCAACGTTTCGGACAGCGTTACAGTGTCCATCATCAGGGCAGATGTGTAAGAGTGTTGCTATTTGCACACGCTAGATGTATTCCCAAAAAACAAATATTTGCCACACAAGTACGCGCGCGAATAATTTATAAATAAAAGTGCCACTTCTAGAAACAACCGCATCAACAACCGCCTGTCTCAACACAGGTATACCCTAGTGAGACAGGCATCGAATAATGTAATACAAACATTCTTTATAGATAAATAAATAAATTATAATACATAAAAACTGGTTAACGTCACTGGTTAGTCAGGTACCTACTAATTTATACAGCATTTCTTTCTGTCGTATAAAGTACTGATTTGTTATAATTTAAATACGCATAATTAGGTGATTTTTCACAAAAACGGCGCTCTACAAATTATCCGATTATTATTATTATTAATGGCGGGAGTGCCTTCAAAATGCAATCGAAAAATGTCCGACGAAAAGAGAGAGCTTCAAGACAAATGGGAAGAAAAATAATTCTTTGTTGAGGGGGGGGGGGGGGGGGGGGGGGGTTGATAATTTTTTTCGTCATACCAGTATAGTGTTGCGGCCCGCGTAACTTTACAAATACACAGCGACCGCGGAAGTGGGGGGCAGAGGGGGCCAAATGCCCCCCCAAAATCAAATGGGGGGGGGGGCCGCGCCCCCTCCAATTTTACTATCTGTATTGTGGAATGTGTACAACTCGATGGGTGAACACGATTTCAATCGCATATGGACAGATACGGAAAAGGCTAATACCGATCAAAATATGGAACTCACTTTGCCCCGTGCTCGAGCCCCTCCAAAACCCTTCAGTGGCAGAGCTCCTGCTGTGCAGTTGTCGCCTAGGGAAAGTCTCCGCCAAAAATTTATATCAGTGTTAGACTGGTCTAAAAACGAGTTGGAAAGAAGGTTTGAACAGCCTGGAATGAATCGCCTCACCCAGCTCAAATCTGTTCTACTTAACCGTTCAAAGGAATTATCAGCAAGCGACATCCAGGCCGAATTAGGCGTTCACGCAACTGATTTTGATATTGACTCGGACTAACATTCCTCCGACTACCAATGAAGCAGAGAAGACTTACTGCATACACACATACTTACTGCATGAAGACATACTGCACGTGCATAAGGCGGAAACATTTAGTTTAGATTTAAATGAAATTCTTAGGGAATTTGCTTCAAAGACGGCTGAGAGACGCAACGTTTTTGGTATCGTTCAATCAGTGGCGGATACAGGGGGGGCGCAGGGGGTGCGCCCCCCCCCCCTTGGCCACCCTAAATACAAGAAAATCTTTCTTCAATCATTCGCTCTTCATGTCTAAACCATCTAAGCGTCCCTTTCTTAATCTTACTTATTGCCTTGCATTATTTTTATATTTTTCTCACACTATCATACATGGCTTTCTATAGCATTTAGTCCTTCCTCTGCCAGTTTCATGCTTCACTGCCATAGATCAGGGTTGGTACCCCGGTGCGTAGTCGGGAAACACGCCAATTCGCGTGCCCAATATTTGTACACGGTTGACATTTGTCACATGAGAACGGGTCGTTTCTTCGACTCGTTCTTGTGTTCAACAGCTCGGCTGTGGAATGATTTGCCGGCCTCTGTGTTTCCTCCTTCCTACAACATGGGTCTCTTCAAGACCAATGTTCATTCCTTCCTCTCCTCAAAAAGACCCTCCACACAGCATCCCAGATGACATAGGCCCTGACGGAAATCATTTTCCTCAGGGCCTCCTGTGTGGAGTTAATGTAAAAAAAGCACTCAATTGTGGACTGCTAGCTTCGCTTTTTTCGACAGTTTTTTGTTAGCGCCAACGGCGCGCGTTCAGTCCTCCATAAATGCGAAGTTACCTGCATTTACCCTTCTTTCAATATCTCTATCAGACTCCCCATCTCTCGTAAATATACTTTCCGAATACATAAACTTATCCACTGTCATTTTTGGGTAACTATTACAAAATATACCTATTGTTATTTTATTATTTAAAAAAAATTGCTTTGTAGATGCTAAGTGAAGGGTCATTTTAGAGAAAGGAAATAGTGGAAGGAAAAAGGTATAAAGGTGGTTAGGACTCTCTGGGTTAGTGTGTCCAGGAGAGATGGACGGATGAAACTTTCCCTCCCACTGCAATGCGAGGAAGTGGGTCGAGGGATTCCTGCTGGAGAGGTTAAATGGTCTCCCTCAACCAGTCCTTTCCAGCTCGCCACGCAGTACGTGAAAACTCGTACTGCGTGGCGAGCTACTCGTACGCTACTTTGAAAAATCACATCCCACGAACTCAGGCATCCCTACTAAGTCACCAAACTTAGCGATCCACTTGGGATGACTTATAGCAGAGGTGTTGTTTATCACAGCGGTACCCACACTCGCCTCCTAAATTGAAACTTTTGCTTCATTCACATTCATACCTCGTTTCATGTAAAGGTACCCTTAACTCGGCCCGACTCAAGTATTTGTTTCCCTTGATCGTATAATGCAGTCCTACTGCTCCCTGTGGCCAGCCAAGTTTTAAATGTGCGGTCCGTCAATCTTTTATTTATTTATTGAAGTGGAAACTTCTTTAGCACCGTTGTAATTTGACAAACACATCCATCTGTATGTTTTAGCCTGCGAGAGAATGAGATAGTATTTTTTTACATTTACTCCACACAGGAGGCCCTGAGGAAAATAATTTCCGTCGGGGCCTATGTCATCTGGGATACTGTGTGGAGAGTCTTTTTGAGGAGAGGAAGGAATGAACATTGGTCCTGAAGAGACCCATGTTGTAGGAAGGAGGAAACACAGAGGCCGGCAAATCATTCAACAGCCGAGCTGTTGAACACAAGAACGAGTCGAAGAAACGACCCGTTCTCATGTGACAAATGTCAACCGTGTACAAATGTTGGGCACGCGTTTGGCGTGTTTCCCGACTATGCACCGGTGCCGAAGGGATCAATGACGCAAGTTCCTCGGAGCATCTGCCATTGTAATACCGGTAGAACAAGGATAGCATTCCCACCCGACGCCTGTGTTCTAAAGATTGGAATCCGTCTGTTAAGATGGGAGAATCTATTAAGCGGACCGCCCGTTTCTGCACAGAGTCGAGGGTATTTTTTAGGTATTTTGGAGCTCCAGACCAGAGGTGGCTGCCAAAATCATATATTCGGTCTCCTCTTTGTGCGGTTCGTCGTATTCTCCCCGTTGTCTACTTTTTAGTTTTCTTATATCTTTAGCGCCCCCCCCTTGAGTTTTTTCTGTATCCGCCACTGTGTTCAATGAATGCAATAAACAATATTTAAAAAAAAAAGTTTTTTATTAATTGAACCTGTTATTTGTTTGTCCTAGTCATCTCCGTTTTGTCTTATTTATAACTAGTTGATTGACTGGAGAGGAGACTGAAGGAAGAGGGTGACTAAACAAGTTTGCCCCCCCCGTCATAGAGTACTTCCGCGGTCCCTGCAAATACATGTATGTGGCCCGAAGAAAAAAAAAGGTTGAGTATCGTTGCTCTAGACCAACGATACTCAACCCGCGGCCCGCCAAGCTTTTTTGTGCGGCCCTAAACACTCTACCATCAGGAACTTGAATAAAAAACTAACATTCTAAATTTCGTATATCTTGAGATTCGTTTCGTCTTTGACGCACAGATAGTGCGTCAAAGTCGAATAGCGCACCCGAAAAGAATTTTCATTAGTCCACATGATCTTAGATCTTAGATGTGTAAGAAACGTTGCTTAGATTTTCACGGCCAAAAGGTTTTTTGATATTTTTTTGGGGTGTTATGCCGTGTTGCGCTACCTCCCTCTTTAGCCAACGTTTCGGATAGCGTTACAGTGTCCATCATCAGGGCAGATGTGTAAGAGTGTTGCTATTTACACACGCTAGATTTATTCTCAAAAAACAAATATTTGCCACACAAGTATGCGCGCGAATAATTTATAAATAAAAGTGCCACTTCTAGAAACAACCGCATCAATTATAATACATAAAATCTGGTTAACGTCACTGGTTAGTCAGGTACCTACTAATTTATACAGCATTTCTTTCTGTCGTATAAAGTACTGTTTTGTCATAATTTAAATACGCATAATTAGGTGATTTTTCACAAAAACGGCGCTCTACAAATTATCCAATTATTAATGGCGGGTGTGTCTTCAAAATGCAATCGAAAAATGTCCGACGAAAAGAGAGTGCTTCAAGACAAATGGGAAGTAGAATATTTCTTTGTGGGGGGGGGGGGGGGGGGGGGGGGGTGATGATTTTTTTCGTCATACCAGTATAGTGTTGCGGCCCGCGTAACTTTACAAACACATGTATGTGGCCCGAAGAGAAAAAAGGTTGAGTATCGTTGCTCTAGACAAACCAAGCAACTACTCGATATGGACGGAAACTCACTGAGCGAACTGGTAGGACTACTAATTGGACATTGCTACCTCAGGAGACAAGTGCAGCTGTTAGGGTGGAAAATACCAATAGATAAAGAAAATGTGAAGACGATGAAGAGACTTCAATTCACTTGTAGCATCAATGTCCTGCCATCCTGACACAGCTCAGATACCTGGGAAGATATTCTAGACACAGTAAAATAGTCAAATATTGCCTGGTGAGTTTAAAGTTAAGCAATGAGGTGAAATGGGAGATAGCACAATGGGCTGATGGATTGAGTACTCAGGGGAACTATCGTAAACCGTCTCCTCTTTATTAACAATCTTAGATAGCTAATCCAGTAGTCCGGCTGGCTTAGACTGAGCGGCTTGCTTAAGCGATGCTTGTGTGTTGGAAATAACGTAGTTGTGCATTTGAGCAGTGATGAACCTTAGTTTCAGCTTAGAAATTGATTAGTAGGATTGGGAACAGCGGCTGTAATTGTTTAACCTACTAATATTATAAAGGCGAAAGTTTGTACGGAAGTATCGATGCATGTATGTTTGTTACTCTTTCACGCAAAAAATACTGAATGGACTATAAAAATTCTTTCACTAAGACAAAGCTACATTATTGGCGAGTAATATAGGCTATATATATTGGTAAGCTCTGGGTTTATGAATAAGCTCTGGCATTATGAAATTATTTATTACATGTTTATTGTCCAGATGAAAAGCAAAACAAATCGTTGCATGGTAACCTACAAGTAATTATTTGACGTGTGCTGTCATTTTGTTATTTGTTTAGGTTACTATGGAGATCCCTTTGATAGTTAAAATTCAAATATGTATAAAAATACTAATCTATAAAAGCGAAACTGCGTGTGTTTGATTGTTACGCTTTAATAGGTTCCACGCGAGCTGTTTGTAAAATGAATGTAACGGGTATGGGGGGGGGGGGGGAAGGGGAGGGGGGAGGGGAGGGGGAGCGGGGGGAGTGGGAACCCCCCTAATACTATGCGAGCGAAGCTGGGGGCAAAAGCTAGAATATTTATAATAATACCTAATAAAAAAAGTGTAAACAGTAGTTGTGTAGAAGGATCAGCCGATCGATTCTGAATCTTTTGTGGGATCGTTACGAGTTAACGGACGTGATCTCCTGTCAGATTTGTGTGATTTTTACATATTTACTGTCACATATTTTAGTTTTGATTGTTTTAAACACGAATTCCTGCAAGTATGCATGATTATTTATTCATTTAATGTACGTTGTACATAGAAAAACAAATAAATCACACTAATCTGACAGGAGATCACATCTGGTATGTCATAACGATCCCACAAAAGATATAGAATCGCTCTTCTGATTAATTATTAACGATAAATAACATTTCAATGCTTTTGAATAAAACGAATCCATCAAACGAATCCTGTGATGCTTGATGATTCGTAAGGAAATTTGTTGTTCTTGGTCTTTGGTATAGCCAAACAGGATAATACTCTGCCACTTTTGCTAGCATCCCTGTTGAATGGCTTTACAAGCTGTAACCGGGAAGAACAGCACACCGCTGGTTATCCATGATGCTATTCAAGATGTAGTGGGGGAAGGAGAGAATGTTGATCTTGCCGTGATAACCGTTGAATCTATCGCACGTTGTGGATGGATTCTGGAATACGCTAAAGGTAGATGTGACCACTCACTCTTTAGCATCCCCACCAGGGTGGTAGAGGCTGACGTCATGGAAGATTATCTGCACACGCTCCTTGCCGCGGCCCTGGAAGTCGTAGCGGCAGTGGGACCGTGCCGGGTACGGAGCGGGGTGGTGCGGGGAGGACAGCACCCCACTCTTGCCGGCATCACTGTTGAAGATGGCGTCGCAGGTCGATGCTGAAACACAATGTTAACATAAATATGAATGCATTTATATACAAGATAATGAAAGTAAACAAATGACTGGACCACTTCGAGAGTCTTCCATTAATTTGGCACACAATTACATGAAAATACCGAATGAGGCAGAATAACAAGCGACTAAGATGACTGATAAAGAGTATTCAATGTTTCCCAAATGTACTGTCACTGCATATTATAGTATGTGGACGTAATAAAATATTTATTATGTCCATTTGAATGTAAGCATTGTTCAGTGTCGGCTCGAGCACTTCTTTGATGGTGGGCATCGACATTTTTACTGTACCGTAATCTGACCCCCGGAGAATATACCTAATATAAAATTTCTCAAACAAAAATGTTGATGGTAAAATCATGCTAATCGGATATCTAAACACAAAATAATATAAAATTTCTTTAGACGTATACCAATTTACAATACAGTATAAAAAAAATAACGCTTTATCTTGCAAAATTATTTTAAAACTTAATTTGAACGCGAGTGATTCGAAACTACGCGAACAAATGGTTCGGTATTCTGTGATGAGGGGATTCATTGGATTATCCCCCCATATTATTCACATACGAGTGCTCATGCGCGGTTCTCGGATTGCCTATGACCGAGAAAGAAACGCAAAGAATTAGTCAAAATCCCTAACGGGACAACTCGGATTTCCCCCCAAGTGCGCAGTAGGTTCTGCTCACTGAGAAATGGACTCGTAGTTCTTGCGCTGGTCTGATTCCGCTCCAGCTGATCAGCCTTGGTGGTCGCCGGGTCGCATTAAAATGATCCGGAATATTTAATTTCTGCAAATGTTAATTGCTTTAAAGAATTATTCCTTTTCGTGAAGACAAAGCACCGACTGTTATTTCCTCTAGTAGGTTTCGGATATAACTGGTGGGGACTGTCCCCACTGTTCCCCTGTGAAGAACCGCCACTGACTGGCATTGTTCAAAACTTTCTGAAGTTCATCACCACATTACATAGCATTTCCAATTGGATTTTAAGCTTTTTGAGAGTTTCCCGTGAAAAACCACCAAGAACTGTAATAAAGGCCCTCAAACAACAGATTCAAGATAAGTACTGAAATATGTTGAACTAAAAATAAATGTTGACTTAAAAAACGCTGTGGAATGTTTTGAGTTTTTTCTACATAATTACTACTCTGTGAAAGAGACGTCCTCCGTGGTCAAGGGCTTTCGATTACGAATCCGGAGGTCGCGGGTTCCGAATAACAAAAGTATAAAACATATTTTCAATCAAATGCATTAAAGAAAAAACTTCTCTATAAATTTTTTTTTTTTTTTTTACAGTGAATACCGCACAAGAATCTCAACTGCTCCCGTCTGGAGCCAGTGAGACTATGGCATCCCCAATTGGGGTATGTTGTGAGGCTGAAGGTAGTGGGGAGGGGAAGGAGGTGGGGAAGAGGAAGGTTGGGAAGTACCTGGCTATTCAGATCTGGTCACTAAACACGGCTAAAGCCATTTTCAAGCAACGTTTCAATTCTGAATGGTGGTCTTACACCAGGGCGATACTGATAGTATCTTCCACTCTGGAACATGCCGCAAATATACTATATATTATTTTAAATGAATTAATTGTGAAATAACACAAATTAATCAAATAAAATTTATTTGCGCATGCCGGGTTCGAACCCGCGACCTCCGGAATGTGAGTCAAGAGTCTAAATATAAATATACTATAGGTCTTCGTAAAAGTAGAAAATATCGACATTGTAAATAAATTCGTTTGATATCCAAACCAACTTATTATACATAAGTCGGGGATGCCTCATATGTCATACACGTATCTGGTAATATTATATTATCGTGAAAACAAGCTTATGGGTCCGAGTGGTTAAAGGTATTTTTGAAGTCGTTTTTGGGTTTGAAAATGGTAAATAGTGCACAAAAAACTATAATTTTATGATTTTTATAATTTCAGGGGGCAAACTATCAGAAGAGCCATTCTATATCTTTTGTGGGATCGTTATGAGATAATGGACGTTGTTGGTGCCTAGTTGGTTGTTGCTACTTTACCTTTATTTTTCCAACTTTTAATTCCTACCTACCAATCCTTATAATTCCTACCTACCGATTCTTATAATTCCTACCCAAAAAAATCCTATTTTTTCCTACCCACCATCAGTACCGGATTATCCCTAAGGCAGAATAGGCAACTGCCTAGGGGCCCCGCATCGGCTAGGGGCCCCGCGTCCCGAGATAAAATGACTTGCTACAATTAGTGAGCAACGAAGTTTCGGAAAAAGTCAGCTTTAAAGATGTTTAAAATTTTTTTTATTAGGAACATTTACACGTTAATAACATTAGGTACATGCATTAAAGAAAACAACAAATTATAATAATTAGGTTATTACAAATTATATAAATTATAATAACAAATAACTAATGTTCACATCATGCACAAATAATAAATAAAATTACTATATTTAAAACAAATAGATAAATATAGTTGTATTTTACTTTTCTTTCCTTCTATTTGTTGCAACATTACTTAGTTTCTGAAGTGATTGAAGGTGCCGTGTGTGGTTTATATTGGCATTTGTTTTGTTTTATTTCTAATTATATTTTTAAAATATAAATGTTGTATAAGCTTCAGTATGTACTACCTATCTGTTTGCTAAAAATTCTTTGGGAAAGGTTTTCTGGAAGAGATCACTTTAGTGACAAGACGGCTCATTGTAATGTTTTTTTTAATAATTATGTTTTTGTTTCTATGTATGTATCATTTTATGTGCAATAAAGGGTTATTGTATTGTATTCGTTTTTTTATTGAATGGGGTGATGGCATACCTGTATGAATAAAATTACGTTTGGTAGAAAAAACATAATTTTGGAAGTTAGAAAAGGGTAAAGTGCAGTAGCGGACTAAACCCGTCAGAAGCCCGGGGCGGCAAAGTTGAATGAACCCCCACCCCGCGGCCTCCAAACGCCTCCATGTTCCCTTGATCAAATCCTAAACAAGGCTTTAAGGACACTACAGAAAAAATTGTTATTTTTAATTCATTTTCTGAAAGAGGCATTTGTTAATAATGCTCTCACCATTTGAGGAAATTGGTTAAATTGATGGAGATACAGCATTTTATATGAAAGCGTTTTAAACAGTTTGTTTGTTGAATTATCCTCAGCAAAATTTGAAAGCGTTTTTCTCGAAACAGCGTTTCTCAACTCGGTTGACAGCATATTAGAAAAATTATATATCCGATTTGCATGCACTAAGTCTTAACCCCCCCCCCCCCCTAAAGCCTTGTTAAGGATTTGATCAAGGTAACAACGAGGCATTTGGAGGCCCCTTCACCCCCCCCCCCCCCCGTTAGTCCGCCATTGGTAAAGGGGCCCCGAGACGTGCATTGCCTAGGGGCCCCGACATGGTTAATCCGGCCCTGCCCACCATGCCGACCAGACACAATCAAGCATCGCATTGTTCAGTTGCAAATTACCCACCTTCCTGTCAACACATATGTTGAATACGGAGCTATTGTATCGAACATTTCTATAAAAGTGAAAATCATAAGTGAATATAAAAAAGAACCAGCGGATCTGAAAAGGAGAAGCGAAGGGAGAAAATCTGCGGGTAAGTCGGAATCCTCACTTTTCCTTCCTTCCGCTTTGCGGGTACATTGTGAAACCCCAACAGACGTGATCTTCTGTCAGATTTGTGTGATTTTCTGTGGCTGTTATTTGCTTTATCTATGTACAATGTACATTAAATGAATAAATAATCAATATGCATACTTGCAGGAATTCGTGTTTAAAACGATCTAAACTAAAATACCTTTGTGACAGTAAATATGTAAAAATCACACAAATCTGACAGGAGATCACATCTGTTATTTCGATAACGATCCCACAAAAGATACAGAATCGCTATGCTGGTCCCAGTTTATTCCCTATCTTTTTATTTAATGTAAACTGATTTAGTTGACAACTTGCGCCTGATATCAACACAGGATAACCTAGAGAGACAGGAACATCACATATGTACTAATATAATTAAAGTTTTAATAAGTTAAATTAAATTATTAATTCATTCAGGAGCTGGTACTTACTTGTAGCACTGACTTCTGGACCTATGACGGAGTATGTTTTATGGTTTCCTAGCAGCTTGATTGTTTTATCAGCATCTGAAAGGAAGAAAATATCTTATTATTAAAAAAAAGTGAAATTTTTTAAAACATTTTTACAATATCACGTGATTTTTCGCCAGGTAACTTAGTGTAAACAGAAATTTGGCGCAGTAACAAAATAAGCATTGATTTTGGTTACCCAGTTTTATCTGCAACTTTTACCTTAAAGATGTATGTCAAAACCATCCTTGAAATCTGAGGTATTAATTTTTTGATAATAATTATTGAAAATAATTCTTTCAGGTTAAAATTATAATAAAGTTCAACCGCCTATTGACAGTTTCCAAAACCTTTAACCTTTGTTTTATTTCGTTTGATTCGTAGCCCTTTCTAGAGCTTTCACAATCAACCGATAGATGATATCAGAAAGCTTTCACTTTTCTCCTGAAGATGTCACTATGAATACATTTCTGAAAAAATTGGGCAGAAAAATAATAACGAGCCACCTGAAAAATACGACATTACATAATATCGCCTGTGCCTGATTCGTAGATTTACTAGTCAAAATTTTTAAAATAGGAATGAAAAATCCTTATCTTGCATCTTGCAGTTAGGACTTTATTGCTTTCCTGAAAACCTGATTTTTGAAAAACATAATATTATCACCTATTATTGTGATAAAGATTTTCATATTTTTCAGCAATGTTACCAAGGTGAATCTTTTATAACGACGGCGTTGATCTTTAAATTCGGTTTGACAACATTAGATAATTCACCTCTAAATAACATTCAGATTTTTTCGGGCAAGTGTTTGAAAAAATAAAGATTATGTGAGTTATTATTTTTTCTAATATTGAAACAAATTCAATTTTAAAATGATATTTTTTTATTAAAATCTTCATAACTTTTTCCACTTATTTAGTAATTTTTAATTTAAAAAAGTCGTATAATAAGTGGGTATATATATTATATCACCATCCCCTTGATAGCATAGGATAATGTATATTTTCGATTAAAGAAAGTCCGAGTTTACTATTTGGTACTCAAACCGATAAATAATAACTTTCTTTTGTGGATACAGAATCAATTCCGTAAGTAATCGACTGTCAAATTTGTGTGATTGTCTATGGCTTGCAATTGCTTTTTCAAAAGGTAATGTCCGCTGCCGCCGATTTCAACTAGTTTAAAACACGAAATGTTGTAAGTATCTACCTATACCTATACCTTTATTATAATTATTTATCCATTTAATGTACGTTTAAAGTTGTATGCCATGGATTTGACATTTGCGAAGTTTCATTTCAATCTAAATACCCACTAATAACCTATTTTGTGCAGGTAAATAGTTGCTTCTTGTAGTAATTGTTGAAATAAAGTGTAATTCCCATAATTCGTGCCTGAAAGTGCAGCGGTTTGTACAATAATTATTGTATTTCGTCCCCAATATTCAATTATTATGTACGTGTATACAATGACGTTACATAAATAAATAGACTCGCCGTCTCATATACTCACAATATAATGTAAAAAGTAATGAACACTCTTTTGTTTTCAGTATAATTTCTTAATTCAAAAGTTTATTCCAGTGTGATAAAGATAGACAATCAAATAATGCGTGTGTATGAATGCAATGAATATAGGAGCGGGCGGTGTATTGCTTGTCACTTTTTGATGGAACGTTCGCTGTCTTCTTTTCTCGAGGCCCACTAGAATAAAAGGTCCGGCTGCCTGTCGGAGTTTGATATGTCGAGCTATACAATAAGGCAACGACAGTTTTCAAATGGTGGCGATTGTCATCAATACTTGTTAGAACTACTGATTTATGTGTTGTTTTACCGCAAGCAAACAAATAAACAAGAGTGTTTAGGCTGATTAGTCTACATTAAAACAGTGAAGTTTACTTAGCAACAGAAATTTGGCTATTGCGCGTCCAGACCCTTTACTTTAGTAGGACTTGAATTTTCTCTAATGATATGCAAAACCGCGAGCGGGAAACATGAAAATTAATTGTAATATTTATAATAATCGATAATATTAAGTAATTTGCGTGTACTTACAAATGAAATGTTATTCATTCGCCTTTACTATTATTTGCCGTGTAATTGAAACATTTTCTCATCACACAGGAGGGCATTTTGACACTTTTTAAAACGCAATTTACTTACTGGTAAGTCGCAACCTTACTCGACGTGTAGCAGTTTAGTACTAAAGTACTAGATATCGAGATCGTTACAATTGTCTTGTTCTTGTCTTCCCACTTTGAGATTTCTACCCCTCGTCTAATAGTATATAACGTCATAGCGTGTATACTGTCTCAATAGCTTTGACTTAAATTTGGGCAAACTAAGTAATTCATGAGTATTTAGATTGAAACGAAACTTCGCAAATGTCAAATCGATGATATACATCTTTAAACGAACAGTAAATGAATAAAGAATCATTCACAGCATTTCTTAAACTAATTGAAATCGGCGGCAGCGGACATTACCCATTGGAAAAATCTTGCAAGCCATAGACAATTACACAAATTTGACGCCTGGAATCGATTCCGTGTCTTCTCATTATTTAGCCGAATTTTCTACTTACTGAGAGGAGGTATATACTTATTTATTTATTAAAAATGCAAGCTTTATTCTGCGGGTAAGCTATCAAGAGGACGGTGAAATACCCCATTAGTCTATCATAAACCACTCAGTTAGAATATTTTATTGGTTACTTTATTACGTAATTTGCTTCCAAGATTGTTGGTTCTAACGAAAATTC
The DNA here is from genome assembly GCA_917880885.1 of Limnephilus marmoratus. Taxonomy (NCBI): domain Eukaryota; kingdom Metazoa; phylum Arthropoda; class Insecta; order Trichoptera; family Limnephilidae; genus Limnephilus; species Limnephilus marmoratus. The sequence goes on from OU862923.1 coordinate 4,181,942, forward strand.
GACAAACGAAAGAAATGACCTAATAATTTAGTTAGTAAGGCTTTAGTTAATAAGTCTTTCATAAGTTTAAGTAATACTAAAATTATGATTAATATTGGAAAAGTGAAAGACTTAAATATTTTAATACTGCTTGGGGGATAATTATTCGATCTCATAAGCCTCGTAAAATTAGATATTTTTCTTTGAGAAAACTTTATATTAAATTTGTAACTTATTTTAAAAGGGTAGGTGCTTGAGATCCGCCTTAGTAATTTTGTTAGTTTACGATGAATATACCTAGGAATAAGAAAATTAAATCACTTGTAAAATAATTCAAAAAGTTCGAGCCTTGTAATCGAATTTAATTCCCGGAAAAGTTTTGTTGTATTATATTACATATTTTGTGTTAATCTTTGGAGCAAAATATTATCGTTATTGCAAAGGATCACACTAAGAAACGCATAAATTCTATTTGGTTCCATGCCAACTCAGAATCACCTCAGAAAGGTCATTAAAAGCTATGAAAAAATAATTTAAAAACTGCCGGTAACCTTACTATTTAACCATTTTTTTTAAAATATTTTTTTATCATCACTCTTAATGACCTTTCTGAGGTGGTTCTGAGTTGGTTTCATTCTGAGTTGGCCGGACACCATTCTATTTAAATATCTACTCCTCATATTGGTTGAACACGATTCTAACCGACATTTTTTTTTCAAAAATGACCTTTGAGTGCAAAATCATTTCTTTTCCTCGTTTCAAAAACCAAAATAATATTCAGTACCTAGCATTCAGAGTATTTTTAGTCGTATTTTCGTAGATTCTTGTATGACGGAGTTCTAAAATGAAGCTTTTAAAAGAAACCCGGTCGCTGGGAAATTTGAACAATAGATATATTACCAAACTGTTGCTGGTAGTTTCGCTCTGACTCTCCCGAATACTGAGCGAAAGGGATAGCTGCACATCAGGCTGATAATATCTAAATAAAATCATCAAAATCGAGGTTTTGTATTCAACATTTTTTCTCCTCCAAAACTGTAATGCCTCTTAAGATAACTAACTGCATAAGAAGAAAATACTCCAAGTTTATGGGTTTTGCTTTTCTATAAAAAAGCACATTGTCTAGTTTGTATACTGAAAGTCTGTTAATGGCGTCCAAACCAGTCAATTTTAACGATATTTGGAGGGTCCTAACTCCTAAAAAAACAAATCGTACCGATACGCTAGCGGTCGTTAACTATATTGTTTTTTTTTTTAATTTGGGCGATTAAAGTTGACGACCTTTCAACTTTTTTTCGTAGATTGTCAACAATCTGCTAGTCAGTAACACGATGACACTGGGCGAGTTTACTAACAGATAGTGAATTTCTCAGATAGTAGCATGTAAACTCACCACGTGTAGGGAATGCAATCCCGGTATACCGGGATCCCGCAGACATTTTGCGGGACTAATCTCGGTCGAAAATTTTGCGGGATCCCGCTGGACTGGCGGGATTACAGAGAAGCTTAGTTCAACTAACTTGACAGCGGTTTTATTATACTTACATGATCCATATAAGTACGAAGAAGACAGAAGTAAATTTATTAATGTTGATGATACATTTAGTCTACCTTCAAAAAGTGTAATATGCAAGGCAATCAAAACTATAGTCGAAAGGCTGGAGTACACGGACAAGAGTAACAACGCAGTAGCCACTGTTCCTGCTGACGCTGATGATTCTTACGATCCTTACGATGACGACACTCCTCTCGCTAATCTGGAGACATACGCAGCAGCACCAATGTCACTTCAAGACGAACTCGAACTTACTTTGGTTAGTATGAAGAGCTCGAGATCAACAGCCCAACAACCTAGATCTGACAATATGAGCAACCTTGAGGTTTTGATAACGAAGGAAATGAATTACTTCGAGTCCGGTGGATTAAAAGGACATACCTTCAATTCACTTACAATGCGCTAAAGACTATTGTGCCAACCAGCGTGGAAGCTGAACGAGCTTTTTCAGCCGCTGGCTACCTTGTGTATCAGAAGCCGTTTATCAGACGACACAATGAATACTTTAACTTTTTTACGAAGCTATTTCTTATTAAACTTATGATACTTATTGTACAAGAATATTTTTTATCGTGTGGACTTTATTATTTAAATTTAGATTGTTATGTAAATTTATGTCTTATCTTATTCTTTGCCAATTTATGACTTAAACTTTACCTATGTCTGACTAAAGGTATATTAATAAACCATTTAAAATGTCCCAAAGAACTTGTTTGATTAGGTATAAATTTAAAACTCTAAAAACAAGGTTGGTAGATCGAGGTATTAGGTCTTTATTATACGATTGATTAGATATCTAAGTCCACCCTGCTGGATCCCGCAAATACCTGGATCCAGCGGGACTAAGATTGTTCAGTCCCGCAAATACCTGGATTGACATGGTCTTGCGGGATTGCATTCCCTAACCACGTGTCATCGACGCCTAAGACGATAGGTTCTGGGTTCGAGTTTTAGTTGCGACCGTTATCTTTTTATTTTTCCGTGTCTTGTTGTCTTTCATATTTTCGTTTAGATTATTAGTGTTATCTTCTTCTTCTGCAATGATATATTTAATTGCTGGGAATTACCTTCAAAAGTTATGGAAAGAAAATTGTTATAATACAAACTGAATAGCCCATTTTTAAATTTATTTATTTTTATTTTAAATAATTTTTTTAATTATGTGCATCTATATAAAAAGGCTAACATATATTTTTTTTGACCTTGCCTGAATCACTAGGAATTCCTGTATCGAGACAGACTAGTTTACAAATATTTTATAAATATTAAATAAAGTGCATTTTTCAATAAAGCAAAAATATTTGACAAAAATTTTCAGGTTGGTAGTTAGTGGTATTTTAATCTAGTTTTATTTTCTTCACCTTTAATGACATTTCAAAGGAGTGACGAAATGCCACTTTGTTGTTTTCCGATCACCAAAAAGTATTAGCCTCTGATTTACCGGCTTACCATTTAGACAAGAAAGTTATTAATTTATGTCTTTCGCAGTGTTACATCTAATTTAAGGTACTAATTCCTTTTCATCATAATGAGGAAATATATTTTAATCAGCGTCAGACTAAACATTCTCCTCGCGTATCTTTGTGAAATTTTCACTTCAAAGCCGTAATTTCAATAATTCAATAGAACATTCATTTAACTTCACAAACTTACGCTTTCCGACTTGACTTTGACTTCTATTGTGAGAATTTCACTCACATTTCCGTAGCATTGCCAAGTATCAACTTCATCATTTGAGTCTTTAGCGATATTGTTATGATAATATATATCATTATGAAGGTTAGATGATGTTTGTTGTTCTAGCACAACACAGCACGACAAGAGGAATGATGCTATTTAATAAAATGTGTGTGAATTTACAGTGGATATATTTAATTTCTCTTTAAGCCCTCGCGTTCTGAATTTTTGCCGATTTATAACATACTAGCTGACCCAGCAAACTTCGTACCGCCTCAGAATCAATAACTGTGTTAAAAAACTTATTAGCTGAATTAAATTCATTTTTTTTTTATTAAGTTAAAAATTACACAATGAAGCAATTATCGATGCGAAACTGTCCGTGTTTTGTTTTTGTCAGTGTCAGAGATGGAGTTGTGTATATTATTTACGTTTTTTTGTGATTTTCTTACTTTTCCACTTACTTACGGGAATTGCGTTTCATTTTCTTTATACGTGTGAGGGAGATTTATTATTATTATTGTATTTTTCCTTTGGATGGGGTGCAGACGTACGTTCACCGTTTGTCTCATTTTCGACCATCGACATTTACCTAATGTGTAAGACATAGGGGCAGCATTGGAATTCGCTCTTTCAAAAGATGAGAATTCGTTCCATACAAAATGTATGAGGAAAAGAATTTTCTTAATAATTTTTTTTTCGTGAATTTTTCCGATGTTTTAATAGATATTCTGCTGTTCGGTCGGAGACAAATCCAACAAATCAAAGATCATAAAAATCGGTCCAGCCGTTCTTGAGTTATAAATGATGTAACTAACCCGACTTTGTTTCATAATATATTATCATGAAGGGAAGATGACGTTAGTTGTTCTCACAGCTTAGCATGACAAGAGGAATGATGGATGCTATTTAATGAAATTTTTGTGAATTTACAGTGGATATATTTAATTTCTCTTTAAGCCCTCGCATTCTGAAATTCTGCCGATTTATGAAATATTTCATTTGACCGCTTTAAGTTTTTAAGCTATAAAAAAAAAGATTTATTTTTGTCGAAAAAATTCACAGTGTGCCCTTAAATGCAACTTAAGAGCGTTTAACCAGCCAGCGGACGAAAATCCACATTTCGTCGAAAGTTGTTCTTCCGATCGTGCAGGGCGGTTACAATGAGAAAGATTGATTATTCTCCGTACCAGCTTTTTAAAATTATAACTCAATATCGAATTTATTTCAATCCAAATTAGCTTTAATTTATACCTTCATCCAAAAATGCTGAAAGGCGTGATGATAAAACTATTAAAATAGTGTACTTTTTGTAGTTATTTTTTGATTATAAGTATTTATCATTTTTCAATAATGTCTAAATTTAATAAGAATGTTAAAAAAATCTGAAATATATTAGTTTGTAAGTGCGCAAATAAATACACAAATGGACCAATTTTCGTCAAGAAACACATGTACGTACATATTTTTTAATGATTTTATTGAAACTAAAATTAAAATTCTAATACATAACTTTGCTAGATAATGTATTGATTTATTTTACTGCATGATTACATTATTTGAAATGGGTGTGGAATAATACAAAAACTTTTTTGAAAATTTAACAAATCTGCCAACGACCTGTGGAATAACCTTATTAAACTAAAAATTAAAAAAAATTCTAAAAATTTATTACATAACTATGCTAGATAAAAGAACAATCTTTCGAAATCCATTTATAATTTTTTGTGGAAAAGAGTCAACACGTCTAAAAACTTTTTTGAAAATTACGTATTTCCGGCTTTCTCTGGTAATGCCCTCTTAAGATGAAGTTATACGTGAAATCCTATTTAGATTAATCTTTACGACAAATCGGTTTACAGTATGAAATATGCTACGGATAAATCGAAGTTTTTACTAGCTTTTCCATGGATTGGAATTACAATAAAATTATTTTATTGTAATTTCAATACAATAAAATGCCACTTTACAATCAACACAATACTCGAAATAGCAATAAAATCCGCATACCTCAAACACACACTACAAAATATGGAATAAAATCTCTGAACTATGTTGCCTATACAATATATAATTCACTACCAGATATTAATAAGGGAATTCAGAAAAATAAAAAATTCGGAGTAATGCTTTAAAAGAATATTTTTTAAGTATGTTTAAGGATGAAACTTTGTAATTTTCTTGTCATGTTCAATTGTCTTGTTTCTTTTCTCTTATTTTCTTTTCCATTTAGTTGTAATCATCCATATCTGTATATACTTGTCCTTTATTCTTTAATTGTTTTCTATTGTTTGTTCTACTCAACCTGTCTTTTATTTTTTCGTCTATATTGTGCGTGAAACTTATATTTTTAATATCTGAATTCACATGTAAAATTTTAACTATTTCCTCCCACCCATGATTTGTATGTTCCTCCTGTCCTAAAATGAGTTCTTTAACTCATTGAGATTACTCTAGCAAGAAAAAAACAATAATAAAAATAAAAATAAAAAACTATTTACGTAACAAAAAAATGTAAGCGTAAACCACCAAAAAAACTGTTTTTTCATGACTTAACTATGAAGTAATACTACTAGAAACAATTTTTAAAAAATACCCCTTTATGGCTAAGACTATTTTTGAGGTTTTCCATGTTCTAACTTTTTTTTCGTTCTTATGAAATTATGCACAAAATAAAACAAAACCACTTTTTCGCTTACTTGCCTCGTGCAAATAAGACGCTCGATTTTAAAATTTTGCAGGCATGCGAAATATTTCTAACGTTTATATTCCTCTTAAGGCCTCAACATGTTACACGTAGGTATTATAAAGAAATCAGTGTTTCTTTAAATGCATTTTAGACATTTGTCGTGAGATTTTTGCTGTGTTTTCAATAAGTCTGGTAAGTTTCTATAACCAACATAATTTTCAGAGCAATCTGTGTTGTATTTCCGTAGATATTTTTATGACGAAGTACTACATCAATTTTAAAAGCTTCCATTTATTTTACAAGGTTTTAAACTTACCTGAACATTTTGTTTTTGCAATTTTGTTTGTATTTGACAATATAGTTGATCATTGTTCCGAGGCGCAGAGCAGTTCGTTACTTTAGTTGTATAGGGTTTAACTTCACTCTACCATGTTCTGAGGTGTCAAAGTTTACAAAGACGAATTCTCATAACCCATTTAAAAGAATTTTTGATTTTATGGTTCAATTCTGAGTTAAGTATTTTGGTTTAACATATTTTAAATGAAAGTAAGTAATTAAAACGTGGCTCTGCCTTTAAATGACATTAGGGAAAGGTAGTTAGAACCTTATGCGACGAATTATTATGACCATTATATATTACATGGCATATTGTTCTATCTGCACGTGTAGATATGTTCTAAAATGGTAAGTAAACGTCATATTTAAGTGTTTTCCTTTAAAATATGTAAAACCAAAATACTTAACACAAGATTCAACCTCAAAATCAGAAATCTGTAAATAGTCAACTGAGTTTCTATCCAACAAATATGACGAACTGATATCGCTACATTTAGAATTGGGAAAAAAACTAAAAGAAAACGAAAATAAACTCAATGAAGTTATAAACAAAAACACATATCTTGAAAAATGTAATAGAGCGCTGGAACACAGGATTCAAGAAATTGAACAAATAGAAAAAAACTGTAATATTGAGCTGTTTGGTCTAGAAATGAACAAAGAAGAAAATATTGGAATAACCATAAAGACAATTGCAGAAAAACTAAACACAAATTGCGAAAATATTGAGAAGGTTTGGAGACTTCCTAATAGAAAGGACTCCAAACCGGCTAACGTAATCGTGAAGTTCACACGTCAAACTTATCGAGACGAGTGGTTACAAAAAAAAAAAAAAAACCTACTAACCAACAACGACATATACAAGAATGGAAACAACGACCGAATTTATATCAATGAAAATCTCACCAAAGAAAAAAAAGATCTCCTATACATTACAAAACAAAAAATGAAAACAAAATTTAAATAAATTTGGGTACAAAATGTCAAAATATTAATAAGAAGTGAAGGTGATGGAAAAATTATCCATATAAAAAGTGAGAGTGATATTAACAAATACATTTAGAAAAATAAATAAAATAAAAATTCTTTTTGACTTCGAATAGTTATTGTATCAGTTATTAAATCAACGTCATGGAAGATTCGACACCATTTCAAACTCACAAATTTATCAAATGCTATAACTTGGATAACTGGATAAACGACAAAAACATCAAAATGAGGTTTGTGGCTATTCATCTAAATATAAGATCATTGAAAAAGAATTTTAATTCATTTATTGCACAAATAAATGACGTTCTGCAGTATATAGATGTAATTTTTCTAACAGAAATAAATATTAGAAGCGAAATGATACCTATGTTCAATATACCAAACTTCACATCGATTGCAAATACTCGAGAGAATAGAAGAGGAGGGGGATTAATCGTGTACTTAAAAAACCATCATACTTTTAAGAAAACAAACATTTCTTTTAAAAGCTGCGAGACAATATCTGGAGAAATCACCACTGTTTATCAAGATATCATAAATATACTTGCGGTATATCGTCCGCCGAACAGCAACAAGAATATATATTTGAATGAACTAAAACAAATATTACAATTGACTTCAACTGATTCAAACTACTTGTATTGTGGTGATATTAACTTGAATTTGTTGGATACAAAAAATAGTGTAATTACAGAATATCAAAATCTACTCAGTGAAAATGGTTTACAAAATGTAATATTAGATGTGACCCGGGATGAAATTTTAAACGGAAAAAATGTTTATTCATGTATTGACCATATTGCAATTCGTAACCGTAATAACACTGTATTTTCATGTATTGTGACTAACAAAATATCTGACCATTATATAACAGGAGTTGCCATAGGGAAAGAGGTACTTACAAAGGATTTAAATAAAAAAAGTGAAATTATTGATAATAAATTAGTATATTCTAAATTAAAACTAGTAAATTGGGGAAAATTATTACAAACTGAATGTCCATCAGAACTGTACTATAATTTAAAAAATATTTTCGATAATATCTATTCGTCCTCGAAGAAAGAAAAATTATTTGAAAGTAATCTTAGGCATAGCAATCCATGGGTTACAGAAGAAATTAAGAACATGATTAAAAAAAGAGATTATCTTTACCGAAAATGCAAGAATAGCCCAAATAACCCGGTATTTCGTTTAGAATACACGCGATATAGAAACAAAACAAACAAACATATTAATATTACCAAAAACACATTCCATAAAAACTTAATAAATAGCTTAAATGGCAACCCGAGGAAACTCTGGGACGAAATAAATAATCTAATAGGAAAACCTAAACAAAATCTAGATAAAATAATCCTTCAACATATGGGAAGTCAAGGAGACACAAAATTTTTATGCGATAAATTTGCTACAACATTCGTAAATGAAATAAAAGACACAAGACATAATTGTACTAAAAAATTCCTAGATCGTAACACGTATACAGCTCCTGCTATTATGTCAATGAGATTTAGACCTGTATCACAAAAAGATGTTAAAAAAATAATTAATGATATGGATGTTAAAAAATCAGAAGGCAATGACCAAATAAGAATTAAAGACCTAAAGTTAATTGCTGATAATATAATCCCAGTACTGACCAAATTAATTAACCTTTGTGTAAGTAAAAGTATCATGCCTGACGAACTTAAAACATCCATCATCAGACCTATATATAAATCAGGAAACCACAAAGATTTCACAAACTATCGACCAATAGCGATTCTCTCGTGTATTGATAAAATTATTGAAAGAGCTATCTTTAACCAAATACAGAATTTTATAGAAAAAAATAGAATCATTAATCCCATACAGTACGGATTTCAAAAAGAAAAAAGTACTACAGAATTACTTTCTAAATTCACTGATTATATAAATTGTCAATTAAATGAAAAATATTATATTGGTATAATTTTTATAGATTTTAAAAAGGCCTTTGACACTTTGGACCATGAAACACTATTAAGGGCAATGGAGGAATGTGGTATTAGAGGTCCTTTAAAAAAATTGTTTAAAAATTATCTGTTTAATAGAAAAATTAAAGTTAAAATTGACGGAATTTTAAGTGATGAAATGTTGGCAAGCACTGGAGTAGCTACGGGCTCGATATCGGGACCTACGTGTTATATAATGCAAGTAAACAGTTTACCAAACGTAATAAAACGTTGTAAATGCTACATGTTTGCAGACGATACTTGCATTATATGCGCTGACAAAAATCCACAAAAAATTGAGGAAATTTTACAAGAAGACCTAAACAACATAATTAAATGGTCACACGATAATGGCATTATAATAAACGCAAAAAAAACCAAATATATGCTTATTCACTCACCATATACAAATTGTCAGGATAAGTAATTGCATATAAAAAGTCATTCATATGATTGTTTACACACAAAAAACCAATCCCTGCAGTGTAATTGCCCAAATATTGAAAACGTGTACCAATATACATACCTTGGTCTTACAATAGATGTCAATTTTAACTGGTCAAATCATATTTAAAATGTATGTAATAGATTAAGATCCATATTAGGGATATTTTATCACCTAAAAAACTTTGTTGATAAAAATATATTATACTGTATATACAACGCATTAGCAGAATCAATTATAGGATACGGAATAAATAGTTACGGATTAACGTACAAAACGTACTTAAATAAAATAGAACAATTACAAATCCGTTTCCTAAAATTGATATCAGGCAAAAAAAAAGTTCAATTATGTGAAGACGATTATAAAAAAATTTTCTCCTTGTGTAATGTCCTCTCTATACACAGTAAGGTAGATTATCAATTAACGCTAGATGAATTCTGGAATACAGAATTCAAAAAACCTGTAAACCACAACTACCCTACTAGGCATAGAGAAGCACAAATGCTTATTATTAATAAATCTCAAAATGTATACGGTGATAGAACAAAGAGGCATAGAATTCCGAAAATATTTAACGCATTACCTGAAAATATTAAAAATGAGACATCTTATTCAAATATCAAAAAAAATGTTAAATCATTCTATCTCCGTAGAACATGAAAGCAAATAATATTGTATACAAATACCCAAATCGAATATTGATCAAATACCTGGAAATTACTATCACCCACTGTATTCGTAATTAGTAGTTTATAATAATTAGTATTGTAAATTTTACACAGTTATTACAATGTAAAACATAAAAGTATAATAGTATTAATTAAATAGGAAAAATGAGAGATTTCTTACAATCAAACTGATTGATCAGTTTTGTAAGATTTTTAAGATAAATATTGTAAAATTAAAAAAACTGAATAAACATACTTAAAAAAAAAAAAAAAAGATAATGAGAAATAATCTTTGCAACCTTTGATACTTCGTATCTCGGAACAAGGTACAGCGGAGTTAGAATTAGAATACAGTCTAACCAAAGCGACGCTGTATTTGAATTCTCCCTATTAAATGCAATGATGGAGAACTTAACTCAGCAGAGTAATTAAACCCACGACGCCTTTTCTACTCAGGTACTCTCCGGTTGAATTATACAAAAAAGATAATAATTATTCCAGATAATGTAAACATAATAGGCGTTCCTTACTCTTGAGTTTTATCTGTACAAATAAGAACGGAAAAAATAACCAGGAAAGGGGTTGAAAAAATACTTCCGATACACATACATAGCAGTGGCGGTCCGTGAGTTTTCAGTGAGCTAGAATGCTAAGATTGAAAAATAAGACATTACTGATGTTGTTGTAGCTGAAAATGATTTTTTTTTTTTTTTCAAAATTTCAACTTTTTGTGTAGAGCTTTTCAGGATTCTTTTAGTCCATCCTCATTCTTTTCATCCTCATACTGAAAAATCTTCATAAAAAGTTGAAATTTTCAAAATAAAATAAAATTCATTTTCAGCTACAACATCAGTAATGTCGTATTTTTTAATCTTAGCACTCTAACTCACTGAAAACTCATGAACCGCCACTGATACATAGATACTTACACGTCTTCTTCGCGATGATCGGAAGAAAAGTCACGGAACGCCACTGCTTTTACCTGCTGTGTCTGTTCACACGTTGCTTTATTAATGCACGCAATTTAAAATTCAGAAATTTTTATTATTAATTGAACTTTACCGTGACAGTTTATCGCAAACGCGAACAAAATATTCTAAATTCAAAACTATTTTTCACAGTCATAAATAAAGGGACAGGCGAAAAAGTTAAGGTCACGATTGTGATTACCGCACATTAAGTGTTGACAATAAGTCATAGGTTCTCGGCAACGCCCCCCAGTGGGCGTTATCCCGCCCTCTCCCATCCCATCCCGCCCCATCCCATTCCATTACGCCCCCCCGTTATGTAAGTATAATTGTGACAATAGCTTTTTCAATTCGTTTTGTCCGAGACTAGGAAAATTTGTTCTACGCACTTCAGCTGGGGTAGAAAGATAAAACACCACGCTTTATAATTTAAATCTAAAAATTAATCACGAAATAATTAAAATGTGCACTTTCAGAACGCATTTGAAAAAAAAGGAGCGTGCTTTAGACCACACGATTGAAATAAAACTTCTGTGAAGTAGTACTTCTGTGGAAACCAACCAACGTCAATCTCGCTCCATGGAACAAGTGATACAATGAAAACACAAACGTTAGAGAATTCATTAAACGGGTAGACAAACTAAGCGTCGAAATAAGGACTTCGCAGGAAATAATTTTCCGCTGTTTTTTAGACATCATAGCAGGAGACGCTTTGCTTTGGTTCCGTTCATTAAAAGACGAAAACCTGTCTTGGTTAGAGCTGAAAAAGCTACTGATACAGAAGTTTGAACCCCCAAAAGCCCAGAGCACCCTGAAAGCCCAAATATATACCAGAAAACAAGGCTCGGGAGAGACTGCTTTCGATTTCTTTTCAGAAATACGTCGCTATAACAGTTTCCTGGAGTTACCAGTGCCAGAAGAGGAGCTACTACCAATATTTCAGTATGGCCTGTTAGCAAACTATGTCAGTGTACTCGCAGGTCAAGTCATCAGTTCCGCGGTGCAACTGGAAACCCTCTGCAAAAGTTTTGAGACAGACAATAAGAGATTGCCTCGCCGAAGACCCGCAGATAGTGCTATTCCATCAAGAGTCACAGAGCTCACTTCTTCACGAAATGGTAGAGCACCTTTAGTAGGAAACACTAAACGTCCTCCTTTGTGTTTTTACTGCAATAGCGAACATTACATGAATAACTGCGCGGATTATAAAAGATACCGGCAGGAGGAAAGGGCGATTCGCCTCCAAAACCACACTCCAAGGGACTCACAGAATTGTTGGCATAATGGCAATAATTTTAGAATCCCCTTCTGCTGTAGCAGACTTTTCTGTACCTCCACCAAAGATTATAAAGACCGAGATTATTATAAACTAGTATTTTAGGTAAGAAAAACGTAAGGTGGGACTCTTTTAAAAGTTTTTTTTTAATGTTTGTATTAAATAAAATTATATTAAAAAATTGTTTAAACTTGTTTATTTCTGTTAATAAAAATAAAAAAAAACGTATATCATCGCATTTCAAAAACAGTTTTTAGTTTATATGTTATATTGAAGATATTTTTTTGCGAAGCGGAAATATTTTGACCTTCTATCAGAATATGCCCGAGGTCTGAGGAGCTAGATCAATGGTTCTTAACCTGGGTTCGATCGAACTCCAGGAGTTCGGTGAGTCTCGCGGGTTCGGCGGAGGTCAAGACACACCCCCGACTAATATGATTCGATTCGATTTCCAATATAGAAGGATTCGTGAATGCGCATATGAAACTGGTGGGAGTCGGTACGTCCAACAACGTCAAGAACCACTGGGCTAGAGTCTCTAGGAATCGGAAGGCCTTACAATACAATTTGTCGACATCAGCTTTTTTTTAAATCGGTATGGATTCAACTTCTAGGGGTTTTTTGTTCTGTGGCAAGCTTCGTTCTGCAGAACTATGTAATGTTTTCATTATTCTGCCTTGTTTCAAAACCAAATGGAAAGCGATCACTGTTTTAATCATGTTCGAATCCAAAAGAAGGCATCCGAAGTAACGAGCGCCGTAATAACATAAATGCTGACTACCAATGAAAAATAGAAAAACATTTCCATTTCGTCTCCATAAACTTTGATAACTTTTTCTTACTAAGGAAATGGAAGAGTTTCTTACGCCATGCAAAAATAGCAAATAGCATTGTAAGGACGTTTCCTGACTAACAAAAAATAGAGTTTGTGTATTCGCGCGTAACGACAAAGGAGATACCCTACTAACTGTTATGTCTACTTTTAACTTTTTCGACGACTCTATACACTTGGAAAAACGAGTATTACACAATAAACATATTATTATAAACTTTTGGTTAGATATGATTTGAATTTTTTCATATTATTATTTATTTTTTTTACAATTTTTAGAAAAAAATGTGTCCTTACTGGGGTACCCCGTCCCATTGTACAAGTTTTCGTGTTTGAAATATAAGTAAATACCCATGTTAAAATATTACAAGAGGAAAATGATAGAGTTATATTTAAAAGAAGTACAATACAAGCATTAATATTTATTAGGTTGCAAAATTGTATCTGTATTCTTCCTTCCCATGTCCATAATCCAGTTTTTATTGCAAGAGGGAGTAAATTAAATATTTTGATAGAGAAGTATTGCACATTTCTTTGTCCAAAAGTCGTTTTAGTTGTTGGTTGGTGGAATGTATGTTATAATGTAGATCTTGTGAATCAGCCCGAAAAAATAAAAAAATCGTGATAAATTTCTGAGTTATTACGCCGTGTTGCGCTGTCTTCTTCTTTAGCCAAAGTTCTGCTATACCAACGTTGTGGTATCCGGGATTAGACGACGGCAACTTCAAAACTAAACGCAGAAAAACACATTAAGAGGATTAATGTGGTTTCAATACCCTTCCTAATTAATTCTTGTTGAAAACAGGTGTTAATGCCATCTGTTGAGATTTCTAACCAGGAAAGTGATGCTGTCGTATTATTTCCAAAATGTTTAATAATAATAATATTTAGATGATTTATATAGCGCCATTTTTGTGAAAGATCACCTCAAGGGTGCTAAACAAACCTATAATACATTTCTAAAATCCAGAAAAACTACAAGCTAGACAAACAATTAAAACAACTTACGGCTAAAAATTGCATACACCGGTTCATTGATCACCGATACGAAAATATATCTACCTACCTACAATGTTTTGACCAATGAATGCGATGCTGCCTAAAAATGAATATGGAACCATACCTATCTGGGAGGTCGCTTGAAATTAAAACTGTTTATTGTCTATTTAAAGAAATTTAGATAGAGTTCGCACGCAGAGGACATAATTGTGAACACATGTTACAATCCTGAAAAACATTTTAATATTAATATGTAATTTATTCTTTAATGAGTGTATTTTGAAGTAAAAGCAACATTTAATGGTGGGCGGTACAGTTGTACAAGGATTTGATCTTCCTAAATGTGTTTCGTCAAGAGATAGGTAGATTGATGTGTAAGAATTCGAGTAATTTTATTTCAGTAAGAAAAGTGTGATTAAGACATTATCGTAGGCAATACAAGTATGATACTCTCAGATATGTATATTTAAATTAAGGGTATGAGTTTTAGTTTGGACCTAAATTCTGTTGGGCTTGTTATGCATCTTAATTCCGGAGGGAGTCTATTCCAAGCCTTAGGCCCAGATACTCCGAAATCACGATCTCCAAACTTAGTATTTGGCTTTCTTTTAGGTTATATTAGTCTGCTTATAGGCGAGGAAGTTGCTGATCTAAGGGTTAACTGCCTCGGACCAGTGTATCCGGGACGCAAAATCTAGATATGTAAGGTTGGGCTATTTCATTGATTTTTATTTATAAATTGTGTTTAAATATCGACCTGAGTTCCAAAGTACTCCGCAATTGAGGCAGCCAATCAGATGTCAGCATTTGAACAATTTCCAAATGGTCACCAGTTTCTTTCCATACAAGTTTTGGCCGTTTGGTCGGTTTTTGTCGTTCTTATTATACTAATTTCTCAATAATACGTTCCTAATAATCTAATAATCGTGGCTGAATACCTTTCCGGTAAATAAAGGGAACTAATGCGAAAAACAGAAACACGGAAAAATAATTTAGAACGATGAAAACAGTCAACGTTTGAAAGTTTTACCCGAATTTCATTGAAGTGTCCAATGTCGTCTCATTTTTGTTAAACTTTTTTGACAATAATATTACTTTTTTTATCTAGGTGACGTGAAGGATGTTAATGATTTGTTAAAAAAATTATGGCATCAATTGAAAACAATTAGAAATCCTCATTTCTACAAAAAAATCTGTCATACAAAAAGAAACTTCTCATTTGAGTTTAGGTGAAGTCAGAGAAAATTATATTGGTTCAATAATATAACGCATTTTAAGTATTTATAAACAATAATCTGTTACCATGTATATATATACCGACTAACTACTATTACTTATTTTAACTACTTACTGTTACAGTTTTAATGAATATAAATGAAAAAAATTATATCTTCTCTAATAAGTGGTGTAATTTCATTTGTTATACGATTTCAACCTTTTCATTCCCTTGCACTGACCAAAAATAGTCTAGATGTACAAAAAAGTGGGTTCCAAAACCCTCCCCCATTGAACATGAGTTCAAAAATCCCCCCTAATGCAAATTAAAATGCAATTTTAAATATAAATTAATCAATTAAATAGAAAACACCGATTAGCCGTCCTAGCACAAGAATCAAGATAATATTCTTTTTAATGATACGGTACAGCAGCACGATAACACACGAAGCAAAGAGCGTATGACGTGATCCCACCGCAACGTGTAGGAGTGTGATTGAAAAATATTTTAATGTTTTTAGTTGAAAAAAAATATATCATCGGACAGCAAAGTGACATCAACATTTTTTTCTCCAAATATGCTCAGCTCAAGCATGGAATTCTTCGGTTATATGATTTTAAATAATCTGTAGTGAATTATAAATTTTTGTGACATGAAAAAGCATGCCTCTGCGCAAGATTAGTTTTGCAAAGAGAAATCTCAAGCACACTACTTATTCTATTGCTAAAGCAATTTTCGTCTTTTGGTAATAAAACATTTCGGAAAAATATTTATTTTAGGAATTGGAGTCAATATATTTTTATCCTATTTTTTTTTTTTTTTTTTTATTCCAGTTAAAAGAAAATTACATTTTCACTCATTTAACTAGAAATAATTATACACATTAAGATAAAATAAATATTTCAATACAGCACTATTCTATTTCATTATTTTGTTTATCAAGAATAAATTTAAATAATTGTTTTTTAAATTTACCCAGCTTCTTTTCGTTTTTCATGTCATTTGGGAGGCAATTATATAAGTTGCCCCCCTCGTAGCCAATGGATTGTTTACCATAGTTAGTGTGGATGGTATTTAAATGGATGTTATCGCGTTGTCGTGTTAAGTGTTTATGTACTTGGGACGTTTTAATGAATTCTGTGTTTGTGCGTACGAGATTATTTTGTATTTTGTATATAAGGAGACATGTATTGTATTCATATAGTTTTTTTAATGTTAATAGTTTTGTTTCCGTATATAATTTTTTTGTGAATGTTCTGGGCTTGTAATTAAATAGTTTTTTGATGACTTTGTTTTGTATTACCTGTAATTCATTTATGTGTGTTTCACATGCGTTTCCCCAGATTTCAATCAAATAATTTAAGTGTGAGTGTACTAGACTATAATATAAACCTACTTTTAATTTATTTGGCAACAGATATGATAGCCGGCTAAATACGCTAATTAAGGGGATGATTTTATCTTTAATACCTTGTATGTGTTGTTTAAATGTCAAATGCTGATCAATGCACAGCCCAAGATATTTTTCCTGGATTAGGTTTTGCAAGTCGTTGTTTTCAATTTTTAATGGTACATGAGGAGGAATTATTTTACGGGTTGAGCTTAAGATCATGTATCCTGTTTTTTTAACATTCATTGTTAAAACATTTGATTGGAGCCAACTGTTGATTTTTTCTAGATCTGTTTGTGCATTTTCTAGTAAGATATCTAAATCTTTACCCCAATAGAAAATTGCTGTATCATCTGCATATAAAAAGATTTCACCATTTAAAATTAATTGCGAAATATCATTGATATAAATTTGGAACAGTAGTGGACCTAGTATGGACCCCTGCGGAACTCCATAGTTTATTGGAACGTAGTTGCTATTTTGGTTGTTAATGCTAACAAATTGCTTTCTATTGCTAAGATATGATTTGAGTAGATTTAGAGCAGGACCAACAACACCAATTTTCTCGAGTTTCTTGAGAAGTATGTCATGACTAACTGTATCAAAGGCTTTTTGAAGGTCAACTAATATAGATAAAATATAATTTCCACCATCAATGCCGCTTCTAAGTTTACTGATTGTCATTTATTGCTCCTAGTGTGTTCGATTTTTTCCTAAAGCCGTATTGTTTTTATATAAGAAATTTTTTTTTAGTAGAAAATTGTTTAATCTATCGTAAATTACACGCTCAAAAATTTTAGATAAAATTGGTAAGATTGAGATGGGTCTGTAGTTTGAGGTGTTTGTTTTGGACCCACCTTTGTGAATTGGTATCACCTTAGCAATTTTACAGCTATCCGGAAAAGTTCCCTCTTTAAAACATTGATTGATTAATTTTGTTAAAATAGGAATCAATTCTGTGGAGAGACTTAGCACTGTCTTACATTTGAGTGAATCGTAACCAGCACTTGCATTTTGTTTTAGAGATTTTAATATTTGACTTATTTCTAACTCCGTAGCAGGCTGAAGATATAAAGATTCAATGCTGTCATGCACCAACGTTATTTCATTGGCTGGATTGTGTTTGACTTTGCCATGTATATTAGTGGCTAGGGAGGAGCCAATGTTGCAAAAGAAATTGTTAAATTGGTAGCATATCTCTACATTGTTAGTGATTACTTCATCATTAATGATTAATTTAGTACAAAATTTCTTGAGGTGTAAGATTGGTTCTTAAGAATATTATTAATTAAGTTCCAAGTTTTTTTACTGTTATTTTCGCATTTTTTAAAAAGATTACTGTAGTGTGTTTGTTTTAAGTTTCGTTTTTTTTTAGTAACATTATTTCTTATTTTTAAAAATTCTGCTTTTAATAATGTGTTATTTGGTTGTTTTTTTAGTTTTAGATTTAATTTATTTCTTTTATTGATTAATTTTATAAGGTCTTTGGTTATCCAGTCTGGGTTATTTATGTTTTTTGTTTTAATTTTAGTGGTACTGTTAGAATTAATTTTATTTTTCAAGTAGTTCACAAGATTGTCATAATTTAATACCGAATTGTCATTCATATTTAGATGAAAGGGATTTTGCATGATATCATTCTTTAGATTATTAAGATTAATATGTGTATATTTTTGGGACGATTTTAAAGATGTGCTTTTAACATATGTGTGAATTACATCA
Organism: Limnephilus marmoratus; assembly: GCA_917880885.1. Classification (NCBI taxonomy): domain Eukaryota; kingdom Metazoa; phylum Arthropoda; class Insecta; order Trichoptera; family Limnephilidae; genus Limnephilus; species Limnephilus marmoratus. Next base: position 4,200,660 of record OU862923.1, read on the forward strand.
AGGAGTAGTATATTATGATCAGAAATGGAATTATCACAGTTCGTTAGTGAGTATGATAGTTTTGTATCTGTGAGTATATGATCTATGATTGTGTTTGTATTTTCTGTGATGCGTGTGGCGTGTTTTTTGTTTATTTTGTTTAAAATAGTGTAATTATTAAATCTAATTGTGTTCGTATATTTACAAGTATGTGTATTAGTTGAGTCAAGCAGATTTATGTTGAAGTCTCCAAATACAATACCTCTTTTATATGTTTCTAGATGAGAGGATAGTGTTTCCAGGAAGTCTTTAAAAACAGTATTTGGTTTTTTATACACTAAACCTATTTTTAGATTGAGCTTATTTACATGAAGCCATAGAAAGTTGTTGTCGGGGTCACTAGTGTTACTAATCACATTGTATTCCAAAGAATCTTTTATAAATATAGAAACTCCGCCTCCAGCTCCCTGCGGCCGGCAAGATGCTTCGTGTTTGTATCCTTCTAGGTTGACGTACTTTAGGTCAGCTTCTTTGAGCCAGGTCTCACACAGTAGGATAATGTTGAAGTTCGATTTCGTAGATTTTAGTAGGCATTTGATGTCATCTAGTTTACCTTTCAAGCTTCTCACATTTAGGTACATAAAGGACATTAAGGTTTTTCCTTTTGATATGCTCGGATGTTTGTGGCATGATATATTTTTAATTCTTATGTGGTTTTTTAGTTTTTCTGCAGTATTATTATGATCAGAAAGATTCTGGGTATGATTAAAGAATCCCAATTCTGAAGTGTCAGTGAGGGCGTTAGAGTCGTGGATTAAAGTAGGTAAATTTGATTTCAGGTCCTGTAATTTTGTTTGTAGTCCTCGTACATTTTGATGATGTATTAACATTTTAGTCTTTAGTTTTTTGGGTGCATTTTAACGATGGTGGGATTATTATTTAGGTATTTAATTGTAATGTCCGTTTCACCAGAAGACTTCCTTTTTTCTAGTTCTTCTCTTAAATCTGTTAACTGTTTCCGTTGTAGAAAAGACTGGTCTTGGTAAATTCGGATATTATTTTTCAGAGTGTTTTTCTTTTTTAGAAGAATTTTCGGCCATTTGGCTTCCGGAAATTCAACTTTTATACTTCTGGGTTTGTCAGTTTTCGGAATACCCAATCTGTAGATTTTTAAGTCAAGGTTTGTTGCTGAGGCATCCATATCGGAGATAATTTTCTTAACTGATGCGATGTCACTATTTATTGATTCAGTCTGAGATAATGATATATTCTCAGGAATATTGTGAATAATAATATTTTTATCTCGGTAACTTTGTTCTTTCATTTCCGCTAGGATTTCGCACACAGTTTGGGTTTGGGCTTGTGGGGAGCACACATTTGGAGTTGCACTTTTTAGAGCTGTTAATTCACCCTCAAGGTTTGCCATTTTTACTGCCATTTGGGCGATGGTTCCTAATATGTCGTTAGTTCGAGGTATTATTTTCGCAATCTGCTCTTTTGTAAATTTATTATTAGGCTCCATTATCATATTGGTCAGCAAGTTGACTGCGTCCTTTGCTAAAGAAATATACGCCTGAGCATCCATATTGATTAAAAAGTTGTAAAAATTTTACTTGCAGTTGATGTGGCTGGTGGGACTGCCTTGTTTCCGCTGCGCTTGTAGTAACCGCTGTGAATGGTAGCGAGTAGGTACTCGTACTCGTATCTGGCCAATACACTGTGCACTGTTTTTGCGGAGAGCGAGTGGTACCCACACCGTAGCGTATAACAATGTCACAAAATTTGCTTATAGCACTTGACGTTTTTGATTATTCGTTTTGGATTATTATGTGATTGTTAATCTTGAACTAAACAATGCGCTATGCTGACTTTAATATTTTAATTTCTCAAGGAACGGAATTTACACTATAACTTTCGGTAAAACTCTTTAAATTTTGTTTTTTGCAAGACAGAATATTATGCGTTTGAACAGTACTGTAATTGTTGTATTATTAACATTACAAAGGCCAAAGTTTGCATGCATGCGTGGATGTATGGATGTATGGATGTATGGATGTATGGATGTATACATGTATGGATGTATGGGATGTATGGAGTATGGATGTATGTTTGTTACTCTTTCACGCAAAAAAAAAATTCTTTCGCTAATAGAAAGCTTCATTATTTGCGAGTAATACAAGCTGTATATAATAAGCTCTGGAGTTATGAAATTATTTATTTTACGCTCATTGTCCAGACGAAAAGCAAAGCGTTGCTTGGTAAATGTAATTATTTATTTGACGTGCGCTGTCATTTTGTTATGGTTACTATAGAGATCCTTTTGATAGTTAAATTTATACTAATCTGTACTAATGTTATAAATGCGAAACTGCGTGTGTTTGTGTGAGATTTTTGAAATAAAGTTTCTAGGTATTCTTCCGTTCAAAGTATTCTGTTGTATCATTCAATCAGCGGAAACTGAAATAATGTAATATTTCTAAGAATTATTTTTTATCAGGCTCATCCAGGTAGGTAAATACCTTTGTTCACAAAAAACTTGTGAAAAAACTGTCGTAAAAAAGATTTTTTTATTACTACGGTAAAATAAATTTATTCCCATAAATTCCTGTCTCTATAAATTCCATGTTCCATAATGACGATGGAGTTATTTAAGCGAGATGATATTTTTCCAATATTTAAAACCGCTCACAATTTTTATTCACCCTTAACAAAAAATTCTTTCGTTCATTAGATGAGCCCTTCAGTGAAAAGTTTTCGTAATTGTAGTCAATGAATTTATTGGACATTTGCACGTGTATATATTATTATACAGGGTGTGACAGCACATAACTTCTTTTAATTTGTACCGATTTATTACATATTTCCCTTAAACACGGTAAGTTTTAAAGCTTTTAAAAATATATGTTATTCTTGAAGATAATATCTAGACTTTGGCCGCGCTGAAACGCAAATTATATAAAATTTCCTCGATAGAAAAAAATCGCAAAGTATGCTCCAAAAATTATTATTAACACGTTTGTTTCAGTTATTTTACAAGTTATATGTATGAATAAATTCATAGTGTTTCTTTAAATGCTGTTTAAAATAATGCCGCGAGATTTTTGCTCTATTTTAAACGAGTCGTGTTTTATTAAACATTTTCGCAATTTTCGCATCGATTTTGTCGCTGTAAATGTTAGCGCTCTCCTCTAACATTCGTAATTTCGTATCTCTCCATCTTCTTCTTTTCGGGCCCGGTTGCAGAGCCTTAAAATGCTCGTCATTCAGTCGGTTGATGTCGTAGCGGAGCGCTAGTGATCTCGTTTGAGAGGCGCATTTAAAAAAAGGAAGTTATGCTGCCGCACCCTGTATATTCAGTGGTACCTAAACACGGTGTCTGGAAACTAGTAGTGAAGCGAGAAATTGGTGAATATTCATGTCATAGAGAACTCAACATTTTTTTCGGTATATTCACTAGTTTCCTGCTTAAACTTCTAGTTTCCGGACACCACGTAATTATTAATTTTTAATATAATTTACCGACTATTTTAAAATTTAACATAAAAACTTTAAATTCAAATTAATAAATAACGTTGTATTAACCACTTAATTATTTACAAAAACCGACATGTTTCGTCAGCAAAGCTGACTTCCTCAGGGTTTTGACAGAACTAATTTTTAAAAATAGACATAAATAGGTAATAGAGAAAAATAATAGACATAAACAATAATAAAATTTGAAAGAAAATAATGTGTAAGGGACGAGGGGCAATATAGAACAATTAAAAAAATTTTAAATTTAAAAAAAAAATTTAAAAGGGGAATAGATTTAATAATGGGTCATTTAAAAACAATTTTTGATTATTAATAATATTTAAATTTGCATTAACGCTCTTTCTAATCTCTAAAATTTCTAATTTATCTAACTGAAAGCCATTGACATTACAATGTATTAATTCTATTCCACTGTTAAAATTAAAGGTATGACTAGTTTCTATTAAATGGTTGGCAAACTCCGAGAAACTATTATTATTTAAAGCTTTCATATGCTCTTTAATCCTTATTTCAAAGTTTCTCGAAGTTTTACCTATATAAAAGAAATCACAATCATTACATTTCAATTTATAAATTCCAGATTTTTTCATTTTTGAATCTCTATCTTTATTATTTAATATCTTTAGTTATCTTTAGTAATTTTTAAGTCTATTGTTTGCATAAAATATAGGAATAATTTCATTCGGTACATTCTTTTTTATTGAATTAGAAATTTTATTATTAAAGTACATCATTTTTCTCCATTTTTTCTCTTATTTATCCTTTTGAATAGGGTAGATGTATGATCTAAGGAAATTATTCTTGTATTTTTTATTAAGAATTTTTTTAATTACATTGGAATTATTACCATTATTGATTGCAATTTGTTTAATAATATTGAGTTCTTTTGAAAAATTATTAAGAGATAAAGGTACATTAACTAATCTATGAATCATAGAATGGAAAGCTGACATTTTTTGAGAAATTGGATGATTTGAGGTGTTATGGATTACAATGTCTGTGTATGTATCCTTGCGAAAAATATTAAATTCAAATTTATTATTAATTATTGAAATATTTAAATCCAAAAAATTTATACTCAAATTTTGTCCAATCTCTACAGTAAATTTTATGTTTTTATGGAGTTTGTTTAAAAAATTAAGAAAAATATTAAGATGTCTCAATGTACCTGTCCAAACACAAAACACATCATCCACATATCTCTTCCAACAATGTACATATTTTAATAATAAGGCACCACTGTTAAAAATCCTATTTTCCAAATTATTTATAAATATATCAGCGACCAAAGGGCTAGTACTAGCACCCATTGCCAAACCATCTTTTTGTTTAAAGATATTGTCATTGAATATATTCAATGAATTAATACATTGTAATGTCAATGGCTTTCAGTTAGATACATTAGAAATTTTAGAGATTAGAAAGAGCGTTAATGCAAATTTAAATATTATTAATAATCAAAAATTGTTTTTAAATGACCCATTATTAAATCTATTCCCCTTTTAAATTTTTTTTTTAAATTTAAAATTTTTTTAATTGTTCTATATTGCCCCTCGTCCCTTACACAATATTTTCTTTCAAATTTTATTATTGTTTATGTCTATTATTTTTCTCTATTACCTATTTATGTCTATTTTTAAAAATTAGTTCTGTCAAAACCCTGAGGAAGTCAGCCTTGCTGACGAAACATGTCGGTTTTTGTAAATAATTAAGTGGTTAATACAACGTTATTTATTAATTTGAATTTAAAATGTTACCACAAAATAATTTTGCACTAGTAGAAGAAGTAAATCAAAACTTTAAATTCGGATTCGATTTACACTATAACAAAAAATTAGATTTAATCGACAACAAATGTGGTGTAGTTTGTAGATAAATTCATCAGTGAATGTTATGATTCTTTTTTAAGTCCTCTATTCTCACACTCTCATTAGATGTCAGTCGCACGGTCATTTTATTTAGTACCTGCTAACATCGAGCAGGCAAATTTTCAAAGTTCTGCAAGATTTATATGACCATCGAGAGAATGTATTAACAATAAGTTGGTGAAGAAGAGATATTCAACAAGCGCTCATAATCTTTTACAGTCCTTTCTTCTCGTCTCTTTCACACAAACCGTCGTTACGGTCGTTACGTTTAGTAGCATCATCAAGATTTGTATGGCCATCGAGAGAATGCATGATTGGCTAAAAGTATTGCCGGGGGCGAAACCAAAACGGTTCATTGAATGTTTATCACCATCATCAGCATTGGAAGTAAGTACGAAAGCTTTACAATAAGTTATTATCAGTTTACAAATTAGCCTTCAGAATAAGTCCGCCGGGTCCTCTGCGTCCTGCGGAGTATTCAAAACGAGAAATTTAAACTTAAATGAGATGTTTCGGATGAAAATTTATTTTGCTTCTTTTGTGTATCCAATTACGGAGGACATTTCGAAGAGGATATTAACATCGTTGCGGAAAAGGGGCTACTTCGTTTGAATACTGAATTCGCAATAGTACCTAAGTTTGTTTTCAAAGAGAACGGCATTAGCGGCGCCTCTTTGTTGAAAATGAATTATATCAGTAATCGGGAATTCAATAAAATCTAATATCGAAAAAACAGAGTACTAATAATGTGGTTATTACTTTTGGGGAAACCTTTTTTGTGTTCGGCATAATAATTTCTCAATGACGAAATAATAGTTTTTGTATAATGGAGCTATTGAGATGCTAGTTTCGATGAATTTTAAAGTCTGTTTCAGATTATAACAGTGGCATTATTTCTTAACAACTCAACGTTTTAAACAATATTTACCACTTCGTTCGTTGAAACACCTAGTAAATGTAGCAGATCGAGTTACGATACAAAGATGGCTCTAGTGTAAATGTAAGTAGTATAAAGGTTCGCCACTCCATGTTCGCTAGTAGTCTACTCTATACTTCGTAATAAGGTAGAGCATTATAGAATATATTATTTAATTATACATACAGGGCCCTTGAGGAATTTTTCAAAAAAACGGTGCTATAAAAAGCATTTTATAATATAAAGGCCGATGGCCTCCGGGCCTTCCTAGAAACTCGTTACTGATTGTAACAGTTTTAGTCTAAATAAAGACGCTTATTATGAATATTGAGTTATTATTACTTCAAGAATCCATACACAACGGTATAAAATGACATATGATGTCCTGTACCTATGCGTGTTCATATTGAGGCAGAATGACTAATTAATTATAAATTAATGCGTCACGCCGAATTTTTCGCAATGGTAGGAAGATATAATGGACCGCTACTCCTGAATGAGGGATATTTTTTTTTTTTTTTACATGAGCTCCACACAGGAGGCCCTGAGGAAAATAATTTCCCTCAGGGCCTATGTCATCTTTGGAGATGCTGTGTGGAGGGTTTTTTTAAGGAAGGGAAGGAGAGGAGAGTTCTGGGAAGGAAAAGGGTTTAAGGGGTGGGTAGGAATCTAGGGTTCAGTATGTCCTGGTCATCCGCCTCCAGGACCTAGACAAACCTCACCCCATGAACCCGGGTACCTCTGCTAAATCACCAAACGTAGCGAACCACTTGGGGTGACCTATGGCAGAGATGTTGGTTATCCAATAAAGGTTCCCATTTATATATGATATCGAAATATAACGTCTCCACTCTCTCTAACCGGCGAACAAACATTGACCTTACGACCCTGTTGGAATTTTAAAATACCAGACAGAACAATGCTTAGCGACTTTCCAAATTTCCAAATTAGCTGGGCGCGTACAAATGCTGGTGTCAGGGATCCAATCACAAAAAAGCGCAAATTGTTTAATCAAAATCAAAACTTAAAGGATTTCGACATTTTTTTTAATAAATGCAGTACTTTTGGTAGAAAATTGATGGTTGTTTTTCCATAAAAAAAACAAGAACTTAGACACACTTCATTTATACTTTCAATTAAGTACTTCAAAAAATATCTTAACAACATCTGCACTATTTTTATGGCGAATTGCCTAATTCAAAAAAAAAATGTTTTTGACTTATTTTTTTACCCTCCAAACATTTGCAAACATTATTTGTAAAATTTTATTGATAAACATTGAGCATTTCTCACATTTTTCTATATGTGATATCATTTTTAACTTAATCCCCGACATATAGTTAGGGTGCCGGAAAATTCTCAAGTTAATTAGTCTTGTTAATTAATGTCTGAATCTGTATTTATTACAAAAAAAAACACAATTCTTTCCTGACTCCCTTGTTCGTTCACTTTCTTAAATCGTCTCACGCATTAAGGGCCAGCTATTCCACAGAATTTGAACGATTCGTCCAATTTAAACACCTGATTTTTCTTCGTCAGAGCTAAACCCTCTGGACTACATAGTTAATCTATAAGACAACCAAAGAATCTGTTTCGGGAAATTATTTACTACCGTGATACGTTATTTATAGGTACTGACGCATAATTACTGTACGAAAAAATCTTAAAATTACACAAAATGGAAAATAATGCGTTCATTAAATAAAATTAATTATTTAAATAATTTGGTCGAAACTAGAACAGAAGCGGAAATTCGGTTTCGGTTGATAATAAAATTTCAGTCGGTCACTACTAAATAGTGGTCTCGTTGCTCGTTGCATGACAGCCGTTTCGTCCTTTGTTAATATTATCAAAATGTGGCTCTTCCCGTTACAATCTTTCTTTCAGAATATGGAGCATTAATAATGTTCAAAAAGCTTTATTCAGAGCAAAGCCCAGCGACGGGGGGTTTTTGCGCCATCGGCGTGCGTCACTTTTCATCATTCCTTTGTTTTAAAATTCATATTTTTATTTAGAAATGCTTTCTAGAGGCTTCGCCTTCAGGAAACAGATTATTTTTTCACTCAGTATGGGTAGGTTACCTACAGCCTCTTTATTGGTTACGACAACCCAAATGTGGGAAGATTTTCCGGCCTGTGTTACAGTCCTACCCCCGGGGCCTTTAAAACCCGGAAAATCACACGAGCTTTTTCTGCGGTTTCTCTCGCTTTTCTTATGAAAACAGTCAATTAGGAACCCGGAAATATCTGCCTGTAAGTGACTGCTGATGCGCGCGCGTTTTTTTAACTTAAAAAAATAAATTTTGAATGTAAAAAAAACTTGCCTAAAACCATTATTTAATTTGACCTATTACGCACAGATTAAATGGCAACAACATCTCGTATAGCCCTTTGTTATACTTTAGTATCAGAAATACCAACTTGACGAAATTATTGAAAATTGCCGACATGTCACACGACAAAGCAAATTTTGATTTTACGTTATTGAAATTTTTCATTCAATTTCAATTCATTCAATTTAAAATATTAGAGAAATATATATCAATAAATTTAGATAAATACTTAAATAATCTGAGTATTATTGATAAATGCCAGTATGGCTTTCAAAAAAATAAAAGTTGCGATAAATTGCTCAAAAAATTTTCTAATCATATAAATTCACAACTAAACTGTAAACAACATGTATTGGTTCTATTTATTGATTTCTCAAAAGCTTTCGACACACTTAGCCATTTACAAATAATTAAAGTACTTGAATTTATAGGTATCCGGGGTAAACTCCACTTATTCTTCAAAAACTATTTGACAAATAGAAAAATGAGTATGAAGATTTTAAATATAATAAGTAAATCAAGATACATCAAATCGGGAGTACCGCAAGGGTCAATTCTAGGTCCAAAATTATATATTATATATCTAATTGCTATGTGTAAGATTTTCAAAAAAGCTCGTCGATTCATTTTTGCTGATGATACTGCGCTTGTTGTATCAAATGAAAATCCTGAAATAGCTATACAAGAATTACAAAGAGATTTTAACGAGCTTCTCAAATGGGCTCATGATGTAGGATTAATTATTAATGTGAAAAAAACCAAATGCATGTACATAAAATCACCAAGTTTGAAAATGTGGAATGTTCCTAAAATAACCGCTCATAGCTTTGACTGTATACATAGAGGAATTGTTAATGTTTGTGACTGTGAAAAAATAGATTTCACAAATGAATAAACTTATCTGGGAATAATTGTTGACAACAATTTTAAGTGGGATAAACAAGTGGCTAAAATTTGTAACCAGCTCAGATCCTTAGCTAGTAACTTTTACAAATTAAAATTTATTTTGCCTCATTGTACTCTTAAACTCATATATTTTTCTATGGTCGAATCCATCCTTAGATATGGTATTCGAACTTGGGGACATGCAAGCACTACTTACATTAAATATATTGAAAATTTACAAACTGCCATAATAAAAAAAATTGTCACAACAAATATTTACAAACAGAGACATAACTTAAAACTACTGTATGGCTCAGAGAGCCTACTTACAATAAAAGGTCTCCACTGGTTCACTACTATTATGAATAATATGGGGGAAAGCCCTTACAAACACCTACTTGTACACAAACATACCACAAGATTTAGAGAAGGAAAGGGCCTAAAAACTCCTCGAATATTAAATAAATATGGAAGCCGTACTCTTGAATATCTAATACCAGTGATTTTCAATAAAATCAATAAAAACATAAAATTTGAAAAAAATGAAAGACTAAGTCCTAAAATGATAAAACTATGATTAATGAACGAAAACTCCATGTATCTTTGAATATCTTAATACAGCTGCCTACATATCTTGTTATTAGGCAGATATATTATATATTTATGGTTGTAAGTTAAATTATCTAATATTACTATGCGATCTATTCTAATGTTTCCTTAAAACAATAAATGTATTTACAAATATTTTCTTAGATATTATATTAAGAATGTTTAAATTGTTAGAACCTGCAGACAAGCTGTCATATGACAGCTTTGTGGGTCTACTCAAATTTTTTGTACAAAATGTATTATGTAATTTAATAAAAAAAAAAAAAATATATGTATATATATATCTAGTTCTTCTTTTATAGAAATTGGTGAATCAAAAGTTTTTTTCTGAAAAATACCCGTTTTAAGCGTGTCCAGCGATTTCGAAAGTCTATCCTTTTTTAATATACATAAAATATTTTATTTCTATTTTCTTTAAAACGTCTATTTTTAGCATTAAATCAAATTTTAATATATTTTTTGTGGTTCATATGCTTTTGCTTTTAAACATTGTTTTTATTTTTCCTACTACATTTATTATTCTTATTTTAATATATAATTATACACGACTACCATGATACGGAAATTACCCTAATGTGGTAGTCAAAAGAATACAAATTGTAATGTAAAATTTGTACGAATTAAAATAAAAAATAATTCTTAATTTTTTTTATATTCTTACACTTTGTGCTTTATTCAGTTCAGGCATTCATTTAACCTCTCAGGCTAAAGTTCGCTTTTGGGAACAGCTCATATAGGTCTCATATAAATTGGTATGCCTCCCTTACTGTCATGGTGAGAAATATGATCTCTGATGAGAAAACACCACGCTTGAAAATTATCCAAATAAGAATTAAAATGTATATACGAAACCAAACTTTCCAACCGCAAAACGAAAAAAAGTAACGAAATGTGTGTATATTATTTTTAAGTGAAACGACAAAAATGTTAGGTGGCGGTATTTGCATTACTGGTGGGAGATATTTCCACATGTTGAGATCGAGAATTTAGGTTGGTAAAAATGAAAAACCAAGAAAGCTTTTCATTTCGTGCAACCCAGAAATCTACTTCATTTGTTATATTATTATGGGTAAATATCGAATGAGTAGTTACCTACTCGTGACGAGCAGTTCAATTTATTTCCCGAACGTCTCCGTCGGTAAAAAAGACAGCGTTCGATCACTTTTTCCGGTCGATAAAGCAGACTTCGCCGGACGCGGACCGCGGTGAATAATTGACATCGGCCCGAGAAAATGGCGGGAGATCTGTCAAAGGTGGGGCTCTAACGAGACGTGTCGCCCGAGTCGCTCCCGCGCTGCTAAATAATACAGCCGAGAAAGATAGCAAAATTACTAAATTTCCAACGTGAAAAGATGTTGTCGGGAAGGATTGCTAAATTATTTGATATAGTCAAGAAGGATTGCTGAATTTTCTACGTGGAATAAAACATCCTCGCTTGTAGATGTTTCTTCTTGTTGGCGAATTTTGACAGTGGGAATTTAGCAGATGTTAAAGTTGACCCAAACAACACATTCGGAGCTAACGTGATTTATTTTCAAGGTATCATGCTGTTTTGCTCTACCATTTTCTTTAGCCAACGTTTCGGACAGCGTTACAGTGTCCATCTTCAGGGCAGACGTGTAATCCTAATGATAAACACTGTAACGGTGTCCGAAACGTTGGCTAAATAAGGAGGTAGCGCAGCACGGCACAATTCCCCAAAAATAAATCACGATAATACTTTTGGCCATAAAAATCTCAAATGGCATATTCTAAGGTTTGTGCGTATGTATTGTGTACTGGATCGAAAAAGATAAAGATATATGTTTCGATTTTATTATTTTTATAAAAATAATCTGTCTGGATTTCACTTTTGTTTTCTTGATTCTCGGAATTTTGAATAACTTTCCTGATATGTTTCGAAGATTTCAACAGATATATGGAGCGAACACCTTCCAATATTTTGTATTGTAACTGAATTTGTGACTATGCACGGGGGTTTAGAATAACCTGTGGTTATTCCTTGCTAAATAAAACGCTTATGGACTTCGATACGAATTATGCCCGATCACCAAACAAGATCCGGTATACACACTTAAGTAATACTCACTGTTGTGTCTCGTGGCTTGATCTCCATTCGGCGACGGTCACAGGTGTATCCAAAAGTGTACGATAAGATTGTTCGGTTATTAGAACCACGATAAAGTTGAGTCCTGAGACGTATAAGTGGTTCACATGAAGCATTCGATAAAAGACGGCGATATAGTGCTTCATATTACACACTTCCGATTGATAAATAACATTTCAATGTATAGCGCAACGTCACGTTACGATGGTTGTTAACAGACTGGCGATATTGCGGAACTTGACTTAGTCCACCGTATAGGTAAGTACACTTAATGTGTGGAAGTCCAAAATCTGGATTCCTCCGATCTGCATGGTCAATTGGAACACAAATACGTATGAAATCCGTCAGCGTTATGAAACAGTAACCGATTATCGTAAGGACAAATCGGGCATGTTCCCGGCTTTAGTATCGGAATTGATGAGTGATTTATGATTCATCATCACATGTCATACTGACCGTAGAATGGGATGGTACAACGAGCAAGTATTCCTGCCAACAAGTTCAGTCTAATCGGTAGCTTCAAAGTTTGTCTTAGGTGGCACACAGGTTTCCTTCAGAAGCGGATTTTCTTGCTTTTAAGCATATCATGCTATGGCTTGCCGATCGCAGAGTTTTAAGTAGATAATATTTAATGATTTACTGCTCGAGGAAGCATGGTACGATCAAATGAATCAGATACTTGAGTCAGGCCATGTCAAGAGAATAATAGAAGAGTATGAGATGTTGGATGAATGTAAATGAGGCAAAGGGTATTTACCAAGACCGAGTTGCTTGGCGGTCGGTAGTAGGTTAGTTAGTTAGTTTAATAAATTAAAACCGGTCAGCAACGTAAGCAGATATATGAGTTAAAAATACAATAGCAGTCAAGTACAATAAGCGTGTTTATACGTCAACGCGTGTGTCTCCATAGAAACCGTTCTAACTCCGTTATTGTTTTAGTGACATCCCTAAAACAAAAAGTAAAAGGTCGATAGTAGATCAAGCTGTATATCCCTATCAAGTTGTCCATAGAAATACATAACAAGAATATTCTGTCATTCGCGCGGTCTGACACATAATTTTACCCGCCAAATTTTCTACGGGCGGCTCGACCTTGCTCGACATTGTTAATTTTTATTAAATATTTTTATAAGAAATGATAAAAAAGTGAGATGACATAAGCGTTTATTATACATTTATACAATGGAATAAGTGTTGTTGTTTACAAAATCTGTGATTTTAGTACCGTTTTCACATAAAAACATCAGGTGAGTCATTTTTATAATTTTTTAATGTTTCCATTCTAAATTTTAATATTTACAATTGTTAATATTTATTTGAAATATAACAATTTGAAAGCTTATTTTGTAACCTTTCTAAAACAGGTTTTACTATTCGGTTACGTTCAGTAATGTTTAATTTATAGGGCTTTAATTGTGAAGCGGTAATAACACAAAGTTTTCGTAAAATGTTATTTCGTTTAAGACATTATAAGTGAATATTTGCGATTTTCGTAGGGGGACAAATGTTCAATTGCGTAAATTTTTGTAATCTTCGAGTCGTAACTTTTTTATCAGAAGTCATTTTTCTTGTTATCGGAGGTAACTTTTTCACACTAGTGAAACAAAAATATTAAATTCTTAGACCCCCTCTAATAACACACTTGTAAACAGTGATTTCCTTGAGAAACGTAGCTGATAAGCAGAACTTTGTCTTAGTTACGTCTTCTTCTTGTTAGAAAAAAAGGGACAATGTTTGTAAAGTTTTTAAAGTGCTCTAGGTAAAAAAAAACTTCTGAAACAAACGAAAGTTTTAACTATAAAATTTTTATACAGAAGTTTTCTTTCCTGATGCAATTTACAGCAATAATGCATTTGTGTGAGTACTGTAACTAAATTCTACTCGGCAATTATTATCGAAAATTACTATCGACAATTGGAAAACCACAATTTAATGTTACCCTAAAAATGCCGATCAACATCAAATTGCTTTTAAAATGTTCGTGCCTACATACTGCGTATTAAAGGCTTTTTACGGCTGTCAATACTGAAAAGGGCAAAATTTAATTTTATTTCGAATCTTCTCAGAAATTCGACCATAATGGATTTAATTTGTTAACGTATATTTTTAAGGGAGTTAATATTTTAATATAATCGGAAAATGTTTGATTCTCATCACTGCAGGATTAACAAACAATGGAGTTTATTAATAATTTAATGAGGTTCTCGGTTATCCCAGCTGCTACCGTATATTTAATAAAAGTTTATAATGTTAATCTTTTTAGCTCACAATATTACTGTTGTTGTAATATTATGAGGTAAAATGATTGTAATATTATCCGTTAGGAACCTTCTACTTTTATTTTATTTTATTTTATTAGGTACATTTACAGGCTAATAATATTACACGCATTAAAGAAAAGAACCCATTATAATAATTAGGTTACAACTCAATAACAAATGTTTACATCATGCCCAAATAATAAATAAAAAGTCAATGATTATTAACTCTTTTTTTGTCTAATATTACAGAGATAGGAACTAGATATACAATCTAAACATAGTCTATATATACTGTCTAATACTGTGTGATACATAAAAGATACAGATAAGATAAGATAAAAAACAATGAAAGTAGAAAAAATAAATATATAATAATAATGATGAAAACGGAAAAACACCAGATGTAGGATCGAGAAATAATATATTCATAAAAAAACAAGAAAGGGTAAGATAAAAGTAAAGTGAAAGTACTCACAAAAAGAGTAAAATATAGTGTGCCATTTTTATGACCATTTAAAAAAAAATAAAAAAATAAAAATTTATAAAACAAAAAAAAATAAAAATTGAAAAAACACCAGACGTAAAGTGGAAAAATAATATACATACGCACATGTACGGATATACACATATACGTATTACATTCTTTTGAATTTTAAATTTCAAATAAAAATTCTTAATTCCTTCTAGCATGTATGATCGATAAAACCCTGTATCAATACGATATTGACTAAATCCGTCGTCTAAGGACAGTTATCAATATTTGCGAGCACGGTCACCGATTCATAACAGATATTCCATTAGACGATTGATAAATTTTAGCGCGACCTTCATAATATTAGAAGAGATTGGGTTAACTGTCAATATACACATATTTTTGATAAATAATCGTTCGTTTTGCAAAATAACTGGCTTATTTAATGAACGGTTTAAACTGACGAAGCTCTTAGTATTGAAAGAAGTCATATAAGCGATTCATGGACTTCGTAATGCATCTAAGATGCCATCAATTTATTCCGTCCGATCTTTGAGAAACGAAAGGGATTGAGGTATGACTAAAGGCCTCACTAATAAACTACCGTTTAGTGTCAAAAAGTGAATGCAAACTGCCAATGCTTATTTAGGTTAGTATTTTAATTCAACATTGACATTAATCTTACGTACTTGATTGGCGTTTGATGTTTCGTAAAGTGATTTGTGTTGGGACAACTTTTTTATACAAGGCTAATAAAAAATGGATTCTACAAAGTTTAAATCAAGAATCGTAATGGGACAAAATAAATATTTAATAAAAAATCAGTGTGTGCAATTCTCACGCGGTAGAAGTGAAACCTCCAGAAAACTAAAGAAGATTGGGGAGACTACGAAGCACTTTTTTTATCAATGTGAAGGATGATTTTTGTCGTCGAATTCCAGTGCACCTTTTTCTATACATTTGGTCATCTTATTAGTATTTGTGTTTTCTTCATCGGAGTCGTTAGATGTCGCTTTCTTTTGTATTTTCTTTTGCCTGTTCATTTTGGAATGGTTTGATATTGGATATTGATTTTACAAAAAAATATTTATTTTTTGGATTTCGTAGGATTCGATTCTTGTTCCGCTGAATGTCTGGCCGCTGACGTTCATCGGTCGCTTTATACCACTACAGCAAAGAAGACTTGCGTGGGACTGTGTACTTATCGTATTACTTTGGAACCGAGTACCCGTGAAATAAAAAAATGTATATTGCTATCTCATTTTCTCGCAGACTAAATCCTATAGATGTATGTGTTTGTCTATTTTTAGTGTCGCTATTTTTCGTTTCAACTAGTTTCAAATGAAAACGGTGCTAAAGAAGTTTTCACCTCAAAAAAATAAAATAAAGTAAGAGTCTTTTTCGTTATTTGTTTTTGGGGTGTTATGCCGTGTTGCGCTACCTCCTTCTTTAGCCAACGTTTCGGACATCGTTGCAGTGTCCATCATCAGGGCAGATCCGGTAGATGTGGGATCTACCGGATCTGCCCTGATGATGGACACTGCAACGATGTCCGAAACGTTGGCTAAAGAAGGAGGTAGCGCAACACGGCATAACACCCCAAAAACAAATAACGAAAATGCTTTTGGCCGTGAAAATCTTAAAACTTATCAACGTAAGAGTCCTTGTATCGCAAGGTTCACGAAATGAAAAACGAGTTAATTATTACAACCATAAAAAAATAACCGTCTTCAAAAGAAGCATAAAAATACGGATTATGGACATGGGAAAGAAGAATATAGATACAATTTTGCAACCTAACAAATATTAATGCTTGTTTTGTACTTTCTTTTAGATTTAACTTCATAATTTTCCTGTGTAATATTCTAATACAGATATTTACTTATAATTCAAATAAGAAAACTTGTACAATGTGTCCTTAGAACGGGGTACCCCAATAAGGACACATTTTTCTCAAAACTGTGAAACAAAGAAAAAAAAATAAAGACCTAAATGTAACCATATTGTAAACAACACTGGCAATACTTTTCCAACGAGTTAATTCATTCCGGTTATTCGCTGCTAAATTTATACTCCATTTCATCGTTTCATTGTTGTTTCTTATCTACTTTTTATTTTGCCTTGGAGCAGGATATTAAAGTCAGACATCGCCTTTCTGCACTTGAAGTCGGCATTAATAAATCGCGGAAGAACGAATCACAGCTTTTTTCGATTATTGTTATGCATACAAAATATCTAAAAAAGAACTATGAAAATATGATAGAAGAACATAATGTAGTTTTTAATTTTACGACAACTGTTGAGAAAATCGACATCGCGTCGTTGAGATAAATAATAGCTTATATAAACAGCAGAAAAGTCAAGAGAGGAGTGGAATCAATAAAATGCACCTAATTTATTATTGAAAGAACACATCGTTTCAACTTGGTGATTACCATAAGAAAAGATTATTTACGTCGAGCTATTTAATACAATAACGAGTCGAAGAAACGACCCGTTCTCATGTGACTAATGTCAACCGTGTACAAATATTGGGCACGC
The DNA here is from genome assembly GCA_917880885.1 of Limnephilus marmoratus. Lineage (NCBI taxonomy): Eukaryota > Metazoa > Arthropoda > Insecta > Trichoptera > Limnephilidae > Limnephilus > Limnephilus marmoratus. The sequence goes on from OU862923.1 coordinate 4,218,164, forward strand.
GTTTGGCGTGTTTCCCGACTATGCACCGGTGCCAAAGTGATGAATGACACTAGTTCCTCGGAGCATCTTCCATTGTAATACCGGGAGAATAGCATTCCCACCCGACGCCTGTGCTCTAAAGATTGCAATCCGTCTGTTAAGATGAGAGAATCTATTAAGCGGACCGCCCGTTTCTGCACAGAGTCGAGGGTATTTTTCAGGTATTTTGGAGCTCCAGACCAGAGGTGGCTGCCAAATTCAACCGTGGGGCGCACTTGTGATTTGTACAGGGTTAGCAGTTGTGTGCTATTAAAGTATCTGCTGGCCCTGTACAGTACGCCCAGTTTTTGGGAGGCTAACTATGTTGTGAGGCTGAAGGTAAGTGCGGAGGTGAATGAGATGTGAAAGAGGTTGGTGGTGTACCTGGCTTTCCAGATGTGGTAATCAAACGTGGCTAAAACTATTTCAAACAATGTTTCAATTCTGAACAGTGCTCTTATGCCAGGGTAATACAAGAGTAACTTCCACTCTATAACGTGCCGCAAATACACCTTATTATATTATTTTTATTGATTAAATTGTTCATCTTTCTAATAAAATTTTCTTGCGCACGCAGGGATTTTAACCCGCGACCTTGCCCCTCGACTATCGAGGCCGCCAAACCATAATCTTGTTAGTAAGATACTAAGATGTGACATTTTACGGAAGTACTAACCAATTATTTACCAAAATACTTTTCAAATAAAATTTTATTCAACAAGGACATTTACAGACAAGAACACGCAAAGAAATCAGGCTTCAAAAAAAGGATAAGGCGAATACGCAGAACAGTTTGCTGTACAAGGGGATGAAGTTGTATAACAAGCTACCAGAGACTTTGAAATCCATACCAATTGGAAAGTTCAAGACTTATTGTAGGAGCTACATAAAATTTAGTTTGCAATATGAAATATTATAATTAATTAGAAATTTGTAAACTTAAATGTACAAATTACTAAAATAAAATTAATATATAAAAAAAATAACAACCAACAAAAATTACATAAAGTGATGAAGCAAAACTTAACTTACCACACAATGGGTGTTTATTTTTTAAATTCATATAACAATAAATTGTTTCAAATCCAACGTGCTTTTTCTTCTTCTGGCGCCTTTTCCTACCGGAGGTCGGCTATCACCAGGGCAGTCTTTACCTTGCAGATCGCAGGAAATGCGATGTCATGTGAGTTTCGGAGCCTCGAGGTGAGGTTCTTTGTCTATAAATACTTTCAAGTATGTAAGAGTTCCACAATTGAAATGAGCACTAGGATATCGAGGTTACATTAACTGAAATTTATTGTTAACGAATACATTTTCCGTAAAGTATTTTGAATTTCTGCCAAAATTTTATTTTCGCGAGGAAAACGGCTGTGATGTTACGCCTGCTAACCTTTCTAGGCGACCCCAGGTTCGGGTGACGGTTATTGTTAGCGGCCAACAAACCACCTAGGCAGATACGATTTTAGATTTTCACGGCCAAAAATTATTTTGTTATTAGTTTTTGGGGTATTTCGCCGTGTTACGCTACCTCCTTCTTTAGCCAACGTTTCGGACACTGCAACACCTAGGCAGAATCTAATATACCATCAGTCAATTACAAACGGATTTTAATATTTTACGATTTAGGGTAGTTTTTAAAATCAATAATTATTTATGAAATAATTTCGAAACCTGCAATTTTAGTGAGAGACCGTCATTACGCAATACCCCATTCATTAGTAATTCAAAACATCAGAAAAAAACTAAAAATGTTTATGAGATTTTCCCACGACAATATATATAAAAAATATCTGTGTAACACGTCTAAAAATAACGAGTATGCAATTCACACGCGGTAGAAGTAAAACCTTCAGAAAACTAGAGTAGACAAGAATGGGGGGCTACGAAGCACCGCGCAAAGAGGAGACCGAATAGTCTGTCTCATTCTCTCGCAGACTAATCCATGCGTTTACCTCTTTTTAGTGTCGCTATTTTTCGTTTCATCGATTTTCAAATCACAACAGTGCTAAAGAAGTTTTCACTTTAATAATAAATACACACACACACCTCAACATAGATTTCCATGGAGAACACTATGATATATTTTTTAATCATTTTTAGTATCAAGGCATCATTATTATGTTCTTATTCTTAAACATTCAAAAAAATCTTTAACCTAATAATATATAGAGTGAACAACCATTCTATTAAAAAAACACATGAACCCCTCAGCACAGAGAAGTGTTCACGAAAAAATATAATATTTAAATGAGTTACATTACATACCATTCTTATTCTTGAGATATGATTTTAGATTTTCACGGCCAAAAATTTTATGGTTATTTCCTTTTGGGGTATTATGCCGTGTTGCGCTACCTCCTCCATTCTTATTCTTACTTATACTCTGTGAAATGTAAAATATATATGAGTATAGAAATAAAAAAAATATATATATATATAAAAGACGGTAAAAACGAGCTCACTGTAATGTCATATTTAATGACATCTGTTTGGAAAATCAACATTGTTGAGATAAATAATACCTAATGTGAATAAGGGAGCAGACCATTTCATCAAGATTTCCTTGAATTCCTTGAGGGGTTTTTGAATTATTTCTGCTTGCGCTCGGAACATTTCTTAGCAAATTGGAAATTATTTATTTATAATGGGAACATAAAGCCTGATACGTTATGTTAGTGTTTTTATAGAAGGTAGAGATACTCGTCTTCTTTACGTGAAATATAAATAGATTCCAGGGGCGTGCCGTGAGCTGTAAACCTTTGTTGCAATTTTTCATTTAAACCGGTTTTTAATTTCGCAAAAAAAATCGCAAAGTTTGCTGCGAAAATTATTATTTTCACGTCTGTTTCAGTTATTTTACAAGTTATATGTATGAAAAAATTCACAGTGTTTCATTAAATGCTGTTTTAGATAGCCCCCAAGAGATTTATGCTCTATTTTAAACGAGTCGTATTTTATTAAACATTTTCACAATTTTCGCTCCAATTTTACCGTTTTAAATATTAGCGCACTATTTCCAACATTCTGTCACGATAATAATTATTACTTAGTAATAATTATTTTCCTGACTTAATAAACCTTCACCTGGCCGCTTACTTTAATTGTTGAATCGCCGTATTTTAGATTTTTTCGATTGGCAACTGTATTGATAAATTTCCGGCGTCACTTTTGGAATTTCCGCCGTACGGGAGCCCGACGGTAATTCGATTCGTCGCCTAAAAATATAAGTTGGGGTGTTCATTACATGTTAATGTTACAGTTACGGGCTAATTCCTTTTACAAGAATTATGTCACTAATTCGAACCGTAATTCGTACGTAGTTGAGTGTGTGGATCGGATTCTTTTTGAATTGACCTGGAGCGACGAGAGATCGCCATGTTTTATGGCTAACGCACCGCCGCGTTCTTGTAAAATAGCTGGGGAATCGCGGCGAGTGCATACGATGGCTTAGCGTAAATAAGGCCCGGTAACAAGCTACGGACGTGGCAGTACTTATTTGTCGCGACATCCGCCGATGGATGGATTCTTGGTGCTCATCTTCGGATGAAGCTTGCTGATCGAAATGGGGTTCTACCCGGTGCTCCCTGGTGTGCTCAAACCGGAGCCCTGGTCCTGATCGGGAGCTTGGATCCTGCTCCCTGGCGAAGGGTCCTGATACTTTGAGGCTTTCCTTGGAGTCTTTATTTTCTCGGTGCCCGAACTGGAGTTTGAGCGAGACTACAGCCCGCGCTTCCTCAGCACGCTGTGTGAAGCTAAATAAAGTGTTCGCGTGAATTTAGAAGTAATTTGTTTAGATCCATGGTCCGCAGGTATGCTATTTCTGTATTTTAGTTAATTGCCGCTTATATTTCAGAATAGGTTGTGTTTTTGTGGGAAATGAATCCCGGTCCCTTGAAGGGCACCGTTGTATTGAAGATTTAAATATAGTTGTAATTGTTACTAGATAGTCTCTTTTATTCACCTAGCCTAACTATCCTTACCGGAGGGAAAGCTGTATTTTCCCTTCCCACCAACCTGAGGGAGTTTTTCATGCTCTGAATAAAAAAAATGGTACCAAGGAACTATTATGTAATTGCAAACCTCTTCATATTCTTCTTTTTGAGCGGGTATACGGCGCCTTAAGGACGTCTAGTCCAGTTTAATATTCACTGTAATCTTTACAATCAACTGTAATCACAACGAACATCGAACTCATTTGGAGGTTTCCCAACTCATTTTAAGTAGTATTAATCGTTACGATTAACAGATACTACACTTACTAATAAATGTGTTTTAAATTTTACACAGTATCAGTTTTATCAAATTTAAAATAAGTTCATTAATTAGGTTGTATTATTTAAGTTTATGAGTAGATTTGAGGTGTTTTTCATTACATCAGAACTGATTTGATTTTCATTGCAACGTTTTGAAGAAGAACTATTATCATGCTATAAAAGTAAAAATCTTTATTCTCCCAATCAGAAAATTCCAGGACAGTAATATGAAACTGCCCTAATAACTGTATTCGAAACACTAGAAGCAAATCAAAAGCAAAAACGGTAAAAACTTCAAATAGCTAGAATTCTATTTCATAATTTGGCCAAGTACGTCCTTGGTTGTTTCTTATCGTTTCGAATTTAAAATTCCCGGTAGCGGGTTGTTGGGTTGTTCGTGCCGTGTTTTTTATGACGCAATTACACAATTTAAACCCGCGAACATTGTGAAATAAAGGGGTGGCAGTAATCAAAACTAACTGCTTTTTGCATTGCATGTCTGACAATGGCGGGCACTGAGCGGCGAGCGCCCAGCGCCCGACTGTGCAAATCAACTGGACGAATCGTAACGATGAAATGCTTGTTCATTAATAAATGGCCATGTTTTGCCGAATTTAAAAATTATCCTGGCGTAAAATTAACGTCACCTTTACAGCAAATGGTATATAATCATGCATCATCTGTATAAATGTAACAATACTAAGACTGAGCATTAAAAACACTCATTTGTACCTAGATTGCAAAGAGTTTGTTAGAGATAATCAGGATTTGGAGAACATGGATGGCACAAAAAGTTTCTAATTGAACATAATCCAACGAACACATCCCAACAGTCGTAGTTTTCCTGGGTTCATGTCCCAGAGGTGGCAATATCTTTTTCTGATTTTTCTGTTCTCAGATTTTCGACTGACTTTCGCTCATATTGTCTTCATTTAATTAAGTAGTTTTCTTTCTTTGGCTCCACGTACGAGGCTCTGAGGAAAAAAATCCCTCAGGGGTATTTCCACCGTTGATATTAAAAAAAAATCATTGATAAAATCCTAACATGAATTAACATGAATATATTTGTAAAAAAACAGCCGAAAAATAATATACCCATGTAACATGCACAAAAAATAATATATCATCACTGTAATAACTCTTTTTAGTTGCTTACTCTATAGCACTTTCATTGATTTTAGATATTTTAAAATTACATAGGTAGGTACTATTTATATTTTTTTACATACTACGATTTTTATATTCTTTTATCTCTTTCATACTCTTTTTTTATTATTTTCTCTTCAATTTCATTTTTTATTTTCTTCAATACTATGTTATTTTATATTCTTTGATATAATTTTATGATTTCTTATATTCCCTTATATTATTGCTTTTTTAAAATGATAATGCACTATTTCTAAAATCGACCACCATAACATAGGTATTTTGCCTAGCGTGATCGTCGAAAAATCCACAAATTATGCAACCATCAAAGCAATGAATAGAGAAAAAAAATCACACAGTATACCTACAGAGTTTCAGTGTGGATAAAACTAAAAAGTATGGATTTTTGTTCATAATTTAATTACATCATATGTAACACAATTCAAACATTCATTGTAATTATTATAATCTCTGTTTTCTTTTTCTTTCTTACAATATTTTTAAATATTCTTTAATATGATAATATAAACATTTTACAAAAATATTCCATCAAAAACACGCGAACCGTGAGTGTTCACGAAACACAATATGAACACTAAAAGTGGTGTTCAGACACGGCTATAAACCGCGATAAGATATCTGTTGAACCGCGAGCGCTTATGTTTCGTACCGTTCACACGACGCTATCAAATATTTCTTATGGTAGGAGAGGGGGTCAGATGAATTAGCAAGCGGCCACGGAAGGCACATTTTTTGTACTGAATCTGTCAACTTGATCCACCGGTCTAGGCAGCTCCATAATTAAAATGACCCCTCTGCTGTTTTCGTCGGAGAGGGGGCGCTTAACTTCTGGAATATCGCCTCAGGAGTGGTTACGGCGTAAGATGTGTATTGTCTGTGGTTGATCTGTGAACGGTCGGAAAACATTGTATAGAGAGCGATATTTGGCATGCTATGATCTTTTATAGTTTATAACAGGGCTTAAAGGCGTAACAGCACGTACCTGAAGAATTTTAACCAGCGATTCCTGAGATATTTGGCATAATATTTAATCTTTTTTAATAAACTCAAAACATCTATTGACCTTTTACAAGTCCACGCTGATTATAGCTCAGTAGTCAGGTCTCAGTATTCAGTAGTCTTCTTCGGCAAGGCAGAGGTGGTGGGTTCAATTCCCAGATGCGACCGAATCTTTTCCTGTCTTTTCTGTTTCACATTTTTCGTTTAAGAGTGATTATTATTTTCTTCAGTGATTAAATATTGCAATTTACGGTTTTACACAAGAAGTTATTCCACTCTAAAAATATTTAATAATTTGTATGTTGCCACTGTCACAAAAACTGTTAGATGCTTACTGCCATTGATTTTAAATACTCTCAATTGTTCTTTAATCTTTAACAAAGGCGGAGGTAGTTTCAAGTGCATTTTACAGTAAAATAATTAATGCATTTCGACCTGCGCCGTTGGCGTGATGCAGCCCCCAATCATTTTCACAAGGAAGGATAGGAAATATACCACAGCCTGAGCCTGTTTTCTGGTTTATGTATGGCCCTCTAACCCGCATGTCTACCTGTAAAGCTAGACCATGCTATAATTGATATGTTTTCACTGGAAATGCATAAATTGCAAAGAAGAATTTTAGCGTCACAAAGAAGTAAATCGCTGTAACGTTGCCTTTAATCAAGTCATTTTCCAACAATTTTTTTCCAGACATAGTCAACGAGACTTTGTTTATTTGTCTAGTATATTGAGTAAATGAGGTCATCTTTAAATAATAACACTGAATAGAAAATCAATGGAACCGTTTTTGTAGAAAACTAAAGTAGCCTAACTATATTGCGCAGCGCTCTTGAGGCGATTTTTCGCAAAAACAGCGCTATATAAGTTGTCCAAATTTATTATTATTATTATAGACATTTCGATTCTAAGACTCGGCGTTAGCACTTACACAGAAACACATTAGGAAAATAATTTCCCTCAGGCCTATGTCATCATTGGGGTTGTTGTGAGAAGGGTTTTTTAAAAAGGAAATGAATGAGAGAAAGTTCTGGGAAAAAAAAGGCATGAAGGGTGGGTTGGATTATGCCTAGAGTCTAGAGTGACAGACATTTGATACCATCCTTTCCTGTACGGTGCAATGCGATGGGTCGAGAGAATCCTGCTTTTTGTTTTACATTCACTCCACACAGGAGGCCTTGAGGAAAATAATTTCCCTCAGTGCCTATGTCATCTGGGATGCTGTGTGGAGGGTCTTTTTGAGGAGATGAAGGAATGACCATTGGTCTTGAATAATAATTCCTCGGAGCATCTTCCTTTGTAATACCGATAGAACAAGGATAGCATTCCCACCCGACGCCTGGCTCTAAAAATTGCAATCCGCTGTTAAGTTGGGAGAATCTATTAAACGGACCGCCTGTTTCTGCACAGAGTTGAGGGTATTTTTCAGGTTTTTTGGAGCTCCAGACCAGAGGTGGCTGCCAAATTCAACCGTGGATAACCTGCTGAAGAAGTCGAACGGTCTCCCTCAACCAGTATCTCCCGATCATGCCCGCCACGCTGTAGGTGGACAGACGGAAGACCTAGACGTACCTCACCCCAGTACTTCACCCGGGCACCCCTGCTAAGTCTAAGGTGACAAATGGTTTCTGGGGAGGCGGTACCCATACCCGCCCGTACCAAAATGATCTGTGACACAGTTCTCTCGGCTTGTCGGTGAGTGATAAATAAATGGCTTTTGTACTGTGCATTGATGTGCATCCAGTCAGGTGGCAGAATTCTGGTAGGGCCGTCCCACTAACGCCCGTGCCTCCCCCGGCGTCATGAGCGAGCTTGAGGAATGTTTGCGCGAGTCCGGCTCCCTTCCGTCCTGCCTCCGGTGATCCGAGGCTCACTTCATTCCCCAGGGTCTTTGGGAGTATCTCCCCCTCCCTCCACAAACACTTCTTCAAGGGTACTTTTGGGAAACCGGCTAAGGGACGCGGGCGTTTGGGCACGTTGCGGCCAGGCCGCTCGCCCGCTCATTCTCGCCGGGACTGCCCCGTGATAGTGGGACAAACTGCCCCCGATATCTTTCTTTTTATATATTTTCTTTGGTTTTAATCATACTTACACCTGTAAATATTTTTTTTTATTTATTATTTCACTCAACTAGATGCTGAACCAACAGGCGAACACATCTATGATGTGTCTTTATTTTGTTAATTACTGCAAATGTAAGTATGCATACATTTTTCTTTTTTACTAACAATCATGCATGCAGGGCTTCGATCAAGGATATCATACGTCAATGATGCAGGGACATTGGAGGGTCTAGATTCGTTTCAAAAATAAATGTAGCTTCCTTTTTACAAAAAATTCCTGACGTGTGCGGCTAAGGAGGTTAAACAATCAGTTTCCTCACACAGCCGTGGGAAAGTGGTGGGTCCCCTCCAATGTGCATTGATGTAATAGCGTTCCCATTTATATAATTTTCTCGTAAACTAAACGACAGAAAATACTTTTGTTTGATTTTTTCGGCATTTTATTCTACTAATAATCAAAATGCATCCATATTATACTTATGTAAACATATATTAACACACGACACACTTTGCTTTACAGTCGGTAAATATAATAATATAAATAATAAATATAATAATATATTTGTACGAAATAATAAATTTTCGAAAAAAATTGTATTTTTGGCAACACAAATTTTAATAGGAACAAAACATTAAAGATAAATGAAACAATTTAACTTTGTTTGAACCACTTTTATATTTGAGTAAATCCGACCGGTTTCAGAATGACCGTTCCTGCTTCAGGGCAAATGTATACTGATTTGACAGTTTTGAAATATGAATGGGAACAATGTATTATTCTGGTGGGGGTAGAGCCGTTGCTAGGTATTAATAAAGAGTGGGTGGGTAGGGGAACATATCCATGATTGGGCTATAAGACAATATTTTTTGTTTGTAAATTGTTACATTTATCTTTAATGGATAACCACAAAGTTATAGCTACATTCAAAAGTACAAAACATTAATTTCGTTAATTTTAATCGTGTCTCCAGTAGGAAAAGTTTTTTAACACATTCCTCAACACGTTTTCTATTTTTAGATCAACGTGTAATGATACTTATTTTTTATTGAAATAAATTAATGTCACCGTTTGTAATCAAAACGCCACCGAATGGTTTTATCAAATAAAGACATCTTATTTGCTTTAGTTTTGAATATAGAAAACAATGGTGCATGCTACATCAATACCTTCAAAGTTTTCAACTTTAGTGTTTTACGCAATTCCCCCAAAAATATCGATAAAGTTTACTGTCATGGCAACTTCCCTTAATGTGTTTTATCGATTGGGTGCTTAAAATGAGCATTTGTGGCAGAAAACATTGTATCACCACTTTAACATTGAATCACCACTTTAACAATGTGTCACCGCACCGCTATGCGATTCTCCCAATCCCATCCGTTTGATTCCGACATAAATCAGTTTTTGTAGGGTAAATGTAAATTGACCGAATTGCAATTTTTCGAAATGCAATTTTTCGAACTTCAATTTTTCGAAAACATATTTTTCGAACATCAATTGATCGAAACACTAGTTTTTCGAATTGATATAAGTATGTATACAGTACGTACAAGAGTATTTTATTATAGGATGGACAATATGAACTAACCTTACCTAACCTAACCAAACCTAACCTAACCTAACCAAACCTAACCTAACAATATCAGTTAGTCGTGGGCAAGCGATATATATATTTTAAAAGTTAATTAACAAATTCGAAAAATATATCTTTCGCCCAATTGCTGTTCGAAAAATTAGTCTTTCGAAAAATTAGTCTTTCCAAAAATTAGCAATTCGAAAAACTCGACTTTCGAAAAACTGAAATTCGAACAATTGATTTCGAAAAATTGAATTCGAAAAACATGTCTGCTCCCGTTTTTATGAATGTACCACCATGTTTCGTAACCATTTATCATAATACTTAGATATATATAATATGTGAAAGTTGTTGCGAACATAATGCTCAGACTCATGCATTGCTTGAATACATTTAGTCAGAATGCGTTAATTTTTTTCTTACATATTAAATCCATACACAAGGCCCTGAGGAAATAATCTTCCTCAAGGCTTATGTCATCTTTGGTGATGCTGTGTGGAAGGCCTTTTTGAAGAGAGGAAGGAATGAATATAGGTCTTGAATGTATTGCGAACTTGATAGTGATTTCTAACTTTATTTGGAGTAAAAAATGAAAATTTCGGTCTCCTGTGATTTTTTTGAAGTTTTTTTGTTCAAATTTTGAATCGTCAAAGGCAAAAAGAAAAAATATCTTCTAGATGTCATCACTGGTCACTCAGCCGAGTAACCGCTCAACCACTAACTCCGACCCTACGTGTCCAATAGGTACCGATTATTTTGAAAAAAAAAACAACAAAAATGTCACCGGAGATCAAAATTTCAATCAAATTTTTTTCTCCAAATAATGCCAGGAATCACAATAATCTCTACATATTATAAATTAAAGTCTTCCGCCGCGTCTGTCTGTCTGTTATTGATAAACTCAAAAACTACTGAACGGATTTTAATGCGGTTTTCACCAATAGGTTTAGGTATATAATTTGTCAAGGTTTTGTGTAAATTGGTTGCAATATATAATATATAAAGGAGAATGTCTGTATGTGGTGGGCAAGCGGTCGGTGTGGATTTGATTTGTATGCAAATTAACAGATGGCGCTGGTTATAAAGGTTGGGTAAATATCCAAGAGATGGCGTTGTGTTTCGTTAGCGCAACACGTAGCCGGGTCAACTAGTCTTGTTTCAGTATGTTACTGTTATTATGATAATGTAATTTTATTTTATACTTGGGTAATTATTCTTTATACGTTTTTTATACCTACATGTGTACGAAAAAGTCCAAACGGCGCGTCTAAAAAAATTAATTAGTTCTTCAAACTTAACAAAAATACTTTGTGGCATCATTATTAATATAATGAAAAATAAATAACTTCGTTTACACCACTATATAATTAACAATATCAACATGTGTCCATAACAATGTTATTAACATCTTGTCCTGATGAAGATAACATTGTCATTGAAACATGTTGATATGTTAATTATGTAGTGGTGTAAATGAAGTTATTTATTTTTCATTATATAAATAAATTAGTATTTAGTTTTCATTACTTGTTCGCCATCTTTGTTAAAAAGTTTGTAGCAGGATACTAAATTAGCTTTCCATAGATGAATGGGATCTTACTCTGACCTTTAAACCAAAATTCCGTAAAACAAACTTTTTATTGGTAGCTACCTGGCACGTATAATAAAATAATCGTCTTACCTGAACTGCTGACCTCCTCTAGCGGCTGGAACTGGAAGCTCGCCTTGAAGCCTTGACCCGGAAACTCCGAATTGGCTATGAACTCTATGCAGAGGTCCGAGCCCGTCGATAGAACTTCCATCTCTGCGAAATTAAAGTAAATATTGCAAAGTGGAATAGAAGCGGAGCTGCAATGGGGAATGTTGGATAATGACGGCCACTTCAAACATAATTCATTTTTACTTGTTATTCTTTTCTCTGGCATATTCCTGTGAACAATTGCTGGGAAAAACTTTAATGGAGTTATTGAAATTCATTTTTCACGGACTTTTGTCCAATAATAACATTACATCACAGGTAACGGGAAAAAAATAATGTCAGCGATATAATATTGGGTACGTATACAAGAATAAAGCATTGAAAAATCTTACATGTAAAACACAGTCGGGTTAGTTACGCCATTTATAATTCAAGAACGACCGGATCAATTTTTATGATCTTCGTTGGATTTGTCTCCGCCCCAAATAGCAGAATAGCTATTAAAACACCGGAAAGATTCACGAAAAAAAAATCTTTTCCTCATGCATTTCGTATGAAACGAATTCTCATCTTTTGAAAGAGCTGCAGGAATAAATTGTGATAAGTATAATATTGAGTAGTGAGTGAATTCCAAAATATTCAAAAACGTCAAATGTCAATGCGCTAATCGTTTTGCTTTTGTTCTTATAATTCTGCTCCTATTTCTTACACACTAAATGTCGACAGTCGAAAATGAGACAAACGGTGAAAGTATGTCTGCACCCCTCCAAAGGAAAAATACAATAATTATAATAAATCTTTCTCACCGTATAAAGAAAATGAAACGCAATACCCATAAGCAAGTGGAAAAGAAAGAAAATCACAAAAATTACAAATCCGTATGGATACGGATAGTTACGTATCGATAATTGCTTCATTGTGTAATTATTAATTTAATAAAAAAACTGAATTTAATTCAGCTAATAAGTTAAAACAACAGTTAATGATTTTGAGGCGGTACGAAGTTCGCCGAGTCAGATAGTAGGATATAAATTAATTTAGGTACATTAGGGAGAAAATGTGAAGTATGAGAAGAACTCAATTTGTAATATTTAATTAAATGAAGACAATATTAGCGAAGCTCAATCGAAAATATGAAAAAAATTCGAAGAATCAAAGAGGGAGAGAAATAAATATGAGGATTCACTCACAAGTTAAAAATAAAAAAAATAAAAATATTCATCCCAGACTTGCAGAAAAGTCAACACATATCGCAAATTAAAAATAAAATTAGATAAAAATTATCCAAGAAAAGTTATCTAGATAGCATTTAGTTCGGGTTTGAATCTTGCGATCATACACAAAGAAAGCAGCCAATAAAAATATTCGTAAAGAAAAATGAAGATAATGTTGGGAGTTCTCAGTCGAAGTATGAAACAGTTAAAAATGACCGAATCGGATAGGAACACGTTAGCTCAGTTGGCAGAACTGCGCCCCGGCAAGGCGAAAGGCCTGGGTTCGAGTCCTAGATGACTAGTTGACTAGTCTTGTTGACCGTATCTTTTTTCTGATTTTTCTGTTTTCAGATTTTTGATTGAGTTTCGTTAATATTGTCTTCATTTAAATAGAAATTATTTTGTTACTGAATTTGTTGATGTACAAAAAGGAATTCATGATTTTAGATTTTCACGACCAAAAGTATTTTGGTTGTTTTTTTTGGGGTGTTATGCCGTGTTGCGCTAACTCCTCCTTTAGGGCTATAGGAGGAGTTAGCGAAACACGGCATAACACCCCAAAAATTAACAAAAAAAAAAGGAAGTCATAATCAAGAATTTAATCTAAAAAAAACCATTAGTAATTTGTTAATAATATGCCAATTGGGGAGGCCTAAAAATGATTGATAATATCTTCACCCCAGGGTATAGGATAAATATATAAATTAAGTTGCTGCTGAAAAAAAGATGATTTTTTTTCAAAAACTGCCCTATTGAAAACATTCAAATATTATTTTTATTAACTTCAGCAATTAACTTCTTTAATAACCACTTAAAGCACAATATTCACAGAAAAACTGTTGATGCTTCTAAAACTTTATTTCATTCTAATTTGGTGTTAACAACATTCTTAGCCTGCTGGATTCCCATGGTTTGCAAGTAACTGCTCTGGCGCCACTAGTATCTTTTGCATGAACCTAAGAATTATTATGACAGAAGGTCTCATATTATGTGACGATATTTATGGAATTTGTGATTCATATCGTACTCGCTTTTGGGCAGTATGACTTTCATTCTAACGTGGGGATATTTTAGGAAGTAATGTAAAATAGGAGTTGAAATGCATTTGAACGAAAGAATAGCTTAGATTTAGATGTTTAGTTTTATTTTGCTCTTGAACCCATGATAATTATCTTATTCGGGCTTCAGCAGCTCAGCCACGATCATCAGACCATGTAATATCTATTGCTCTATTTTCGCTCGTAGAATCTCGCTCTATTCCCAAAGGGATTGAGCTCGTGAAAGGTAATGATTTAGTCTGATTAAACTCTGATACTGATTATGGTATAACCACTGTAATCAGAAACGAGATCCGGAAAATAGAACGAGAATTTAATATTTTTTTAGTTTTTTATGTGAATTCTACACCAGAGAGCCAATTCAGTCCGGTTTCATTGGAAAATGGAATCCCTAATCTCGGGTATCTTATGGGAATATTTTGAAGATAAATGGATAAAAAAGTTAAATAAGAACACAAGCAAAGCCACAATGGCGTGGGCGTGTTACGTGATCTAAAAGTCAGAAGTCATTATGAAATTGAAATGGAATAGAAAAACTTTTAGTTTAAAAGTTGGTGCGCGTATTGGTGGGCTAGAACCAAAATGTACTAAGTCCCAGGCTGCATTGATTTCTATTCAAATTTGTGTGGAAGACATTTCTAGATCTACGAGTATATTTATTTATTTATTTATTTTTTCATGTTCTCCGTAAAACGGTTATTCACCAATACATTATGGAGAAGATTACAAATTTGACAAAAAGTATAGCAAAACACATAAAAAGGTCAGTTTCACTACTTTGTGACATACGTCAAAAGATAATTGTTAAACTGCCTGTAGGTTACGTTAAAAATGTCAATAGTCAATGCAGACTCGTTGAGCAGTTCAGTCGCTCTGTTGACTGGCGCGTTCTGATAGGCAGAAGTCCTCGCTTTTGGAGCATAAAAAAGGGTATGGGACCTTCCACGAGTATACTTGTCTGGGACATATAAGTTAATTTCTTTCAAAATAGGTGGATTATTAGATTGGATTATCCAGAGATTATCTTAAAAAAATGTTTTCCTAAAAATATTTTTCGGCGGGCTTCTAATGTATTAAGATCGAGCATTCCTGCTAAGAATAAAGATGGATACAGGAAAGGGTAGTACATATATTCTCTCATATATAGGTAACGCATGAATCTCTTTTGTACTTTTTCTATTTCGAGAATATGGTTTTGCTCAGAAGGGGCCCAAATAATGGAGCTATATTCCAAGATACTGCGAACAAGTGCTTCATACGTTCTTCGGATTGCGATTCCGTTGGTAAATGATCTTGAATTACGAAGAACAAATCCAAGCATTTTGTTGGCACGGGAGACAATATCAGATATATGGGATTTGAAAGAGAGATTTGCTTCAAAAATTACACCAAGGTCTCGAATCTCATTTTTACGTGTTAATTTATGTTTATTAATGTGGTAGGGGAACAGGAATGTATCTTTGGATCTTGTAAATGTAACGACACTGCATTTCTGAATGCTGAAGGGTAAGTTGTTCAGTTCCGACCATTTGACAAGAGAATCAAGATCGTTCTGCAGAAGAATGGAATCGATGTAACTTTTGATTGCTTTATATATTATATCAGGTAAGTTTTGGGAGTGTAGTGGGGAAGTATGACTATTTAACAAACACGCCTAATGCAATTTCTAGCAACAATCTTTAAAATTCCGGATGACGGTGTTTCACTTGGTAATTCCTACATACGAGTAAAAGTTGCGAATTCAAGAACCTTGTGTAAATAATATTAATTACGCAGATGATGTGATTCTTCTAGCACCATCACTTAGCGCAATAAATAAACTACTCCAAATATTTGAAGATTTCGCAATTGTATATGGCAATGTCCAAATCAATCGTTTTGGTTTTTAAAAGTAAAAACGAACACTTGCAAATGCCATCAGTATCGTTAGTTGGAAGGAAAACGGATATCAGACGTAGCGCAAAATGCCTGGGACATATTATCACAGACCATCTGAAGGACATCGAGGATATGGAAATGCGAAGAGCGATATCCGTTAGAGCAGGAATGCTGTCAAGGCGTTTTCACTTTTGCAGTAAAAACGTCAAAAGTATACAATTTAACACATTCTTCACATCGCTGTATGTGTCAGAACTGTGAGTAGATTACATTGCATCCCAATGGCATAAAGCTATAAGTCAATGCTTATCGTCAACTATTCCGCCTACCGAGATACAAGAGATACAAGACACCAGATCGAACGACTTATTTAGAATACCACACAGTAAATCTAAATACGCGCAAAACTCTGTAATAGTACGTATCTGTGAAACTTACAATGCCTTACGAGATGTGGACATTTCCAACCATGACTTGAAATCATATAAAATGCAGCTTAATAAATTAATAACTTAAAATACTTAAAATACTTTTTTTTCTCTTTTTTGTGAAAATTATATTATTATCAACCATAGTAAATAGTATAACCATGTTTGTTAATAATTTTACGTTTTTCTTTATTATGTTTTCTTTATCATGTTTATTTTTTTTCTATTTGTCATTTAATAAGTTGAGTAGGTAAAAATTCTAAACCAATATTTAACATAATGGAACTTAGTTGGTCTACAACATATGAATTTTATTATTATAAAATTATTTTACTGTATGACTGTTTGTTTCATCAATAAAAAGAAATAAAAAAAAGACAACTGCACTCTTTCAGAGCACTTCACCACCACAGCATGGAATGCTTTTGACGCAGACTACGCCATTTAAGAATGAATACTATCGTCACTGCCATGGTTGCCAGGATAGAGTCCCCCCCTGATGGCCCTCTGGAGACGGGAGACTGTCAAATTTTCCTCATAAATGGCATATTTTTGCATATTTTTTTTTGTATTTAACATAACATATAAATTTTTGAAGTAAAACTTCTTCAGGCACGCTTCACTTGGGCAGTAAGCTGGTGAATGCGTGACGAGAGCGTTACGAAAAGCGAGGCGAAAGGTAGTTGAGAGGGAGATATAAAGTTAGTGAAGATAGAAAGAGAGAGAGAGTTACGTTTCGTTTATTACTGTAGGGGCAAGAGAGAGAGAGGTGCTAGCACACATTTTCTTTCTCTCTTTCCACGACCCACTACTTACCCACCCTGGTATAGGTAACAGATGGTTACCCCTTCAAGGCTCTTGCAAGGACTCTAATTTTTTTGGTAAAAACGACTCTACATTTGATAACGAAACTCGACCTCCAATGTCCCTGCATACGTTGTTAGTAAGCAGTATGCAAGTTCTTAGCGGGAAATACAGATACAATATGTGTTAGTATGACAAAATAAGACAAGACAGTGGGACAGGTTGGTGAAAGTCCATGAGGTGACAAGCGCTGGGTGATTGTATCCAGCGTATCCTACAAGCACCTGTTTGAGAGGAAGACACAGTAGTAAATAAGGAATAAGGACATGGCAAACGGTTGGGAGTCTTCTCCAATCGATTGGCAGTCCCAGCACGAATGCGCATGACGTTCGGTCTAGTGGTGAACCACACTCAGCTACCGCGCCCCTTAGCCGGTTCCTCGGTGATGCCTCAAAGAAAAGTAACTGGGAGATTGGGGACAGACAGTACAGGCCTATTGTCGTATCACACTGTAGGAGCAAGAGAGAGAACAGTGCACGCGAACATTTTCTTTCTCTCTTCCTATCACATAGATGGAGCTAAGGAAGTTTTACTTCAGTCGTGTGGTCAATTTTTTTTTTCACATACGAGTATTTCGTTTCTTTTCTATTCTGTATACATATATTCTGTACATATTAAAACTCAAAACGTTTCAATGCAACTAACGGACTAAAATATTCCCCTTTATACCAATTGCAATTAAGTTTAAAACCCCTTTACAGCCAGGAAAAACGGTACCTATTGAGTTTTGAATCACGTTTCCCCAACTAAAGTTTTCTCCGTAAATACGTAAAACTTTACGTTTCGTAAATGTAATTTGACATTACTTTTTAGCCTTTTTACTTGACTGAAAATTTGGTCGAGTCGTAAACAGGTAAGAAAACTAAGGCATTCAACGTTTTTACGTGCCCATTCGACGTAAAAAAAATCGTGAAAATATTTAACGAGAGACTCGGGCGTGCTTTGCCTTGCGTGCCGAGGGGCCATGATCGAATTATCGATATGATGGAGTTATGCACTTAAAAAGTAAACATTACCTGAACCCTCATTACATAAAACTGTAATTGTAGGGGATAGATTGGTTTCGCCGTCGAATACCTTGATGATGTCGGCTCGGTTGAGACAACTGCAACAAAAGAAAACAGTATATTTATTATTGCTTTATAACATGATAAAATTACACCATAGAAACAATAAATGACAACCATTGGGACCTAGTGAAAGATGTAGCACTTACAATGCCTTTCTCATATAAAAATAAAGTTGGTTGTTTGCAGGTGGAAAAATGTAGTAAGCAGTAATTGTTGAATGAAACACTAGTATATATTGAATTATTTGGCGGGCAGAAGATAAACTGTAGCTCAGTGGATAGAGCAGTTGACCGGAAATCAAAAGGACGCGGGTTCGAGTCCCGTCGGCGGCATGTATCTTTTCTCGGGATTTTTTTTCAATGTAGATGAGTGTTTCAGACTAATAATTATTACTTATAATAAATGACAATCACTTTATGAAAGAATTAAAACTATTTAAACTCTCAGATGAACACTTATTTCCGATTTGACTTCAAAAAAAAATCTTTATGATAATATTAGAAACAGCCCTGATTTATTAAGCTTAATTATCTACCAAATGACAACAAGAACTACTCGATCTAAAATTCTTTTTAATTTCAACAACTAAATCAGGACAGAGTCATTTAGATACTCACTACATAGGAAATGCTTTTTCAGAAGTAGTAAATGTGTTCAACTGCATGAAATATAGTTACAAACAAACTATAATAACATACCTCAAAAATCAATATTAGCATAATACCTACTATTCTTCTGCATGGGTTCTATGTAATATAATTAGCATAATTTATCTGAGAATGTGGCTTATCCGTTATTCAATCGTCAGAGAGGACATAGCCACAAATATGAAAAAAAAACCATGAAAATTGAATAAAATCCTTGTAGACTCCCCTCTCCCTCTACCCACATGTTATGTACATATTATATAAACTGTTGATAAATAAACATTTTACGGTAAAAAATAAATTTAGTGGATAAGTTCTATGTATGTTTTAGAATATCTCAACAAATTATAAATTAAAGTCCTCCGACGCGTCTGTCTGTCTGTCTGTTCGCGATAAACTCATAAACGACTGAACGGATTTTCATGCGGTTTTCACCAATAGATAGAGTGATTAATGAGGAAGGTTTAGATGTATAATTTGTCAAGGTTTTGTGTAAATTGGTGGAAATATATAATATATAAAGGAGAATGTCCGTGTATGGTGAACGAGTGGGCTGGCAAGCGGTTTCGTTAGCCACAGCAACGCAGCAACTGTGATGAATGCCAACCTTCAACCTACGAGAAGCCTACAAGAAAAAAATTTTTCCTCTAAATATTATGTAGAGAAAATGGTACATTCGGCGACATCTGTCCGAGCAGTTGGGAACTATACAGAAATCTGCATAGAGACTGAAGCGAGGGAACACCATATCATAGTTATATCGAAAACAAAGGAAGTTTAAATTCTACCAATAAGAGAGTGGACTTTGATCATTTTGGGCGGCCTTGAATTAATTCTCACAGGGACTTAGGTTGAATGAACTGTATTAAAAACAATACTGAGGACAAAGAGTTGAAAGATTATCGACTCCGGGTCGTGTTTACATAAGACGCGATCGGGAACTGGGGGTTTTGGGTACCTACAATTTTAAACGTAAACACAAAAAAATCTTAGACGGGAATGTTGGAAATAAATAAATGAAAAATTATCAATAAGGGCACGGAAAACGTAACATGAATGGTCCCAGGGGTCGATTTAATTAAAACCGATCTGGAATGATCACAAAAAACGGGTAGGATCTCGGAAATTTTCACAAACTGAATATAATAACCTGAAAAAGTGGGAAAATCTATTGATATGGAAATGGAATGGTGAAACGAAGTTATTAGAGCCAAATATCTCAAAAGAAAACTGATTGGAACTACTTAAATTGACTTTAATAAGTACCGATATAAGGATTACTCTGATCTGACAACACTATTCACGATAAACAGGATATTGAAAATATTGCATATCAAAGGCCACGGTACATTTTGGTCACTCTACAATTAAATCAAATCACAGGAAAAGATGCTTAACGTAGCCTGACACTGGGAAATGCGTGAGAACCGTCGAAGGAATCGCTAACCGTTTGACTAGAGAAAAAAGGTTGGCTATCACTTTGTTGATATGACTTTATCCAAATAAAATTATAGAACATGATTTCAAGCAATTAAGGGTATCATTAACACGAAACGACCTAAACAAAATTATACAAGTTAAATACGAATATTTACTCTAAAATAAAAACATTACTTTTATGGGGTAGGCATTAAAAAATGAATTACGAGCAAGTACATGAAATTTTTAAAATAAATACCTGTCAATGAGAAAATTTATGTGATTTTTTACGAGAGAGAGACACTAAACTAATTTGGTTCTAAGAC
The DNA here is from genome assembly GCA_917880885.1 of Limnephilus marmoratus. Lineage (NCBI taxonomy): Eukaryota > Metazoa > Arthropoda > Insecta > Trichoptera > Limnephilidae > Limnephilus > Limnephilus marmoratus. Next base: position 4,238,838 of record OU862923.1, read on the forward strand.
ATGAGATAGGGAATTAGCAGAGATTTGACAAAAGGTCATATACGGAGGAACCGAATTTGGTCCTTTTCCTATGAAAGTCTGGGCGATCAGGGGTGATTTTTCTATGAAAGGAGAGCTCTAAAAAGTTTTTAAAAGACCATGGTTTGATAAAGAAAGGGAATTCGTTGGGAGATTGAGGGAGAGTTCGGATGAAATAACGGGAAGTGCGCGATCAAGAAAAATGTAAAGGTGCGCGAAGAAGACTAGTAAACTAGTGCTTCTAGTAGAGTTGAAAAATGTCTACAAGTGTTTGCAAAAAAATAGTAAATTCAGTGTTTTATTTTCCCTTTAAAATTGAGGAATAAAAATTTCAAAGACGATCAGCGGAGAGTCCGGAAAAGTGCCTAAATAATACTTCGTGAAAGTTCGGGTGTTTTATAATGAAAGTGTTTAAAGTCAGTAAATAAGAACTAAATGACATTCGGGGTTCTTTCTTACAACTTATATTTAGTGGTTTTATAACATTTAACAAAAATCCAGTGTCTTAAAATAAATCAAATTACCGGATAAAAGAAAATATAACACGCGATTTTAAAATTAACTATAGGTGATATAATAATTAAAACTTTAACCTTACTTTAAATAACATGACATATGTAAAATAAATAACAATAACGAATTGTTCGAGTCACGTTTAAACTACAGTGGTTCAATAATAAAGCGGTTAAAAATCCTTTGTGAATTGAATAACGAAATTGTAATAAACAGTAGTGATAATAATTCGTACACTTGGAAAACGTGCGTATCTACGGTTATTAATTCTAAAGTGATATTAAAATATTGAGAATAAATAATAATTTACCTAATTCCGGACAATAAAATTAAACATCTGATTTGTTATTTGATGAATCACCTCTCGAAGGCGAATGAAATAAAACAGTAATTAATACGAGGTTGAGGAACTAAGCGAAATACCGAAGTGAATTTTAAATAGACAGATATTTGAAGAGTTTTTTCATCATCAGAGTCTTTTCTCAAAAAGGGCCGATAGGAATCCATTAGCTAGGAAACGAAAAAAAAGGAAAACCTCGATCACAGTGTCGAAGTTATGAAAGTTCCGACTGGGAAAAATTGTAATCGATCGAGGGCGGTAAGATAAAACCAATTATTAATTATTTTCAGAGACAAAGAAGAAAGGGACGAGCGTGCATCACCAGTAAATCAATCGGACCTTTGAAGTTTGTCACTAACACACTAATAACAATTTTCACTTGCTCGAAAGTGGGTCAAACAGGAAATACCTGCTTTAGAGTTAGGATACATATGTAGGTATTTACTTCAGTAGGTAAATACGCTAATTTATTATAACTCATATAAAACGAATCGAGGCGCGTAGAACGTAATAAATGACTATCGTGGAAGCTCTTTATTCTATATTTCGTGTGCGGGAGTATACAAGCGTCTCAAAATTAGGTCAAACAAACAAATACCTACTTATAAATTAGGTCATACAAGTACTTGTTTTAGTTAGGTAGGTGTAATGTTTATTTAAGCGCGTATAAGGAATGCGACGTAAGATATCAGTTCGATTCGTAACCGAAATACCTATATTTCTCAGAACTATGTAGGTCAAGCAAATTATACCTTAGTTGAAACTAGGTCATCCAGATACCTCTAGGTTAGCAAGGTACCTATTTAAATGATCAGTGTTTAAGCAAATCTAGGTCAAATAAATAAGAAATAATTAGTTAAACGATGAATCGTGCTTCAAAAGGACAATGACCGTAGAAATAAACAATCTCCAAAGTAGGTCAGTATACCGAAGGTCGTCTGTGTGAAGAGTAAACAAACAAACCATAAAAATGATGTACCTATTTAATATCGGTCTTTCGTTCATCGGAGTTAATTAACTATTGGCACAATTTAATTAGGTATTACGAGATGTGATAGGAGCGTGCCTCTTAATCACTCTAGGTAATTACATTGGCGTACTTGAATAATAATAATAATAATTTATTCCAGAAATGTTAGGGAAAGTGCAGTGCAATACGTTCCATATTCTAAAATTACAAATAATAATAATAGTAAGACGAGGGAAAATAATTAACGACAACACATAAATTAAATAAACAAATAACCATGAGAAATGAAATACGTAACGCAAAAATCAATAGAAATAGCAAATTGATAGGTATAGCTAATACCTACCGAATCCTTTCACCGACGAGATTAGGGTATGTTATATGACCTTCGATTGTGTATCTAAAATTTCGATTAGAGTTCAATGACACGGTCACCTAAATTCCATCAACGAATAAACAAAACAAAAGCACAAAAGTCAAGGGGCAGGTTTATCAATCATAGCTTACGACGGAAACTTCGCCCAATATGTGAAAGAAAAATCGACGTTAAATTCACTCAATTCTAAACAACTGATTATACTAGAGCAATCGCCAATAGGTAGCATTGATTCCGCGCGCAAAAATTTCGCAAAGTAAAGTACTGCGACTAGCTTCAAACTCAAAGAGAGCTCATCACAATTATTCAGGAGGTCATTAATTCAATGACAACTTGACTTATCTCGTTTTAAATCTTTCTTATAGCAAGTAGGTATCCAAGAACCCATAAATACCCATAATCCTAAAACCTAATACACGAGGAGCTAGTGACCTCATTTAAAAAACACTGGTGTTCAAATACTCATACAGTCCTGAATCCTAACTTTTCTCGAACGTAAGTTTCAAGGCTACGGTATGTGTTTATGAGCCATCCGGAAATGTAAGTGTCAACCTTTCCCGAACGGAGAGAGCTTTGATCTTGTGGCGGTATTGTCGAGGTGGGGCATACGGGGAAGAGGAAGGACGTGTGCGGACAATACGCAGACGCGGCATTAAAGCTACAGGTTATTCGCATACCGGAAGTTCTTGTCAAACCTGAAAGCAAACATAAGGTTCACGAGGTGAGTTTTATGTCAGCTAGTCAGAGGTGGAGTGTAACGCTGGGTCGGTCACGTGGGAGGAAGGATCTGCCCGTCACAAGCTTACGCCACATTTAACGGATAGAGGCATGATAAGGGAAGACATGAAATACCCCTTCTAGACTCAGTAGAGTTAAATTCAATCCGGAGGAGTCGGAAGTCGGAGTAAGACAGAAAAACGGCATGAAGACTTGGTATTCTCCCTGCTGGCGTGAAGGGCCCCTTTCATAGCATGAGACGCTCGTCGAAGAGAGTAAAACTCGGATCTAAGGACAAGCCTAGCAAACGTACTGGGAGAATTCGAGTTTGTAATTGTTGTTCATCGGTTTTCACTTGGTTAGCGGAGGAGCCGACTTTTCAGCAAACATTTTATCCCCCTCCCCATATCCATCCATCCTTACTATTCCAACAATATCGTGAATACTAACAAATAACACTAACTATGTATACAAAACATTATGTTAGGGGAAGCTGCAGACAAGAACTCCAATTGAGAAAACCGGACTCTCGAATATGAACATTCTACACTGGTAAGGTAAGGTTTTTTTTTATTTCTTGAAATGATGTAATTTATTAACTGTTGTTTATGTTATCGATGTATCAGCGGTGATAGGAAGAATTAAATAAACACACTAAATTCCTACGGAAATCAAATAGACACAAAGTCTAAGGCGGGGTAGATACTCAAATAATAATAATTAATAAATCGGAAGATTCTCACCCTTTCTCTAAAAGAATCTATGGGTTACCACACGTAATACATTATCTTCTCTACATATGTGTGCATATTAAGTATGCAAACAGATGTAAAATCTAAAACAAAAAATACACAACGCAGATTATAGAAATAATGTGAACTAAAATCTTAAATCTTGATTACTGTGAGAAAATCGCAGGGATTTAAGAAGATAGGGTAGGTTTAGCTAGATTATAAGGTATAGGGGTTTAGAAATCACGAGCCTGAGGTAGAAATAAACCGAAAGGAGGGTTGAGTCAGGCCATCATACCTAGTGGTGTGATCAGTAGGACATAAGGGTAGAATTATGAGCGTGGCTACGAGACAGGAGCTACGAGATTTAAACTACGAGGTAGAAGCTTAGAAAAGTAAATCAGCTAGGTAGGGTTCATCACAATTGGTGTCAAAAGCCAAGGGTGGCGGACCATTACACAACGCGTGGCTGGGTCAGCTAGTAGTATTATAACTTATCTCATGATTACTGTTCCAATTAGGTATATCACATGTTTTGTAAATGTCCGTATATTAATATAAATAATTAAACATACTTTTTCTGAACCTCCACACAGGAGACCTTGAAGAAAATATTCTCCTTCATGGTAGATGAAATTTTTAGAGATGCTGTGTCAACGGTATTTTTAAGTAAGAGAGGAGGTGAAGTTATTCAAAGGAAAATAGGTATGAGTGGTGGGTACGAATCGGAGGGATAGTTCACGCAGGAGTGACTGATGTAAGAATCTAAGGCGCAAGGCGATAGGTCGAGAGTCCGTCTGGAGAGGCCAAAGGGTATCCCTCGGCTTCTCTCAAACCTGACGAACTCTCAGTTAGTGAGCAGGCACGTATGCCTTCAGTAGCAGGACAAACCTCATCCCATCAACGCGGGCACCCCCGCTAATTTAGCCAACGCAGTGATACACATGACAGAGGCGTTGGTTTCCCAATAAATGGATGCAGGGGCGGCAGTACCCATATCTACCTCCGCTTTAATTACGGTTTAAATAGTTTGTGTTCTTTAAAGAGAATAAATACATTACATGTGTTTATTTAATTTGGGTTGAAACGTTTTTATGTGTTTTTTTAAATGAAATCTTTAGCACCGTTAGTGACTTAAAATTCAGGTGAAATGGAAATGCGTCACAATTCAGTTCTACCCAAGTACTAGGTTCTAATATAATGCGGTAAATTCGTGCCTTAGCGCGTGCCTTTCATAGCGTAGTTAGCAAGGTGCATGACAAGTCTCACCGGCCAGAGAGACAGACATCAAGCGAACGGGGATTCGAATCCTACGAAATCCAAAAAAAAAACAACATTTTTTATGAAATCAGTATCCAATCTTCAAACCACTTCAAAATAAACAGGCAAAAGTAAGCGACATCTAGAGGCTTACTAGTTTCACTTCTACCGCGTGTGAATTTCACATGCCGATTTTTTGATTTACTTTTTCTTCCATTCAATTAGTGAAAACGAGATTTTTCATTTTTTTAATATTATTTTTCTTACGGTATTTTTGGTATATATAGAGCATTTTCTTGTATTAAGTATTCATACATTCAGTATGTAGTTCGGTATAGGCAAAACCATTTTTGATAATGTTATAAAACACTGTTTTTTTTCTGTTACATATCCAGTTTATTATCTGATTGTCGACAGAACTGTTCTATCTTACGGGTAACTGCCAGATACTTCAAGTCACACTGGCTTAGGAACAGTTGGAACAACTATTATGATACGATCATTTGTTAACAACATTATGAAACGATCATTTGTTAAAGCTGGAAATGACATAATTCAGTTGGCAGCCTACACATATTTAATTCCTTTTAGCATTAACTTATTGAAGCTTTTCACACTATTTTAATAATACAGGGTGTCCCAAAAGAAAGTTTATATTTACGGATCGATTTAAAAAAAAAGTAAGGGTTCCATGGAAAAAATGTTTATTAAATATTTTATAAATTTGGGAATCTATTTCTGAAAAATAATATCGTTCAAATGTAAACCCTGGCGTTCGCGGCATTAATTTAATCGAAGAGTGAAATTTCTTATGACGGCTCGGCAGGTAGGCTTCGTGATGGCTGCCATTTCGTGATGGATATTTTCTTTTAATTGCATCAGGGAAGTCGGATTTTTGGCGTATACTTCAGATTTGAGATAACCCCACAGGAAAAAGTCCATAGGGGTTAAGTCAGGGCCACGAGGAGGCCAATTTATGTCATCTCTCCTGGAGATCAATTTGCCAGGAAAAATTTCACGAACTCATGGCAGAGATATACTTGACGTATGTAATGTTGCTCCGTCTTGCTGGAACCATGTTCTTTGGTTCCAGCAAGTTTGTAAGGGTGCAGCATTAGGTGTTTGTGCAAAATGCTGTGTAACGATGATCTATGCACATTTAAAGCACTTGCGCGCTTCCGAATCGCAAAGTTTGAGTCGTCACGAAAAGACTGATAAACACTCTTTACAATTTCTACTGTTCTCGATACCTTGGTCGCCCGGGTTTTGGTTTTGCCAGCGTTGTACCAATCTCTTCAAACTTTTTGACCTATTTTCGAATGAGAAAAATGCTTGGCGCATCATTGAATTGACGAAAACCTCAAATATTGCAGAATCTTCTACGCGCTACAGTCGCAGAATCACCATTTTTGTAAAACTCATGCACGCACAATCCGCGGTCGCTCCCGAGAAATGCTTCATATCGACTAAATACCCAAGAGTCAGACTACTGATTGACATACCCTTCGCGCCCCTCGGAAAAGTTGCGTTTACACAGAAAGCAAAACAAATATAAACTCTCTTTTGGGACACCCTTATATCAATATAATTAAAAATATATCGATTATTAGTTAATTATTCGCAAATCAGCAATGTGAAACCAAAAAAATCACAAAAAGTGAAAAGATTACTTTCGATATTTTTGATTTTAATTTCAATAATAATTACGAAAACTTTTTAACCTCGTTCCACTAACATTTTAACATTTGATCCAATCGTTCAGTGAAATTAATGTATAGCATGGATGAATCACAAACCGGTTAAACAAACAAAAAATATAACCGTTTAAAATGAAATAACAGAGAGAGGTAGAGATAATATATGTTTTAGCCCGACTCTGACACGTTCTAAATTAACGCTACCAAATGGCGTTTATACTGGAAGGCTCGCTTTATAAATTAACCAAATTCTTCAACATTAATTCCTTCATCTAAATTGAACATCCCTCTCAATTGCTTAGATAAACGTAACCGTGATAACGTGAGCTATGTTTGTAATAACAACGTTGGTCAAGGGGAGGCCGGTGGGTACTGCCCTTTAGTATTCAGTCTTCCTCGTTTCACCCCTTGCTGATAGCTCCAACCCTAATTTATCAACCTTTTCTTGTCAGTATCAACATCGCAGTTATTAATACTGGTCATTATTAAATGTCACCCCCAGGGAATTCGATTAGACTAAACTCTTAAATAATAAAGTACCTTAAATACGTTTTTGTTTTCTTTCTGAATTAGGGTAGGTACATATGTAGGTAGTTACTTTCGTTAGTTAATTGGCGTTAATTTAATTATTTTGAGAACAAACCCCTTTTTGAAGTTACGCTGAATTATTAAGATAAATGTTTGTTTGTGCACGTAAATACGTAACACGAATATAAATAAATAGTTTGGTCGGTTTTAAAACTAAATTCTTCCAAGAAATGAATGCAAATACAATATTGGATTGAATCGCCGCGGCCAGTCCAATATTGTTTTTGTAAGACTTTCTTCAAAGAATTCGGTTTTAATACGAAAAAAACTGTTAATTCATCATATTGCGTCATCTTAATATTTTACAGAATAACTTGCGAAAACCGGTTATATAATTTTAGGCTTCATATTCCTTTACCATAAATATATTTTTTTCTTATTCCTTATCATGCTTTGGGAGGCGGGTATGGGTACGGGAATCATTTATTGGATGACTAACGCCTCTGCTATAGGTTACCCCAAGTGGTTCGCTACGTTTGGTGACTTAGCAGGGGTGGCCGGGTTCATGGGGCGAGGTTTGTCCGGGTCTTGGCGGCTGATGTGTCTACCCACCAGCTGCGTGGCAGGCCGGATCGGGAGAGACTTGTTGAGGGAGTCGCTTTGTCTTCTCCAGCCGTACTCTCTCGGAAAATCTCCTTGCACCGCAGTGGGAGGGATGGATTCATACGTCCGTCACACCTGGACATACTGACCCCTAAATTCCTTACCTCGAGGGATGGATTCATACGTCCGTCACACCTGGACATACTGACCCCTCTTACCCTTTTCCATCCCAGAACTTCCTCTCCTTCTTTTCCTAAAAAAATACCCTACACACAGCGTCCCAATATACGACATACGCCCTGCAGAGAATTATTTTCCTCAGGGCCAAAATGTAATGTAAAAAAAACCGCTTTTCACGTGTAAAATTATTTTTTGCGAAGATGACAACACAGTTTTATATACCTACCTACTTTTGGAACCTTTTAGCGATTTTGTACGGTTCTTCAGAATAATGTTTAACGAGTCATTTTTCACAGGTTTTATCCACAGAAATCTTATGTAGTCAGTGACATTTCTATTGCCTTAAAGCTCAAGTGTGAAAAATTTCATCATTGTCGGAATATAACTGTAGGTTTTGTATAAAATCAATTCTCCACCGCCCGCCATGGCAGTTTAATCATTATTACGTATACTTTGTTAACGATTTTTAAAGTGTTGTAAAGCAAAGTTTTGAGTTGTTTTAAAAATGGATTATTATTGGAGGGAAAGCACAAATTTGGGAGGGAAATTCAGCTGCGAAATGGAGGGCTTACGGAAAGGTTTGAGATTGGTTGGAAGTTAGAGTAATGCGTTCAGGAAATGATGTAATAAGTGTAAATTGAGGATAATAAACAAGAGAAGATTAAAATACGTGGATTTATTATTTTAATCAAAAGAAACGTGTAAGAAGCACAAATAACGATATTGTTTATGAAATGTTGAAGTTTATTTCTTGGAGAAGTTTTATGATCACGTTGCATGCCTGCCTATATTATTAAAAAATCCTCGTTAATATTTCACTTTATATAATACTAGCGAGTTCCCGGCATGCGTTGCTATCCCACTTAATAAAGGAATTGTTTCTCCCTGCGTGTCCTTTCCCATTCGTTCCGTTCCCCTTCCACCTCCCCTTCCTCTCCCGAATCCCTTTCCCCTCACGCGTTCTCACTCCCTCCACAATGGTTCCCGCCTTCCCTCTCCCCACTCCCCTCTTCCGCTTCCCCGCCCCGCGAACCCCCCTCCCCCTCCTGCTTTCCATACATTCAGTCCCAGTACATTCAGTTTTCAAACAGTTCGCGTGCCACCTAGTGCAATTTTTTATGCAAATTTAAATCTTTTATTCAAATCTTGTCCTGACATTTACGAACACAAAAAAAAATTCAATTTGGTGCAGTCGTTCGGAAGTTATGCGCCTACGTAGATATTTTTTTATATTAAATCCACACATAATGCGCACATAAAAGAGAAATGTTTTTTATTTTTTATTTCAGGTTCTGTGTCATCTTTTGGGGTGCTGTGTGGAAATTATACACGATGGAATTTCTTTTTAAGAGGAAACCCGGTGGCCGAACGATATATATTTGACTAAACTCTTGCTGTCACTGTCGTTCTTACTACGCGAATACTGAGCGAAAGAGACAACTGCACCTCAGGCTGACAAAACCTAAATAAAACCATCAAAATCTGTACTAATTATTGTATTCCCCGTGTTTCTTCTCCAAAACTAGTTCTGGAAGGGGAGGAAGTTCTGGAGAAAGGAAGTTTTGGGAAGGAAAAAGGTATGAGGGGTGGGTAGTAATCTGGGAGTCGATGTGTCCAGGAGTATGGAGTACGGACGTATGGATCCATTCTTCACACTGCGGTGCAAGGCAATGGGTCAAAAGAGTCAGGCTGGAGAAATCAAAAGGCCTCTCTCAACCAGTCTCATCCGATTCGGCCTGCCATGCCCTACAGTGGATGGGCCTAGACCCAGAAAAACCTCACCCTGTGAACCTGGGTACCCCTGCTAAGTCACCAAACGTAGCGAACCATTTGTGGTGACCTATGGTAGGGATGTTGGTTGTCCAATAAATGGTTCCCGGGGCGGCAGTATCCATACCCGCCTCCCAAATTGATGAATCCCTAACTTTATTAGAAAAAAATACACTATATTGTGTACTGTTGATTGCGTTCAAACCAGGCAATTTAACTTAACTCCTTTAACAAGTAACCTATCAAAAAGCATAATATACCGACACACTGGTGATTGTGGTCGATATCTATATTACCTAAATAAATACTTACAGTAGTGTCAAAATATACCGACACACTGGTGATCGTGGTCGATATCTATATTACCTAAATAAATACTTACAGTAGTGTCAAAATATACCGACACACTGGTGATCGTGGTCGATATCTATATTACCTAAATAAATACTTACGGTAGTGTCAAAATATACCGACACACTGGTGATCGTGGTCGATATCTATATTACCTAAATAAATACTTACAGTAGTGTCAAAATATACCGACACACTGGTGATCGTGGTCGATATCTATATTACCTAAATAAATACTTACAGTAGTGTCAAAATATACCGACACACTGGTGATCGTGGTCGATATCTATTTTACCTAAATAAATACTTACGGTAGTGTCAAAATATACCGACACACTGGTGATCGTGGTCGATATCTATATTACCTAAATAAATACTTACAGTAGTGTCAAAATCCAGAGAGGAAATAGGGGAATACGTTTGTATGGACAAAACGCCCGGTTTCCTCAAACACGATCACTTGTTATAACGGCACTACTTTCACAACATTAGTTCAATTCTTTGAAGAGATATTCGATTGATTAACTTTTAACACGCCATGCTAGTTCACCGCCCGGGTGGGCAGATGGTATGCAAAGCTGTCAACACACTACTTGTTATGTTGACATTCATAAATCGTCTCATACATACTCTGAAAAGATGAAAGAAACGATCGATGAATAATTAAGATCCTTTTAAAGAACAGGATTATGGATGTTCTGTCCTAAGGAGATTAGTAGTTAATTAGAACAACTTGGCATGTTTTCTACGTAAATTTTAATGACAAAGAAGATGATCTAAAAGGTGAGAAAAAAAATCAGAGTGCAATTCATACGCAGTAAAAGTGAAATTAGACAGTAGCTATCTTTTCTTTTGCCTGTTTATTTTAAAGTGGTTGGAAGATTAGATATTGATTTTATAAAAATCAAAATGTTTTTTTTTGATTTGGTAGGTTTTGGAGAGTCAGGCGCTGTATGCACGCCCGCGCGTATTCGTGAATTTACCGCATTATAATATTAGAACCGAGGACCGTCAAATAATGAATTTTTGTGACGCATTTCACTTCCTAATTTCAAATCACTATAGGGGCTAAAGAACTTTCACTTCAAAAAGTTAATTTTCCTTTCGTAAGTACAGTTTTTAAACGAGTCAGTAAATATCTTCGTTGTTTGAACGTTGGGAGTTAGTTCGAAACAACTTTTCTTTTATTGTTGTTTTTTTGGATAAGGAGGTACTTTGAGTAAAATGATCACTTCTTATTAGGATATGATTTGACGAAAGTATTACAGCGATTTATTTTTGGGTTATTTTGACGTGTTGCGCTACCTCTTTCTTTAGCCTACGTTTCGGACAGCATTACAGCGTCCATCATCATTAATTCAATAACATGTTTAATAATATGTTTAATCCAAACACTCCCGCCCTTCCATAGAATACACATTTGCACTGATGATGGATACTAAAATTCTGTCGAGAAAAGTTAGAGCCCAACAAGATATAATACCCCAAAAATAAATCGTGGTAAAACCTCTTAATAATATTATTTTCAATTGAAATTAATAAATAACTTTGTATTAACCACTTAATTATTTACAAAAACCGACATGTTTCGTCAGCAAAGCTGACTTCCTCAGGGTTTTGACAGAACTAATTTAAAAAATAGACATACATAGGTAATAGAGATTTATTGTTTATGTCATTTATTTTTCTCTATTACCTATGTATGTCTATTTTTAAAATTAGTTCTGTCAAAACCCTGAGGAAGTCAGCTTTGCTGACGAAACATGTCGGTTTTTGTAAATAATTAAGTGGCTAATACAAAGGTATTTATTAATTTCAATTTAAAATGTTACCACAAAATAATTTTGCATTATTAGAAGAAGTGAATATTATTTTCACTTCATCCCACACAGAAAAAATATAATATCGACTTCAGTACTAAGTAACTGTAAAGTTACTGCCGTGTTGATGAATATTAACATAGAAAGGCGCAAAAAATAAGTTTTGTGGGCGGAATTTGGATTATGAGTCGAAATTTTTCGTCGAGATTTTATGAAATTGAGGCGTACGGAATTAATTTACAAAATTTCGGCAGCTTTACTTAAAAAGATTTTTATACATTTAGAACGAAATTTGATTTTTTCTCAGTATCTTTGAATCGCTTTTACGTAGCGCAATTAAAATATGTTTTTTTTTTTATTTAATGCCGGCAACCCGGGCGTTTATTGTAATAATAATATCTTATACAAACAAATTAGTAGCCCGCCTCACTAGACTAAGTCCGCTCCGAGGCGGGTACATATATAATATATGTATACATAAACTTACACACACATACATTTACATATATGTTCATACATACACACATATATGTACATACACACATACACGCATATGCGCACATACATACACACAGGTATTCGCATACGTGTACATAATCGAACACTGTGTATACAATATTTTTTAACATTTTTATAGAATTACGGAAAATATTAAAAAAGTTTTATGTCGGCATTAAGCTTAACTTAATAGTAGTTGTAGAGATAATACTAATACATCTAAACGAAAATAAGAACAAGAAAAGTAAACAAGTATCGGTCGCAACTGGGACTCGAACCCAAGATCTCTTGTCTTAAGCCTCGATTATATTGAGCGAGTTTACAAGCTATTGGGAAATTTACTCTCTGTTAGTAAACTCGCTCAGTGTAATCGTATTACTAGCTAACTAGCAGATTATGGAAAAAGTCAAAAGGTAGTCAACTTTACTCGCTACTCGCTCAAGATGGCGGCCCACGAACAGCTGATTTCTCAACTGTCAGAATTCTCAAATTTTTTTTACAAAATGTCGACAGAATTGGTTCGCGCGGGAGCCGTTACTTTAGATGCTACTGTCGCCACTGAGCGAGTAGACAGTTTTGTGTGTCATCATGACAATCTCACTCGTCGATTCACCCGCTTTTAAACTTACCGGCTAGTAGCTTGTAAACTCGCTCAATGTAATCGAGGCTTTACCGGGGAAAACGGCTTATCCAACACGGCCATTGGGACCGCTCATTTTTAAGTAATTTTTGTCGATCTCTTATTTCAAATTCAGACTTAACAATATTAATTTCGACTAATTTTTCCCATATTTGCGGCTTCTACCCTTTAAAATTATCATAAATTTCTAAAGAATGGGCTTGTAACCTAGTTAATATCTCGGATAAACATACCGATTTTATTTACATGAGAAACCTGTTGACCTTTTTTAAAATACTAAATGAATATTCATTTTTTATTGGAATTACTCTCGGTACAATAATTTTGAAGGAAAATACCCATCAGATGAGAAAATACCCATTATATCATCGAAGAAGAAGATAATACTAATAAATCCAAACGAAAATAAGAAAAATAACAAGACACAGAATAAAATAAAAAAAGTAACGACCGAAAATGGGATTCGCTTTTTTCGCGCACACTTGGGAGAATCATTTATTGGATAACCAACACCTCTGCCAAAGATTCCCTATGTAGTGCCCTACGTTTCGTGTCTTAGTAGTGGAGCTCGGATTCATGGACTGAGGTTTGTCTTTCTGGTGGCGGATGCGTCTACCCACTAACTGCGTGGCGGGTCGGATCGGGTGAGGCCAGTTTGGGGTGACCCTTTGACATCTTCAGCTGATCTCTCTCCACCCACCGTCTTGCACCGCAGCGGGAGGGATGTACTCACACGTCCGTCACTCCTGGACACACTGACCACTATATTCCTAACCCTCATACCTTTTTCCTTCCCAGAACTTCCACTCCTTCCTTTCCCTAAAAAAACCATCCATAAGGCATCCCAAAATATGACAGGCCCTGAGGGAAATTATTTTCCCCATGTCCTCCTCTGTGGGTGTAAAAAAAAGAACCTAGGATCTCTTGTCTCGCCGGGACAAACGCTTTAACCAACTCGGCCATCGTTACCTTTTTGTTTTTTGTGTCATGTTCTTTATCTTATTTTTATTTAGATTTATTAGTATTATTTTCATCTTCAATGATATATAACATTGATGGGTAAACCTTTCAAATGCATTATATGTAACAAGAGTAAATCCGATAAAAGTTAAAGTTTTTAATTATTTTTTTTTTGTAATAAATAAAGCTTGTTTTGAACAACAACTTTCAAACATCGGGTAAAGAAGCCATAAACAATGGTAGTTTTGTTGTTTCTTTATACTTGAAGTGAAAAGCTTCCCGGATTCGCCCGAGCAGTGGAATGGTACTGAAAACGCCGGGATCCCGCGCCGACTGAAATGAAGGATTTAAATATTTAAGTAAACCTTGTTTGAAGCGCTAAGACTGACTAATATATACGTTCCGAACATGGCAGAGCTGCAAGGATTTCAGAGGATATGTCGCATTAGTCAACGAAGAAATCTTTAACAAATAATTATACTTTATTTATTTATTTGGTTTAGAACATGTTTGCATACAGGCGAAGACCTCTTGCGGACAAAGATCTTAACTCCGGTTCAATGAACTCTTCGATTTGCTTTGAATTTAAGTGTTATCATTTTGAAAATTGGAAGAATTATTTGGATAATTCAGATAAGTGATACCTATAATATAATATTTTAACAGACAATTATTTTAATTTCCATTTTCAAAATTGAAACTGACATGTCCAGAGTTTAGACTTTCCCCATTGGTGTATAATATTTAGATGAGACACGAACCGAACAATAGAGAACTCCAGTCCATTTTTTTAATTTTTTTTATGAATAATGACCTTCTAACTTAAATAACTGCGTTTTTGTTTTTATTTTTAGAGTTAGTTTTAATAGTTAAAATAATTGTCAAAGTTTTAATTTTTCGAGACCCCCCGGAAATATGGTAAATCGTTTGACGTCATCAATCCCGAAAAATTAGTATGGGATTGGGCAATCAGCTGATCTACTGCCGCCATTCTGAAATCCGTTGTTCCGTTCTTCGAAGTATTCTCCCTAAAAGAAGCATTACATTTTTCATTAATTATTTTTTTTGTGCAGTAGTTTTTCAATATTTTAAATAATAGAGATATCAATACAATGTGATACAATGACTGGTGACGCGTGACGTCAGCACTAACCATTCAATCGTACCAACTTTACAATGTATTTTAACAAGACGTTAAAAAATGCACTTTTTAATATTTTTTTACGAACACTACGTTTAATATTATAAAAAAAACTTATATATTCAGAATCAGCGTTTATTGGTCAGTATGAACATATTTTTTTAAAGTCATAATATTTTTTACTGGAGTTCCTTATTGGCTCCTCTTTTACATCCAATTAGTCCAATTTGACCTCCAACGCTCTAACGCCAAATAACTAGAAACTACCGAAACCAGAAATAAACAACATAAAAAAATAAAGAATTGTTTTCTTTATAAAGGAATGCAATTGTATAGTTTAATTCTGAGTAAAATTTAAAATAAAATTACATTCAAGAAAGTTAAAAAAAATGTGCAAAACTATTTATGTAATAAGTGTTAGAAGGGTAATTGAAAATGAACGTCTGTTAATATGAGACCACTTGATGCAAGTCTATTTTAAGTGTAATAAATAAATACTAGCAGTTAAAAACCAGCTCTGCAGGTTGCTGCTAGGCCCTGCGGGCGGCTTTTGGTTCGGATTCGCTCAGTTTGAGGGTTGGTGACCATTTTATAAATCTGATAGGAACTGGTTCCAAAAATAGCCGGTTCCTTGAATCCACTGGGATCCAGTGACAGCTAGTCACTGTGACAAAGTAACCGCAACAGGCAATGACGTCATATGTATCTAATATATAGCCGCGTGATACTATTATTTTATAACTCCAAGTATTAAAGTTAATCTTTTCATATCCGGGACACTCAAATTCTACAAATCCGTAGTACTTATACCTAGGGCGGGCACACATGCGACCTGCATTCTTGAATTCGAAACCGAATAACAAAAGTATTTTTTTGGTGTATTAATAATATAGATGGCAGCACCTCCGTTTGTATCTATTTGTGAATTGAGTATGTACGATAGACGCAAGGCTATTAATACTGTCTAATGATAAGTGTTGGTCCCTAGCATTCATCCCTTTTTGCAAAATTCCTATCTATAAATTACTTTTTTTTCATACTCACCTTATACCGACTTAAAACAATCATGTGTCAGGGTTTTCGTTATTTGTTTTTGAGGTGTTATGCTGTTTTGCGCTACCTCCTTCTATATACGTTAAGAAAATTAAAACGATGTTGGCAGATCTTAGTTGAAGTGTAATAATGACGGAAGTTAATGGTCGAGATAGCTCAGTGGTCAGAGAAACGCCCCGGAAATACAATGGTTCTGTGTTTAATTTTCAGAACCTTTGCCTTTCAGTCTTTTATTTTTCACATTTTTCGTTTGAGAGGGGTTAATATTGACTTCAAAGATTAATAACACAAATGATTAAAATATTATAGGTATTCATTATTTTTTTATGTTTAATTCGTAGAACGCTACTTAATTATTTTTTTAAAAATAAAATACTATTATTAAGTTCTACAAGTATTTTAGTTTTTATTATTATGACAGCTGTTTCGACTTACAATACCATTTTCAAACCATCAGTTGCAGAACTTAATAACATTATTAATTCACTTTAAATTGAATTTAAAAAATTAGAGTGTAATTCACACGCGGTAGAAGTGAAAATAGAAAGTCGCTAGACGTCGCTTTCTTTTCTTTTACCTGTTTTTTTAGAGTGGTTTGAAGATTGGATGATGATTAAACAAAAACAAAAATGTTTTTTTTTGGATTTCGTAGGATTCGAACCTCCGTTCGCTTGATGTCTGTCTCTCTGGCCGCTGAGACTTGTCAGGTTTACCACATTATATTAGAACCGAGTATTTGTGTAGAACTGAGTTGAGACGCCTTTCCGTTTCATCCGAATTTCAAATCACTAACGGCGCTAAAGAAGCTTCACTTTAAAAAAGAAAATAAGGTATTCGATAATGTATTAATTCCAATGATTAAGACTACATGAAATGTGTTGGGAAACTTTCAAATAAGATCTAAGTTTGAAAATTCTATTGACATACCTCAAAACTAGGTATAAACTAACTATACTGAAGACATCTATTGAATGATGTTGAAACAGCATGACTAATGTATACACCACAGATAATAATTAATAATTAATTATACTTGAAAACAATTCAGTAACATAGAAGCAATGACCGCCATGTTCAACGGAGTGGTCAGAATCAAGCTGGAGTACGCTAGTACTGTCTGGATACCATATCAACTTAAATACATAAATATGATTGAACAAATTCAAAAAAAATCCTAAGGTATGTTTACATGCGATCTTACGGAATATATCCGAAATTCATGCATCACGTGGAACTGCTAAAGGAGACAAATTATCAAAGCCTGGAGACCAGGCGTAATGCCGGACTTATGGTATTCGAATTAAAGTTAATAAAAAACCTTATTGATTGTCCATATCTCCTGTCTTGCTGTGGCTTATTCGCTCCTGATAAATACTGTTGAACTCGTAGCCACGCCCTATTCTACATACCGCAGGGTCGGACAGATGTCATGGCTCAACACAGCATGACAAGAGGTATGGCATTGCTTAATGCCCTACCAGCGGATATAGATGTGTTTGATATCACCGTACCATGTTTAAAAAAAACTATATACATGTATTGTTAGTTGTAAGAAAATTGTACCGTAATTGGACTCACCTGTCTGTCGTACAATAAAAAAATAAAAAGTTTCTGCTATCCGATACAAACAGTAGTCATAATATTTTGTTCCTTGTTTCATTTTTATCTATATCTTTACCCTCCAAAGTTAAACAACCCTAACTTTACGGGTCTAGCTCGTCTATTGTATGGCGTATGAATAAATGAGTTGGGAGGAATACACAGCCAGGCTAGGTCCAGATTAAATGTATGGCGGGGGTAGCAGAACGTTTTGTGCTGTTTACTCGAACAAAGACATTTTCAAGTCAAACAAAATCGTATTAAACTGGGTTGATGTTGTCTATCGTCTAATACGCATTTTAGTATCCGTAAGAATTCTGATATTTTATTCAAGGAAACATGAAAGGACTTACATACTGAAATATTCAATATTACCAGGAATAGGTAAATCAAAATAAAGAGATTTCGCATCCTAGGACTATTGTAAGAGGGGATTGAGGGCAAGTCTTCCAAACTAGTTCGAACCAGAATGATTTGCCTGTTGCACCCACGTATTATTAAGTTTTCATGTGTTCCGCACCATGTATCTGCTTTGAAACCTGAGAGAAAATAGTTAATTTCTGAGAGGAAATATGTATTTTTTATTTTATTTATAAACAGCAACAAACAGTTCATTAGTTAGAGTGATAAAAACAATCTACAATTATTATTAAGTATATTTCATGGTGGCTACCTATGATGTGTTTCTTTGTAGTGTCTTATTTAGTGTATATTAAGTAATTACCGGGTGATGGGCGTAGTGGAAAGGTGTGAGGGTGTGTGTGTGTGTGTGAGGGAGGGTGTGAGGGTGTGTGTATGTGAGTACGTATGTATGTGCATTGAACAAATTATATTATTGACATGATGCTTTTTTAAATTTATCGATCGGAGAAAATGTCGATGTTAGAATTTAAACCAATATTATTGAACATAATATGAAAGGCACGATTGTTTGGCGAATTACTTGCTGCATTTGTCTAGTAATTAAACGTGTGGAATAATTCTGTATGGCGTGTACGTCTTAAGGGTATGTTAAAATTAACAAGGGAAAGAAGTTCAGTACAGTCGATGTCATTATTTAAAATTAGTGTATAAATGTCAAATCAGCTATTGCTCGCCTTTGTTGCAAAGTTTGAAATGTGCGTTCAAAGTTATTGTTAAAGATTTTATATTATATAATATATAGATATATATATTATATTATATAAAGATTGCAAACAGTTCGGCACTTGAATGAACAAGGAAAATAATTAAAACTCAACAACACTTAACTAGACAAATAAACCCAAAATATGGTCAAAATATCATCAGCTAACAAGTTTAAAATATTAGGTACTCGGGACAAACGAAAATTGGAAACAGAATCCAGAGTGGAAGAGTGGAAGATACTATCAGTATCGCCCTGGTGTAAGACCACCATTCAGAATTGAAACGTTGCTTGAAAATGGCTTTAGCCGTGTTTAGTGACCAGATCTGAATAGCCAGGTACTTCCCAACCTTCCTTTTCCCTACCTCCTTCCCCTCTCCACTACCTTCAGCCTCACAACATACCCCAATTGGGGATGCCATAGTCTCACTGGCTCCAGACGGGAGCAGTTGAGATTCTTGTGCGGTATTTACTGTAAAAAAAAAAAAAAAAAAAGGACCTTAGCCTTGCCGGGGGTATGCTCTGACCACTGAGAGAATTCGACCCTACCTCATTAGGTGATATTTCACTGTATTATTTCGCTTCGACTAAGAACTGCAAACATTATTTTCATTTAAACCCGAACTAAATACAATCTAGATAGTGTCTTGGATAAATATATAGATTTTTATTTTAATGTGCGACATGGGTTGACTTTTTGGCAAGTTTAGGATAAATATTTTTTATTTATTTTTCGAATCAATTCGAAAAATTCCTCGTTGCGACCGTATCGTTTTCAGATTTTTCTGTTTCTAATTTTAGTTTGAAAAACGCTAATATTGTGTTCAATGATTAAATATTACAATTTGAGGTTATACTAATTTTGTAACCCTACGTGACTAGCTCAGGTATGGGGGCTCCATCGAAGCCAGAGTAAAGTTAGCCTCCCAAAAACTGGGCGTACTGTGCAGGGCCCGCAGATACTTTAACAGTACACAACTGCTAACCTTCTACAAATCACAAGTACCTACGCCCCACGGTTGAATTTGGCAGCCACCTCTGGTCTAGAGCTCCAAAATACCTGAAAAATACCCTCGACTCTGTGCAGAAACGGGCGGTCCGTTTGATAGATTCTCCCATCTTAACAGACGGATTGCAATCTTTAGAGCACAGGCGTCGGGTGGGAATGCTATCCTTGTTCTACCGGTATTACAATGGAAGATGCTCCGAGGAACTAGCATCATTGATCCCTTCGGCACCGGTGCATAGTCGGGAAACACGCCAAACGCGTGCCCAACATTTGTACACGGTTGACATTTGTCACATGAGAACGGGTCGTTTCTTCGACTCGTTCTTGTGTTCAACAGCTCGGCTGTGGAATGATTTGCCGACCTCTGTGTTTCCTCCTTCCTACAACATGGGTCTCTTCAAGACCAATGTTCATTCCTTCCTCTCCTCAAAAAGACCCTCCACACAGCATCCCAGATGACACAGGCCCTGAGGGAAATTATTTTCCTCAGGGCCTCCTGTGTGGAGTTAATGTAAAAAAAAAAGTTATTCCAAAAATAAATAAAAAAAAAACAGAGTGTGTAATTCACACGCGGAAGACATGAAACTAGAAAGTCGCTAGATGTCGCTTTCTTTTCTTTTGCTTGTTTCTTTTAAAGTGGTTTGAAAATTGGATTTTTATTTCACAAAAATAAAAATGTTTTATTTGGATTTCGTGGGATTCGAACCTCCGTTCACTTGATGTCTGTCTCTCTGGCCGCTGAGACTTATCAGGCGCCTTGCAGACTGCGCTATCGAAGGCCCGCGCCGAAGCGCGAATTTACCGCATTATATTAGAACCGAGTATTTGTATAGAACTGAGTTGGCGTATTTCCGTTTCATCCGAATTTTAAATCACTAACGGCGCTAAAGAAGTTTCGCTTCAATATAATATTGGTATATTAAACTACAATTTAACCACTTTATAATGAAGGAATCTTGCGTGGGTAAGTATGTATTATTAATTATAACCTTTTATGGACTTATTTAAGAATTCGGGAAAATTCTGTATTATTTAAGACCAGGAATTGTTAAAGTCAAACATTATTTCACTCACTTTATAACAAGAAAATAGCGTAGGCAATTTTCTAATTGAAATAAATTTACACCCACACACAATTTCCCTAAAATAATAATTACCTAACAGACTTAAAATTTTGTTAAATTTATAATTAGGAAGGTAATGAATCCATATGCATATTATTATTTTAATTTTAGGAAAAATATACATTAATAACGACGGTGGGCGGCGTACGTAGATTATTTGACCTCCTCACGCATCTTCGATATTAGCGTGAGATGGCGATTATCCCCCGGAAGGGTGTAACTGTGGAAGTATAATGGTGAAAATCTTACATCAAAGCTATGGTATATATGGTTTAAGCAATGACTAAACAAAATACCTAAGAGAAGGATTTGGCATACCGATCCAAATACATACCGATCATTCTGTCCAAACCGTTAACAAAAATGTCGTAACATTCAATTGGTTTCCACGGTTATTATTCACCACTATTTTTTTTGGTTCCATGACAGTTCATCCTGCGACAATTCATCCGGCGACAGTTCATCCTGCGACAGTTCATCCTGCCGACAGTTCATCTCGCCGACAATTCATCCGGCGACAATTCATCCGGCCGACAGTTCATCCTGCCGACAGTTCATCCTGCCGACAGTTCATCCCGCCGACAATTCATCCGGCGACAATTCATCCTGACAATTCAACCTAACCTAACCTAACCTAACCTAACCTATAAGTATAACCTATAAGTATAAGTATGTCGTATTTTGTTATTCACGCATGCTTCTTCGGAGAGTCGAAATTATTGTTAGTAAAAATATTTTTACAGCGGATTTCCACTCAAGATGCCATCAGATATAAGTATATCGATTTTGGTTGTACGGCCATATATCCTCTTTGCATACTTACTTAATAAAAATCTTCTAAATGATCAGGCAGGATGAATTGTCGCCGGATGAATTGTCGGCGGGATGAACTGTCGGCAGGATGAACTGTCGCCGGATGAATTGTCGCAGGACGAATTGTCGGGTCACCATTTTTTTTAGAGGTTCAAAATTGGGCCACATTTTGCTACCATTCGTAAAACATTTATTGTAATTATTTAAAACATTTCCATGACCAGTCATTTATTTTAAAACAAAGATATTGAAATGCTCTATCTATTATGACCATAGATGTCGCAAATTCGAACTTCGTGGACTATTTTAGAACAGTGTTAAAATTAAATTGGAAAAAAAAATTTCACGCCAGTTTTCGGTTAAAATTAAGTCCTTTTTCCATAGATTTGCACCTTTCATTATCAAGTTTACCACAGACAACATCGAAATCGAAAATATTCTATGTTGACTCGAATAAGTACCTCTCACTGCAGTTTTAAAGAAAAAAATATGCTGGATTCGCGCGATCATAAACTTAAGATTTTGTTATATATTTTTTTTATAAATTCTACAAATATGAGATAAACGGTAAAATACAGGTTAATTCATTGGCTATAAAGTACGATAATAAATTTGTATGTCTTCATGTTAAAATTCGGAGGTATGATTCTGTTAATGTTAGCGAAAAATTAAAAAAAAAGATTTTCTGTGAAATCTCGAGCAATTGTGGCAAATTTATTTATTTCGCTTGGTCACTCCAGTGCTGAAGTCATTGATTTTCAGTCACAGTTTCAGGGCTTAAAAAAATATTTGTGGCACGGAACGACACCTACTATAGGTAGGTAGGTACCTATAAATTAAAAAAAAATCTGTTTTAATCTAGTACCTACGTTGATTTTATTTATTGGTGGATGTACGTTTTTAATGGTAGATAAATTATTTTGTGGATGTATTTACGGTAAGATGTATTTAAAAATTCTTAAAGAATAAAAAAAATAAAACTATAAGGTTGCATTTTTTTACATTAGCTCCACACAGGAAAATAATTTTCCTCAGGGCTTTTGTCATCTTTGGGTATACTGTGTGGAAAGTCTTTTTTATTTAAAAGAAGGATAGCAAGTTCTGGAAAGAAAAAAGGTATAAG
Organism: Limnephilus marmoratus; assembly: GCA_917880885.1. NCBI lineage: Eukaryota > Metazoa > Arthropoda > Insecta > Trichoptera > Limnephilidae > Limnephilus > Limnephilus marmoratus. Next base: position 4,261,798 of record OU862923.1, read on the forward strand.
GTAGAAATCTGGGGTTCAGTGTCCAGGTAGTCCACCGCCAAGACCTAGTCAAACCTCACCTCATGAATCCGGGAACCTCTCAGTCATTAAACGTAGCGAACCACTTGGGGTGACCTACGGCAGAGATGTTCGTTGTCCAATAAATGGTTTCCATGGCGGCGGTACCCATACTCCCATCCCAATATAATATACATGAAGGATTTCCGAGATTTTAGATACCCCCGTTAGCAACCGAAAGGTTAACATTTGAATAACTTCGGTACTAGGCGGCTTTTGGTTTAGCTTCGCCCAGTTAATTTTGGTGACAATGGTGACCATTTTATAAATCAAATAAGAACTGTTTCCAAAAATAGCCCGTTCCTCGGATCCACTATCATCCAGTGATAGCTAGTCACCGGGACAAAGTCACCTGGACAAAATCATCGGGACAGGCCATGATGTCATATGTAATATATAGCCGCGTGATTACAACAATGGTGACCATTTTATAAATCCAATGGGAACTGGATCCAAAAATATCCCGTTCCTCGGATCCATTGTCATCCAGTAATAGCTAGTCACCGGGACAAAGTTAACCGGGATAGGCAATGACGTCATATGTAATATATAGCCGCTTCATACTATTATTCACAAATAAGTAACACAACAAAGTATTATCGTCAATCTTTCCATATCCTAAGAGGTACTCAAATTCACAAATTAGTAGAACTTATACCTAGGGGGAAATGTCCCCATGCGAGCTGCTGACGGAAGTGGCGACATCTTTTGACGAATTATTGAATTCCAAACCGAATTACAGCGGTAGCTTTGCTTGAAATTTCACGTACACGAATGTTTATATATGGTGAGGCGGGTACGGCGCGGCGGCAGACAGGCACTCGAAGCCGGGTTATTAAAGTTTGTACGCAGTCGCAAGGCTATTAACTCTGTTTGATGATGATTTTTGACGTGAAAGAACTAGTAAAATAAAAGCGAACACCCACAAATCACTAGAACTGCCTTCAAGATTGCAAGATAAACAAACCCAGAAAACAATTAGATCAAAATCATCGCCACTTAAAGCAGATACGGGGCGGCAAGATACAACTCCGTTAAAGAAACAAAAGCCAATCAAGTGAGAGATTGAAAATAAAAGAACCCATGTGTTCCGTGGAACAGTTGAAAACTTTAGCACTTAGTGCTCCGAAGAACTTTGCAGAGATTCTTTTATTAAATGAAAAAGTTCGCGTTCTATTTCTCGAATCCATCAGGCGAGTTCCTTGCTGTATTTATTATCATAATATTTTCCGCAACAGTGGCCATCGGGCACTTGGCGTGTTCTTTGGTGAGAATTCCATGAACTTTATCGACAGTTCTATAACCTGGGTTACTTATTCTGTATCACTGAGTAGGCGTCGATTTTATAAGTGAAGAGAAAAAATCTACGCTAAGACGAACAATACACAAATACCTATGTTAAGATTTATTATTTCTTCAAATAATATACACTCTACGAGATTGAACTATTGTGTTTTTTATTCACAATTTTAGGTTAACATGGCAGGAGATTTTAAATGCTCTTCTAATTGCTCTTGGGGGCCGGTTCCCTGTTCAAGAGAAAGAAAGGCAGAATTATTTGTTTTTCAATTATTTAGCAGCAAAAGAGAGAAAAATCCAAGGGAACCGGCTCTTTCATAACAAAATAACCCACCAAAACCATTATAAAAGTTTAATTAAATGAAGACAATATAAGCGAAACTCAATCGAAAATCTGAAAACAGAAAAATCAGAAAAAGATATTGACACAGATGTGAAAGAGCACCCTGTTTTACCGTCCCATCGTTTGTCGGTACATAAGATCTCTCTAGAATAGTGGTTCCCAAAGTGGTCTGTACCAGGGGTCCCCAGAATTATTCAGGGGGTCCGTGGAAAATTAAAATACTAATGATGATGAGAATATATAGGAGAAGGTGCACTGGAATTCAGCGACAAAAACATGGAAAAAATAATCCTTCACATTGATAAAAAAAGGTTTTCGTAGTCTCCCCACTCTTGTTCACTTTAGTTTTCTTAAGGTTTCACTTCTACTGCGTGTGAATTGCATACTCTGATTTTTTGTACAGCAAAATGACACACACATTTTATATACTCAGAAGTCGCTAGTTAACCCGTCTGCTTGTTTAGGAATAAATACATCCCAAAACACGTAATCGCGTTATATTTTGATAAGACCAAAAACGTCCCGAGCGACTTTACATTTTAAAAGCTATATATCTCTCTTCCTCTCACGCAAACATATGTATTTTTCTTTAAATCAGAAAGAGCACGAAATAATGCTTCTTATTGTCTTTTAAATGTTGCATAGTTTTTTGCACTTTCCCTGACGAAGGAACGTTTGTTCCGAAACCGGTCGGATTTGCGCATCAAATAAGTGGTTTATACAAAGTTAAATTATTTCATTTTTTTGTTGCATAGTTATTTTACAATCTCGATCCAACTTGACGGTTTCTGATTTTTTGTGCGAAACTGAGGCTTCCGGATTGTGAGGTGCGAATATATTAAACCAAGCAGACGGATTAACTTCCTTAGGGTACAAGCTGACACACACTGTATAATGAGAATACGACTTAATATTCAGAAATCTTAAATACACGTTTTAATGATTTTGTTTTCGTTAATTATTTGAGTAACATATCCTTTATTGGTGCCGGATTGCAAATCCAAAACGCTGAGAACGCCTAACTAGTCAGCCGTGAATAAAATTTAAACATTGTTTGCTTCAGGAGTTAGGATACGATTCTTGGGATTAAATTGAACCGTCCCCAAATTCTAAATTATTAATGAAAATTCAACTCGCTATTCACAAAATATTAATTAGGTACCTAGCAACCCGCCCAATTCTGATTTACTCTCAAAACAGTCGAATAACTAATTACATAAGATATTTTAGGTATAAAAATATCGTTTAATAAAGTCAGGAATTTTGATACCTATGTTCAATATTTTTAATAATGTTTTTAATGAACAATGAGAAAATTTTCAACTTAACTGAAAGAAACTTTTTTTAAATATATTTAGTGTCCGACCGAAACTGAGTTTCGGCTTCGGTCTCAAGTTCAGCCGAAACCGAAACCGAAACTTCCATATAAGGTCATGTTTTAGTGGAAAAAAATAGTCAATCTTAATCAATCAGACTTTATTTTTAATCATATATTAATCATTCAGTCTCTGATATTTGAACTAAAAATAAACATAACATAATTATCACAGAACATTATTAACAAATAACATAAAATAAAAGGTAGAAAACCAAATTACTTTTTAAAACCTAATTTGTTTAGGTAGGTACACAAACAAAAAATGGATGACCAGGACACACTGAACCCCAGATTCCTACCGACACCTTTTCCTTCCCAGAACTCTCCTCTCCTTCCTTTCCCTAAAAAACCCTCCTCGCAACATCCCCAAAGATGACATAGGCCCTCAGAGACATTATTTTCCTCAGGGTCTATCATGAACTAAATCATTTTAATAGCGAAATAAAACTTACCCATTTCGAAATAATGTTAAGTGTAAACACCTCCAATTTCACAACAAATAAACCAAACTACCGCAAAGTTCGCGGAGCGAACATAAACAAGTGAATCAAGTCCTGACACGATGACACTTCGTGGCTCGCAGTTCAGCGCACCGAACATGCCCGATCGCAGAACGAAACCTCCAAATTTACCGTAGTTTCGGCTGGATGGCGGCCGAAACCGAAACTAAGCCGAAACCGAAATCGATAGTTCGGTCGGACACTAAATATATTTAATACTCTCTTAACGGTATTTTTTGTAAATCGACTACATATTGTGTAAAAGTATGCAGACAGGATCCCCCGACAGGACCTGTCGGAGGATCAACCGTCATGCAATCAAAATTTCATTTCTAAAATTTCCGCCCACATTAAAAAAAATATACCTTTGAATTTTAATATGGAGATAAACAAACTAATTATAGTTCTATATAGCCAATGAATTCACCTATATTCGTAGGATTTAAAAAATATATAAAATCGTAAACTTCTACTTAATTACTTACAAATAAGGGAAAATTTGCCAAAATTGGCAACAAAGCAATCCGGGATATTTTAAATAGTGTCATATTGTGGCAAAAAGCGCTCCAGTGGATAAAAGAGGAGGTAAAACGAATTTGTGGAGAATGTCTCATTTGTGGCAGATAATAAAACCACGTGACCTGAGTGGTTAAGATTATGACGTACCACATAATAAATGTGTGTGGAGCCGATCCGTTATAAGATATTTTTTGCGATTTATTGAACGAATATGACTTTCTGAATACACGTGTTTTAAGCAGTGTCTAGTATGATTTTTTCGCCCAAGACATTTATTTATCTTAGTTCACCTGGGAGTTTATTCCAAATAGTGGTGTCTGATATTCTGAAAGCGTAATCTCAAAATTTATTTTCTCATTTGATCCTGTCAACCTTCTGAAAGCTGATGATAAATTTTTCCCGCCCAAATCCAATCCACTCTGATCTTTGAACCCGTGACCTCGGATCAATAGTCATCGATTCAACAACTCCATTGAGGCAGTATAATGTAGAAAAATCATTATTCAAAAGAAAATAGGGTGCTAAAAAGTCATCATATTTTAAGTGATAAATCTGGTTCAAACCAGCTAACAAGTATGAATGAAAATCTTTTAATGAAAAAAAATATGTGAATTCCGTACAAGAGTCCCAACTGCTCCCGTCTGGAGCCAGTGAGACTATGGCGTCCCCCATTGGGGTATGTTGTGAGGCTGAAGGAAGTGGGGAGGAGAAGAAGTTGGCGAAGAGGAAGGTGGGGAAGTACCTGGCTGTTCAGATCTGGTAAAAAAACACGGCTAAAGCCATTTAAAGCGACGTTTAATTTTTGAGTGGTGGTCTTACACCAGAGCGATACTGGGAGTATCTTCTACTATGAAGCGTGCCGCAAATATACTACATATTTATTTTATTTAATTAAATGTGAAATAACACAAATTAAACAATTAAAATTTATTTGCCCACGCCGGGATTCGATCCCGCAATCTTCGGATTAAGAGTCGAGAGCCTTATCGGGGATCATTGGTTTTGTAAGAAAAATTTACAATTATTGTTTGAGGATTATCTTTCCGCCAGGCGCAACTAATCTGCGAGATGAAGTGATCTGTTGTTTTTGCGTGGCGTGGCCTCCTGACTTTTCCTCCTTACGTACCACTCACAGAGGGCCAGTTTCCTTTCCTTTCCTTTCCTTTTCTTTCCTTTTCTTTCTCGTGATCATTGTGGGTCGCTGCTAGTTATGCAGTAATCTGTCAGATGAATTGCTCCCGATTGTGTAAGTAATGTTGATGTATTATTCAATACTTCATTCCAGTCTAAAACCTGTTTATTGCTTTTTTTGTTCTTGACCAGTCACAATGTTATTTTATGGTATGTTTTGTTACCTACCTATTTAAAAAATATATATTACCACACAAAGCCGCGAAAATTACTTTGTAAGTACCTTTGCTGATTTTATTTACGTTATAAGATTTTTATATAGGTAACTTAATTCTTTGTTATGTGCTTTTATCTTACTTTTACATGACTTTTGGAATAGAAATACAATTAAATTGAACGAAAAATCTATTTTGATCTGCTTTTCTGTGATTTAATCTCACAGATGAATTGTGCCGGATCGTGTTATGATTTGCATTGCGCCTGATGGAAGGTTAAACATTTATATGCATGTTTAAATAGTTGATTCCTGTATCATTTAACACTTAATAAAACCCCAAAGAAAATAAGGGTATAAACGACCAGGTTCATTGAATGAAATTTCCATTCAAGAAGGTCCAAACAGTTAACAAGTATTTAACTTTCAATAAAAGGGCGAAATTATGGTAGGTACTGGGGGGTTGATTTCGACCCTACAACCCTGCCGTTACTTTACAACTGATTGGAGGTCACACAATGGGTAATGGTGATGATGTTATATCGATATATTATATTGAAGTATTATTATTAATTGAATATTAGAGGTGGAGAAATGATTTTGCGGTAATTCATTGGGTTCATCCAACAGAGATCGGATTCAGTATAGTATCATTTTTATCAGTTGGACGGTTGGATGAACCGAACTTTATGTTCACAAATGTACCTAAAGACTTGCGTCATTTTCAGAACATCTTCATACATATATTATAATTGTACGTCAGTCTTACTATTACTAGTTCGTGGTGTAAATTTTATACAATTGGTAAAAACCTTACTAATAAATTAAAATTGGCTTAACTAACTAACTAACCATCACGCCGTTTCCCCGCAGGGGTAGGCAGAGAGGACGGACCGCCAAACAACTCGGTCTTGGCACACACTCTTTGCCTCACTCATATTCATACATCGTCTCATACATACCTACTCTTCTATTATTCTGACTTTTGACATGGCCCGTCTCAAGTATCTGATTCACTTGATCGTGCCATGTCTTCCTCGGGCGTCCCCGACTTCTTCTACTATTCACATTTGCATCATATATTCTTTTTACACTACTTTCTTCGCTCATTCGCTCTAAGTGCCCAAACCATCTGAGGGTCCCTTTCTTAATTTTGCTCATTATACTTACATCAGCCTTACATTCTTTGCGGATATCCACATTTCTAACACGATAAAACATGGTTTTACCATACATACGTCTCAGGGATCTCATTTCAACAGCATTCAGTTTACTTTCATCCTTCCTCTGCCAGTTCCATGCCTCACTACCGTACATTAGGGTAGGTACCAGGACTCCATTGTGGACTGCTAGCTTCGCTTTTCTTGACAGTTTTTTATTAGCGCCAACGGCATTCAGTCCTCCATTGGCTTAAGAGGGCATTACCAGAGAAAACCAGAAATATGTCATTTTCAAATCAGATTTTAGACGTATTGACTCTTTTCCACAAAAAATTATAAATGGATTTCGAAAGATTGTTTTTTTGTCTAGCATTCGCATGTAATAAATATTGAGAAAAATTTTAAATTTTTAGTATAATAAGGTTATTCCATAGGTCGTTGGCAGATTTGTTAAATTTTCAAAAAAGATTTTGTATTATACCACACCCATTTCAAATAATATAATCATGCAGTTAAAATAAATCAATACATTATCTAGCAAACGCATATTTTAGAATTTTAATTTTAGTTTCAATAAAATCATTAAAAAATATGTACGTACATGTGTTTCTTGACGAAAATTGGTCCATTTGTTAATTTATTTGTGCACTTACAAACTAATATATTTCAGATTTTTTTAACATTCTTATTAAATTTAGACATTATTGAAAAATGATAAATACTTATAATAAAAAAATAACTACAAAAAGTACATTATTCTAATAGTTTTATCATCACGCCTTTCAGCATTTTTGGATGAAGGTATAAATTAAAGCTTTATTATTAATTTTTTAAACTTTATGAGTAAAATCTCAAATTATAATATTTAATTAAATGAAGACAATATTAGCGAAACTCAATCGAAATCTGGAGACAGAAAAATCAGAAAAGATATTGGCTCCGCTGGGACTCGAACCCAGAACCCTTTTCTTACATGGAAACAGCTCTACCGATTAAGCTACGGAACCCATATTAATTCATAGATAGCAGCCAATAATATGTGCGTTAAGTAAATGAAGATAATGTTGGTAGTTCTTAGTCGAAGTATGATACAGTTAAAAGTGATCGAATAAATTAAAGCTAATTTGAATTGAAATAAATTCGATATTGAGTTATAATTTAAAAAAACTAGTACGGAGAATAATTAATCTTTCTCGTTGTAACCGCCCTGCATGATCGTAAGAACAACTTTCGACGAAATGTGGATTTTCGTCCGCTGGCTGGTTAAACGCTCTTAACTGATATTATTTATTTATTATTAAAAAGTTATAAACTCGTATGTAGAAAACTGTCACTTCCAGTTTTTTCGGGTTGATTTATTAAAAAAAAATATTAATAATTTGCAGAGAACATTGATGTTTTTGATTAATTATTTGCGCAATATAAACGTTGATTTCTTGGATGAATATTTATCTACAAATTAATGTGGCATTTATGTCGTTAAAACATCACATTCTTAGAATTCTTCTTAAATTCACATGGCAGTAATTAATTAAGAAATAATATGTAAGGAATAACCTAACCTTTTTAAGACGTGATTCTCATGCGTCAGTCTGCCAAAATGCGACGTTGCCAGCTGTTTCGCAGCCCAGTTAAACCTTTTGAAGTGAAATTTTTTTAGCACCGTTGTGATTTGAAACTCGATGAAATGAAAAATAGCGACACTAAAAGAGAAAAACGCATACATCTCCAGGATTTACCCTGCGAGAGAACGAGATAGAAAAATCAATCTCCTCTTTGTGTGGTGCTTAAATGCCTCCCCACTCTTGTCTTCTTTAGTTTTTTGAAGGTTTCAGTTCTACCGCTGCTCACGTAATTTTTTTTATTGCACCCTTAATTTTTTTTTGTATGAATTCAGAACGGAGCTTGTGTAGACTTTATTAAATGTGTAACTAAAACACCGTGTCTAACTAATAAATGTGTAACTAAAACAACGGTAGGAAAGTGTTTTTTATAAGTAAGGTCGAGTATGTTCATTGAAGTGAAATATAAATTTAGTATATTTTGAAGAAAGTTAACTATAGTTAGTTCAATCTTAACCCCACACGGAACAACTAAGTTCAATTTCGTTGTTTCACTTTTTGGGGGTTATTGTGTTTATTGTGTAAGTGTGTAGATGGCAAAGCGAATAAGTAAGACGATTCAATACTTACAAGTTTATTAACACTATTTACAGACACATAAATCTCCAATTTAAATATATGCAATAATAAAGTAATGTGAAGGGCGAACAAATATTAAAGACCAGCGACTCCTGACCGAGAGTTAAAGCAGAATGAATCGTTAGTTTTTGATGCAAGCGAGGCCAGTTGCTGGAGGAAAGGTCTGCATCCAATTGGTGCCTGAAGGACCAATCGGGTGGCCGGACGATGCAAATCAGTGTCCTTTGTTCGTCCTCCACAACTTGTACCAGTCACTTCTTTAATTCGTTTTCTTTTGAAGTGAATACTTGTTTTGCACCGTTGTAATTTGAAACTCGATGAAACGAAAAATAGCGACACAAAAAATAGACAAACGCATACATCCACAGGATTTAGCCTTAGGATTAAGCGAGAGAATAAGATAGACTAATCGGTCTCCTCTTTGTGCGGTGCTTTGTAGCCTATCAGTCTCCTCTTTCTGCGATGCTTCATAGTCTTCCCACTCTTGTCTACTTTAGTTTTCTGAAGGTTTCACTTCTACCGCATGTGAATTGTACAGTCTGATTTTATTTGTGAAAAACATATATGCATGGTTGTGTGGCGTTACATCCTGTCTTTAGGAAAGACTTCATGGAGAGTTATTTTATTAGATATTAATTTCTTTAAGTTTTATTTTCTCAATTGCTTGACCTATGAACCGGCGAGCTTTATATCTTCCTTGAACACAAAACACTGTACCAATGAGAACAAAAAAAAACTCAACAGAAACGCTCCATCATTCAATTGGTACAACTTGAAGCCTTGACAGTAATCAAATTCCTAATCTAATAACACATAATGATCTTTACCAAGCAAACACGAAATCCCAACGAGATTGGATAAAACGGTACGTCGTCGGTTGTATAATTCGTCACAGCCGCAGAAGACAAACCCCAGCGTATTGTAAAATCTGTCTGCGGTGAGATTCGATTACCCCGCAATTAAGATGCGCAATCTACGTACGAGCTGAGATACCCAAATTTGGAATCAACTCTGCAAAGACGTAAGGGAATAAAGCCCACATTTGAATTTTATTACATTAATTTCTCAAATGTTGGGAAAACGTTGTGAGCTTGAGGATAGCAGATAAGACAAAATGTTGATTAAAACACTAATAAAGTAACCCGTAGCCGAGCGGTAAGACCCTTTATTCTTTATCCAAATGTAGCGAGATGTTTTTTGTTTGTTTGTTTTGTCATTTACTACTTGTACATAGCTCTGCTTCGAATTATCTTACCGACATATGTATTGTACTTTTCCCAGTCTACTGTTTTTCCATCTTGCATGGTGGAGTTGCATTTAATTTTTTTTAGTTTTTGTTTTTGTTTAGATTTTGTTTTTGATATTGATTTTGATTTTGATTTTGATTTTGATTTTGATTTTGATTCTGATTCTGATTCTGATTCTGATTCTGATTCTGATTCTGATTCTGATTCTGATTTTGATTTTGATGTTGATTTTGATTTTTGTAATTATAATAATCCCTTTTAAAGTTCCGCAAAGTGGTGTTCCAAAGTTCCGATTTATAGCACACAGGGTAAAGATTGGCCTAATAATAGCTAACCTCCGGTAGGAGAGGGTCCCAGAATAATTATAATGTACCGGGAAACTATACAGGGAGACATTTTTTGGAAAACCAACACCCCTGCCATAGGCCACCCCGGGTGGCACCATACGTTTGGTGACTTAGCAGAGGTGCCCTGTTTCATATGGTGAGGTTTGTCTAGGTCTTGATGGCGGATGCGTTCGCCTACTTACTGTACGGCGTGTCGAATCGGTAGAGACTAGTTGAGAGAGACCCGTTGAGTTCTCAAGCCGGACTCTCTCGACCATGGCTTTGCACCGCGGTGAGAGGAATAGATTCATATGTCCGTCACTCCTGGACATACTGACCTCTAGATTACTACCCACCCCTCATGCCTTTTCCTTCCCAGAACTTCCTCTCCTTCCTTTCCCAAAAAATACCCCCCGCACAGCATCCCCAAAGATGAAAAGGCCCCTTAGGGAAATCGATTTCCTCGGAGCCTTCTGAGCTAATGTTAAAAAAAAACTTTTGTTTTCGTGTACTTGTATCTCCTTCTTTTATATCCTTTCAAAGCTTGTATTTTTTATACTTTCTGATGTCATTTGACGATCAAATGTCATATTTAATTTTTTTATTTTTTTATTTATTTATTTATTTATTTTTTTTTTTTTATTGTAATATAAAAAAATATGAGTTACATAATATACACATATATTTTACAAAATATTAAATTAGAGGTCGTTTCTGGTCATGTATACCTTATCAGAAAAGAGGGGCCCTTGTGCCTGATAAGGGAGCCACGATTCTTACTTGAGTTGTAAGTTATAATCTGTTTTGTATAAAAAATTTACTTTATATTGTAAGTTTTTTTTGAAAAATTGTTTTATTTTATTTATTTGTTCTGATTGGTTGATGATGCAGCGCAATTCAGAAGGGAGGTTATTATAGTTTTTTATGGCTTGGAAAATATAATGATTTTGCATTTGAGTTGTTTTAAAATTAGGTGTTATAAATTGGTTTCCGTTTCTCATTAGTTTGTAAAATTCTTGATATTCTGTGTTATTTTTTTCTTTACACATTTTTATAATGGAAGCTTGTTTGAAAATTTCATCAACATTTGGTACTGGAAACAATTTAAAAAGTGATTCAGTTGAGAAGGTAGATTTTTTTTTTAATATTACTTTAATGATAATTCTTTGCGTGACTTTTACTGAGTTTAGGTTTTTTTTGTAAGATCCTCCCCAACCTATAATTCCGTAGATGAGTAAAGAATGAATAAGGGCATAGTACACATTTTTCATTATTTTTACATTTAAAATATTTCTTAACCTAACAAATATATATATACATTTCCTCATTCTCTTCACTAGCTCTGAAATGTGATTATTCCATTTCAGGTTTTGATCAATGATCACACCGAGATATTTAATTTCGGAGGAAGAGTTAATTACAGTACAAATAGGATTATGTTGTTTACAGTTTACATGATCACATTTTTCGTCATGGATTACAATATTAACTTTAGGATCAGATATTTTCTGCAGGGAAAATAAGACATATGTTGTTTTTTTAGCATTAAGTGTGAGTAAGTTACCATCAAACCATGATTTTAAGATATTAATATCTTCATTTGCCATTTCGTTAACTAGTTCCCATGTTTGACCTTTTATTAACAGTACCGTGTCATCAGCATAAGAGATTAATTCACCTTTAATTTCCTGTCGGAAAATGTCATTCACGTATATTAGAAATAATAATGGTCCGAGGACGGTACCTTGAGGGATGCCAAATGTACTTGTGAGAGGTGTACTAAACGACCGATTTAATTTTACTATTTGAGGTCTCTCTGTTAAGTAGCTTACTATCCATTTGAGGGCAATGTGGTCAATGCCGTTATCTTTTAATTTTAAAGCAAGTTTTTCATGGGAAATGCTGTCAAATGCTTTCTTTAAGTCGATGAAAATTCCTATACATTTATTCGATTTGTCCAGGGTACTTTGAATACTAGATGAAATTTTAGCGATGGCGTCTTGGGTACTTTTTCCCTCTGTGAATCTATATTGATCTTTATTGATGGTTGAATTTTTTTTTATGAATGCAGTTAGTCTTTTTTTAGCAATTTTTTCAAAATTTTTCGAAATATTAGATAAGAGTGAAATGGGTCGATAATTGGAAACGTCCTCCGGATTACCGGCTTTAAATATTGGCGTGATTATTGTTTTTTTGTATGTGTTCGGGAAAACTCCTGTCTTGAAGCTATTATTTATTATATGAGAGATTGGTGTAGAGATATAATTTTTAATGTTTTTTAGTATTTTTACAGAAAGGCCATCAAAACCTGGAGCAGAACCGCCTCGCATTTTTGATATAGTTTGTACAATTTCAAAAGGATTGGTTGGTTCAAAAAGTTCTAGTTTATTTTCTGTATTCGGAATTTTTGCAAAAGGATTTTTTTTGTTTTTAACTGAAATTTTTTCCGCTAGATTCTTTCCAACATTTGCGAAGAAATCGTTGAATACATTTGCTCCTTTTTCAGGTTCCTCAAGGCAATTTATTATATTATTGTTTTGTATTATGCTCTTTATGGTATTATTTTTAGTTTTCTGCTTATTTTCCAAGATTTCATTTATTATTGTCCAAACTCTCTTACTGTCGTTTCCTGAGTCATCAAGTTTACCTTTATAATATTTCTCTTTAGTGTTTTTTATAAGGGAAGCTAATTTATTTTTGTATTCTTTAAAATGATTATTTAAATTTATGTCCAATGGTTTTTTTTTAGTTTCTTTGTAAAGCCATTCTTTATGTCTGATAGATACAACAAGTCATGTTTTATTATTTCCCGCTTCCCGGTTACCCGATTACCTGATTACCCGATTACCCAATTACCGGATTACCCGGTTACCCGATTACCTGATTACCCCATCACCCGATTACCCGATTCGATTCCCACTTACTTACGCTTGTATTTAACTGTGATATGCAATAATTTTTTATTGAATATTCATTCCGAGGATATAAATAAATCACTCTTTTCATACTTACTATTTCACACAGATAGTTGCCAATAGAAAAGAGATAATATTTTTGGGCGACACTAAATCATCAAAAATGGCAACACCTTGAAAGCATCTGTCATTTGCTTTTACCGTTGCCATAAATGTCAACAAATCACAATATAAACTAGTACCTACACGTTCACAACCAGCCAAAAACATATTATGAATTGTTTTGAAATTACTTAATGAGTAAAACCTTAAATTCTTACATCTAATCATAAAAGGCAATATTAGCGAATCTCAAATACAAATTTGAAGTATAAAAATAAGCAAAAGATTCAGCCGTATTTAGGTAGTATTTTAGGCTGGGGTCCCATGTTTAATTCCTAGATGTGACTGAATCTTTTTCTGTTTCAAATTTTCGTTTAAGATTCGCTAATATTGTCTTCAATGATTACATTCCAAATTAATGTATTTTTAATCAATGTTTACAAAACGAAATAAACAAAATAAATAATATGCCATCCATTCATCTGAAACTGAACGAAAATCTGTACCTAAATGTACGTAGAGCACATCCTTTTGTTCACACCGAATCCATATATCTATACGAAAGTCTTTTCGATTACCTGATTACCCGGTTACCCGATTACCTGATAACCCGATTACCCAATTACTGGATTACCCGGTTACCCAATTACCTAATTACTCGATCACCCGCTTACCCGATTACTCAATTACCGGATTACCCGGTTACCCGATTACCTGATAACCCGATTACCGGATTACCCGGTTACCGATTACCTGATTACCCGATTACCCGATTTGAAACTGGATGAAAAAACCATCGTGTCAAACGCCAATTAGACTACTGCCTCGTATATTTTATCTTGTATTTAATTTAAAGATCAATTCTTTGCAGAATTTTTTCGTTTTTAAAAGGTCCAATAGACTAATGTTAGAGGTTTATTTTAGCCATATAAATAATATTTCTATTACCTCTGATGGTGATGAAACTCAGAACGAATACCGGATGGCGAATTAGGGAAGTGTTCATGAAAATGTTGAATCCCATTTAGATTGCAAATGAAAACTTCTTTGGATTCCTGATTGCCGACATAATCTCCTTTCGGGCTCTGTAAGTTACATTGAAAATTATTGAAGTAATTTCAAGAGAAGTTCGGAACTTATGAAAGCAATTTATCCGGATAATTTACTGGGGATATGCGATAAACATCTCTCTACAACAACTCCTCATCTGCGGTGAAATGGTTGGCTATGTCGAATAAATCACAGACATCATAGACCAAACATAAGATAGATTTGAACTTTTTGTTTAGTATAATGAATTTCTGTAACGCACAATTGATAGCAAGTAAGCCAGTAAAATCTTTTTTTCCACATAAATAATAAAATAAATGCCTTTTATTTCTTGCAAGTAGGTATGTTACCGAGTTTAAAAAATTGGAAAAGTATGATTAATGTTATTTACAATATTGTTGAATAATGTAATATGGGTATCTTAAATTATTCTTAAGCAAGAACCCCTCTCTCAGGCGAAGATGGAGGCCTCCTCTAAAGAATTCCATTTATCTCTCTTTTCCACGTAATAATATTATATTAATGAAGAATTTGTTAGACTAGTAAATAAATACTTTGGGCTGTCTTTGCTCTGGTCTACGTATTGTTATTTATCATTTTATTTCCATTCATTTTGTAGCTAAATTCAATAATCATATTAACAATACTCCAGTACAATACATATACGGTGTTAAGGGATGTACTTGTCTTACTTTAACTAGTAATTCCTGACACTATTTCGAGTAAAAAAACATGTTAATGAAATTTTGGTCTTCGGTGACTGTTTTGGTAAAACTCATTTTCAAAAATAAAATTTCTTCCCCGTGCCATCGCTGGTCACTCAACCGAGTAACAGCTGAACCCCTCACCCCCATCCTGAACTGCCCAACTAGTGATTTAATAAGTATTTAATTTAAAAAAAAAAAACACTGAAAATATCACCGGAGTTTAAAATTTCAATTGCATTTTTTAAACCTAATAATGTCAGAAATCACCGGATAAAGTAAGTCATGTACGTCTCTTAACACTATCTATAAAATGGAATCCCGTTAAAGTTCGGGGTCGAGTATTGAAGCAAATAGTAGAAAAATAATATTCAATTCGATAAATGTTGGATCTATAAATCAAGTGTGCTCACTGTAATATTATTACATATTTACATACTTTAATATTGTATCATGTACATACTCTAAGTCTTGTTAATAAGGTTAGCTGTAAGATAAATGATGTACCTTTAAAATACGCCCTTTGTGATTTATGTTTCTTGTACAATAAATGTTTTTCAGATTTTTTAATTTAGGTATACGATTTTCATCATAATGCTTTCCAAAATGACAACCAATTTTTTTTCTCGATTTCTTAAACAAAAACTAACTAAAGAGATACTTGATATGAGGTGGCCTAATTGGCCTAATTAGAAACTTGATATGAGGTGGCCTAATTGGTAAGACGCTCATCCTCGACTCCCAGTTGCGACCGTTAATTTTTTATTTTTCTATGTCTTGTTCTCTTTCATTTTTGCGTTTAGATTATTAGTGTTATCTTCTTCAATGATTATTATTACATTAATGGGAATACCTTCAAAAGTTATGAACAGAGAGTTGTTCTAATAAAAATTTAAAAACTAACTAAATATTATTTTTATTTAAAAGTAATGATGTTCCTATTTGTGATGCCTAGGATTATGCACTATATACAGGAATTGTTAAAATTATGCACCCTTTACAGGAATTGTTAAATATGCCGTTAGTATACATCGGTAGTTATACATCGTTTTGAGGGTCACAACAGATGCCAGTTAAGTAGCACCTTAGCAGAGTGGCAACTGTCGCCGTTTGTGTATAATACCCGAACGGTTACGGATATAGCCGATGATATACGATCGACAGCTGGGCATCTTCAGTGTCAAGTTATCTTGCTTCAGAATTACACAAAACATCCATTAGAACGGGCGTTTGGTCCAATTAAATATTCACTCACAATGGATTGGGGAATAATTGGGATTGAAGAACATTACGCTATCATAACCATTTTTTTAAACTAACCTAGCTAAAATGATAGTTGATTGCTTTTTCCCGAGACTGGAGTTTTACTTAATGTGTACATATTTTTTTAACGCCTGGATTTTGTTTAAACCCAACTAACATCAAGCCGGACAAAATTGTATTTCCGCCTGTTTATTAATTTCATAATTAGTTTTTAAGTATTATAACACCACAAACCATAATACAATGGTTTTCCAATAAATCAAGTTAGTAAAAATGCATAAAACTTACCTCAAATCGCCTTTTTGTAACGTGATTTCTTCGAATATAATTCTAATCCTCTCCTTTAACCTGCAAAGAATTAGAATATAAATTACACTTTAATAAAGAATGTTTTCATTTCAAATAATTGAAAGTCATAGTCACAGTCACAATAATAAAATATTTATCCTAGAAAGTTTTTGTCAGACGACCCAAAACTTTAAGGACTGGCTGCTCTAGGGGAGGCTAACTGAAGAGATACTTGTATCAGACGGGAAGGGGTTTTTATTACCCATATCTATCGTTTTATCAGACTTATACAAGTTTCTTGTTTCCTAAGTCACCTACAAAACACCCTGTAGATAATATATTATGTATTGAGTTTGGTACTTAGGTGTGTTCATTCACCATACAGAGGGTGTTTTTTTTTTACATTAACTCCACACAGGAGGCCCTGAGGAAAACAATTTCCCTCAGGGCCTATGTCATCTGGGATGCTGTGCGGAGGGCCTTTTTGAGGAGAGTAAGGAATGAACATTGGTCTTGAAGAGACCCATGTTGTAGGAAGGAGGAAACACAGAGGCCGGTAAATCTTTCCACAGCCGAGCTGTTGAACACAAGAACGAGTCGAAGAAACGGTCCGTTCTCATGTGACAAATGTCAACCGTGTACAAATGTTGGGCACGCGTTTGGCGTGTTTCCCGACTATTCACCGGTGCCGAAGGGATCAATGATGCTTGTTCCTCGGAGCATCTTCCATTGTGATACCGGTAGATCAAGGATAGCATTCCCACCCAACGCCTGTGCTCTAAAGATTGCAGTCCGTCTGTTAAGATAGGAGAATCTATCAAACGGACCGCCTGTTTCTGCACAGAGTCGAGGGTATTTTTCAGGTATGGAGCTCCAGACCAGAGGTGGCTGCCAAATTCAAACGTGGGGCACACTTGTGATTTGTACAGGGTTAGCAGTTGTGTACTATTAAAGTATCTGCGGGCCCTGTACAGATTTTGGGAGGCTAATTAAATTGTGTATCAGAAAAAAAATATTCTTCGATTCCAGAGCTCATGTTCATTATAAAATGTATATTTGTAGAATTGAAAAACATGTCGTTTAGTTGTGATATTTGATATTGATGATATTTTTTTCAATAAAAAAAAATCTTTCACTCGTCCCTATTGGATATCATCTAGCGAATCACGAAATACGCACTCCATCTCGTTCCAGCACCACCGTACAGACGTGACAGAGCTTTTCGCCTTATCCGTCGCTAAGTGTGAAATCGTGATCAGTGGCAATGTGTGACAGAAAAAATATTTTCGTTATTTGTTTTTGGGGTGTTATGCCGTGTTGCGCTACCTCCTTCATTATTTATGCGTTAAACGGCTTACTCGTTAATACCGAATATAACAGTTAGATTATTACGAAAAGTAAGTATTTATGTCGGGGGAGACCAATAAACATGCAAAAAATATGCATTCAACATTTTAATTTTGTTAAAATTAATTCACTCACGCGTTAACGCCATTGTTTATACAACGTTTTTATTTTAACATTTCATAGACAATTAATCAATGCTGCCAATCATGGAAAAAATATTTTTGCGTAATACTAAGTGAATGCATTATTAACAAGTTTGTACATGTATTTATAACAGTAGAACATGGAAAGAAATGTATTAGAAAAATTACACAAACCCGCTAGACAAACCCTGCTTTGCCAAACAAACCATTCAAAACCTGGGATGTTTTTTAAAATAATGATGAAATGAGAGTTTATTTTAGAGAATTTATTTTATAAGATTGGTACTTCCGACAAATGTCATATTTGATTGTCTATTAGTTAAAAAAAAGGAACATTCCGTTTTATCCGTGCATCAAACTTCGATCCTCCTTCTTTAGCCAACGTTTCGGACAGCGTTGCAGTGTCTATCATCAGGGTAGATCCGGCAGATCCGGTAGATGTGTAGATGATGACTGCAACGCTGTCCGAAACGTTGGCTAAAGAAGGAGGCAGCGCAACACGGCATAACACCCCATAAACAAATAACGAAAATACTTTTGGCCTTGAAAATCTTAAACTTATCAAAAAAAATATTGTTGTTGTTTGTAGTAGAATACATCAGGGAGCTGGTAGAATATATCGGGGACCTTAAGGTAACACTGGATGTTAAATTAAACTTTATCCAACACACTGATGAAATCAACAAAGCCAATAAAATGCTGGGATTTATAATTCGTATAGCAAAACCCTTCCACAATTCCACAACGTAAACACTCTATATTCCCTTTACACCTCATATATTTGCCTTCATTTGGAATACTGTATATCGATCTGGACTTCTTTATACCAAGCCCAGAAAAGAAATAATAAAACACCTAAACTTACACTTACACCGATTCCATTATATTTCACAATTTCAACTCCCTCCAAATACGACGTCTAATTTTTGATCAAATCCTATTGTTTAAAATTCTAAATAATGGCCTGGACTCACCAGAACTTTTAAGTTTCACATCTACCCAGCACGAACCCTTCGTTAATAATTAATAATAATAATAAAACAGGATGTCTTAATCTAATCTAGTTTATAGCGACAATAACAACTGTCGTTAAAGATGAAGAGATCTGTCCGATATTCGGTAGAAGACACGAATGTGATCTTTAGAATTCTGAATCTTTCAAATATAATAATACATGATTCATTAAATAGAACAGAATATTGCAAACAAGCATATACTGGTTGAAGTGAAACAACCTGTGTAATATCTAAGTAACTTAAATATGCTCAAAACAATCTATGTTACAATCCGATTTATTCTATTTACCCTCATGTAGAACAAACATTAGAAAAAAATCCCCAATTCCTCGTGTACGTGCAGAATATATTACAAAATTTCACAGCATTGACATTTGTAGTACCTAATAATCTAAAGAAATATCGATATGAAGTAACGCGTACGATCCATTATTAATAAGAGAGTATGGAATGTATCGGGAGGACTCCAGATACTAATATCTACAGCCCGTAGGTTTGACGAATATCTACAGCTCATATGTTGAACTAATATCTACGAACTTCAGAGTGTTGATTAATATCTACAGAGCGTAGGTTGAACTAATATCTACAGAGCGTAGGTTGGACTAATCAGCTAAATGTGTCCAATAGTCCGATATTAGGGATTTTTACCTACATACTTACATAAATTAAGTTTTTTAAACTGCATACGCAATATTACGTTATTCCAATATGCTATACATAATTGCAAATCCAACCTCTGACAGTACTGTAGATATTCGTCAACACTTTGGTTCTCATAGATATTAATCAACAGTTTGAGCTGTAGATATTCGTCAACACTTTGATTCCCATAGATATTAGTTCGATTTTTTCAGTTTATGGAATTCCTGTAGATATTAGTAGACGCCTCCATGACGCATCTCCTCTCCTTTTCCTATATTCCTCTTCCTCTCCTCTTCCTATAACCCAAAATTAATTTTCAGATATTAAAAATTAATTTCCAATGAACTTTAGCATTAGAAACTTTTGTGGCTTGATTTCAGTTCATTTGTATATTTATCACTGTATATTATGTAAAATGCTATTTGTTTCTTGCAAACAAATAAATGAAGAAATAATGAAAAAATAAATTATCTGACAGCAAATGACATGTATACTTTTTACTCCAAACAAACTCGTGAATCATTTTTGAATATTTTTATTAGATTCTTTAATCCAAGATTATATAAGACTAGCTTTTTCCCGCGATTTCACTCGCATGGTATTAGGGGGGTTCCCACACCGCCTCCCCCCCTCCCCCCTCCCAACCTTTATCAACACAAACGTAATCTAAATTTAGGCGTTGTAAGAACTTTATTATTTAAAAAAGTAGGTTTATATACATCAGATGGTGATGATTTTTGTTGTCAGAATATTTTAATCGAAAATAAAATCCATGGTGACAAAATCTTAATTTTCTCCAAAACACACATTGGAACCTATTCTCTCACACCTAACGATTAATCTAATTCATTGATACAATGCTACACTTAGACGTACGTAAATGTAATACTTTATGTTGGTCATTTGATATCCCACCTCATATTTATCACCATTGTATACAAGCACACAGCATTTGGCGTGCATGTCATAGTTTCCTGTTAGCATTGCATAACTAATCTAGCAATGCATCAAATCCGTTTAAGATGTCTCGGCTTGTTGCACATTGCACATTCACACACATTTACAGGCATACACTAGTGGCTAGAAATACCTACAATTCCACACACATACTAATAGGCACCAGATATGCTCACCTAACACAATAGACATAACACACACATAATATAATTCCAAGAAATACACACAATTCCACAGACATGCTAGGTACTAAATGTGCACACAGATCTATTGACACACTAGGTATTAGACATGCACACATTGCACATTATATTGACTGAATTAAACAACGGATATGTTGTGTGCCATGCTATTAGTATTCAGGTTCTGTGGCGTCATTATTGCATTTCAGGCAATGTCTATGAAACCGCCGCGCGGAGCTGACAATCTACCTGCATATTATATGCGGCTGCCTGTGTTATGTATGGGATCCGGTCTATTATACAGGTAATATCCTAGACGAAAGAATTGAGCTACCTGATTTAAGTCAAATCCTTAGTAAATATCGAGGCAAACTTTCCTGGATGCAGACGATCTCCGTGGCCGGGTGGTTAAGATCCTCGGCTACGAAAACGCAGGACGCATGTTCGAAAGCGACGCGATGTGCGAATCCAAAGTATTTAATTGGTGGGTAGGTAACACTCGACCCGATAACTTAGAATCATCTTTTTTGAAAAAAAAAAACATCTTTTTTGAAAAAAAAAAAACCTTCCAAAGGGGTGTTGAAATTGGATGTTTCTGAGTTTCATAAAACACTCAATTTCACCTTGGTGAAAGAAAATTCAGAAATAATTTTTATTTGACCGGTCAGTGGGTGAGTCCTCCATCACGAAAAAGCAACATTTTCCGCTTACTGTGGTGGTAGTAAGAGATTTTTAAATATTGTCGGGTCTGGGAACGTTTGCCTTTCTTTAAAAAAAAAAATTAATAAGCTCCACACAGAAGGTCCGGAGGAAAAAAAATCCTCCGGCCTTTGCATCTTTGGGGATGCTGTGTGGAGGGTCTTTTTTATGGAAAGGAAGTAGATGAAGTTCTGGGAAAAAAAGTGTTAAAAGGTGGAATCTGGGGGTCAATGTGTCAAGGAGTGACGGACGTATGAATCCATCCATCTCAGTGCAGTGCTACGCGATGAATCGAGAGAATTCAGCTGGGTAAGGTCTCCCTCAATCAATCTTCCCGATCCGGCCCACCACGCTTTAGATGGATAAAAGTGTTGGGAAATGTTGCTTGAAATGGCAGCAGCCGTGTTTAGTGACTAGATCTGTTTAAAAAGTCGGGTACTTCCACTTCTTCCTTTATCCTATCCTTCTTCACTCTCTTCAGCTCCACATATTCCCCTACTGGGAATGCCATAGGTGGCATAGGTCCTACTATTTCCGGATTTTTGGAAAGAGGTAGGACTCTGTTCCCATAAAAAGGTCCTTGGCACTAATATGAGTAAATTTTGTGTTAAACTCTTACTGTATTATATCTAATATAAGTGTGCGCGAAGATTCAATAAACAGCGTTATTGCTATTCTGGGGTTACGAGTGGCAGGTCGGGTGTGTGTCGTTTATAGAACCTAAAATCTAAAACTTTTGACGGCCGGCGTGGTCTAGCGATAAGGCTTTTGTCTTGCAATCCGAAGGTCGCGTGATCAAATCCCGGCGTGGGCAAATAAAATTTATTTGATCAATTTGTATTATTTCACGATGAATTCATTACAAATAATATATAGTATATTTGCGGCACTTTCCAGAGTGGAAGATACTCTCAGTATCGCCTTGGTGTAAGACCACCATTCAGAATTGAAACATTGCTTGAAATGGCTTTAGCCGTCTTTGGTGACCAGATCTGAATAGCCAGGCACTTCCCTACCTTCCTCTTGCTCATCTCCTTCCCTTCCCCTTCCCTTTCAATTGGGGATGCAATAGACTCACTGGCTCCAGACGGGAGCAGCTGGGACTCTTGTGAGGTATTCATATAAAAAAAACCTAATCAGACCCAACTGCTCCCGTCTGGAGCCAAGACCATGGCATCCCCAATTGGGGTATGTTGTGAGACTGAAGGTAGTGGGGTGGGGAGGGGACGGAAATGGGAACAAGGAAGGTGGGGAGTACCTGGTTATTCAGATTTGGCCACAAAACACGGATAAAACCATTTCAAGCAATGTTTCAATTCTGAATGCTTGTCTTACACCAGGACGAAACTTAAAATGTCTTTCACTCTGGAACGTGCTATGTATTATATAGAATTAATTAATTGTGAAATAACACAAATTAATCAAATAAAAGCCGTGACCTCTGAATTGCTAGTATAGAGTCTAATCCCTCGACCAGGAGGCCGTCAAGACTTCTTAATTACTTCAAAGATATCACTCATATCTTTGTAAGTGATAAAACAATTTCAAGACCTGAAGAATTAGTATTACCAAATGACTTTCATAATTGCATGTCTCCACCACCATAGTTGGAAGAGTAATTAGATCCCTGCCAACTTCTAAATATAATATAATCTATTCACAGGCAATCGCGCTAACTGTTATCGAGTTCAGAAGTTTGTCGGCAATAACATAACACGTGAGATAACACAGGCAGAAGCAATAACACAACGGGAGCTACGAGCTCCTAACCCTTGACTTTTGCTAACTTTGCAAGGCTTAGGCTATACAGAATTCCTTGGTGCTGTTTTCGCTGAATTTTAGAAATTGGTGGGAAGCCATATTATGAATTGGATAGGCAGTTCCTATGAACAAGTTGAAGAGTAATTTTGAGAGTAGTAAGCTTGAGTACGACCCCACATTTAACAATTCAGTTGTAATAATTTCACTTGTCACTTCTTCAATTCGTTTTCTTTTGCTTTTAGACGGACAATCTTATTATAGTTGCTTTTCAATGGATATGACTAACTTAATAAAGTTGTCTTCTTTTATATTTGGTGTATTTTGTTTAACCATTCGATGCAAGACCTCCACAGAAGTTGGCCTACCTCTCTAGGGTATTTTTTTTCTCTATAGTTCCCACATAACAAAAGTTTTCACACTTTTGTGGCAGTGCTTGGCAAAGTGTTCACGTTATCATGTCATACGGAAACATAAAGAAAACTTAACAAAAAACCACTCTCAAACTTTTACAAAAATATTTTATCACGGTTTCAGAAGAGTTTCTTCGCCATAATGATCAGATTCAGCCGTCTCACATTAAACCTATTATTTTGTTAATAATTTGGGAGAGAGTAGACGCAGTAAGTGAACATTTATTTTTGGCTATAAATTCTGTGTATTCGAGAAATAAACAAAAATCTGATGGAGAAGATCAAAATAAATTTGTGTATAATATTCCAATAAACAAGAATTAAGGGTTACATAAAATCTGCAGTAGGTCTTAGGGATGTCTATAGTCCCCACATGTTTCCAACCTCAGTTATATTTTATTCTGGAATAATAGCTAATTGGTTTCACGTCCCTCTAAATCTCTAGGAGCACATTTATGTTCCGCGGGTAGCCAAAGGGATAATGCGTGCGGTTGAACTTGCAATTGGTCTACTTTATATGTTTCAGTCTAGGAGCACTCTATGTTCTGGATAACTGAAGGGGTAATGCAGGCAATTATCCTGCAGTGGATTTCCCCCATTTTCCAGTCATTTGTGTACCACAATTCTGGTCATACTCATATTTTTGCAACTGGGTCTCACCTCGCTCTAAACCTGTAGGAGCACTTGATGTTCCGGGGGTAACTGGAGGGGTAGCGCGGACTGTAGAACCTGCCGTGGGTCCTGGAGTTGTCCGCAGACACGAAGTCGTAGTCACACATGGTTCCCATCTCCATTTCTCCCTCAGTCTGGAACAATTCTGAACAAAACAACTCAATCAGATTATTAGGTACATATTTGAAATAACCTAATTTGGAGGCGGGTATGAGTAAAAACATTTATTGGACAACAAACACCTGTGCCAAAGGTAATCCCAAGTGGTTTTCTACAGTTGGTGACTTAGTGAGAGTGCCCGGATTCACGGGGAGAGGTTTGTCTAGGTCTTGGCGGCGGAAGTGTTTCCCCACCTACTGCGTGATGGGCCGGATCGGAAAAGACTGGTTGAGTGAGATCTTTTAACCTCTCTAGCCGGAGTAGCTGCTATTAAAAAAATATGTTTTTTAGGTTATTAATTTGTCTTAGGTATGTAATCTGCACCTACCGGATAACGGATTATGGTTGCATTGAAATAATCGTCATAAAAAATACTAGTCTTTGATTGGCGTTATTCCCGAGTGAAATTATTTACGTTCAATGAACTTAAATTCGCTTTGAACTTAAGTTTGATTTAAAAAATTGTAACTAATTATTTGAAGAATAATTCAAACATGCGATAAAGTAGATAGGTACCAGTGGCGGTCCGTGAATTTTCAGTGAGCTAGAGTGCTAATATTGTAAAATACGACGTTATTGATGTTGTTTTAGCTGAAAACATTTTATTCTTTTTCAAAATTTCAACTTTTTGTATGAAGCTAGTCTGAAAAGTGGATGCGGCGCATCCCCAAACTGAAAGAATCCTGAAAATCTTTTTATACAAAATATTGAAAAAAAAAATTATTTTCATATTTAACAACATCAATAACATCGTATTTTTCAATCTTAGCACACTAGCTCACTGAAAACTAACGGACCGCCACTGATAGGTAACCTACCTATAACACAATACTTTAACAGAAAATAATTTTCAATACATTTTTCATAATTGGTATTATTACAACCCTAGATTTTTCGAGAGTATGCGCTAGTTCTAAATATTACTGGATTAAACATATTGAAATAATAAAGCTTTGTTTTAATTATTTTCGTAATAAAACAAAGGCAAATTTATATTTTCACGTGACAACCAGCTAAATTAAATTTGAAGCTTCTCTGGGTAAATAAAAGTAGGTACCTACCTACAATGCCACAAATAATATGAATGCGTGAATTCAATGGACAGGTGTTAAATTAATTTCTATTAATATCTGTCACTTAAATAGAATTAATTTATTTTTATAAAACTTTGACAAATATGTAGATTTTACAATTGAAGAAGCCCATTAACCAGCGGCTGAGAATTCAAATTTTATCGAAAGATGGCCTTGCGATCGTATTCTTGCAAATGTACAGGGCGGTCCCGATGAGAAAGATTGATGATTCTCCGTATTTTAACTAATAATTAAATATCGATTTGATTTCAATAAAATAATTTTTTTTTTTTTTTTTACAGTGAATTCCGCACAAGAATCTCAACTGCTCTCGTCTGGAGCCTGTGAGACTATGGCATCCCCAATTGGGGTATGTTGTGAGGCTGAAGGTAGTGGGGAGGGGAAGGAGGTGGGGAAGAGGAAGGTTGGGAAGTACCTGGCTATTCAGATCTGGTCACCAAACACGGCTAAAGCCATTTTCAAGCAACGTTTCAATTCTGAATGGTGGTCTTACACCAGGGCGATACTGATAGTATCTTCCACTCTGGAACATGCTGCAAATATACTATATATTATTTTAAATGAATTAATTGTGAAATAACACAAATTAATCAAATAAAATTTATTTGCGCATGCCGGGTTCGAACCCGCGACCTCCGGATTATGAGTCAAGAGTCTTATCCACTGGACTACGGAGGTCGTCATGTGCTTCAATGCTTCTATATATACACATATTCAAGAAAGCAATTAAAAATGCTCAAACGCGTGATGATAAAATAATTTGAAGTAAAATTTTCACAATTTTAAGTAACCCCCGACACAAAAAAGAGCTGACGACCTTGAAATACATGAAAAGATTTTCATGAATTGCAGCTAAGAACCATCTCGATCACGTCAGATTTCAAACAAAAAAAAAACCGCATCATAATCGGTTCATTCGTTTAGGAGCTATGATACCACAGACAGACACACAGACACGTCAAACTTATAACACTGCTCCTTGCGTCGGGGGTTAAAAAATATTCCTTTTTGTAATTAATATTTTATCTAAGCTAAATAAGTGTGTAAAAATTCTGAAATGTATTTTTTTTACTTCATTTTTTCCCATTATACTGTTACGATATACGAAATGCCTCCTCTCAAGTTGGAGCGCACGCTACTGCGCAGACTACAGTTTCGCTCCTTCGCCGCAAGTGCGTCGCGCCGTTCTTCCCCCGAGCGCGTTTAGAGCGCACGTGTAACGAGAACCGTTCTGCACTGTTCCGGAACATTCCACGAAGCCGCCATGGCGGTTGTGTTCGTGCATAGTGACTTGCCGAAATGCCAAGCACGGTTAAATTCCTTTCACCACACCGATCTCCAAGCCGCCTGCTGTTGTGAGTACCCTGAGCCATTTAACCCCCTTTATTGCGTGTGTTCCTTGTAAATTCAACGCGAAGATAAATGATCGCCCCAGAGAGATTTTAGGGCCAAATTCACTCGAATTAGGTCGGATTATTGATGCTACCCTGTTCTAACTATGCCTGTATTATGTACCATTGTTGTTTATGAAAGGATTCTACCCAATACACCTGATATTTACGGTAGCCACCTTGTTTCACTGTCTCCCCCAGCCCGTAGGATTTGAGCTTATTTCAGGGATGCCACACAAACGCCTCAGAGAACCTACCACCCTGGTGAAGATAGTCTCCCTCGCTCTGCTGACCATTCTGAGCTAGTTTGTCGGCAGAAGGTAGGCACCTCAGGTAGGTGTATCTAACAATACATACATTTCAAAAGTAATTTTTACATGTTTTCTAAATATATATAACATAACACAAGATAAAAAAAAATGTAAAAAATTTAAAAAAATATATAAGTCAATAGTAGATAATGGGAACCCACTAAGGCACTGCCTGTGCGTGGGTAATATTAACTAAAGGGCTAAATATATTACACCAATAAGTTGGCGGGACAAGCAAAAAATGTAAATTTCAAAATGAAAGTTATTGTTGTAACAAAGTGATACATAGGTACAAGTTAGTTGATTTTTTGTTACGGTTTCAAGAAGAAAAATAAAGTTATTCTTGGAGTTACAGTAGAATTGTAAAAATGAAGGTTGAGGCATTAATGTGTAAGATCATAAATAAATAGACAAACTGAAGTATTTTCGTCCAAAACACTAACCAAGATTTAAATTCTGAATAACAGATTTCGAAGAAAATTTATTGATTTTTTTCCGTATTATTTTATATGATTTGCAATGTGAGTTGTATAATATATAATACAACATTATTTGGTTTGAAAATTTAACAAATCTGTCAAAAACCAACGGTATAACCTTATAATAAAAATAAACATATTTTATGAAAATTTAAAACAAAATATTAGTAGATAAAATAACAATCTTTCGAAATCAATTTATATTTTATATAACTATTTTTTGTGGAAAACAGTTGGTAGGTCTAGAATTTGATTTAAAAATGACATATTTCCTGTTGTATCTGTTTATTTTCTTTTTAAGGCTCCGCAAACGGGCTCGAAAAGAAGAAGATGGAGAGATACGAAATTACGAATATTAGAAAAGAGCGCTAACGTTTACAGCGACAAAATCAACGAAAAAATGTTTAATAAAACACGACTCATTTAAAATCGAGCAAAAATCTCGCGGGGAGCATTTAATGAAACATTGTGGGTTTTTTCACAAACACAATTTATGAGATAATAGAAACAAACTTGTTATTAATAATTTTTGGAGCATATTTTGCGATTTTTTTCTATCGAGGGAATTTCATATAATTTGCGTTTCGGTCAGTGGCGGCGTAAGGGGGGGGCGGAGGGGGCGGTCCGCCCCGGGTGCCAAGCTCCAAGGGGTGACAACGACAACTCACTCGTACAGCCAAAGAATGCCCACAAAATCTCCCTCTGTAAAGACTTATCAATAAATAATTGCCTACTTTTGTATCTAGCTACTTATAAACCAATATGATAAATATTATTTTGAAAAGCATCGCAACTATATCCTTTTTTTATTTCGAATATAATTTCTAATTCCCTAAAATAATATTCATGTTGCACTTGGTCTGATCTTATACTGGAAATATTAATGAAAAATGTCGGCGTGTCCGAAACAACTATCAGAGACAAGATAGATTGCTCATCACGACGCTGTTAAACCACTGAAGAATATTTTTGAGAAACTTGTATCAACAGTCGAAGAGATGTGTGATCCCAGCACCAGCAAATAAAGCATCGAAAGAAGAGATGCAGCATCAACACTCACACGAGCTTTGTGTGACTTCAGTGTTTTTATGCTATCTTTCCTTTTGGTGTGAAGTCCTAGAATAAGTTAATCGGACAAAAAAGTATACACAAAAATCTGGGCTATCATTGGAAAAGTGTGTTATAAAAATTGAAGCTCTTAAAAATTTTCTTCAAAATCAACGCAACCAAATAGTGGAGAAAGCTATTTACTACGCAACAAAAACATGTGAGGACTTAGACATTCCGATTGAAGGAAAAGGAGGAAGGAGGATATTTCGAAAACGTATGCCTGGAGAAATGGCCCGAGATGCCGAACTTAATATTACCAGAGGAGCTGCAGAGAGCAATGTTAGAATGTCACGATAGATTTTACGAAGAACTATACCATCGTTGCAGGTTACAGGGCAATGGATTTTATTCTAGTTGCTCTGCGTGTTATTCAGCCTAAAACGTTGGTAACATCACCAGAAGAAGATCTTCGTGGAATGGTTCCAAATCTGTTAAAAATTACGATGAATTTTCAGCAGAGGACATCGTGTTGGAGATTTTACGATTGAGGCGCCGTTTGGAAGCCGCCAACATTTCTGCCCAAGAAGCGGTTCAATGGACCACATTGAAGCTTCTCAGATTCATTGTAAAATGGGGCTATTCTGAGTTTATTCCAAGTTTAGCGCTGTCTTAGATTTTTTTCAATTTGTGTTTCGGTGGCTCCATGTGAAAGAAGCTTTTTAAAGTTAAAATAAATAATATCTTACTTAAGTTCCACAATCAGCCAAGCGCGACTAACCAATCTTTCGGCAAAAAAAAAATATTGTAAGAAATAAACTTGAAGTATCATACTTCAAGTTTATTTCTACAAGTTCAAGTATATATTGGAAGGTTTATGAATGTGTCAAAACAATAGAAAAATTAAATGTTTAATAAATACAGTTTTTGGTCCTGTGATGGAATCTCTACAGTACACAAAAATACCTTCTGGGGGGGGGGGGGGGGGGGGCACGTGCCCCCGTGCTCTTCCCCCCCCCCCCCTAAATCCGCCCTTGGATAGGGAAATCAAGTTTGATAATGTGATAGAATATTTTAGTAAAATGAAGTGTCGTAAGCATTTGGTGTTTAATTTTAAGTAGGGGTGCTCAATACAAAACCGCCCCGGGTGCCAATCTATCCTACGCCGCCACTGGTTTCGGTGCGATCAGCATCTAGACATTGTCTTTAAAAATAACATATATTTTTTAAAGAGCTTAAAAACTTCCAATGTGGAAGGTATGTAAGAAATCGGCAGAAATTCGGGTTGTAAGTGTAATTTTGTAATCCGCATGTAAAATGGAGCTATTTATATTCCAAAAACACGTTAAACAAGTGTAAATAAATGATTCACTGTAGTGTACTCGACACGATATAAAAAAGCACGGCTGAAAAAAGTAGGCGTCTGACAAAAGCTTGGAAAACGATCACACAGCATGGTTTCTTTGTTCAATAAATTCACATTCTGAATAAAAACTCGCTGAATAAAATTACTAAAAAGGTTTGGAGTATTTTCAGACGATTCTCTAAATTTATTGATGTTTTAACACGGATGGTCGTTGGTAGCGGCTTTGTGATGTGAACACGGATAGCTGAATGAAACGGCGAGATATTATGGTGGATTATACAGTTTTATAAAATAATATACAAATTTCTACACGTTAAGCTCTTTTTGTAAGCTTGTTAGTAGGCATTTTAAATGAATGCATGTTTGGGTGTATGTATGGATGGATGTATGTTTGTTACTCTTTCACGCAAAACATGCTGAATGGACTTTAAAAATTCTTTCACTAACAGAAACCTACATTATTTGCCAACACTATAGGACGTATACATTGGTAAGCTGTGGCGTTATGAAATTATTTATAATATGTTTTCTGTCCCTAACAAAATCGAGTTATTGCAAACGCCAGAAGAAAAACCAAACTAACGGTTGCCGTGGAAACAATGTTGGCGTCGTAATTAAGAGGAATATAAACGCTAGAAATATTTCGAATCTCACGCCTGCAAAATTTTAAAATCGAGCGTCTTTTTGCACGAGGCTAGTAAGCGAAAAAGTGGTTTTTATTTATTTTGCGCATAATTTTATAAGAACGAAAAAAAGTTAGAACATGGAAAACCTCAAAAATAGTCTTAGCCATAAAGGGGTATTTAAAAAAAAAATTTCTTTCATAGTTAAGTCATGAAAAAACATTTTTTTGGTGGTTTACGCTTATATTTTTTGTTACGTAAATAATAATTTTATTGTAATTCCAATAGATAGAAAAGCTAGTAAAAGCTTCGATTTATCCATAGCATATGTTTTGATGTTCATACTGTAAGCCGATTCGTCGTAAAGATTAATCAAAATAGTATCTAAATAGGATATCACGTATAGGATTCATCTTAATATCTATCTCTACAACTGAATCGCCGAAATGTGTGTACGCGCATAACTTCCGAACGATTACACCAAGTTGGATTTTTTTATTTATTTGAAACTACTGGTGAGCTCTGGCATTATGAAATTTGTACTAAAAAATTGCAATAGGTGGAACGCGAGCAGTTTGAAAACTGAATGTACCGGGAATTAATGTATGGAATGCAAGAGGGGGGAGGGGGGTAGAGGGGGGGGGTTGGAGTGGGGAGGGGTGGAATATGTGGTGGGAGGAGGGGGGGGGGGGAACGAATAAAAATGTCTTGATTTTTTGTTGATGTTAAACTTAATTAGACATTGAAATTTCAATTCTGAATGCTGGTCTTACACCAGGGCGATGCTGGGAATATCTCCCTCTCTGAATTGTGCCGCAAATATACAATATATATTTGAATCAATGAATTGGTATAACAAAAATTAATCAAAGAAATTTACCTGCCCACGCTGGAATTTGAACCAGCAACCTTCGGATTGCTAGTCGAGAGTCTTACTCGTCGACCACGGAGGCCATCAAATTGTTAAAAAGAGTTGGTTAGGCTTCTTTTACAAATTTAAAACAAATGTGATTAGATACCCTATTGTGTCCCGACTATCCTGATGTAATTCATAAGTTTTGTATTAAAAAAAACACAAAACGACTATCTTCTAGTTTTCAATAATCAAAGAAATATGTAAGACGACAGATCCAAAAACTGGCATCGATATTACAATATGTTTCATAACTAGTGGAACATGCTCATAATACAAGACGAACTGCAAAATTTTGGAGGCGGGTATGGGTACCGCCGCCCCTGAAACCCTTTTATCGGATAACTACACCCCTGCCGTAGGTCGCATAAGTTTATCGCCACGTTTGGTAACTTGGCGAGGGTGTCCGGGTACATGGGGTGAGGTTTGTCTAGGTCTTGCCGGCGGATGCCTTTCCCCACCACCCCGACAAAATATCCTATGGACATCCTCCAACAAAATATCTACTAAAACATAACCTAACCTAACTTTACATGATGTCTGTATTATTTTTGTCCCATTTTTAGTTAGGTTAGATTTGAGTAGATATTTTGTCGGGGGATGTTTTGTCCGCAGGATATTTTGTCGGGGATATATTGACGAGGATATTTTGTCGCGGGATGAAAAGTCGCGGAACCGATGAATTCATATGTCCGTCCAGATACCCCCCTACCCTTCTTACCTTTTTCTTTTCCATAAACAACCCTTCTCACAGCACCCCCAAAGATGACGTAGGCCTGAGGGGTTTATTTCCTCAGGGTCTCCTGTATGGAGCTAATTAAGAAAAAAAAACGATAGACTTGCTATTCCCATATTTTTCGAAGTTTGACTTTAGCACAGTTGTGATTTGAAACTCAATGAAACCAAAAAGCGATACTAAAAAGAATAGAATACCTACAATTTCTATAAAATTTACAACATGTTACCAAACTCAATTCAAATTGTGAACAAATTTTCAGAAGGAGATGCGTGCTGAAAAAGTGGTTACGTGGAAAACACTTTTTGTACTGATCCATTTTTCTCTTTGATTTTCTCTTTACTTTGTACAACTTTCTGATTCTATATTCATGTTTTGTTGTTTTTATCTTTTATTTTATTTACTATAAAATATCTCATGTCTTCATTTCAAAGTAATAATGCTTTGTAATATTATTAAATTAAAAAATGTAATTAAGTAGATAGAACGAACTCATTGACACAACCGCTATCTAGAGGTTTAACAGGTTTTCATTGTAATTATGTAACGATAATCAATAAATTTAATATACATTACACATTACACAAACATCATACTTTGTAAAATGGACCTACTTGCGCCATCCACCCACATATATAATATTTTTGTGTAGGTTTCTAACATGAACGAGTAATTTTCTGTAATAAATTATTATATTTTATCCATTTTCAAGTTGCTTACGTAATCCACATAGTTGGTGTATTATCCTATTATTTAGGTTTGCCAGAAGAAAGTTGAAACATGGTCCTTAACCTATTTCAACAATAGATCGAAAACTTTGGGATCTTAATAGGCCCAAACAAAGCAATATCTCACATCTGTTCCGCAATCGGCTCCGAGGTACAACCTCCTAATACCCATCACAACACCATTAAGTTAATCCCGAGGGCAATTACGCAATCAATACCTTATTTAGTTGGGTTTAATCGCTCAGTTAGGTGGAACTCTGACCTTCACTAATGCAAAGCGGCCATTCAGATGGATTCCAGCTCGCGTGGTTAAAGTGAAAACGTTAATACCTCGATAGTTAACGCTAACCGGCGACTTTGATCCACCCCAGTAATAACAACGCTTCCGTGTTAAATTCTCGATGCTAATTCTCGATGTCGGGCGTTGGGCGTTGGAACTAAACACACAAGAATGACATTTTTCGCGCCGCAACACCATTTTAACAACTTTTTACGAAACTTTTAATTCGCGGTGAAACTTTATTATATCTTTGTTCCATTTGCTTACTTGGAACAAATCTTTATTACATGGGACAGCAGAAATTCTGTTTTTAGGAATTTTCTCTAAATTAGATACTTAGCATGTTTAGAAAGTAAGTGTGACCATAACGGGCGGTGGTTTTTAGTTGAGGGTTGGTAACACTGAGTGATAGAGGGGGTCTCTTGACCAAAACGAACATCGCAGGAACATTCGATCTACATGCCCAAACCATCTGAGCGTCCCTTTCTTAATCTTACTCATTATGCTTACACCAACCTTCGATATTTGCGGATCTCAACATTTCTCACACAATCGTACATGGTTTTACCATACATACGCCCAGGGATCTCATTTCAACAGAATTCAGTTTACTTTCATCTTTCCTCTGCCAGTTCCATGCCTCACTTCCATACACCAGGATAGTTATTGTGGACTGCTAGCTTTGCTTCTAAAAATACCTTTTTTATTATACACATTGCGATATATCTAAAAGCTTCAGAGTTTGTCACATAGAGGGCAGTGCTAAGAGCTGTCCCGAAAGTCCGCTAGATGGCAGTTAGTTTAGTTCGGAGTTTGGTCACCAGAGGGGCCAAGGGCCCGGGCGCAGTCTTTAGGAGTTCATTCGATTTAGGTTCCATTTAGCCTATTTCCAGATAGGTGGACAATCGTGGTCACCTCTTATACACGCGAATTATTAAATAAATCCCAGATTAATACAAAAGAACTTTATTCTTTTCAAATAAGTAATCTCCTTCCAAGGCGAGTTGGGGAACTGTTGTCTAAATACTACACATATACACAAAGGTAAACTTATTGTATCATACGAAAAATTCAAATTATTCGGAAAAGGTACAAAATAGACTCCCATTTTAAGCAATTTATATGGGAGGGCTCATCTACTGTCTCCTTTATCATCGCAGTTAGACTCATAAAGTAAAGTAGAAGTTTTAACAGCATTACAGCGGTTATTTATGTTTTTAGAAGGCACCGTTCTTGAACGAAATGGGTAAGTAATGAATGTGTGTCGGTACTGGGAATTGTACTCAAAGTTGAAACACTAGTTTAATTATTAGCCATTAGTTTAAGACTAGACTGTAACCCGGCATTACTCCTGTGGTGGATGGTAGGCCAACTATTTTACAACTTTTGCCTGAGCTTTTACATTGTATTGTTCTTAACACTTTTTAAAGCTGGTAACCGGCTTAAAATAGTTAGTTTTTTGGATTTTGATAAAGGCGGTACACAATCCTCATAATATAATTTTTGTTTGCTGAAAATCACATTTTAATGTTTTTCGGTGAATTCGTAACTATAATAACTTATTTTTTCAAACCGACCCCTGGGAATGTAAGTTCTTCATTTTTAAGGATAATAAAAAATAATTCCTTACCATTAATATATTTAACGTACAATGATTTTAAAACTTTACAGCTCGTTTTTCAACTATAAAGTTAGCGGTAAGCACCAGATTTTATTTTTCTAAACGATGAATTAATAACTTCGGGAGGGAAACGTTTAGAAACGTCTTAAATTTTGAAAAGACGTTCTTCAGAATTAATTAAAATGAACCCGGTGTAAAGGTCGAATCTCCAGGCCTGCTGGGGCGAATTCAACCATACGTTCGTCCAATACGCCGTACCGCGGGCGTATATTTGTTTAAACGCTTTCTTCACTTACGTTTTTAAGATTCCCACATTATTTTAGAATGTTTGGTAGAGCAAATTTGATAGTAGGTCTATCCAATACACCGGGTCGCGAGTCGCAATTTGTGTACACGGCTTCTTTACTTACGTCGTTAAGATTCTGAATATATTTTATGGG
The DNA here is from genome assembly GCA_917880885.1 of Limnephilus marmoratus. Classification (NCBI taxonomy): domain Eukaryota; kingdom Metazoa; phylum Arthropoda; class Insecta; order Trichoptera; family Limnephilidae; genus Limnephilus; species Limnephilus marmoratus. The sequence goes on from OU862923.1 coordinate 4,297,515, forward strand.
AATTATATTTTATTCTGTATTTTAGTAAATGTTGTGATGTAAAAACAGTAAAAAAAAATATTTTACCATATAATGAAATAACTACCTACTACTACAAAATTACCACCCAAAAAATGCATTTTTAAGAATTTTTTATTTTTAATTTTATTTTTTTATTTATTTATTTATTTATTTAATTACATATGCATAAATATTACAAAACATAACAATGTGATCCTTTGTCTGTCCAACTGGGAAAAATACCCGTTTCAGGACAGCCAAATTGTATATTTAGTTCATAATATTCTTAACAAAGGAATGGTTCGTTCAAGATATCACGGGAATTTGCTTCTGTCAAGACAACTTTTGAGAACATTAAGAATTGTATATAATTAAGGGATGGATTCTTTATATTTATAAAAGAATCGCAAAGATGTGATTTTTTTTTAGATCAATTTGGAGAACATTAATAAATGCATTCGGAGTGAATGCATTTATTAATATTCTATGAGTGTTTTCTTTCGTGAGATCACAAGTAGGAGATTCTTTCCAGGCCATTTTAGGAGATATTTACAATTGCATAATCAGAATTTGCACATTTATAAACCAATATTTGACAGATAAATTCCCAATGTATTTATGACTATTTAATTTTGATAAAGTACTATAATTTTTACAATTTCTTGAATAGTAGAAATTACACAATTATAATCCAAATAATATGAAATATGATTTTTCAAGCTCGTTTTGGAGAACATTAATTTATTTAGTTGTTTATTTATTTCTTTTATTTTACGCCCAGAGGGCTTTTACATAAATAATAAAGGCAGTTCCTCCATCTTTAACATAAGAAAACAAGTAGTTTAGATAAAGTTACGATGGGAATAAAAGTATATAAATTAAATAAAAATATAAGCAACAAAAATTTAGTAAGTACTGTGAGCTATATAATATCAATATGTTACGATCTTTGATTATATAGACAGTTATATAATCAAAGGTTACGATTAAAAAAATACGTACATAATATAAAATACAACCATCAAAAATTTACAATCAAGTGATCCAAGGTTTGCAAAATTGTAACATTAATCATGGCTTTAACACTTATAAGTATGCTTCACTGCGACAAGCCGATGTATCGATGGTACCGACCTCATGTACCTCTCTATGGAGTTGCAGGAGTTCGAAACCATCGGAACCATCCAATTTCGAATACAATATTTTAGGTAAAAATGTTTACTCATTTTTTCCAATGAAATTACAAGGGCATTACATTTACATTTAATTACATTAATAATTGCATTCCGAATAAGTGAATGGTTTCTTTCGGTAGATCACAATTATGAGATTTTTCCTGGTTATTTGCAGTTGCATAATCAGAATTTACACATTTAAACCTTAATATTTGACATATGAATTTCCAATGAATTTCTGACTATTTAATTTTAATTAATGTACTATTATTTTTAGATTTTCCTAAGTAAAAGAAATTATCCATTTATAAACCCGAATATATGAATATGAATTTACAATGTATTAATATAGAAATTTACAAACTTATTTTTGAAATGTCTTTTCGTTATTTTACAAGAATCATAGACCAGTCGTTATTTTTCACTGATCAAAAAACAGAGCAAAAGTTTTATTTTTATGCATTAACATAAACTTTTTAGTATATATTAGGTATGTGAGATTGTGTTAGCATATGTTCGCTCTCGACTCTCCCCATATCCAGAAGCCAATTGCTAACCCGTTTCCGTAAAATGCTTGTACTTTTCAGTTTCCAAGCATCGGGTATGAAGTTGAACAATTTAGGCCCTAAGTAGGAGTATTGTCTTTGTGCATGTGATGTGTTTGTAGTAGGTGGAATTACTGGATTCCTCCCTGCATGACGGGTGTTGTGGTGATGATCGATGGATGGATAGTGGTGTCGGTGTTTTTGTGTATGTAAAATAATTTTTCTTATGTATAGTTGCCGTACATCAAGAACTCGTATCTCTTCAAATAATAGCTCACTGGGATACCTAAATGGTTTCTTTAGGATGACCCTTAAAAGTGATTTTTGTGCTTTTGCTAAGGGATCAATTATTGTTTTGGAACAGCCGCCCCATCCCAAGGATGCATATTCTAGCAGTGAGTTACACAAGGCATGATACATTTGTTTCAGATCTCTAACGCAAAGAATATTTCTAACAGACATGAATAGATGAGTAAGTTTTCTAATCTTTGTGGAAGTTGAGACTATATGTTCGTCCCATCTCAGAGACTTATCTATGATAATGCCTAGATATTTTATACTTTCGACACATTCTAAGTTTAAGCATTTACATGTGGTTCGGTTAATACAATGGTGAATAATGATGTTGTGTATTTCCTTTGGTTCTCCTGCTTGTGTTGCTCTGAAACGGATGAATTTGGTTTTATCTAGGTTAAGTGTGAGGAGATTATTGTCTAACCATTGTTTGACCTTGTTTAAACCTACTTCTGCTTTACTGTGAACAATATTCCAGCTTTTGTCTTCAAATAGTAAGACTGTATCATCAGCAAAGGTGATAATGTGGTCGGCAAAGGAACTGTTACATAGATCATTTATATATATATTGAATAGAAGTGGTCCTAAAGTACTCCCTTGGGGTACCCCGAATTTAATATTAGCTGAATCGCTTATAGTGTCGTTGATGAGCACTCTTTGGCTCCTGTTATCTAAATAGCTACACAACCAATTGAAGAGTTGACCTTGTATACCGATGCGCTGTAGTTTATTCTTCAGAATTTTGTGAGAGATAGTGTCGAATGCTTTTGCTAGATCCAGGAAGATCGCAATGCATTTTCTACCTCTATCTATGTTATTAGAGATAATTTTTGTCAATTTAGCAATGGCATTTTCAGTGCCTAAACCTGTACGGAAACCGTATTGACTATTGGAAAGGATGTTATTGTTTTCTAGATATAGGCTGAGCCGATTCTTAACAATCTTCTCAATAATTTTAGACACAGAGTTGATCAAAGAAACTGGTCGGTAGTTGCTAATCTGTGATTTATCCCCATTTTTGTGATGTAGAATAACAATTGATTGTTTTAAATGATTGGGAAATTTTCCAGAGTTAAAGCTTAAATTACAAATGAACGATATCGGTGATGCTATGGCGGATTTTATATTTTTTAACAGATTTGAAGAGATCTTATTTGGGCCACACGCATTGGATGACTTAAGTTCGCCAATTGTTTTCAACACTTCTTGTGATGTAGTTCGAATGTTATCTATTTTATGACTGAGATTACAACCAGTTATCATAGCAAGATCAGTTTCAGTTGTGTTATTTTTATCAAGAATTTTTTTTGACAGTGTAGTTCCCACTGACGCGAAATAGTTATTTGCAAAATTTACCATCTTTTTTGGATCTGACGTGATAGTGTTATCAATGTTCAATGATTTAATTTCAGATGATTTATTGATTTTGGTTTTAGTTATATTACGAAAAGCTTCCCATAGCGTTTTTGCCGTATAGTTGGTTTCGTAAATAATTTTTTTAAAGTAGTTTTCTTTGGTTGATGTAATTAATTTTTTACACAAGTTCCTATACTTTTTATAGCGAGTTTGTAATATAATATTCTCTGGGCTCCTATTTGCCGTTTTGTGGAGTTGATTCCTCCTGTGGATTGATTTGACAAGGCCAGGGGTGATCCATGGCGTGAGTTTTAATTGTTTGTTAGATATGAGTCTGTTACTAGTGTGATTAGATATGTATTCGTGTAACTTGGTGATGAATTTTGTCATTGCTAAATCAGGATCCCTTTGGTCTAGAACGTTTTCCCATTTTTCTGAATTTAAGTCCTCAAGTAGGTTGGAGTAGTTTATTCGAGGTATATATTTAATTTTGGCTGCAGTGGGAGGTTTATTTTTAAAGCAGAGAGCTGTAGTGTAGTGGTCAGAAATTGAGGTGTGTATAACAAATGATTCGATATGTTTAATTTTTTTAACGTTAATATGGTCTAGACAAGATTTACTTGTACCCTGTTCTCGGGTAGGGCTGTTAATTGTCTGTATAAACCCATTTTCCGTAAGCAGACATAGATAATCTTCGGATTGACGGTGGTACTCAGGAATCGTATTAATATTTAAATCTCCTAAAATGATTTGCCGTTCTAATTGTTTTGAACTGTTGATGATTGATTGTAAAGAGTTCAAAAAAGTGTCAATATTTTGGAATGAGGGTGATCTATAGATTGCGAAAATACATAAGTCATTGTTCAATACGATTTTCATACAGTTTGCTTGTGGTAGTAAAATTTCGTCGACTTGTGCTTGTAGACCGTTTCTAATGTAGATTACAATTCCACTGGATTTATTTAAATTTATACTTGTGTGATGTTCTGAGTAATTGTGAATCATTTTGGAGGTGTACTCTTTATTTATCCAGCATTCCGTTAAAATTATGACATCGAATGCGGAATTAAATTGATCTAGAAAAATGAGGAAATCGTCAAGTTTTGAAATGCTTCTAATGTTCTGGTGTATAATTTTTAGGTTGTAAGAGCCCCAATTATAGTCTTTTATTTTATTCAGATCATCAATTATATTCAAGTTACAGTATATACCTGAAAGGTTTCCAATATTACAAGGTAAATCAAACATATTTAAATGTTGGTTGTATGTGGAATAGCGAACAGTGTTCCCGTAATATATGATTAAATTTAAAAACTATTCCCAGTATGGTTGCATGGATAGGTGTATATGGAGATAATTTGACATTGATTTGGTAATATAATTCAGAATGTTGAAAGTCGCTGAAACATCGTGATAACAAATTATTATATATGTATGGTAACAAAATAACAAGTGAAAATGAGCGAGACGGGTGCTCGTACCTTCTTTGCGAAGTGAAATATTTAATTAACTTTAAACTATATAAATCCTGGTTAATAATATAATGAAGACTGGTAAATTCGCTATTTTGCCGAGTTAATGATTTATTGCATATACCTGGAAATGAGCGAGATGGTACACAATTCGGTAGTACAATTCTTTCAGTTGCATCACATAGATGCGAGCTTGCTTTCATCAGATATACATATTGCCTTAGATCCCGTGTCCCGTCTAACATATATCTGCCCCGCCTTCGACCACGTGAAACGGTAACCTCGCATTTTCGCTTCTTGTCTAGCCTTCCAAAATAGTTGCTTGCCTCGAAATGTCAGCTGTTCGGAGACGTAGATTCTGGTCCTCGGTCCCGCAATTCCAATGTTCGAAGTATTCAATTTGTCTTCCAAATTCGGGTTGTTTTTGTTGTATAATTTCACATCCGCTAACAGCATTTTAATTGTATTTTTAAAATATATCTACAGTAAAACAATTTTTTAATGTTTTTCTTTAACCCACAAATAATTGCGTAAGTTGCCTCCAAAATCATGAAACACTAAAATTTTTATTGGCCTTAACACGGGCATTAGCCTAGTATGGTAATCAAGATAAAAACATGAAAGTATACTTTCAAAAATTGTATGAAAAAAAAAATCTTATAATTTAAAGCGAAAATAAATAAAGTAGCTCACATCCTTACTACATATTTAATATACCTTTTTATTACAGTCAGTTGATCTCAAATCCAAATCTAAGATTTGTATGAAACGGGCAGAAATGGGCCGCGCATACGTTCCCCTTAATTCGAATTTTCTAGACTCTGTTAGCCAGGCGCGAACGTTTTCGAACGAAGCGAAGCGTTTGTAGCGAACCACTTGGGGTGACCTATGGCAGAGGTGTTGATTATCCAATAAAAGGTTCTCGGGGCGGCGGTACCCATACCTGCCTCCCCAATTGAAAATTTTGTTGTGTTAGAAAAAGGCCGCGCAGCCGTTGCTGTTTTCCGTCCGAAAGTTCGCTGGATCGACACGATAAACAAGTTGGACGGAAACATCTGCCAGTTACTGGAAAGAGTGAGTTATGATTAAATGTAGGCGAACCACCTCTTCGCCAAAATGGGCACCTTGCGTCAATTTTGGTAACCCGCTTGTCGCGTGTGATTTACGTCACTGTTGCTTTGATTAAATAAAATAACTCATGATGCCTTTTGTTTTCATAACTAATTTACCATCACGCCATTTCCTCCGAAAGTTATGCGGAGCAGATACGAACCTTAAGTTCGTTGCTTATTGTGTATTTTTTTCCACTAACCCGGGACCCATTCGGAATCGGGTGGAGTAAGCGACTTTAGGGTGTTTACCAATAAAAACCATAATCAACCATAGCCAACAACGGTGTTTTGTTGTTCCGCAAGTATATTTTTACCGGAAAAAGCGACGCGAAGAGCAAGGCACGTCCAGTCCCCTCGTAATGAGATGGCAGAAAGATGAAATTCCCATTTAAAAATTTGCTGGATACTGTCTCCTTCGATTCACTGATAAAAAACGTCAACAAAATTCATGTTTTATTTTACTTTGCGAAGTTCAGAAACTAATTTTAAAATGTTTACCGATTATTTTCTAAGAAACTTAATTAACTATATTACATACCTATTCAATAAAACCGAATCCGAAAAAGGGTGTGAAGTAGGAGATTTTGCTTTCAAAGCACTTTCTATAGGCAGGATACTTCATTTTGGTCAAGGCTTATTAAAAGACGTACTAAAAATGTTAGATTGCTTCAAAGGCCAAGATAATATTATGTTCTACTTGCAGTATTTAATTATATATTTCTAAACGATCAAATGTTCAAATCCAAAACACGCGATTTCGCATTTCTCAGCATTGGATCGATATTCTTAAATATGACGTTTTCGCGGTCCATTTCAGCCCGTTTCATACATAGTCATACATAGTCTTACCCACTGGACTACGACCTCCGTAGTCCAGTGGGTAAGACTCTTGACTCACAGTCCGGAGGTCGCGGGTTCGAACCCGGTATGGGCAAATAAATTTTATTTGATTAATTTGTGTTATTTCACAATTAATTCATTTAAAATAATATATAGTATATTTGCGGCATGTTCCAGAGTGGAAGATACTATCAGTATCGCCCTGGTGTATAAGACCACCATTCAGAATTGAAACGTTGCTTGAAAATGGCTTTAGCCGTGTTTGGTGACCAGATCTGAATAGCCAGGTACTTCCCAACCTTCCTCTTCCCCACCTCCTTCCCCTCCCTACTACCTTCAGCCTCACAACATACCCCAATTGGGGATGCCATAGTCTCACTGGCTCCAGACAGGAGCAGTTGAGATTCTTGTGCGGTTATTCACTGTAAAAAAAAAAATATGGATTTGAAATCAAAACACCCAAAAAAACTGAAAAATTATTTTTGTAATCAAATGGTATTTCAAATATCTAGTACGAATTTGAGCAACTTTTTTCATTTTTGCTTTAAATTAATAGACATAATGTACGCCATTAAAGATTTTAATGTTTCACGATTTTACAGGCAATTTTGGCAATCATTTGTGAGTAAATGAAAAATATTAAAAAAATAATGAAACTTATTTATTATAAAAGTATAATGAAATATAAAATAAAAAATAGAAATTGATATTAAAAATTATTTTGATGGGTGTAAATTTGAATTACAAATTACCTATTAACGTCGGAACAAAACTTTGCCTATATATTGAAATTACTATCTACCCAACAAATGTTTTTTTAAGGATGTTTTATATTTTATTTTATATTATTTCATAATTTTTATATAATAAATAAAGTAAAAGAATTTTTTTACTGTTTTTCATTTACTCACAAATAATTTGCCTCTAAAATCATGAAACATTAAAATTTTAAATGGCCTTTGTATCATAATTTAAACCAAAAATAAATAAAGTAGCTCATATCCGTACTAGATATTTGATATACCTTTTGATTAAAAAAATAATATTTCAGTTTGGTTGGATATTTTGATCTAAAATCCAAAATTAAAATTTGTATGAAACGGGTCAAAATGGGCTGCGCAAACGTTTCACTTAGGTGATGTTGACAATAAGAGATTCTGACTTTAGAATAAATATGGAAGATCATTCCAAAAATGCTCGATCTGCTCTATTCCAACTTCGAAATACTCATACGGAATGCCTTGTTTCTACATTATTTTGTGGAATGTTGTGCAACAAATTTGAGTATTATTGCTTTTATGTAAAAAAACTACATTCCTTCATTCTATACAATAATAATACTTAAACAACTTGTATAGCGCCGTCTTTGTAAAAATCCTCTTAAGGATGCTGTACAAATATGACAATAATACAAATATGAATAGATAATATGTACATTACATTTTGCAAACAAACTTATAATTGGAAAAGTTTTCACGCTGAAAAATGCTGTGCAGGTAGATTCTGAGGTAAATATGTAAATTACATTCTGGAAAAATATCGAAGTCTGAAGAATGCAATTTTTTTTTAAAAATAAATCAATCATTTCCCAACTGTTTAGAGACAGTAGCTTGGCATAATGGGATTTGCTTCTTTGTTGAATAAATTTACGTGACAATAACTTTCTAGCCAAGCATTCAAAATACCCTTACATAATAATAATTATACGCCTTAGCAGATAAAGGTAATTCAATAAATGTTCAATCGATAAGAGACGTGTTTTAACCTTTCGGGCTACATAGTGTTATGTTTGACATAAAACATAAAAAAATCAGTAGAGCCACGAGTGCTATTTCTGTCACCAAATGATAAGTTCTCACATTGGCGGTTCTTCACAGGGGGACAGTGGGGACAGTCCCCATCAGTTACACTCGAAACCTACTAAAGGAAGTAACAGCCGATGGTTTTTTGTATATTAATATTTGCGGAAATAAAATACCATTTTTTTCGGATGATTTTAATGCTACCCGGCGACTACCCGGCGACTACCCGGCGACCAGCGGATAGCCGACCAGCACATAAACCACCAGAGTTCATTTCTCAGTTCGCAGAAACTACCGCGCACTTGGGGGACAATTCGAGTTGCCCCTTTAGGCATTTTGGTTCATTCCTTGGGTTTCTGTCTCGATCGTAGGTAATCTGAGAACCGCGAATGCACTCGTATTTGAATTTCAAATATCGTGGGGATGATTCAATGAATCCTCTCATGACAAAATACTGAACCATTTGTTTGCGTAGTTTTTGCGAAGAAAAATCTTTGGAATATGATATGTTCACATTTTTGTGTACATAATACATTAAGTCAATATTTTAATTAATCAATATTTTGTCAGAAAATACCAAATGTGACGACATTCATGGTGTTTAGTGGTTACGATCTTTGGATACGAATTCAGAGGTCGCGCAATTTATTAATTAAAAATAATAAATGTGTAATACCTTTATTTCCAGAACGTACCAGAATGAAAAAATACTTGCATTGTAGCCTTGGTGAAAGACTACCATTCAGAAATTTGCTTGAAATGGATATAGCCATGTTTGGTGACCAGATCTTAATATGCAGGTACTTTCTTACAACCCTCTTCCCTATCTCCTTCCCCTAACCACTACTTTCAACCTCACAACATATCCAAATGGGGATATTATATTATTTTCACTTTTCCGACTGATCCACAAGGTTGGGAGCAGTCGGGACTCTTTTGCAGTACTCAAATAAAAATAAAAACATTTTTAAAATGTTTCATTACCGTCATGCCCTGTCATGTTTGACGGCCGGCGCGTGTAAGGCTCGTGGCTCGCAATCCGAAGGTCACGGGATCGAATCCCGGCATGGGCAAATAAGTTGTATTTCATTAATTTATGTCTTTTCACAATCAATTAATTTTTTATTTTATTTTTTTTACTTAAGCGACTCTGTAAAATAATGCTACAAGTATACAAAATGTAATGGTTATATTTGGTAAAGATATTGTATTTCTTAGTCCTCACTAGGGGTTCCTGTGCCGAGGCGGACTAAAATTGTTTAATTATAGTTTATTTGTCTTCCATGTCGATTTTAGTGTCTTCATTAGAGGTTTTTCGTTGACCTCTTTTAGCCATGTTTTCATTCTTGATTTGAAATTTTTATTTTTTTATTAGTTGTATGTCTTGGGGAAGAATATTATGGAGTTTAGTTGCAAAATAAGAGTAGTTTCTTTGTCAGAATTTGGTTTAATAACTTGGAATGTTTTTTACATCATTTTTATTCGATCCAGTGTGATGGAAACGTGATCTAGTAGAGGATTTGGTATTTTTATTCGATCCAGTGTGATGGAAACGTGATCTAGTAGAGGATTTGGTATTTTTATTCGATCCAGTGTGATGGAAACGTGATCTAGTAGAGGATTTGGTATTTTTATTCGATCCAGTGTGATGGAAACGTGATCTAGTAGAGGATTTGGTATTTTTATTCGATCCAGTGTGATGGAAACGTGATCTAGTAGAGGATTTGGTATTTTTATTCGATCCAGTGTGATGGAAACGTGATCTAGTAGAGGATTTGGTATTTTTATTCGATCCAGTGTGATGGAAACGTGATCTAGTAGAGGATTTGGTATTTTTATTCGATCCAGTGTGATGGAAACGTGATCTAGTAGAGGATTTGGTATTTTTATTCGATCCAGTGTGATGGAAACGTGATCTAGTAGAGGATTTGGTATTTTTATTCGATCCAGTGTGATGGAAACGTGATCTAGTAGAGGATTTGGTATTTTTATTCGATCCAGTGTGATGGAAACGTGATCTAGTAGAGGATTTGGTATTTTTATTCGATCCAGTGTGATGGAAACGTGATCTAGTAGAGGATTTGGTATTTTTATTCGATCCAGTGTGATGGAAACGTGATCTAGTAGAGGATTTGGTATTTTTATTCGATCCAGTGTGATGGAAACGTGATCTAGTAGAGGATTTGGTATTTTTATTCGATCCAGTGTGATGGAAACGTGATCTAGTAGAGGATTTGGTATTTTTATTCGATCCAGTGTGATGGAAACGTGATCTAGTAGAGGATTTGGTATTTTTATTCGATCCAGTGTGATGGAAACGTGATCTAGTAGAGGATTTGGTATTTTTATTCGATCCAGTGTGATGGAAACGTGATCTAGTAGAGGATTTGGTATTTTTATTCGATCCAGTGTGATGGAAACGTGATCTAGTAGAGGATTTGGTATTTTTATTCGATCCAGTGTGATGGAAACGTGATCTAGTAGAGGATTTGGTATTTTTATTCGATCCAGTGTGATGGAAACGTGATCTAGTAGAGGATTTGGTATTTTTATTCGATCCAGTGTGATGGAAACGTGATCTAGTAGAGGATTTGGTATTTTTATTCGATCCAGTGTGATGGAAACGTGATCTAGTAGAGGATTTGGTATTTTTATTCGATCCAGTGTGATGGAAACGTGATCTAGTAGAGGATTTGGTATTTTTGAATAGCTTCAATAATATATTTTTGGCATATATTCGTTGTACATTTGGTACGTCAACGCTATTTAAAATAACGTTTGGTATATTTGCGGCACGTTCCAGGGAGGAAGATACTCTAAGTATAGCTCTGCTGGATATGATAAGGTTTGCTGACGATATTGCATTGGTTGCTGAAAGCGAAGAAGAACTGCAAGAGGCCTTAACAACCATGCAAAGCATTCTCCAAAATAACTATAACATGAAGATAAAAAAAGACAAAACAAAGCTGCTGACTGTAGGCCGAACGCAACATCAGATGCGAATAGAGATGTCAGGAGTTCCACTAAAGAACGCCATTTAGTTTGTCTATCTCGGGAGCAAAATAACATGGGACGGTAGGTCTAAGAGCGATGTCGACAGCCGTATACACCAGGCTAGGCTTGCTTTCAATAAAAGGTCGAAAATAATTGAATCAAATAATATAGACCTAAAGCTGAGAATACTCCTCATCAAGACCTATGTATGGAGTATCTTGATGTACGGCTGCGAAACATGGTGCCTATCCAAAATAGATAAACGGAGACTAGAGGATTTTGAGATGTGGTCCTATAGAAAACTATTAGGAATTTCCTGGAGAGACCACATTACAAATGAGGAGGTTCTCCAAAGAATCGAAGGAGGAAGGCACCTGCTCAGGACCTTGTCCGAAAGGCGTGCAAGATGGATCGGCCATGTAATACGACAAGAAGGCCTCTTGCATTCCATAATGGAGGGTATGACCGAGGGGACAAACTCTAGGGGACGCCCACGCCGAGAGTACCTGGAGGACCTGCTGGTGGACGTGCGCTGCTTATCATATGCAGACCTCAAAAGAGCCGCACAAGACAGGGAAGAATGGAAGAGGAAACTAAAGGAAATTGCTGCAAACCAATCCGAGGATTGAAACCAGAGAGAGAGAGAGCTCTGCTGTAAGACCACCATTCAGAATTGAAACGTTGCTTGAAATGGCTTTAGCTGTGTTTGGTGACCAGATCTGAAGAGCTTGGTACTTCCCCCACCTTCCTCTTTCCCATCATCTACCTTCAGCCTCACAACATACCCCAATTGGGGATACCATAGTCTCACTGGCTTCCGACGGGAGCAGCTGGGACGTATTCACACAAGCAAATGTCCCATCGTAGTAGTGAATAAATGCGATTCCAACTAGAGTCACTTACTGATCTGAACAGTTTTATAAAATCGACCGTCTAATTAAATACTTCTCCTAAGACATTTGAATTTTAATTTCAGCGTGATCATTTCAACCTCCCGCAAATTATTTCCATTCCATGGACCACGAGGTGAGCAGCGAGCAGCGAGTGCGGCAACGAGCGGCCTGGACCGTTTTTCATTGTTTAAAACCACCCCTTCCGGAGGCCGCTTCATCCGCAGTTATTACCCCCGAGCTTTTGTCTCGTCTCGAAATTGAGTTTTTCATCTCTCCATCCCTCCGTCCCTCCATCCCTCTATTTCTCCCTCTGACACTTTGAACGACGAAATTAAGTCAGTCGCACCGCCCTTAATAGGGACGAACGCCTTTAGACCACAGGAACCTTTTCGAAACGATTTATTGCAATGTTAAATTCACCGCAAGTGATTTGATCATTATTAAATTCAGTTACAACGTGTTTAGGACACCACATAATGTATCCGGGGGATATTCGTCGATGATGAAGAACCCAATTTTAAATAAAATCAATAAATTGTAGATTTATGGGTGTATTCTGTTATTTTTCTAGAATTACATATCTACATGGTACGGAAGATTTTTTAATGAAAGACGTCTTCTCAAAATATCATTGATAATCTGATACGAACAAGCACGGCTTTCCATGGGTGTACATGTACAACTTTAAATTAAAATTCAATAAACACACATATTAATTTGTTGTAGACCACTTTTATTTTATAAACACTCTACTAACTAATACCTAACCATTTGGCACACGTACGTGCGCTTAGATCTGTTAAACTACTCAACGGATTTTCATGCGGTTTTCATCAATAGATAGAGTGATTCTTGAGGAAGATTTATAGTTACATATATAATTGGTCAAGGCTTTATGTAAATTGGTTGAAATATATAATATGTCTGGCCAAGCGGCAGCGGGCTGGAAAACGGAAGGTGTGGATTTGATTTAACAGGTGTTGGTTATAAAGGTTGGGTAATGGCGTGGCGTTGTGTTTCGTTAGCTACAGCAACGTGTGGCCGGGTGTGCTAGTTAATCATAAAATGAATGATTCAAAGTACGAGTGTTCGATTAAATACATCATTTTTATTATTATTTCGAAGAAATTGAACAAACGTTTTGAAATTTCGTGAATCTTTTCGAGATAATCGATTTTATTAAGAGCGTTTAACCAGCCAGCGGACGAAAATCCACATTTCGTCGAAAGTTGTTCTTACGATCGTGCAGGGCGGTTACAATGAGCAAGATTAATTATTCTCCGTACCAGCTTTTTTAAATTATATAAATTAGCTTTAATTTATACCTTCATCCAAAAATGCTGAAAGGCGTGATGATAAAACTATTAAAATAATGTACTTTTTGTAGTTATTTTTTTATTATAAGTATTTATCATTTTTCAATAATGTCTAAATTTAATAAGTAATTTAAAAAAATCTGAAATGTATTAGTTTGTAGGTGCGCAAATAAATACACAACGGACCAATTTTCGCCAAGAAACACATGTACGTACATATTTTTTAATGATTTTATTGAAACTAAAATTAAAATTCTAAAACATACGTTTGCTAGATAATATATTGATTTATTTTACTGCATGATTATATTATTTGAAATGGGTGTGGTATAATACAAAAACTTTTTTGAAAATTGAACAAATCTGCCAACGACCTATGCAATAACCTTATTATACTAAAAATTAAAAAATTTTCTCTAAATTTATTACATACGAATGCTAGATAAAAGAACAATCTTTCGAAATCCATTTATAATTTTTTGTGGAAAAGAGTCAATACGTCTAAAAACTTTTTTGAAAATGACATATTTCCGGTTTTCTCTGGTAATGCCCTCTTAACCAGTCCGAGGCCTAGGAGCCAGAAAGTCTTTCGAACATTGACTAAATCATTTTTTTTCAACGTGAATAATCACGCTTACAAGAATTTTCCTGGACTATGACGTCCCCAATTTTTATTTTGTTGTGATTTGATTGAATAGCAAAGTTTTAAAAATTTCTCATAAAGAGGAACGCACTATATCCTGTCAAAGAAAATAATTATAATCACTTACATAAGCGCTCGTTTATTAATGTTTTACGTTAGGTCCGACACTTTGATATCCATTATAAGAAACATTTGGACCGCAGGAAAAACGCACAAGAATTCCTCTTGATATTTTCGCAATGCTTATCCGACCTTATTTAACGCTTTGTTAAAACCCCTTTCTGCCGAAAAATTCTCGCATATTAAAACATTTCTTTTTTCAGTGCCCCTCAACTTAACAGTCCGTTATAATAAATATTATCTCATTAAGAATATAAATATTTAATCATTGAAGTGGAAAATAGTATTAATAAATTTAAAGGGAATACGAAACAGAACTAGACAAAGAAAATAAGAAAGGTAACGGTCACAAGTGGATCAATGTCTAATTACAGATATTATCCCCAACTAGTTCCCATAGTTTTTGCTGCCATTTTGTATGATTATAATTTTTTTCGACATCAATCAATTCATCAAATCTTCATAATTATTGTATTCGATTCGAATTTTGAGATTAAAATTTATGTACCTAAGAAATTTGTACTATACTCGTTATATATATTTTTGGAGTGATTTTTTTATAAAGGGGGCCAAATATGTGCTCCACTTTACTTCTAACCAATGAAATGTAGAGCGTTCTCATGCAATCTTAGGACAAATAATGTCAAAGTCGTGACAATAATAGGCCATTTGAGAAAATGAGAGCATCTTCAGATATTGTGGTAACTTTTGCTCCACTTAGTAAGAACGATGCTTCCCTAACAACCGGCATCCTTTCTTGCTTTAGTGAGATGGGCAACACTTCATTACTGTAATCAAATGTAATATTGAAATAATGAATTTAATATTTAAGGTAAATTTTAAATCAAAAATGTTTAAAGATTGAAATTTCGTCCACCGCACCGCACCCGTCCAAAAGTAAACTAAACTATTCGGGCACGTAGCGGCCTGGGTGCGGTGGTGTTGGTGCAGTATCGTTGCGATAAGGTCGGGACTATGCGATACTTTTCCGCAGCACATTTCTCTCGCCGTACGACGTTCAACATACTGGAGTCACGCGGTGCGGCCATATGTGTCTCGGCCTTTGGTCCTACTCAATTCAGTTCATTTTTTTGTAATTTAGTAAAACCTTTTGTTACTCTTGTACAAATATTAATCCACTCCTGTAGCCTTAGTGAATAGTTTCATTAACCCACACACTAAATGTTCACACATCTTTCATCGGTCACGAAATTATCCACTCGAGCGACAGCGACTTAAAAGATTTTCTTCTCTTTGCTCGTGATTTTTTGGAGATCATTTTGAATATTTTCCACCCACATTAAAAAAGTCATACTTCCGAATTTTAAAATGGAGACATAGAAAATTATTATAGTTCTATACATGACATTACATTGTAGCCAATGAATTCACCTATTTGTTATCAATATCACATACTTTATAGAATTTATAGAAAACAAATCATAAAATCGTAAACTTTGTTCCAAAAACTTTGGTTAAAAAAATGTGGTCCAATTTTGGACCGCTGTCAATATTTTGAAAAATATAGAATACAATTTTTGTTATAATTTAACTCAATTAAACCTACAGAATGTTTTCGATACACAAAACAATGCACCCTTATAAGCTGCCAATGAAATGATGATATTTCTCATTGTTCTTTTTTGTTATTTTTTGTTGTGATACATAAAATAATTGTATGTTATTTTTAAGTTTAAAACTACTATTATGTAATGATATTATTTTTCTTACTTTTCTACTCTATTATATGTTTATTTATAAAAGGCAGTATAGCCGTTTATGTATTTAAAATAAAATAAAATAAAATAAAATAAGAAATTTGCCTTGAAGATATTAAATAAATACGACCTTCGCACAGTTTGAGATGCAACGGAGCACCGCATAAGACACCACCGAAATTTATTTTTCCATTTATCTTGTATGCCACAATACTTCTCCCGTTTCTATGTAAAAAGGCTCTAGCACAAAAAATAATGTTTTCCAGGCACCATGATTTCATTTAACGGGACATATTTCACTGGGCGAAATATATATTCTTCTGCGAAGGTTTCAGATATTTTTTTCAATCTTCGCCTGGAATCAAACCCGAACATATAAAGCTCAATTAGGGGGTTGTTTAGTGTGAGACATTATTTGGCAAGACAATAATGTATGATAAGGGAGAACAAGGGTGAGAAATGCAAAGCTGGGAAGCAAACACACCCCTAAATTTTGACACAAAAAGGTTTTTTTTTTATAAATTTATTATTTATTTTACACTGGAGGCCTATGTTATCACAGGGAATACTGCGCGTGGAGTATTTTTAAGGAAATGGGCTGACGTAGAGATTCATGTTGTGAGAGGGTGGAAAAACAATAGGTTATTTCGGAGTAGAGTTTTGAACTTAATAACGATCTGTTTTCATACAGTGTATTCAATTGCTTAGCTATTGGAGCGACAGCGCAATTTAAAACTTTTTTCTCCGATCGCTCGAGATTTTTTTGTGACAATTTTGAATATATTCCACCCAGATTAAAAAAATAATACCTCCAATTTTTAATATCGAGATATACAAACTGATTAGAGTCCCATATAGCCAATGAATTCACATATCTTTGGTCTAATATCACATGTTCGAAGGATTTATATAAAAAATATAATAAAATTGTAAATTTAAACTTAATTACTTACCAATAAGGGAAAATTTGACAAAATTGGCAGCAAAGCAATCCGACGTATTTTAAATAGTGCCATATTGTGGCAAAAAGCGCTCCAGTGGTTAGTAGCTCAATTTTAGTAATTATTTATGTGAAATACTGCCAAAGTTACGCAATGCGATGCAGCCACCTCTGGTCTGGAGCTCCAAAATACCTGAAAAATACCCTCGACTCTGCAGCAACGGGCGGTCCGTTTGATAGTTTCTCCCATCTTAACAGACGGATTGCAATCTTTAGAGCACAGGCGTCGGGTGGGAATGCTATCCTTGATCTATCGGTATTACAATGGAAGATGCTCCGAGGAACTAGCATCATTGATCCCTTCGGCACCGGTGCATAGTCGGGAAACACGCCAAACGCGTGCCCAACACGGTTGATATTTGTCACATAAGAACGGGTCGTTTCTTCGACTCGTTCTTGTGTTCAACAGCTCGGCTGTGGAATGATTTGCCGGCCTCTGTGTTTCCTCCTTCCTACAATATGGGTCTCTTCAAGACCAATGTTCATTCCTTCCTCTCCTCAAAAAGACCCTCCACTCAGCATCCCAGATGACATAGGCCCTGAGAGAAATTATTTTCCTAAGGGCCTCCTTCTGTGTGGAGTTAATGTAAAAAAAAATGCGATGTCTTCCTTTACCTTGTCACGCATTCAATCAATCTTTCGTCGAATTAAAACAGACCCCCAGACCACTCATACCTTTTTCAATCTCATAACCTCCTCACTTTCATTTCCTAGAAAGACCCTCCACACCGCATCCCCAAAGTCGATTTAAAAAAATCCCTGAATGATTTTTTTAATATTTTATATGAATACCTTCACAAGAGTCCCAACTGCTCCCTTCTGTAGTCTATGGGTATCCCCAATTGGGATATGTTATGAGGCAAATGGCATTGGGGAGGTGAAGGAGATGGGGAAGAGGAGGGTTGGGAGGTACCTGGCTATTCAGATCTGGTCACCAAACGCCTAAAGCTATTTCAAGCAACGTTTCAATACTGAACGGTGGTCTTACACTGGGGCAATAACGAGAGTATCTCCCACTCTGGAACGTGCCGGATATATGCTACATATTATTTTAAATGAATAAAGTTGTGAAATAATACAAATTAATCAAATAAAATTAAATGGAAACAAATAACATTGTTTAAATACCGCTACATATGTAAATATCAATATTATCAACACGTTTTGAAAACAAAGTTTTCTTCGTCTGGATAAGATTAATATGTAAATTTTGTAAATACACAATATATACTATTTTATGCCATCTGCAACTTTAAAAACTTTCTCTTGTATTGTAATGCATTAATTTTACTAAAATGTATCTTTATACCTTCCATTCATGAGATGTTTACTTTTTCAAGTTCATCTTTTTTATTTAAAACTTTGTCTGTGTATTGTAAACTTATATGTAAAAGCCAATCAGGGCGTTGAAATATTAATAAATATAGAGTAACTAGTAATTGCAAAGATTGAAGAAGTAATCAAATAAAATTTATTAGCGCATGCCGGGATTTAAACCCGAGTTTTCCGGATTGTTAGTCGAGAGTCTTGCCCCTCGACCACAAAGAGTTTTGCCCTACCAATTATCAGCTGAACGTTTCGTGAGAAAAATAATTATATCGCCAGGATGTTTTGTTAGCGAGTTTTTTGTTGGGATAAAAAACAACAACCGAAACTCTAACAAATATTCTTTTTGGCAGCTCTAAAGGCATTTTCTACAGATTAACTTGTAGTTAGTTGCTTTTTTATTTGGGTCAAGCTTTTATTAGCAAAACAACTAGGGCTACATTTAGTGGGAGGACAAATCAGTCATTGCTGCCTTTTGTGAAACGAATACGTGAACAAGCTGCGATAACGGTCGTGGGCAAAAAGCAAATAGACTCTTGTGTGGAGGGTTTGATGAAACAAAGGACGAAGTGTGTTCCATAATTAAAGCAAAAGTCATCAGCACTACCCGTGTAACTAATCAACCAAATTTCTGCCAGAGTTGAAGTTGGACCTTTTTAAGAGCTTTTAAGAGTTTTTGTTGTTAAGGTTAACGGCTTTGCGGCGCTTTTCATTAAAAACTTAATTTTAGGTTTGAGGCCCAAAATGCTCAAAAAAAAATTTTTTTTAACCAAAATAAATAGCTTATATTGAGGACGGATGAGAGCTGTTTTATTGAAGTGAAACTTCTTCAGCCCCGTTAGTGATTTGAAATTCGGATGAAATGGAAATGCGTCACTGAAATTTATTATTTGGGTCCTCGGTTCTAATATAATGCGGTAGATTCGCTCGTCGGCGCGGGCCTTCGATAGCGCAGTAGGCAAGGCGCTCGATAAGCCTCAGCGGCCAGAGAGACAGACATCAAGTGAACGGAGGTTCGAATGCTACGAAAAAAAAAAAAAAAAAAAAAAACATTTTTATTGTTGTGAAATCAACGTTCAATCTTAAAACCACTTTAAAATAAACAGCCAAAAGAAAAAAAGCGACTAAGGACTTTCTAGGTTCACTTCTACCGCGTTTGAATTTCACACTGTGATTTTTTTAATCTATTTATTTAATAAATAAATCAATAAGTTTAGAAGCAACATTGGCAATTATTTATGATTTTCTTTTTACATTAACTCCACACAGGAGACCCTGAGGAAAACAATTTTCCTCGATGTCTATGTCATTTTTGAGGATGCTGTGTAATTAGTAATTTTGGGGAAAGGAATGAGAAAAAATTTTGAGAAGGAAAAAGGTTTCATTTTTTTAATACGAATCCCGCACAAGAGTCCCAACTGCTCCCGTCTAGAGATAGTTTGACTATGGCATCCCCAATTGGGGTAGGTTGTGAGGCTGAAGGTAGTGGGGAAGGGGAGGAGATGAGAACAAGGAAGTACCTGGCTATTCAGATCTGATCACCAAACTCGGCTAAAGCCATTTCAAGCAAAGTTTTAATTTTGAATGGTGGTCTTATAGCAGGCGATACTGAGAGTGTCTTCCACTCTGGAACATGCCGCAAATATACTAAACGTATTATTTTAAATGAATTAATTGTGAAATAACACAAATCAATCAAATGAAATTGAGTTTGAGAATGAGGGGTGGGTAGGAATCTGAGGTTCAATGTGTCCAATGTCATCCATCCCTCTCACTGCGGTACAAAGAGAAAGGTTGAGATAGTCCGGCTGGAGAGGTAAAAAGGTCTCTCTCAACCAGTTTCTCTCTTAAATTTTCTATTAAAAGTCGACGAGCGCGAGAAGGTGGAAAGACGCAACCGCCGCAGTCCAGGGCAAACCTCACCCCATGAACCTAAGTACTAAGTCACCAAATGTAACCACTTGGGGTGACCTACGGCAGGGTTATCCAATAAATGGTTCCCGGGGCGGCAGTACCTATCTATACCCGCGACCCAATTTGATAATTATTAAAAAAAATGCGGTTCCTGATACTCGTATGAACAAACGACGAAATATAAAATATAATTAGTAAAAATGATTTAGGGAAGCAATTTGATGGACGTAAATTTAAATTACAAATGACAGATTTACGTGGGAACGCAATTTTGTCGTACATAAATTAAAATTAATGCATAAAAATCTTTGTGATGATGTTTTATTTTCATGTTTATATTTCATTATTATTTTAACACAGTAGGAATTGTGAGATTTAAAAAAATATTTATTACGAGTATAACAAAAAATTGTAGTGTTTTTTTTTTTCATTTTTTCCACACAGAATACCCTGAGGAAAATAATTCCCCTCAGGGTCCATGCCCATGTTTAACGGCCGGCGTAGTCCAGCGGTTAGGCTCTTGACTAGCACTCCGAAGGTCGCGGGATCGAATTCCGGCATGGCACATAAATTAAATTTGATTAATTTGTGTTATTTCACAAATTGTTTATTTAATATAATATATAGTATATTTACGTCACGTTCCAGAGTCGAATGTACTCTCAGTATCGCCCTGGTGTAAGAGCACCATTCAGAATTGAAACGTTGCTTGAAATGGCGTTAGCCGTGTTTGATGGCCAGATCTGAATAGCCAGGTACTTCCCCACCTCCCTCTTTCCTATCTCCTTCCCCTCCCCATTACCTTCAGCCTCACAACATACCCCAATTGGGGATGTCATTTTCCCACTGGCTCCAGACGAGAGCAGTTGGAACTCTTGTGCGGTATACATGGGGATTCTGTTTGGTGATTCTGTTTGGGGATTTTTAGGAATTGGAAGGAGAGGAATTTCTGAAAAGGAAAAAAGTTTTCAGAGGTGGTTAGGAATCTGGGAGTCAGTGTGTCTAGGAAAGACGGACGTATGAATCTATCCCTCTCACTGCAGTGCAAAGCGACGCTCCAAAATGGAGAGGTCAAAAGGTCTCCCTCAACCAGTCTCTCCTGATCTGGCTTACCACGCAATTGGTGGTAAAACGCCACCAAGAACCGGACAAACCTCACCCCGTGAACCTGGGCACCCCTGCTAAGTCAACAAAGGTACCGAACCACTTGGGGTGACCTGTAGCAGAGGTGCTGGTCTCTAATAAATGGTTACCGAGGCGGTAAAACCCATACCGGTCTCCCAAATTGAGACATCAACCAAAGATTCATCTAAAATCGCGAAAAATCGAATTTAGCGATGCCCTACGTTTAAAAGATTTTTGATTAAAAAAATATAATTCAATTTGGTTTGGTATTTTGGCTTTAAATCCAAAATTCAGTTTAGTGTTAAGACGCCGCTATCAGAATTTCTACCGATTTCTTACATACATCTCCCTTAAACATTTGAAGCCTTTAGGCTCGCAAAAAATAGAAAAGTATGCTTCGAAAATTATTATAAACACTTTTGTTTCAGTTATTTTACAAGTTATAGTGGTGAAAAAAATCACAATGTTTCTTTTAATGATACTTAAGATACCTTCGACGAGATTTTTGCTCTATTTCAAACGAGTCGTGTTTCATTAATCTACCACCACTTTCTGACCCTCAAACATACAGAAACCACTGTGAAGACATCGAAACAATTTCCTCAAAATATTCTCACTCGAAAGTTGTTATCGTTGGAGATTATAACTTACCAAACCTAACATGGAAAGCAAACAACTGTGGTCTCATCACAAACGAAAGTGAAAACGATCGTGCACGTGAAGTTTTGGACATGGTAAACTTTCTAAACTTTCACCAACATAATTTTATATATAATAATAACAATCGCTTATAAGACTTAGCTTTATCAAACTATCCTAAAATATCTGTAGAACTCTCAAATGACCCACTCCTACCAATAGATAATCACCACCCTCCCCTATACATTAAATTAAATATTAAATGCGATAATGAAAGAATACCTGTACAAAGAGTCCTAAACTTTAAACGAGCCGACTTCGACTCCATTAACAGCGATCTCTCAAATACAGACTGGTCTTTTTTATCCGATGAAAACATTGATGAATCTATAGACCAACTTTATTTAAACTTTTCTAATACTATTGAATCCTATGTACCTTTTTATACACCGAGAAACTATACCTACCCGGTTTGGTTCTCACCAGAGCTTACTGCCTCTCTTCAGCAAAAAAAGAGTCAACACAAAAAATTCAAACACAGCAAATCCATAAGTGATTATATAATCTTTAGCGAAACCAGGAAAAAATGTAAAGATCTTTCCAAAAAATGTTACAAAAAGTATATAACCTCTATCGAGGAGACTGCCTTTAAATCCAAAAATCTTTGGAAATTTCTTAAAAAAATAAACAATGAAAACACAGAATACCCGCCAATAATGCAAATGAACGGAACCAGTGTAAACAATACACAGGACATTGTAAACCTTTTTTCGGATTTCTTCAAAAATGTTTATGATGAAGAAACCCCAGATGACAAAATACCTGATTACAAATTTAGCAAGACTACACACTTAACGCATTGCCATATCACACAAAAACACTGCGAACAGAAATTACTTTCCTTAGACACTGACAAATCCACTGGCCCAGACAACATTCCACCAATATTCCTCAAAAAATGCTCTAATACATTATCTAAACCACTCACATTATTATTCAACCGTCTCTTGACCCTTGGACACTTTCCAGACCGCTGGAAATCTAGCTTCATTACACCTATCTACAAAAAAGGAGACGACACTAATATAGCCAATTATCGCCCCATTTGTATACAGTCAGTACTACCTAAGCTTTTTGAATCACTGGTCCTTGATGAAATCTATCCCAAATTAATAAAATTAATTGACCAAAAACAGCACGGTTTTATCAAAGGTAGATCTACCGCAACTAATTTAACAATATTTCAAAATTTCATAATACAATCTTTTGCAGAAAATAAACAAGTCGACTGCATATATACAGACTTTTCGAAGGCATTTGACAAAGTATCCCATAAACTACTAATCCAAAAACTATTTGCTCTAGGAATAAGGGATAACATGCTAAAATGGTTTACTAGCTATTTATTAAATCGTAAACTGTTTGTGAAAATAAAATCATGGATGTCGAAAGCTTTCTGGGCTACTAGTGGCCTACCACAAGGTAGTCACCTTGGCCCGGTTTTGTTCCTCATTTTCATCAATGATATAACCAATTGCTTCAACGATGTCGAGGTATTGCTCTTTGCTGATGACATCAAGCTATACAAGAAAATAACTGATGTAAATCATTGCCATATACTTCAGTCAAATATTAGTATGTTTAAAGATTGGTGCGTTCAAAATAATTTATTCTTAAATGTAGAAAAGTGCAAAACTTTGACTTTAATAACACAGCTTTAGAAAGAGTCACGGAAATGAGAGATCTTGGAATTATTTTGGATGAAAAAATAAGTTTCGCTAATCATATCCACCAAATTGTAAACAAAGGTATGAAAACACTAGGCTTCGTACTAAGAACAACCAAAAACTTTAATTCCATACAAGTCATTAAATTATTATATGTATCTCTAGTTAGAAGTCTAATGGAATATAACTCGGTAGTTTGGTCTCCATCTTACAAAATTCACATTAATAACATTGAGCGAATACAAAAAAAATTTCTGCGTTTTATAAATTTTAAATTAAATATCCCACTAGAAGACTTGAAATATAATTTATTATTAAATGTTTTAAAAATACACACACTAGAAGACAGACGTAAAATAAACGACTTAACATTTTTATTCAAAATACTTAACTCTAAATTTGACTGTTGCGAACTACTGCAACTCATAAACTTACGAATACCGACAGTAACTACACGACAAAATACACTATTCTACTGTAGCATTCATAAGCGGAACTACATTGCCCACTCTCCAATACAACGATTTCACACTATGGGAAATCAGTACTTAAGTGATATTGACATATTTGACATAAACTTGGCGAAATTTGTTGATCTTTTAAAAAACTTATTATTCCAAAACTATTCCTAAACCTATCTGTTTTTCTGAAAACCCTGTGTTTTTGTATTTTTATGACTTGTGTGCTTTTTTATCAAATTTTATTTTTATTATTCTGTATATGTTAAATAATCTGTCATGAATCATTTGTACTACCAAAATGTAAAAGCCCATTGGGCGTTAAATAAATAAATAAATAAATAAATAAATAAAATTAAACATTTTTGCAATTTTCGAATAGATTTTATCGTTTTAAATATTAGCGTGCTCCTCTAACATTCGTAATTACATATCTCTCCATCTTCTTCTTTTTGAGCGCGGATGCGGCGCCTTAAATAAGTCGCGTAGCCATTCCTCCGTGAATCTGCTTTTTCATGTTACTCGTGTTTACTCCGTGCATAATAAAAACCTAAATGAAGTAGTATCTATGATGATGTTTCACGTTTCTTTCTTTAAAAAAAAAACCCTGTAGAGTTTTTTAATGTAAATACATCTCAAGAGTTCCAATTGCCTGAAGCCAGTGGGGATGTAAGGCATTCCTTATTATTGGAATATAATGTTTTGAGGCTAAAGGAACTGGGGAGCGAAGAAAATGGTCAAGAAAAAGTCATTTCAAACAATATGATGCCAATCATGGTGTTATTTCAACAAATGGTGGTATTTAAAGTATCTTCCACGCTGGAACGTGCCTCAAATATACTTTACATTATTTTATGTCATTTGAATGTGAAATAATAAAACAAATCAAATTTTATTTTGCACGCAGAGATTTGAAACTCTGGCATCTGGATTCGTAGCCTAGGATCTTAACCCCTCAGGCCTTGACCTTATTCTGTCAGAATATTTTCGCTTGGCAAATAAATGGAATATTTGTAAAGGAATCCGAAAAGTAAAAACTGTTTTTGATAGTTGACAAAATATGCTTTCATTATTATAAATAACAATGTAATTTTTTAAATATGAAAATTTTTAATGCAAACTTTGAAAAGTTTTATAAAAGCCTCACCTATTTTTATAACTAAAATTACTGGTAACGAAAAAAATTGTAAAAACATACATACATTTTATAACTACTGGAGCGCTTTTAGCCACAATATGGCACTATGTTAAGTACCTAGGATTGCTTTGCTGCCAATTTTGGCAAATTTTCCATTATTTGTAAATAATTAAGTAGACATTTACGATTTTATAATATTTTTTTTATAAATCCTACGAATATCTAATAATCGACAAAAGATAGATGATTTCATTGGCTATATAAGAACTATAATCAGTTTGTATGCCTTCACATTAAAGTTCAGAGGTATGATTTTTTTAATGTGGGTGGAAAATATTCAAAATTAGCTCCCAAAAAATCGCAAGCAATCCGAGAAAAAAGTTTTAATTTGGTCTGTTGCTCAACTGGTTAAGAGAAACCTATTATATAAGTTATCATCACCTCAATTTACATATAGCGCGGTGTAGTTTTCTATCCAATACCATTTAGATCACATTTCTCACTACGATGGTAAGGGAGACACAAAGATCTCCATAATACCTAAATGGGTTGTTTGAAATGAAAAAAATAACCTGAGGGGTTAACCGCCTGATCGATGAATTAGTAAGAGTTGAACCATGTAATAATGTTCAACTTGACGAGTGTTTAAGCTGCGCTCGAAAAGAGCAATAACTGTTGTCGTTTTGATGTCAAACGATGGGAATTAATGGAGTTAAATAACACTTTGTTTTGATGTGTGATTTCGGCTTATTTTCCTTTATGCTTTGAGGAATTCAAATTTTTAAAGATACCATAATTACCTCTTATTCCGACTAAACGCTCCGATGCGTACGATCTAAGAGTTCTTACGAAACGGGTAGCCATTATTTTTGTGCGGATCCCATTTGACTCCAGTTTAATTACCAGCATCCGTGCGTGCAAAGCGTTTACTTCATTTTTAGTCTAGTTTCTCCTACTTTTGGTCTTTGAAGATGGGTATCCGAAGAAAACTTTTAACCGCTGCTGACGCACACGTATGTGATTTGGAAATGCAAGAGACATGGGGGTCGATTCTCCAATCGAGGCCTCTCGCAATCGCCGTCGAAAATACATACATTGATCGACTTGATAATTTTTGAGTCTCGTCGAAGGTATATACTTATGTAGACGAAAAACGTCATTTCACTCGAACAACGAGTGGGTTGAACCTGTTGACACTGACCTAACTGTCAAAATCTAGTACATCGTATCCCAACTTCCTAACCAAAGATGGTTTCGCGCTAGGGACAAGCAATGCATTTTTATATAAAGTTGTTCTAATGGTTTCGCGCTAGGGACAAGCAATGCATTTTTATATAAAGTTGTTCTAAAGTTCCATATAATGGACAATTCCCCTTAGGACCTGCGTAATCTTTGAGAATGCTGGGTGGAGGGTGTTTTGGGGAAAACAAGGAGATGAAGTTCTGAGAAGGAAAAAGGTTCGAGGGGTGGGTAGGAATCTGGTGGTTAGTGTCTTATGTCAGGAGTGACGGACATATGAATCCATCCCATCCACTGTGGTACAAGGCGTTGTTCTGAGTGTGTCCTGCTGGAGAGCCCGAAAAGTCTCCCTCAACTATTCTCTCCGATCCGTCCTGCCACGCAGGTGGTGGGCAGATCCATCTATTACCAAGACAAACCTGGACAAACTGCACCTGTACTAAGTCACCAAATATATAAATAGCACAATGGGCCTATGGCCTAATAGCTCACGGGAACTAGTCGTAAACCGTCTCCGCAAAAAAAAAGTCGCCAAACTTATCGAAACATTTGGGATGACCTACGTCAGAGGTGTTGGTTAACCAATAAATGGTTTCCGGGGCGGCAGTATCCGTAACTGCCTTCCAAATTAGCCGCAGAGTAGATTTCTCATTTCATTTGTTGAGCGATGTTATAAATAAATATTAATCTCAAAAACACGATCGAAAACGTGCTTATTACAGAACTATGATAGTCAATACGGCTTTAAATAATGGACATTTATTTGAAAACAGCCCAAGATACGAGAAACTTCAGCCTTTAGTTTAGATTTAATACTCAGACATATTCGGGTTGAGAGTTGAAATAAAACTGGCATCCATTATTTTTACACGCAACCCATTTGACACCGGCTTAATTGCCAGAGCCGAGAGTATTTACTAAAGTTTCCTTTACTCTAGTCTCTCCCACATAGTTCCAGTCTCCCGCCTTTGGTCTGTGGAGATATCCGAATATTAAAAGAAATAATATCAAACTACAAGCCACGATTCCAATAAAATCGGACTTATTACAGAACTGAGATAGCGAATTAAACATTAGACATTTATGGAAGAAAATAATTGGTGGACATTACTTCTCCTAATCTGGCAGACAGACATAAGCGTCCATTTCGAAAACGTGCTTGAAATAAAAATGGTACCAATTTGGCAAACGAGCCGTGAATTTTACTTCTTTTTAACGTCAATCTTCCAACGCCTCTTTTTTCCCTAAGGGAAGGAATTTACTAAAAAAACTGATTCCATTCTCCTGAAAAATAAATCCAACCTGCTTTTGTAAATCAGCTGATAAAAAAAGTCATCATCAGGACAACGAGAAAATCAGAGTATTTTTTATGCTTTATTTTGACAGAATGTTGTAGTAAAAGTAATGCCGAACATTGAAATAACAGATTTATCCGGATTTACGGTATTTTAACGATTCACAAGCGTATGAACGAGATCTGTAATTTCCTATTTTTGCGTAGCCTGGTTATTGATTAGAAAGATTAGAAAAAAAGTATGGAAGATTGAATAAGATTTTAGTACTAGCGCAGACCCATAAATACTTACGGAATATAAAATTAAAAATAAATAGTAAAATGTGAAAATTTACATAAATACACGATACTTTTGCTCTATTTTAATTTAAACCAGTCGTGTTTTATTAAACATTTTCACAATTCTCGCTTCAATTTTATCGATTTAAATATTAGTGCGCTCTCTCCAACATCAAATCACAATCCAAATCACTTATATCTCCATCTTCTTCTTTTTGAGCGGGGATACGGCGACGCCTTAAAACCCGTGTAAATTCGAATTAGTATGAACTATGAAGGGACGGTATTTCCTATCTCCTCAGGATAACCTGTCAAAGTACTCTTCACTGGATAACATATTTCCGAATTATGATTTAAAGATTTATGTATTCATAAATTCAGAGTTTGCTAATCGGTACCTGAACCTATGAATAGTGGCTATAATATATCGGATAAGTTAGCCGAGTTTTATGTCTCCTGTGAGTATTTATTTATTATAATGGATTGTTATCAAGAGGATGGTGAAATACTCTCTGAATAATTTTGTACTACAGTATTTTGTAACGATTGAAAATTGACTTATAAAATAGTTTTTAAAAATTGGCGATAATATTTTGTTCAATTGGACATTAATTTTGTCCATTATGACATGGGCGGGAATTGGAAATAGGAGACAGTTTTGGGAAAATGGCGACAATTTTCACAAACTGGGGACGATCCCTAAATATCGGTATCAGTTTTTGGAATTCGGCGACAATGTTTTGTCCATCTTGGACATTAATTTTGCCGACTTCGACCTTACCCATTTGTACATAGATAGGATAAAAATCGAGATATTTAAAATAGTTTTCATAAATTGGCGACGGTCTTTGAAAATTGGCGACAGTTTTTGGAATGTATCGACCACATTTTGTCCATGTGAACATAATTTTGTCCATTTTGACATAAAGCGTGGTATTTTTTCTTTCTCACCATTTGGTCCATGTTTCAGGCTGAATTTAGTCTCACGCTGACCGCACGCGCACCATCTGCGCTGATGGTCGAGATATATGAACTTCTAGGAAGCGTTTTTTAATGGCGCGTAGCTATCAGCGAGCAAGGTGGTCAGCGCTGATGGCTACGCGGCCGTACGCGTCGCGCGTCGGCACCGCGTAGCTGTCAGCGCTGACGATTGCACGAGCGCCTCTGCTTTCAGTGAGCGTTCTAGTGTCGAGCGGAGCGGACGTCGTTCAGAAAAACATGCTTCTTATCTCTTGAAAACAGCTAGAATCAACTAGTTAAGGTCTAAAGACCAGTTTAGTGTTTTGTCGGGTCGGGAAAAATAGTATTATTGTAACATGTGATTATGAGTTGAGCGAGCAAGGTGGTCAGCGCTGATGGCTACGCGGCCGTACGCGTCGCGCGTCGGCACCGCGTAGCTGTCAGCTCTGACGATTGCACGAGCGCCTCTGCTTTCAGTGAGCGTTCTAGTGTCGAGCGGAGCGGACGTCGTCAGCGTGTACAGGCATGGCGAATCGTTTTTATTTTTTTCGGATAGGTAGTACAAAGCAGCAATAACTAATACACTCCGCATTTTGGTCTTCGTCTGTACAGTAAGGTGGTCAGTACGATACTGAAACGAGTCACGCTGAGCCTCAGCGCTGACGAACTACGCGCTGATCTATGAACGCTGACGGTGAGCGTGAGACTAAATCAGCCTCAACCCTGATAGTGGGGGAGAATCAGCGATTTTGGTGGGACCTGTATGAGTTATTCCGAAAGGAAAAAATTAACAAATTAGCTTTAGGGGTTAATGTGTAAATATAATTAGTTAATTTATCAAAATAGCAATATTAATAAGCATAGGAAATGTTCGAAACTTTCAAAATATCTTCTTTCCCCCCCCCCCGAAAGTTTCTGGATTATTACAACCATATGACAATACACCTTAATTTTTTTTTATCATTAGAAAAACACTTACGGAACTGTCAAACATGTCATAATTTGAGAATGACATTTTCACAATTAAAATTTGATTTTTATGAATTTAATTGAAGTACTAACCTATGATACTCAACCAAATCGAATACTTTGAATTCAGTCAAGATTTAAAGATTTTTTAAATAGGCACCTATGTTAGGTACCAAATTTGAATGAATGTTTGTAATATATGAAAAATGAAAATTGTTTAAATAAAATTGCAATAGATGGCATGCGAGCTGTTTGAAAACTGAATGTATCGGGACTGAAAATATGGAACGCGGGAGAGGGGAGGAAAAAGCGGGAGGGGGTTGGCGGGACGGGGGAGCGGGAGAGGAGAGAGAGAGGAGGGAGAATACGTGAGGGGATGGAGACATGGGAGGGGAACGGGAAACCGAAGGGGAACGGGACGAAAGGGAAAGGACACTCAGAGAGAAACAATTTCTTCTTTAAGTAGCATTGCAACGCATGCCGGGAACTCGCTAGCATAATATAACAATAATATGGTAATTACCTTCTCCCACCGCTCATTGTTATATTTTTGTCTGTAAGTAGGTACCAACGTATTTATCTATGTTTATTTGTGTATATATATATATATATGTCGTAATTTTCAATACACTTTGTATCCTGATGAAAGTACCTACGGTTTTGAAACATTTAGATTTTAATAAAAATAAATAGTGGTTTAAACAAAGCTAATTACTTCTTCAATATTCGCAATCTACTTTGTGTTATCATTTTAATTAAATGAAACAAATCACTTTGTACACATCAAATATTTAATCAAGTTAATTATTTTCTTCTAATTAAAATGAAGCCACAAAGTGAATTAGCTTTTAATAATTGAAGAAGTTAGTAATAATTAAATCATCATTGGAACGGGAAAGCGGAGCCCACACGAAAAATCGGAATTGAACATGTATATTTTATGTATTTCGGTTCAACTGCTACCTCCATCGAAAATATAAAAATCTTTAAATAAGTCCGCCGGTTTCGGAACTTTTACGAGCGCTCTGTATTCAGTGTTCACCCTCGATTTATTTTTCCATCCACTTTCACCTCGCAGGTTACACGCTCCCGGACACTTAAACTGTTTCAAGGGCTCAAAAAACACTTGCTGACTGCGGAATAAAACAAAATCCCACGGGAACATTGTTCATTTCATTTTTACTACGCGGCTACGATAATAGGCACCTTACCTGCCGCCACCCGCATACCTCACGATACACCGCCCCGACGGAGCAAACGTCGACAAAGCTATTACAGCGGGGTTAAAATGCGACACGTAAATATAATATACCCAACGATTAGTTTACACGTATATAAAATATGACTGAAAGGCTGTCATTACGTTAAAAAGTTGAAAGGTACTATTTGATACTACCTGCAAGCTACATGCTCTCTGTTTAAAAAGCGAAAGTTGCTGACCTCTAGCGTAACATTTCGAAGCTAGTTTATTAGTGCAGATTTCTTACTTACAACGACATATTTGGCACTGTTGAAGTGATAGTTGATAAAACAGATTTCTGTATATCAAAGTCTTACATAGGTATGTCAACCATTGTGTATTTCTGTTTGTATGGGTTTCCTTTTTGGTTATAAATAATGTATTTTTCAGAAAAACATGCTTCTTATCTCTTGAAAACAGCTAGAATCAACTAGTTAAGGTCTAAAGACCAGTTTAGTGTTTTGTCGGGTCGGGAAAAATAGTATTATTGTAACATGTGATTATGAGTTAATAAATAAGTTGGAATTCGCCAGTGAAGAAATATTGTCTTTATTGAAGATCTTCTGCCACAAAAAACCAAACTTAACACTCTCAGTGAATTAACGTGTCATACTCAAAAGCGCTTAAAAAACATGTTTTTTAATATTGCTTGTCCATAAATACACAATTCAGTTTTTTTTACATTGGCTCCACACGGGAAAAAGGTATGAGGGTAGGGTGGGAAACCGGGGGTTAATATGTCCAGGAGTGACGGATATATGAATATATGCCTCCAACTGAAGTGCAAGGAGAGGGGTCGAGAGAGTTTTCTGCTTTTGTTTTGATTTTTAAAAGTTATCAAAGCAGACATTGTGCTGTCAAGTTCGAGATTTTGATTAAAATTCGTACTTATTGCCAAAGAAAATGATACCTAAAAACTGTAGGTGCCACGGAGTTGTAAAACATCATCACCTTTTTTATAAAAAATATGTTGTTTAAACTTTAACCTTTTTTTGTGAATATTGCACAAGAGTTCCAACTGCCGGGGCCAGTTGGCTTTGGGCATCCGATTAGTGGCCAATATGGCATCCCCTTTTGGAGCATGTTGTGTGGCTGAAGGTAATGGGGAAGTGGGAAGGAAACGGGGAGACCCAACCTAAATTAGACTAAATTTAATAAATATCCTTAAATACTTGTTAATCGGTTGGGTAAAATTTAAACAACGTTTATTAAAACGTTGGGGTTGGCGTGTTATTAGTGGGAAAAATACAATGTTATTTATGAAACAAGGCTTATTCTCTGCAATTTTAATGTTAGGAAACTTTCATAAAAGTTTTCCGAAGCAATCGCCCGAAACACGTTAATTATTTTCATGCCTTTCAATATCGTTTAATTCCTGTTAAAACTTTGACTTAAAATACAACTTAAAACCACAAAGTTTCAAGAAAATGATTATGCTTTCCATTAATATACACGGTCACTGGAAACTCGTCGTACAAGCGGAAAACTGACAAATTAAATTTGGAGTCGATTATATAGTATATTTTTTTATGTGAGTTTTCGGTTTCGAGTAAATAAAGTCCAAAATTCAATTGTTTTATGTCAAATGTTAAAAATCAGTCTCCAGAGGGTTAGTATCAGCTGTCGAAGAATGGACATGGCTTCTAAAGTTTTTTTAGTGGCCGGAAAAATTGGAATGAATGTATTTAAAAAAAATATACTATCACTATGAATTTACGAACACGTTATAAAGTTAATAAGTCATGAGTGTAAAATTAATAATTTACACCAACACAAACCTAACACAATTAAAAAAAAACAAATAACTAGATAGTTAGCCTTCCAACCAAAGTCAAGTTAAGTGGCAAAGTGTAAATGCAAATTCTTTGCCAGATTTTATTACAAACAATTTGCAGTACGCAAATAACTTATTTTCGCAGATCAGAAAAATGAGATATACGTTCCAATGTTCAGTTAATGGAAATACTAAGGTTTATGTTATTACATATTTGTAAAATGCATTAACTTTGTGTTTACAATAAAAACACATAAATTTGTTGTAGACCACTTCAGGAGAATGTTATAATAGTTATAATATTCTCCTATCGAAGGAAGGGTGCCTCCGAAACCGGTAGAGTGTGAACAAAATAAAAGTGGTCTACAACAAATTTATATGTTTTTTTTTGTAATTCAGGTTATTAGTTTAACTATTTTTTTATTTATATTTAATTTAACCGAGGGAGATGCTTAAATTCTGATGATAACCTTAAATAATAGATCAATGGGTTTTGAAAGTGAACCCATTTCTGAAGCGCAAACTACTTGAAACTTTAAACTGTGTGCCTTTCTGGGTGCAACCATTTAGACTTTAGACAATCCTTATAACTTTACTATGCAAGCGTCGGCGCTCTATGGACGTCGTAACACCTTTGTCACTTGCCATGTATTGTTAGCTGTAGACTCGTACCGTTAAAAGCTCCAGTTTGTTCTTTTTAAAAGTGTTTTTAACATAATGCACGAGGGCAAAATGGAAATATCATGTTCTTTTTTTTAGTTTGCTCTACTTTCCTGCGAGAATTTAAAATTCCATGTTTTTTTATAATACGCAGTTTATACAAAGCAGTATGTACATTACATGCTTAATTAAGTAGAATGTTAGATATTAATGTCAAGCGATCCATTTGTACTCATGCGCCATACTAAATACGAGTACTTATTTAAGTATTATTAAAGAAATTTTTCAAGTAAAATCATGCACCGATTTGTAATCAACGAAAAACTACCAACATTTATTCTTCTTTATGTGAATACCCCAAAAGAGTCTCAACTATTCCCGTCTGGAGCCAGTGAGACGGTGGCATCCCCAATTGGGGTAGGTAGGTTGTGGGGCTAAAGGTAATGCGGAGGGGATGGAGATGGGAAGTAGAAGGTAGGGAAGCGCCTGGCTATTCAGATCTGGTCACCAAATCATTTCAATCAACGTTTCAATTCTGAATGGTTGTCATATACCAGGGCGATACTGATAGTATCTTTCACTCCGCAAAAAAAATCATGGAGCTTAACACTTTCAATACACACGTCTAAAAGGGATCGAAATGAAAATCTAGTATCTTTCAACAATCTTCCGAACAGGCCCTCCATTGATATGCTTGGTGTAACCCTAAATGACCAGCTCAGGTATGGGGGCTCCATCGAAGCCAGAGTAAAGTTAGCCTCCCAAACACTGGGCGTACTGCTAACCTTGTAAAAATCACAAGTGCGCCCGATGGTTGAATTTGGCAGCCACCTCTGGTCTGGAGCTCCAAAATACCTGAAAATTACCCTCGACTTTGTGCAGACACGGGCGGTCCGCTTACTAGATTCTCCCACCTTAACACACGGATTGCAATCTTTAGAGCACAGGCGTCGGGTGGGAATGCTATCCTTGTTCTACCGGTATTACAATGGAAGATGCTCCGAGGAACTAGCGTCATTGATCCCTTCGGCACCGGTGCATAGTCGGGAAACACGCCAAACGCGTGCCCAATATTTGTACACGGTTGACATTTGTCACATGAGAACGGGTCATTTCTTCGACTCGTTCTTGTGCTCAACAGCTCGGCTGTGGAATGATTTGCCGGCCTCTGTGTTTTCTCCTTCCTATAACATGGGTCGCTTCACGACCAATGTTCATTCCTTCCTCTCCTCAAAAAGACCCTCCACACAGCATCCCAGATGACCTAGGCCCCGAGGGAAATTATTTTCCTCAGGGCCTCCTGTGTGGAGTAAATGTAAAAAAAAAACTATACACAATTGGACATTTTTAACTCTGCACTCTAACTCTCGATACTTTACAATAACAATAACTATAGATACCCTCTAATACAACCACCACCTTATGAAATCTTTTTTTTCTTTTAATTGTTTGTCACGGATATTTTTATTACTATACTTCAACTTAACCGATGCCCCCCCAACCTACCCCCTCCCTATTCCCACCTAAATAACTCAGCTCTTGAAATGTAATTTTTCGTTAGTATCTCAGGAATCACTACAATTGCATGCAATACCTATGTGGAAACCTGTAAATGGTTTAATTATTGTGACTCAAGTACTATTATGCTCAGTTATTAATGTAAACTGTTGGTCTCCCAAATAAAATAAAATAAAATAACCTAACCTAATTTTACGTTACCTAATCTAACCTAAAATATTTATGAAATAAGGTATCCATTAGTAATTATAATTAGAAGGCGTATACAAGTTTTGTTTGCGCTTACTAAGAGCAAAATATTTTGTCGTATTAAGAATGGGATATAGATTTTTTTACCAATAATGTAACTTCAATTAAATTTCACCCTGAACTTCGAGCGGAAACAAAAATATCCTTAATGAGGGCTTCCCCACAATATTTTTATCGAGGGAATTACTCTTATCTAGGGTGTGAAATAACACATTTAAATGAAAAAAAATAACACTAAGTTACTATAATAAGCCTTGAAAAAGCTTGAGCTAAGCGAAACCCGGTCGGCTGTTAAATATCTTAATATATAAAACAAAGTTGGGTTAGTTACGTTACACCATTTATAACACGATAACGGCTAGACCGATTTTTATGATCTTTGGTTTGTTGGTTTAGTCTCCGGCCCGAATAGCAGAATAACCATTAAAATATCTGAAAAATTCTTTTCCTCTTACATTTTTTATGGAACGAATGTTCATTTTTTGCAAGAGCTTCAGGAATATTGTGATAGTAAAATAGTGAGTAGTGAGTATATTAAAAAATTCAAAAACGTCAACCCGCTGATTGATTTGCTTTTGTTCTTAAACATATAATACTGTCCCTCTTTCATACACACTAAATGTCAACAGTCGAAAATGAGACAAACGGTGAACGTATGTCTGCACCCCTCCAAAGGAAAAATACAATCTATACTAACATTATAAATGCGAAAGTGCGTGAGTTTGTTTGTTACGCCTTCTTGCCTAAAACACTAAAACGATTTTATACATTAATTTTCAAAATTATTAATTATTTATTAATATTAATACATTTATCTATCAATCTATCTATATAAACCAAAATGAATCGCCGAAATGTACGTGCGCACTTAACTTCCGAACGATAAGTCTTTTTTTTGTGTTCGTTATTGTCTGGACAAGGTTTGTATAAAACTACTGGTGAACTTTGGCATTATGAAATTGTATAAAAATATTGTAATAAGTGGTACGCGAGCTGTTTGAAAACTGAATGTACCGGGATCGAATGTATGGCATGCGGCAGGGGGGAGGGGGAGGGGAAGTCGGGTAGAGGGTTCACGGGAGGCTGGGGGAGGGGAACCAGGGAGGGGGAGGGGAACCTGTGGGGGGGGGAGGGGAACTCGGGAGGAGGGTTCACGGGACGGGGGAAGGGGGGGGAGTGGAGGAGAGTAGAGGAGAGGGAAGGTAGAGGAGGCGGAGTGGGAACGCAAGAGGTAAATGGAACGCGGGAGAGGAAGGGGGGGCGGAAGGGGAACGGGACGAATGGGAAAGGACACGCAAGGAAAAAAAAATCTTTATTAAATGGAAAAGCAATGTAGTTAATAATAAAAAGTGGTGTATTACAATTGTATTTTTTTGTCATTAAAAATAATTTAACGTATGTATGTATTTATTTTATTTTATGTATGTATTTTCTATCATATGTACCTACAATATATTTTAATATAATATTTAACTCTTCTTCTAACACAGCAAACTTATTTTGTGGCACCATTATGATTGAAATTAATAAATTACTTCGTTTTTACCACTTATATTGTTTATAAAACCGACATGTTTCGTCAGCAAAGCTGACTTCTTCAGGGTTTTGACAGAGTTCTGTCAAAACCCTGAAGAAGTCAGCTTTGCTGACGAAACATGTCGGTTTTATAAACAATATAAGTGGTAAAAACGAAGTAATTTATTAATTTCAATAATATTTAACTGTTCACAAAAAGATGATTAAATTGATGATAAAATTCTAACATGCTTAGTTAGCTCTCAAAATCACCTGTTTCATCAAAATAAAATAGAGTAAAAATCGCACCTAGCGCAGCGAGAATTAAATAAATTGGATTTTTCATGAAAATTTAATTTCAACTTCGCTCTCTCGGTCAGTTGAAAATTTCATTTGTGAGTTTTTCCATTCTTGCGTCGCGATGCCCGCGCCGGTCAACTTTTCAACCCTTATAATAATATCTTGTTCCACATGTACGCTTTTTAGGGGCGGTTTTTGACAAGCTTTGCTTAAAGTTAAATTATTCTCGGCGTTTTGTACAAAAATGGTATGGAATTATACCGGTGACTCCCTCCGTGTCTCCGTGCCTGCTCGCCCTGAAACGTTCAGTTCAATCGTTCGTTGACATTTTTAACGTAATGATGTTATGAGTTAGGCACGAGATATTCAGAAAGAAGAAACGTAAATTATATAGGCTTCACAAAATTTGAATTTAGGAAGATATTTATCATGTTGAAAAGAAACGCCCAGACAAAAATTTTAAACATTTTGTTATTTCCGTTACGACGTAAAAGTGTCAAAAGCATTCAAATGAATAATGGCACACAATTTAAGCGAAAGTAAATCATTAAAACTATTTGATAGTTTTCGTATCTACAGTCTCCGTGGTTGAGAGGTAAGGCTCTCGACTAGCAATCCAAAAATCGCAGGTTCAATTCCCGGCGTGCGCAAATAATTTTTATGTGTTTAATATTTGTTATTTTACAATAAATTAATTAAAAATAATATATAGTATATTTGCGGCGCATTCTGGAGTGGAATGTACTCTCAGTATCGCCCTGGTGTAAGACGATTATTCAGAATTGAAACGTTGTTTGAAATGGCTTTAGCCGTGTTTGGCTAGCCTATATCACTCTCCCTGTATCTAGCCTACATCTCACCCCTGTTAAGTTATCTGACTAGCCTGGATCACTCTCCCCTTCCCCTCCCCTCTTGCCTTCAGCCTCACAACGTACCCCAATCGGAGATGCTATAGTATCAATTGCTCCAGATAGGAGTAGTAGGGGCTCTTGTGCGGTATTCACTTAAAAATGTCATCTTTGGGAATGCTGTGATGAGGATTTTTGATGCTGTGATGAAGTTCTGGGAAGGAAAAGGTATAAGGAGTGGGTAAGAATCTTGGAGATGGAAGTTTGAATCCACTCCTCCCAATGCAGTGCAAAGCGATGGGTCAAAAGTCTCCCTCGGTCTTCCGATTCGGCCCGCCACGCAATAAGTAGGCAGACACATCCGCCACCAAGACCAATACAAACTTCACTCCATGAATCCGGGCAGCACCCGTTGGGCACCCCTGTTAAGTTACCAAACCTAGCGAACCACTTAAGGTGACCAATGGCAGAGGTATTGAAATTATTATATATTTGATAGATATAAGTACAAAATATGGACAACATTTAAAATAACTGTTATAAAAAAACTATTAGAGGTAATTCAATGCTTTTGATCTTAAAATGTGTGAAAAAGGTTTTTTTTTGTATCTTAGTATGTTCGTCGCTCTGCAGATGTCTAGTCTGTAGACAATTTCTTGCCACGTATGTGAAATCATTTCGGGAGTAACAGAAATTCGCTCCCGAAGGTGATCCAAATCCTGAATCTTCTCTGCGTACACAATGTTTTTAATGAACCCCCAGAAAAAGAAATCCAAAGGGGTAAGGTCAGGACTTCTTGGAGACCAGGCAATGGGGGTTCCTCCACCAACGATACTGAACGGCAGTCGTAGGTGCGCCCACAGTCGACCGTGGCTACTGCGCATCTAGTGTGCGCATAGCAAGGTCACGCTACCTCCTAAAACAAAACTTACATTCACCAGCTAGCGTTCAATGACAGAAAATTA
Source organism: Limnephilus marmoratus (assembly GCA_917880885.1). NCBI lineage: Eukaryota > Metazoa > Arthropoda > Insecta > Trichoptera > Limnephilidae > Limnephilus > Limnephilus marmoratus. Next base: position 4,336,932 of record OU862923.1, read on the forward strand.
CACGTTTAACAGAAAGGGTTTCGGTGCTATAATTTTTAAAAATGTTGGTATGCTCGCTTTGAGCAACGAACGGTGCACACATCGAAACATACTAAGGTATGAAAAAAATTTAACTTTTTCCGCACATTTTAAGATTAAAACCATTGAATTACCTCTAGTTAATAGTTTTTTATAACAGTTATTTTAAATGTTGTCCATGGTTTTCGATGATCCTGTATTTAAATCATTTTTAAAATTAAATACAATATATGTGTGTTTTTAAAGTAAATGCACTCCAAACACCCTTAAACTAATATACCGCTAGCAAAAATATTCAGCAAACTCATATTTTAATAGAATCAGTGACACAGAAACCTTTGAAAACCTCCCTCCTAGTTACAAGGAAATATTTTAAAGTTCAACCCGTCCCCCAGGTGAAAGTGCGAAACTTTATGAATAAGATAATCCGCGTTGTTAGTCACAGCGAAAATGAATTACGAGATACCTGCTCATTTCCAAACAAGGATGAAATATAAGCTTACCAGCATCAAACAGTATCAATGGCCTTGCGACTGCCTACACACTCTATTCACAAATAGATACAAACGGAAGTTCTGCCATCTATTTTGTTTAATTAATAGTCTTGCGTCTGCGTGGTTGAATTTATGGCTTCGAATGCATGTCTGCCACCGCGCCCTATCTGCCGCACTATATAAACATCCGTGTACGTGAAATTTCAAGCAGAGTTACCGTTGTAATTCGGTTTTGAATTCAAGAATTCGTTAAAAGATGTCCCCACTTCCGTCAGTAGCTCGCATGGGGATGTTTCCCCCATAGGTATAATTTCTACAAATTTGTGAATTTGAGTATCTCTTCGGATATGGAAAGATTGACGCTAATACTTAGTTGTGTTAGTTATTTGTGAATAAGCGGCTATATATTACAAATGACGTCATTTCCTATCCCGGTTACTTTGTCCCGGTGACTAGCTATAACTGGTTGGCAGTGGATCCGAGGAACGGGCTATTTTTGGAACCAGTTCCTATTGGATTTATAAAATGGTCACCATAGTTGTAATCGCGCGGCTATATATTACATATGACGTCATGGCCTGTCCCGGTGATTTTGCCCCGGTGACTTTGTCCCAGTGACTATATCCCGGTGACTAGCTCTCACTGGATGATAATGGATTCGAGGAACGGGCTATTTTTGGAAGCAGTTTCTATTGGATTTATTTGGAGAGGAAGTTCTGTGAAAAAAAAAGGTTTGAAGAGTAGGAAGGAATCTGGGATGTCAACCTATCCAGGAGTAACGGTCATACGAATCCATCCCTCCCACTGCGGTGCAAGATGGTGGATCGAGCGTCTGGCTGGAATGGTCCAGGTTAGGGCTCCCTCAACCGACGTCTTCCGATCCTGCTAGCCACGCATTAGGAGGGCATACGCATTCGCCGCCATGACATGAACAAACCCCACCCTCTGAGCACCCCTGCTCACCAAATGTAGTGAACCACTGATCGGGTGATCTACGACAGGCGTGTTGATTATCCAATAAATGGCTCCAATAATGTGCTCTTGCTGGGATTTTATCAGGAACATCTTGAAATATTTCATTTACTTATTATTTTAACAGATTAAATAAGAATTTCAGAAAATTTAAATAGGATACCTATCACATTAAATTAATAAGCAATTCGTTAAATTTAATAATTTCTACTGGTTATAATATTCTCTCAAACTTAACAGTCATGTTGGAACGAGACGTAGGCAGTTGGCTACTGTCAAACTATTGACAGTTTAACATCAGTCAAATGTTAGCGTTGTGAGCTTAGTTCGGATTCCACGAGTCACGACCCACCCGTCACGAAATGTAATTATTCCGAAGAGCGTTTTCAGATTTTACGTTGAAAAGAGGACAAACTCAATTTCAAATCGTTAAAAAGGGTTTTTAAGGAATGCTTTCAATCCAATTTTACTTTTCCGGTTGACAAAGTGAAAGACTAAGTGATATCTACTAACGTTTTCAGAATGACCTCGGTAAAGATAAAACGTATAATAATTCCATAATGACCTGTCGATGGCTTAGTTTGTAAAACGCCAAGTTCCCACCCAGGCGAGATGAGTTCAATTCCTCGGATGGCTAAGTCCTCCATTACGACACAAGCAACATTTCCGCTTAGTGTGATGGTAGCAAGATATTTTAAAATATGTTCGGGTTTGTCTTTCTTTTTTTTTCTTTATCAAAAAAATTATATACCTATTTGAATGAATGTAAATGTTGTAACTACCTAACTAACCATCAAACCGTTTCCCCACAGGGGTAGGCAGAGAGGACGGATTACACAACATCTCGGTCTTGGCACACACTCCTTGTCTCATTTACATTTATATTTTGTCCCACACATACTTTTATGTTATTCTGACACTTGAAATGGCTCAAGCACCCGATTCGCGCCGTATCCCCGCTCAAAAAGAAGAAGGTGGAGAGATATGCAATTACGAATGTTGGAGAGAGCGCGCTCATATTTAAAACGATAAAATTAAAGCGAAAATTGTGAAAATGTTTAATTAAATACGACTCGTTTAAAATAGAGCAAAAATCTCGTAGGGAACCTCTAAAATAGCATTCAAAGAAACACTGAGATTTTTTTCTTACATATAACTTTAAAAATAAGTGAAATGAACATGTTTATAATAATTTTTGGAGCATACTTTGCGATTTTTTTCTGTCAAAGGAATTTCATATAATTAACATTTTGGCGTGGGGAGTGTATAGACATTATCTTAAAAAATAACATATATTTTTTTAAGAGCTTAAAAGCTTCAAATGTATAAGGGAGATATGTAAGAAATCGGTAGAAATTCGGGTAGCGGCGGTTCAAAGCGTGTTTATTTTTGTTGTTTTGTGGGGTAATGCCTTCGTTATCCCTATAAAAAGGATTTTAATATTTATGGTGATATAACTTATTAGGTGACAGCTATTTGAAATGGTAATTTATTTAAATCACCCTCATCCCCTGTGTTCGGCTGTCTATCCTTAGTGTGGGGTAATTTTTAAATACAGGCTTATTAAGTCGTGGTTTAATGCTACGGAAAATTGATATTCTGGTTAGTCAATGCATATTTATGAGGGAACTTACTAATCTGTCTATTAGGTAGTGCCTAGGGACTGTAAAATGTTAAACATTGCTGTTTGTTGGATTTAAATGTTGCTTGAATTCCCAGAAATATTATGCAAATATTATTTTTGAAGTCACTGCAATTTGAGACTTAGACATCTTTTTAACAGAATTGTAATTAGTGTCCGACCAGAACAGGACTTTCTACCGAAACCGAAACCGAATCTTCGGTATGAAATTTGGCGTATTTTTACACTTATACAGATATTAGACAAGTTTTAAGTGAAATAACAAAACAATAATTTATTGAAGCATATGATTTTTTTTATAATTTTTTTTTTACGTGAGCTCCACACATGCCATCTTTGAGGATGCTGTGTGGAGGTTTTTTTTAAGGAAAGGAAGGAGAGGAGAGTTCTGGGAAGGAAAAGGGTTTAATAGGTGGGTAGGAATCTGGGATTCAGAGTGTCCTGGTCATCCGCCTCCAAGATCTAGACAAACTTCACCCCATGAACCCGAGCACCCCTGCTAAATCACCAAACGTAGCGAACCACTTGGGGTGACCAATGGCAGAGGTGTTGGTTATCTAATAAAGGTTCCAGGGGCGGCGGTACCCATTCCCGCCTCCTAAATTACTGATATAAAACAAACAAAAATTAACAAAACATGTTAACTACTTCTTGGAACAAAAAATTGTCATTAATCAACACTTACATTATAAAGGAAGAACCCTTTAATTGAGTACTTTAATTTTAATTGCTTTTACAATCACAACATCCTTATTACACGCGTTAAATGATATAATAATAAAAAAAAAATAATTGAAGTATCTGAAAAAATTAAAAAACATGTAAACTACTACTTGTTAACTACAAAAAATTGTCAGCTGACAATGGCGGGTGACACACGAGCCACGAACTCACCCGAAGTCAGCCGAACGACGTGCGATAGTTCACGAACGCAGAGTTTCGGTGCTGCCGAAGATTTGTCAGATTTTCTGATGTCGAAACCAGATTTTTTTGCCGAAACCGAACCTTCGCGGCTTCGGTCGGTCACTAATTTTAGTAACAAGGATTTTCGTAATGTTGAGCTTTAAATAAAAAAAAATCATTACCGACAACCCGGGCGATTATTCTTATTTAATAAAATACGTAATGTAAATACTTTATTCACCTCACCAGACAATGTGTGTACAAAGAAGAATATTTCTTTATTATTGTAGAAAGCAATCACTTTGTGGTTTGACAAATTAAATAAAATAAAATACTTTTTTGTTTAAAACCACGAAATTTATTAATTTATGAACCAATCGGTTTTCATAAATTAATAAATTTCGTGGTTTTAAACAAAAAAAGTATTTTATTTTATTAAATATTTTTTTAATCTAATAAATTGCTTAAAACATTTTCCTCAAATTCTTTAATACATTTCACATTGGTTTGATTCGAGATTTTCTCGTTAAAAGTGTTATCGTGGTTTATTTTTTTATTTGGTATGTTGTGCCGTGTTTCGCTACCTCCTTCTTTAGCCAACGTTTCAGAGTAATAGTGTCCATCATCAGGACAAATGTGTAATGTTGACACACTTCACCACAATTACACACCCATACTGATGATCGACATTAAAGCTTTGTCCGAAACATTGGCTAAAAGAGAAGGTAACAATGCATAGTACCCCAAAAGTATCACGATAATACTTTGCATAGAATTTATTAATATTAATGAATAATAATCTGAAATCTTCCATTCATGGACACTTTAACGTTGTCCGTACACAATATTGTGTGAACAGTTAAAAGTAAGCTAAAATTATGTAGGTAAAGCAAAAAAACTGTAGGGTAATATTATTTATAGGTTATGTTTTTAGAGTGAAGCGCACTTGTGGAAAAATATCATGAAATTGTGCTTTATAATATCATCGGTCTACCGGCAAAGTCCACTAAGTCGCTAAAACACAATCTTGAGATAATCGCATTTCAATATTTAGAAATTTTGGAAAAGCTATAAGTACTTAGTTGAATATTTCCAAAATGTTTTTTTTTTTTTAATATTTCATAATTTAGAATGAACCCTTAAGTACGCGGTATTAGTTGATAGCAATAACAGCAACTTTTAATCAAAGATTTACAAAAAATGAGCCTGACTCAGTGGGTTTTATCAGTTAATAATGACTTAATGACTGTAATTAATTAATTCTTCAGTGAAAACCTATTATTGGTTAAATTTTTATACATATTTCATCAAACATTATTAATAATTGTAACTGTTGGTTTTCCAAATAAAATAATATGAAAATAAAATAAAGTAATGCCGACTTGATGCCTGTAATGCCGGAAAATGGCTTTAAGGTTATTTTAAAGGTGACTGGATTTTGCTTGTGTTTTAACAGTCTTAATCGATGTATTATTGACATTTAGAGTATAATGTTTGACTTAATGTATTTTGCTTGACAATACTATCGGATTTATGACTTATGGTGAATTTCAAAACACATTTAAATCAAATCCTCATCTGAGCCACGAAGAGTCAGCCGCGTTCTTCAGGCTATCGTCCTTGGAAAGTCGAAGAAATTTGGCAGACGTACTATTCTTACAAAAAATAGCTACCTCTATGATAGATTGCCCGAAATTACTAGAAAGAATTCAAATAAGAGTGCCCTTCAGACAAACCAGACAAAACCACGCATTAAACATTCCTCAATGCAACACTAACTCTAAACAAAATACATTCATTCATCGCGCTTCACACACCTTTAACATTTCATACAATGAATTCGACTTATTTAACACAGTACCTATCGTTTTCAAAATGAAAATGAATCAATAACATTTACACATACATACCATTATTTACACAGAAAAGATCCATCCCTTTCCACTCCTATCCACCATCCCATCCACATAACATAATGTAACAATTTTTCTCGATTTTTCTTTATACTTACTCACTAAATAATTAATATACTTCAGCGAAAACCTATTATTGGTTAAATTTCTGTACATATTTCATCAAACATTATTAATAATTGTAACTGTTGGTTTTCCTAATAAAATTAAAAAAAAAAAAAACGATAAAACATACGACTTAATGAAGTATGCCAGTCGAAAGGGGATATTTTTTTACATAAAACCTCATACTTAAGTCATTTCATGAAAAACCGTGACTTATTGAACTTTGCCAGTAGACCGACGATGTTACGTTTCGGCAAATCAATTTACATATCGAAATAGAGTTTCTTACACCACCATATTCAAGGACTGTAGTGTAAATTTAAAACCTGTTTATAAAATTGATGAATCTTCTTGCTTCCGTCTTCCGCTATTTTGCCAAATCTTTCTTTTCTTTAGATAATAAATGTAAGGAATAAGGAGATTTAAATACTATAATAAATATCTCAAGGAGAAATGGTATCTAATGTGGCCACTTATCTTAATCTTAATTTATAAAACAAAGTCGGGTTAGTTACACCATTTATAACTCAAGAACGGCTTGACCGATTTTTATGATCTTTGATTTGTTGGATTTGTCTCCGCCCCGAATATCATACTAGCTATTAAAACATCGAAAAAATTGACGAAAAAAAATTATAAACAAAATTCTTTTCTTCATATATTTTGTATGGAAGGAATTCTCATCTTTTGAAAGAGCTGAAGCAAAATTGTGATAAATACAATAATGAATAGCTAGTGAATTCCAAAATTTCAAAAACGTCAAATGTTAATGCGCTGATTGTTGTGCTATTGTTCTTGAAAATATAATGCTGCCCCGCTTTCTTATGCACGTTTGTCTCAACAATAGAAAATGAGACAAACGGTGAACGTATGTCTGCACCCCTCCAAAGAAAAAATACAATAATTATAATTAATCTCCCTCACACGTATAGACAATGTACCATTATTCCCGTAAGTAAGTGGAAAAGTAAGAAAATCACAAAAATATAAAACAAAATACGAACAGTTGCGCATCGATAATTGCTTCATTACGTAATTTTTACTTAATAAAAAAACTGAATTTAATTCAGCAAATAAGTTGACACCACAGTTATTGATTCTGAGGCGGTACGAACTTCGCCGGGTCAGCCAGTTTAAAATACAAAACAGACACTTTGAATCAATAGCCAAGACAGATCTAAAATCAAAGATTTTATCGAAAATAATTTATAAGTATGCATTTCCATATGTACAATGTTTATTGTCTTTTACTGCTATATTGTTTTATCATTTCTATTTTTGTTATAAACTACTTATGTTATAAATTGTGTAATGGACGTGTTCAACGATTTGTGACGCGGTCACTCAAAAAAGATCCGAGCCCAAAGCGTGGCTGAACGTAACCACGGGCCTCCCAAAAATACATTTGAATTCTTTGTAAAAACTTTATAATTGTCACATATTATGTTGTTTGCTTTTCTAAATAAATAGACGTCGGGGTGAGGGTGAAGCGAGCACGCAAAGATAGAGTTTGTCGCCGCCATTGGGCGCTTTCATTCGATTTTAGGAATAGTGTCCGGGGGCAGTGGCAACGTGGACTGCAGGCGCGGTCCATACTGTGGATGCTGCGCTTCCCTTCTTTTCTAGGCTTAAAATAAGTATAATTATTATTATTTTGTATTTATTCCGAATTAAAAAGCCTTGGATTATTTTTTTCTAGCCGTAAACCGGACTAGATACTGCAATAACGACACCGCCACTGTCTCAATCTCAAAGATCAACACTAACATGAAACATGGGGAGCAGGTCGAAATACATATGTAATATGTATACATTCTCAATACTCGAACGTCGCGCGTCCGAACGATGCTCCGTTCATTCCGCGTCCACGACGCAGGAACGAGTGTGATACTTTTGATATTCGCGCATGCGTGTTTAGTCAAGCCTGCCATGGTTGGAGTAAGGCTGAATACGGATTGCATTGGAGCATTCAACGCACAAAAAACGACTTTAATGCTTATAGGCGTAGTGCTCAGAATAGCTTATCCGAAGACAGCGGTACCATTAGAGATTTGTTTTGACAGTTATTTGTTGTCTCGAATAGCCGAATCCGATTGATACACTGAATATCTATAATTTACTCGTAATTAGGGAACTGAAATATTTAATGTGAAGCATAAAGGATGTATAGAGCTAATTTGACCAACTATTTTTGTTGATAATTGCATATTGTTCGTGGGCTAGTCCACAGACTTTCATACATATTTGATATTAGGTGTATACCTACTCCAGCATTCCTTATACAAAAAGTCACCGACTGGTGGACTGCCGCCATTTTCACACCTCCTATAAATACGGGCCCCAAAATTGTGCGTCTGACTGTTCATTGAATCCTGAGCATTTTTCTCCAGCACCAAGGGCGTCTATCCGTTTTCTTACGCTGACTCTAAGTGTACCTACAGATTTTGCACCGTACGGACGAAAGCTGGTATTTTATAAAAGGCTTCTTATGTTTGTAGCTCTGAAAGTTGATAGTTCTATTATGCGAATTACCGAGATTAATATCACAAAGTGTCGGAAACGGAAATTAAAAGTGAAAGTTTGGACCGATGAATGTGTTCCAGCGGCAACAAGACTGAAATGATATTATAATTAAGCCTCAAGTCCGGGAGAGAACGCGACGCCCAAGAAATTGTATGGAAATGCAAAACTTTCAATGTTCGCAGCTTCGAAACATTCGAAAACACAAGAAACTCACTGCTTTTACTTAACAACTTTAGGGGATCTGACAACTTTGTTCGCTCTTGTCTCCAAACATCTTTTATCGTCTCGCAAGTACCATCCCCGGGATATAAAGGAATGTTTAATTTACTGAATGGCCCATTGTATAAGCAAGAAGGCGTGTGCCAGTCTTTTTACGGTTATTTTCTGCTGGGATATTGTATTAACAAGATTTGCTTTCACGGCTATGTCTTTTTTAGATCATTATACAAAAACGATTCGTGGAATTCGAGTTTTTTACACTTTTTTTGACAATTTTACAAATACATTAAAGCACATTATTCATCTAGGTATCGAATCATCATCAAATTTTGTGTTACACCGTTAAAAAGAGGTATCGCTTTCAATTGGAAAGTACACATTTCAAAATATGACAAAGGACTTAAATAATCATGTTCTTAACGTCTGAAGCCGATGATATTATGGCTTCCATAATTATTGGAGTAAGTTTTTTTTTTCAATTCAATTCAATTTATTTATTTGTTCTAAAACATTACAAAATTTAAAATTTTAATGCGTGTTTAAAATATATTTGTAACAGTATTACATTAAACATAAATATAAATATAAATGGTAGGCAAAAAAAAACAATATAAGCATTAATTGAGCTTGCCTTTTAAAGGCAGCTTCACTGACGCTAAATATGTCGATATCCGAATTAATTCTGTTCAACAGCAAGATTGCTCTCCCGACCGGCATGACCATTGGCAAGTTAGTTCTGCAGGCCGGAAGATAGAACAGCCTATGCTGTCGATGGCGAAGATAGCCATCGGGAACATAAAAATGAATGTTCTCCGAGATAGCTGAGTTTTCAAACCATCCGCGAATCAATCTGAAGAAATGGGTAGCAAGGTGTACATCCCTTCTGACGCGTAGATGGTTCATTCCGAGCATAACCAAAAGAAAGTCGGTAGGATAGAGCCATGGGTAATAGCCGTACGCCCTCATGTATGTACAGAAATCTCAGAAAATTTTTTTGAACTCTCTCCCAACATGAGGGAATATTTTACTTGGTGCGGACTCCAAATTACCGATCCACTTTCAAGTCTACTCCTTACTAAGGAATTGAATAGAATTATGAGAACCCGGGTGTCTTTAAAATTCCTTGCAGTACGCAGAACAAAGCCCAGCATTCTCAAGTTGTGAGGCTGAATAAAGTGGGGGAGGAGAAGAAGAAGAGGAATAGGAAAGTGGGAAGTAGGTACCTGGCTATTCAAATGTGGTCCCAAATCACGGCTAAAGCCATTTCAAGCAACACAGAAAGAATCCAATACTTTAAAGATGCTATAAATGTGCCACAGCTCAAATCACGAATAATCTGAATTCGCGGCAAATTAGTTCTAATTTAGAAAATGGCGAACAAATTCGAATCAAAAGTTCAAGAGTTCATTGAATCGCAGTTACAGAGTCAAAACTGAAATTAGTATTTTTAAATACTGCAAATTTGAATTGCTTTTATGCAGAATTCATTCATTTTATAAAGACAAAGTTTACACAATTATTTTATTTTAGAAGGCTTTCGGAATATCTTGTTCCCAGTGTGCCCCCATGAAGAACCGCCACTGGGTATGACGATTATGATAAAATAGTTGAGAGATACATTTATGTTCCATAATGTAGTTAGGAGCATGCGAAAATTATCAAAGGTGTTGTCAGTTATATATCACTAGATGAAACAATTTCGATGGGCTTAGAGAAAAAGGCAGAAGATACGTAGATGGGAATGCATGATGCTAAGACGCAGATGAATTAAGATGACGATAATGATGTAAAGAGGAGACTTCAAGGCCGACAATGATATAGGCCTTGGCAAAGCCAAGAGTGTCACACGACCAAGTCAGTAGTATCGAGCAATGGCAGTTTCGATATACCGGCGACTGTTGTTGATACTGTTTGTTACTGCTGTTTTGTGTTGTTTTACCGCGAGCATATTCAATAAACAAAGTTATTAGACTATTTTAAAAAGCAAACTTTACTAAGCGACGGCACAGACTTGTAATTTGGCAGTCGCGCGTCCTGACCAATTTCTTCAAATTTAGTTATTATCTTCAAAAACAAATCGATGAAATTAAAAGTAGAAAACTCCTTACATAATTATTACATTTTCTCGTCCACCAGATATCTCCAAATTTTCTTCTTTGAATCGTCCTCTCAAAGATATTTCACTCTTTTGTTATATCCTTCGCAATGACCCAATACTCTTAGCTCTAAGCCGTGTCTAAGAAATAGTTTGATGAGAGTTTTATGTAGATTGGATTGGTTCTTCTCTATTGAAGTCTCGATTGATGTCTTTCGAGACTGTTATAGCATCTCTTGGCCTCGATTATTTTGTTCATTTTATGTTTGTTCCAATATTAACACAGTTTCCTGAGAAGATAAGTGCTCTGACAGCTTGAAATACATATTCGCAGAAGCTTTTATAAGCAAATTATGAGGTTGATGGTGAAAGGAGAACATGCAAAATAATCCACACTCCTATAAGTACAAGGGAAATATATTTATTCCGTCCTTAGAAAACAATTTGATAATAATAATAGGATCCCGCATGGTTTCATCAAGATTATATAGTTTACTTTATCTGAAGTTGTGCCGAACTTCCGCGGTTATAAGTTATTAAACTCAAAATCAACTAAGTGCTAAAATTGAACCCGCATTCCTTCTGCATGCGATGCGATGTTCGCCAGGAAAAGATCCGCGAAGTAAAATTTCACCGAAGATAGTCAGCCAACTTTACACCACTTTACACTTTGCTAAAGTGTTGGCCAGGCAAGTTACATAGTAGTTCCGATGCACAAAAAACAAGACAACAGTTGGGACAACTTTGGCCTTTGCAGGGGACAATATTCGAACTATACACGTTGCAAATACACCCTTATTGAAGCAAGAAATTTGTAATCGCGGCGTTGCAAAAGTTTGTATTAGAAATCCAATTTTAAAGTTGCAAACATTGGAAACACAGCATATTATGCTGATTGATATTAGTTGTGATATTGAATTCTGTTACATTTTTCAACCCGACCTTTCGAATTCATATTAGAAATGGATATTAATTTTCTATTTTGGACAGATTTCATTATTCTTCAAGTTAACTAACCGTGTTCATTGTTTGAAAAGCAACTTACACTTGCATATACCTGACGATCTCCTCACTTAGAGTCACTTTATAATTATTATATCATTCACCTACTCATGCATTGGCTCTGTAATGTGTAGATATATCTATGTGCGTGTGTGACTATATATATATATATATATATATATATACGGTGTGCTCATATAAATGTGTGTGAATAAATATATTGCACCAGAGGGATAACAGTGATACAAGTCAAAATTTTGCATTTTTGAGTTAAATGTGCAGAAATATTCGTGGATATCTATCATATCTTCGATAAAACGGCACAATTCTTAAAAATGTTATTGTGGCCTGTAAATATTAATGTTATAGTCGCACAACGATCATGTTGCCATTATTATAATATTAAACCTATTAAATATTAATATTCTGCTTTTCAACTTCTGTAAAATAATGTTTTTCATTGGTTAATAAACTGATATAATGCACTCAAACGAAATATTCAAACTGCTCTCCTGAAAAAAGAGGTTTTTTTGAGTTGTGCCATTGTTATCCCCCGGGTGCGATATGTATGTAAATTTATGTTTGTATTTACTAATATTTGATTTTGATCCTCCCTGTTTTATGCACTTGTAAATTAATTTATAATTACTGTTACATATCATTACACACAGAATGTTGAGATGAATGGTGTGCTCTCCAATAATTAGATTCACCAATGTAACCATGTTTAAAAGTAAATTACTGTAATAATTATGTAACCAATTCTGTTGGCAAGCCAATAATTAAATGTATATATTTTTTTAAATAATGTAAGCTGCTGATTGTCTCTGTAATTATTTGTCAAGAAAATTAAAATTATTTTCTTTTTGATTCAGAGGAAAATATTTTATAAATCCTTTTTGATTCCTAAATTCTACAATTTTATGCGTTAGTATTATAATATAAAATTGAATCTTTAAAATATAAATATAAATTACAATGTAATATGCATTATGCTGATACTAACAAGTTTGTTGGGCAACTTTTAAGTTTCAGAACTGAACTATTGGAGCAATGACGAAGGATTTTCAGTTAGAATGTTTTATTTTTTGGAAAACTTTAAAACTGTAGACTCTTTGTTCTTTCTTGGGAAACGTGGAACTTTCCTGAACACTTCTTTCTTCCCCTACTTTCTGTTTTCGCTTTGCGTGATTTTTAAAAAAACTTTGTGCTGAAAAGGTTCGGTAGACATTAGAGCTGTATTTCTCTAATGTGCATTTTTCTACAGTACTAAACTTTGAATTCATAAAAACGACAAAAATGTGAGCTATTTTGTTTACGTCGTGTTCAAAACGACATTGCTTTAAACTCAAATAAGTTGTTCTATAGAAAATATATGCAGAAAAAATTGAAACTATATGCAGGTAAAATTCAATTCGACTTTTTGTGTATTCGAATTTTGAATTTGATTATAAGAACGGATTAATTCACAAAATTTCAAAAATAATGTCAAGTTCTGTGAAGGTTCCTTTATTCTATAGTTATTTGGCCAGTTGTTTCACTTAATTGAAATAATAACAGAACTCGAATAGAACTTTAACAGAACTTGATAAATTATTCAAATTATGTGAAACGACCCGTCAATAAAGGTTACTCGGTTGTAAATTTGTGCAACAGTGTCAAATAACTTAAAAAATACTAAATTTTTTTGTTATTTTTGTGAATAAGTGAGATAAGATAGTTCTTTATACAGTTTTTCGCATTTCTTATGTCCAAACAATTTTAAGAGTTAATTTTATTTTATTATTCATCTTTACTTTTAAGTCTTTTACAATTAAAATGAGCTATGCCTGTCTCGCTAGGAGCTCCTGTGTTGAGAGCAGGCGCAGCTTATGCTATGAGCAGTTTATAACAAAAATACCAATATCGACACAGTATTTTGTTTAAAATAAAGGCAATCAGCATCGTACCATTGGAAATGCATAGTTACAAATTGGCTTTGAAAAATCTTTGATGTTAAATCTGTCTTGGGACGTAGGTACAAAATGTTAAAGAAAATAAAAAATTTTACATATTGTATACTTTGAGCTTAAGTAACTTATACTTAACTTATTAAGGATCTAAACGTCACAAAATTTATAAAACTGGGAAGACTTCGGTGGCTGGGTCATGTAGAGAAAATAACCGAGCGTCAAGTACCAAAATCCCTGCTGAACTCAAGACCAACAGGGCGAAGGAGCATGGGAAGACCAAATTTATGATGGAGCGACAACGTCCTCAAAGATATATCCATATTGGAGATTGTAAACTGGAGAAAGCTGACACAAAACCGTGATGAGTGGAGGAAGACCACCACGGGTTGTAGAGCCAAGAGTGATGATGATGATGATATTTTGAGCTTAGTACTAACCTTCTAACTTCTAACTACTGAATAAAATTAATATTTATGATTTTGGGTCGAATATTACGTTATTCACATGGTTTTTATAAGAATTCAATTACACTGATTTTGTACTAAAAATGTCAAAATTGCGTGATACCAAAAAGACAAAATCAGTCATCTGAAAATTTTCAATAATCAATTCGAGATGTACAAAGACATTTTCTCAGCATTCTATCACTTTATACTGAGTGTTATTATCTTCTTACAAATTCGCTGAATCCAAGTAATATCTGTGACATTTCTCAAGCTGTCAAGTCGCTTTGACGCCATTTCGCACTAATCAGAGGCTAACGACCGCTTTGAGCGCCGATTAGTTTAAGCCTACCACAGTTTAATAGTAATTTACATGCCGGATAGCGCTAATGAAAGACTAAGAAACGAATTATAAAGATAGAAGATAATCAGAAGTGGATAATTACTAATCGGCACCGGAATGGAACATGGTGAGTAGCACCCAAGAATTGTAATAGAGCGGCACTTAAAATAATAGGTAGGCCTAAATTAGACAGTAGTTACCGAAGAAACTGTTTTTAAGATTTCTTTAAATTTGCTCTGATCTCACAGCTATGGACATAAATAATCAAAATTAGTAAAACAGCTGTTTATTAATTCATCTTTATTAATTCCGGGCTTACAATTTGTAATGTCCTATGTATGTATGTATCACTTGGAAAACCTGTGTTGAGAGCAGGTCCTTTAAAACATAAGCAGTTTATACTAAAAATAATAATACGTGCAATAAAAATACAAATAATAACACAATATTACATTCAACGTAAGAGACAATCATCATTGTACCATGGAAAAATACAGACTTAATTATTTATTTATTACTTTACGGACAACAGTCCATTAAAAACATAATAATAACATGAATAAAAAAAAAACAGAGATGACAGTGAAGGGAGAGCACATATAAATTAATAGCAAAAAATGTGTAAAAAGTACATATAGAGACACTACAAGTCAAAGCATGAAGAAGCATTTAAATATTGCGTATCGACTGCCGAAAGTCATTTAGTTTTAAACCAAAAAAATCAATGCTTTGACTTGCGTTGACAAGTCTCGACATTCTGAATAAGGGAGAATGGTATCCATAATTAGTAGAATGTTGATTGAAGAACAGCAATTCATTATTTCGAAGTCTACGGGAAGGGATGTTAAACTGGAAGAGTTTGACGCAGGTGTATGAGTAATACTGTTGATAATTTTAAATATGCAAATTAGATCAATTTGGGAGGCGGGAATGGGTACCGCCGCCCCGGGAACCTTTATTGGATAACCAACACCTCTGCCATAGGTCACCCCAAGTGGTTCGCTACGTTTGGTGATTTAGCAGGGGTGCCCGGGTTCATGGGGTGAGGTTTGTCTAGGTCTTGCAGGCGGATGACCAGGACCCACTGAACCCCAGATTCCTACCCACCCCTTAAACCCTTTTCCTTCCCAGAACTCTCCTCTCCTTCCTTTTCTTAAGAAAAACCTCCACACAGCATCCCCAAAGATGACATAGGCCCTGTGGGAAATTATTTTCCTCGTGGCCTCCTGTGTGAAGAAATGTTTAAAATGTGTTCAATTTCATCATATGAGTACTTGCGTCTTTCAAGACCCAACCTCGAAGCAATTCCTCTTAGGAACGATGTTGTACGGATTCGATGTGACAAATGTGGACAGCATAGAAAGGAGACCAAATGACACTAGCATATTCAAGGTGAGGGTGAACCAGCAAACAGTAAAAAGTTTTAAGTGTACTTATATGTTTGAAGTCAGAGGTAATTCTATGAATGAAGCCGAGTAGTTTAAGTGATTTATTTACAATATTATTAATGTGATCACGGAAAGAAAGTTTGCAGTCTAGAGTGACTCCAAGGTCCTTGATAGATGTGACAGTAGATAGACGAACACTATTTAGTTTATAATCAAACTGAATAGGTTTTTTGGTTCTATAAAAGGACAAAATTTTGCATTTATCAACATTAAGTTCCATGCAGTTAATTTTGCACCAATCGTTAAATGAATCAGTATCAAGTTGAAATAGTAAACAGTTAAGGTGGGATTTAATAATCTTAAGAATCTTATTATCATCAGCAAATAGCCAGAAACGTGTGTGAGAAAAAACTTTATTGATAAGTTGGTTTTGATAATATCTCTGATGTTAGTGATGTTGGATCTGTTTTGGCTGGTAATCCAGGATTTGGTGTCAGATTTATATTGAAGATACATTGTGTTTTGTCTAATGGCCCTTTGGTTCTAGTATCTCGAGCAATTTGCAAATTTTTTTTTATTTATTTATTTATTTTTATTAATAATTTTTTTTGTTACATACATAAAAATATTCCAAAAAACATTTCTTTTGATAAGAAGTAAAAAAAAAAAAAAAAAATGTAGCTTAACGATAAACAATAATACAATTTAACAACAAAAATAAGATATTACAATATTATACATATATGTATGGTAACAAAAAAAAATCCCACATAGGCATCGCCAGTTCGTTGGTATACTTAAGTTTTTTTTTTAATGCAGTTAAGATACAACATAGCAAATTAAACTTTAAATTAGTAAATTGAAACATAATTATGTTTTAACATATTTATAGAACAAATAATTCCGTATTTAAAAAACAAAAGTTAAGAAAAAAATATATATATATGAAAAACAAAAAAGGTTAAATAAAAATTAGGGATTTGTAAAGTTATAACAGGTAAGATGTTATAGCAGGTAGGTATTTGTGTCATTTGTAGTTACCCAAGTCTTTATTAATTTTTTGTATATGCTGTAAGAGGATATGTTTTTAGATTTAATTTCTATAGTCTGATACAGTGCATTATAGATTTTTGGTGCAATGAAAAAAGCATGTCTTTGCGCAAGCCTAGTTTTGCATAGGGGAACCTCAAATGCATTATTTACTCTACTGCTGGAGCGTTTTTCGTTTTTTGTAAAATATACATTTCGTGAAAATATATATTTCAGACATTGCATACAGTAGATTTTTCTTATATCTAAGAGTTCAGCTTCTTGGAATAATTGCAAGGAGGGGTAGGTAACATCTTTATGCAACATTATTTTTATTATTAATTTTTGAGTAATTTCTAGCTGCTTAATATGGGTATCATAAATACCCCCCATCCAATTATTCCATAAGATATTGATGATTGCACCAATGCATGATATACCAGTTTCATTCTTTTAATATCAACTATGTTATTTAATCGTTTAAAAATGTAAGTCAAATACCTAAGTTTATTTACAAGGTTTTCTACGTGATTTGTGCATTTTAGTTGGCTGTCTATAATAATTCCTAGGTATTTAACTGTGTTCCCCGAATTCATTTCTATACAGTTAGAACACAAAACAGGGTTGCAAGAATTGTTGTGAAACCTTATATTTAGGTGAGTTAAGGGTGCCGCCCTTTTGGTATTATAGAATGGAATATACATAGTTTTTTCACAGTTCAGAGTTAGGAGGTTTTGGTTTAGCCATTCTTTGACAATGGATGTGCACTTATTTGCGTTTTCAGAGACTTCTTTCCATGATTTACCATGGACTGTGATAGCAGTATCATCAGCATATGAGAATAGTTTTCCCGGAATACTGATATTACACAGGTCATTGATATAAATTAGGAACAATAATGGACCGATAACTGTACCTTGTGGAACCCCATGTCTCACATATTCTGGTTTACTAATATTATCACCAATTTTTGTACATTGTCTGCGATCAAGTAAATAATTTGTTAATAGTGACAGACAATTATTTTTAATTCCAATATTATTTAGTTTTCTAATCAGTTTATTATGATTAACGGTATCAAACGCTTTTTTTAGGTCTAAAAAGATTGTTAAGCTTTTCATATTTAAGTCAAGATTGGTGTATATATTTTTTGTTAGATTAAATAAAGCATCATCTGTACTAAGACCTTTTCTGAAACCGTATTGATTTGGGGACAAAAGTGCATTTGATTCTAGAAACTCTAGTACTTGTATTTTAATAATTTTTTCTAATATCTTCGCTAGTTGGGATATTAGCGATGTTGGTCTGTAATTGTCAAGTTTAGAGATTGATCCAGATTTATGTATTGGTACAATATTGGAGAGTTTAAATGCGTCTGGGAAAACGTTTTTTTCAAAACAGGAATTAAAAATGTGTTGCAAGGGCTTCGAAATGTGTTGTTTAATAGATTTGATAGCGATGGCGCTTAATTCATCTGGACCATTGGCTATATTTGTGTTAAGATTGTCAATGTGTTTTATTATTTCAGATTGGGTAATACGTTTAAATTGGGTTAAATTAGGACTATTTTCAGAGTGTTCATCCATTTGAGTGTATTGATGAATATGGTTTTGAAATGAGGGATTGTTATTTATTATATCTGAAGCAACATTTGTAAAAAAATCATTGAATTTATTTGCAATATTTCTTATATCCGTTATGACTATTTTATCATCTGTAACAATTTTTTCAGGGAATGTTTTTGCTTTATGTTTTCTATTAGTTATTTCATTTATGACTTGCCAGGTTTTTTTAGAATCATTATCAGCTGTTTGTAATTGTTTAGTATAATACTCTTGTTTACATTTTTTATAAGAATATTGAAAAAATTTCTATAAATGATGTCTTGCTGTCGTAAATTTTCACTGGGTGGAATGTTTTTAGCCATACAATAATTCTCATGATTTTTGTAAATTTTGTACAGTTTGTTCCTGTGATGGCTTGCAATTATCAAACCACGCGTGATCCATGGTTTAATTTTTTTATGTTTGCTTCTAGGTATTGGTGTTGGTTCAAGACTATTCTTGATATTATCATTTAATATTGAATAGAAGGTGTATAGTGATTGATTGGTTAAAACTGAGTTCCAAGTTTCTTTTTTTTAAAAACTGTTTAGGGTTTGATAGTTAATTTTATTTTTTCCCACTTGTTGGGCTTTAGTTGTATGATGATACTTTAAGGTACTGTGACCGAAAAAAGTTGGGAAATGATCGGTTATATCAATTTTTAGAACAGCTGATTTGGGAATACAATTTTTATTGGTTTTAAGAAATATGTGATCAAGACAAGAACCGTATCTGGTAGGGCTATTTATATAAGATAGATATCCTTCGCTGTGTATAACATTTAGATATTCATTTACAATTGGGCTCAGGATAGAATCTTCTATGTTAATATTTATATCCCCTACGATAAATGAAAAATCTGATTGGTTGCAATTATTTTTGTTTATGAAATATTTTAATTCTGTGATAAAAGATTTAGAATCTAAAGAAGGGGAGCGATAAACAGCAATTATAGAGTATTTTTTATTGTTTAGCTTGAATGATAAATGTATGGCATTAGAAAACTTAAATTTTGGGATGTTTATTATTACATCAGTTATTTTATGTGCACTATAGAAAATCGTTAGACCGTCATGCGAAGTATGTTTTGAAGGAAGTGAGTAAGTCTTATAATCAGAGATGGAGTAAGGGATTAGTTCACGCATTTGCGTTTCCGTAAGTATAATAACATTTGGTTTAAATCCTAGAGAGTTGAGGAAAATACAAAATTCATCAAAATGTTTATGAATACTGCGGATGTTTAAATTTATTATGTTGAAGTCAGTATTTCCTTCATTTATGTAGTTATTTAGTTCTGTAGTATCTTCACATACCTTTGTGTCTATTAACGTAAAATCATCAGTGAGATCCATTTTCACAGATTATAAAATTTCTTCCTTTTTCTTGTCCCAGTATGTGATTAATGCAATGGTATGTCGTTTGCATCTTTTATACGTATTATAGGCGAGTCGTCTCCCTTTCTAAGTAAGGAGAGTTTTCAAAAGAGAGTTTGAAGTGGTATGCTAGTTTTTGACACAAAGTTGCATAATGTACAAGGCACAGATTCTCCTGAAGATTTCATCCAACTGCTTGTGATCGGTAGTTTTAATATAATCATGAGCTTCAAAAATCGGATCAATGGCAGCAACGCTAGCTCCTCCCCAGGCTATAATACCGTACTCGATTAAAGATTGATATGCATAGTAAATTGTTTTGAGTTGATTCAAGAGAAAGTGGCGAGTATATCTAAAGAAGTACCTATATTGGTTTTTTAAGTTTAGTGATAATAAGTTCTTTCCTCTTTAAATCACCGTCAAAGATAATACCTAAGTATTTGATTTTAGTAACCCATTCTAAGAAGGGAAATTACATATAATAGCTTACTTACAGGGGGTGCATTTCGACTGAGTTTGTCTGAGCGGCAGTCTTAGATACCCATTGCCCAAAAGAAAACTAACCTCCATTAAGAAACGAAACTAGAAGAAAAGGATCCAAAATCGTATGATCCAAATGCTGAAACATTAGGGATGGGTTGTTTCACAGAATTTTAATATTTCATCAAATTAAAGTTAATTCCAATTTGAGATGCGGTTATGGGTACTGGGAACCATTTGTCTTCTTACTTCCACCTTTTTCTTCCTAGAACTTCCTCCCCTTCATTTACCTAAAAAGCACCTCCACACAGCATCCCCAAATATGACATAGGCCCTGAGAGAACTTTTGTCCTCAGGGCCTCCCGCGTGGAGCTAAAGTAAAAAATAATATAATATAATTTTTGTTGGGCGTGTACCTACATGTATAAAAGCACATACTTAATGTATTTTTTCATCAGTTTAATTTATACCCTGATGATGCTTGTGTAAGTTTGGTGACTTAGCAGGGGTGCCGGTTCATGAGGTTTGTCCGGGTCTAGACAGCGGATGCGTCTGCCCACCAGCTGTGTGGCAGGCCGGATCGGGAGAGACTGGTTGAGGGAGACCTTGTGACCTCTTAAGCAGAACTTTTTTGGAACATCGCCTTGCACAGGAGTGGGAGGGATGGATTCATACGTGGGGTTTGTACAAATATTTTTTTTTTTTTTTTACAGTGAATACCGCACAAGAATCTCAACTGCTCCCGTCTGGAGCCAGTGAGACTATGGCATCCCCAATTGGGGTATGTTGTGAGGCTGAAGGTAGCGGGGAGGGGAAGGAGGTGGGGAAGAGGCAGGTTGGGAAGTACCTGGCTATTCAGATCTGGTCACTAAACACGGCTAAAGCCATTTTCAAGCAACGTTTTAATTCTGAATGGTGGTCTTACACCAGGGCGATACTAATAGTATCTTCCACTCTGGAACATGCCGCAAATATACTATATATTATTTTAAATGAATTAATTGTGAAATAACACAAATTAATCAAATAAAATTTATTTGCGCATGCCGGGTTCGAACCCGCGACCTCCGGAATGTGAGTCAAGAGTCTTAGCCACTGGACTACGGAGGTCGTAAATATACTTTTGTAAATTGTAACTTGTACACTTTTGTAAGACAATGCCAAAATATGGAGTGCGATCAGCTAGCGTGAGGAGCATCTTCTGTCTTCTGGCAGGCGTAAGTAAGTAATATTGGATTTGTAATTTCGTGAATCTCTCCAGATATGGAGCGATTGACGATAATATGATCATTATTGTAACTGGCAGTTGTGAATAATAATACCACGTGTCATTGCCTGCCGCGGTTGCTTTGTCCCGGTGACTAGCTGTCACTGGATTAAAGTGCTTCCGAGAAATCAGAAATTTTGTTACCAGTTCCTATCGGATTCATAAAATGGTCACCAACACTCAAACTGCGCGAAGCCAAACCAAAATCCGCCTGCAAAGCCTAGCAGCAAAATCCTTAGGAGTGGGTTTTTAACTAATAGTAATAAACAAAATGTTAAGGGACGTACTTGACTTACTTTAACCAGTGATTTTTGACATTATTTGGAATAAAAAATGTAAATAAAATTTTGGTCTCCGGTGACATTTTTGGTGTTTTTTTATTTTATTTTTTCAACAAAAACATAAAAAAGCGGTAGGTGTTGGAGAGTTGGAGGCGCGGTTAGGGGTTGGTCGGATACTCGGCTGAGTGACCAGTGACGACATGCAGAAGTTTTTTTGGTTTGATTTGAAGAAAAAAAAAATTAAAAAAGTCACCCAAAAAGTCACCGGTGACCATAATTTCATTTACATTTTTTACTCCAAATAATCTCAGCAATCACTGGTTAAAGTGAGTCAAGTACGTATCTTAACACCCTGTATATACATATTGGTCGATGTCAACTTCTTCATTCTAATAGCGGGCATACCAAAATAAGAAATTAGTTGCCCATTTTGTTGTTTATAAGTTCCTTATCAAAAACTAAACTACATGGCGCATTATTTTTAAGCGCAATTTTCCGCCACAGCGTAATTTCGCTGCAAAGCTGAACCCATATCCTGACCGGCGCGGGCGCGGGCGCGGGCGGTCTTGGAACTGACCTATGAACTCGAGCATTTCGCATTAGAGCGGCCGTAATTCAGAGCTATTAGCCGACGGAGAGACGAAATGGGTCGCTTTAGTCGCTGGCTCGTGGTCAAAACTTTGTACGCATTTTCAGAGTAGCTAATTATTATTTTTAATGTTTCCATTACACTTTACTGGAAAAGTTTAATATACGGAATAAAATGATTTATAGGTGTAGATATTTATTACTGGTA
Organism: Limnephilus marmoratus; assembly: GCA_917880885.1. Lineage (NCBI taxonomy): Eukaryota > Metazoa > Arthropoda > Insecta > Trichoptera > Limnephilidae > Limnephilus > Limnephilus marmoratus. The sequence continues at coordinate 4,359,774 of OU862923.1, forward strand.
TCGTACAGCATTCATAATGTAAAGCGTAAAACCTCTTATATTTTTTATTATTTTATTTTAGAAACAAATAGTAGGTACATTAGATAAAACGAGTGGCAAACAGCTAACAAGATTTTTAAAATTATTACAAGGATCGGTACCAATGACAATCATGTGTCAATGAAATATCTGGCAAATGTATATTTATTTTTTTATAAGAAACACTTTTTTTTATAACTTTTGAAGGTTATTACCATCAATGTAATATATCATTGAAGAATAAGACAACAATAATAAACTAAACGAAAATATGGAAGTGAACAAGACACAGAAAAATAGAAAAAGACAATGGTCGCAACTGGGACCCGAACCCAGACCTCTCGCCTAACCGGTACGTGCGCACTAACCAATTTCGCTATTACCACCTTCTGTCAAACCGTCATATTTGTCAATCTCATATTTAGACTCATATAAAAAGTCAAAAGCTCCGTATGAAATTGATAATATATAATGGAGAGTTTGATTAAGTTACTAGTAATGTTTTTTTTAACTTAAGACGGTAGGAAATTAAAATATATATTATCTATGGAGATTTGAGCTGTTGGTGAGTTTGCTGCAGTTTCTATTTTTTCCATCTTTGGGGATGCTGAGTGGAGGGTCGTTTTATGGAAAGGTAGGAGTTAACCTTGGTATTTGAGAGACCTATGCTGTAGGAGGGAGGAAACACAGAAGCCGACAAATCGCTCAACATTCGAGCTGTTGAACTCAAGATCGTGACGTAGAAACGATCCCTAATGTCAACTGTGTACAGATGTTCGGCGCGCGTTTAGCGTGTTTCCCGCGTGCACCGGTGCCGTAAAAAAATCAATGACGCTAGTTCATCAGAGCATCTTCCATTGAAACATCAGTAGAATAAAAATAGCATTCCCATCCGACATCTGTGCTCAGATTTGAATAATATGCCCAGTTTATGAGAACCTAACTTCACGCTGATTTCGATGGAGCCCCCATACCTGAGCTGGTCGCTTAGAATTACACCAAGCATATTAATGGAAGGCTTGTTCGGAAGATTGCTTCCATTAAATGAGACTAGATTTTTATTTTAATATCCCTTTTAAACGTAATCAGACATGATTAAGTCTTTGAAACCAAGAGAAAACACTCTCGAGGTAACCGTTGATTCTCTTCTTCAAAGCCCTCAAAGCCGTTTGAGTTTGTGTGCTCTTTAAGGGCTTGTCAAACAAAAAGCTATCATGAACTGTAGTGTCTTCCGCGTAACATGAATTGGTGTACATGTCGGAAGGTCATTGATGTGCAACGAAAACAAAGTCGGATACGGAACCGATCCCTGTGGGACGCCAAAATTGATCGAATGCAAGGAAGAGGTGAAACCGTCTGAATCATCCTCTCGCTTAAAAAGTCAGCAATCCACTTACACAGGAATGCAAGAATCGGTAAGAAGGCAGCTGATTGATGACTGATGAAGAAGCCGATTTTATAAATAAATAGCAAGCTTTTTTCGGTTTTGTGGCAAAAAGAAAAAACCTTCAAATTAATTATTGTTATTTGCGAACTTATGCACTAATACCAAAAAAAGATTCCTGAAAAACTGGTGGAATAATGTCAATAGAAATGCGTTTTCGCAAAAATTATATTTTATTTTTTCTAATTGTTATATAATAATAATATTTCCGAGGATCACGGCAGAAAGATTGCTTTATGTGAACCTTGTTTTTCTCTGCTAACAGCTTTTATGAAATAAAATGCTGAACTGAATGCAACACAACATTATTAACTTCGATGTAGGTATATTAAATTTTAAAACAAATTAATTGGAGTTATACGAATCGAACGCTATATTAAATAAACTCTGTTCATTTTGGTAAAATACAAAATTATATTCATTGCAAACAAATTGTTATTTTCACAAAACTCTTTTTCTCTACTTCCATTTCAAAAAGACCTTTTTAATAAATGAAATTGCATATTATATTCTAACGTAAGCAAACATTTTTTTTTATTTCTCATATCTACTGTGGCGATCGCATTGTATTTGATTACAACGTGTGTAGTACTTACCGCGGTTAGTGATACCGCCTGACACGTACATATAATTTGAAAATCAATTCGAAAAATATCAATCACTTTCACTTGTTGGTTATCAGGAAAATCAACAGATTCGGAAACCAACAAACCAGCCTTAGTAAAAACAATCAACACATTTCGGTGTGTTTTTTAAAGTGCTATTGTTTTCATTATAATTTTGAATAAAATAAACAATAACATGATTCAATCAAGTATTTAAGTTTTATTTAGAACACGCCTAGTTTTTGTCTAAGCAATATTCTTTAATTATGTTTATTTTTTATGTTTATTTTAAACAACCTCTGCCATAGGTCACTCCAAGTGGTTTGCTATGTTTGGTGAATTACTATGGGTTAATTTAGAATAGAGAGAAACTGATTGAGGGAGATCTTTTGACCTCTTCATCAGATCTCTCGAGGAATGGATTCATACGGTCGTCACTCCTGGACACGCTGACCCCCAGATTCCTGCCTACTCTTCATACCTTTCCTAAAAAATCCTTCCACTAAGCATCCCTGTAGATAGCTTTGAATTATTTATCTCAGGGCCTCCTGTGTGGAGCTAGTACTTTAAAAAACCTCTGAGCGTCTGTGTTTTGCAAAGATGTTGAAAATGGTATGTTTTCAGCAGAGGTATAATTTTGTTTTGTTTATCTTTCCATAATATTGTTCTTGGAGGAATACATAATACACCTTGTTTCTTAAAGCATTTTCTACGGAGTAATCTTTTTCTTATTAGAAAAATCTCGGTGTTTTCTTTTTTAAAAAAACCCACACGACGACGAGAACAACTCGTTGTCTTGGATGTGTTTATCCGTTTTGTTTTTCTTCCCCATGTTCTTTTTGTGTTCTATCTTGTGTAAGCTGTGAGTTTGCCTCTTTACCAAAATAACCACAGTCTTAAGGAAGGGAAAATAATAAAATGCTGCTTACACGCGAATCTACTAAATGCACATGGGACGTTTTGGTTTTGAATCTTTGCCTTATTACCATTTTTTTCTCATATTCCTTTTTATCACAAGCTTGCTCTTTTACTAGAAATAGTATTATGAAAGAAAAGCTGGTCACACTGCGTGGTTTCTTGAAACTTGAGCCAATTCTGCAGCTTTTCTAAGTTCTTTCCATCGCTGAGAGTGTGAGAGATGCAGGTTTATTTCAATATTTCGCACTGTCAGGAACCAGTCGAGGCATTACCTAATTGGTGAATGCTTTTTTTTTTACATTAACTCCACACATAGGAAAATAATTTCCTTCAGGGCCTATGTCATCTGGGATGCTGTGTGGAGGGTATTTTTAAGGAGAGGAAGGAATGAACATTGGTCTTGAAGAGACCCGTGTTGTAGGAAGGAGGAAACATAGAGGCCGGCAAATCATTCCACAGCCGAGCTGTTGAACACAAGAACGTTCTCATGTGACACATGTCAACCGTGTACAAATGTTGGGCATGCATTTGGCGTGTTTCCCGACTATGTACCGGTGCCAAAGGGATCAATGGCGCTAGTTCCTCGGAGCATCTTCCATTCTAATGCCGGTAGAACAAGGATAGCACTCCCACCCGACGCCTGTGCTCTAAAGATTGTAATCCGTCTGTTAAGATGGGAGAATCTATTAAGCGGACCGCCTGTTTCTGCATAGAGTCGAGGGTATTTTTCAGGTATTTTGGAGCTCCAGACCAGAGGTGGCTGCCAAATTTAACTGTGGGGGTTGAATGGATTGGAAGAAGATTCGAAAGAGAAAGGTTGGGATGTAAGTACCTTATTCAGATCTGGCACAGCAGAAATCATTTCAAACAACGCCTCTAGGTACGTTTCTGAACGATTTCCATTTTGCCAGTATCTAAAGACAGGGGAACTGTATCGCTACCCTGTTGGACAGAGTTATAAGAGGGGTTAAGGAAGGGCTGTAGGGCGGGATTCATTAATCCGGGTCTTGAAGAGACCCAGGTTATATGAAGGAGGAAAAACAGATTCACATACTAGCCGATTTACACGAAAACGGCTTGTTCTTGTGAAGCCACTCGTAGCTTCAACTTCACCGGTATTTAATCGTTAACCAATTTATTGTAGCGGGTAATTATTCCGGAGATGTGTGCAAGCGAAAAAGTTTAAATGAACACAACGTCAACAATTCACAAAATAGCCTACCAAGCTGCATTGAATGCAATGCTATTCAGGAGCAGAGTTGATACCTTTGTAAGGAAATATAAACTAATTCCTTGTCCCTTGCTAATATATTACGACAGGTGATATCCAGATTTTGCACCCTACAGAACAGGCGCGAGAGGTGATCAAGTCAGTGCCATCGAGCAACGATAGTTTGCAAATGGCGGCGTTTTTTGTAGTAGTCGTCACTGCTGATTCTTTACCAAAAGTAAATTAAATAAACACAGTGACTAGACTAGGCCGGCGTAGTGCAGCGGTAAGGCTCTTGACTAGCACTCCGAAGGTCGCGGGATAGAATCCCGGCTTGGCAAATATTTTTTTTTTGATTAATTTGTGTTATTTCACAATTAATTCATTTAAAATAATATATAGTATATTTGCGGCACGTTCCAGAGTGGAAGATACTCTCAGTATCGCCCTGGTGTAAGGCCATAATTCAGAATTGAAACGTTGCTTGAAATGGCTTTAGCCGTGTTAGGTGACCAGATCTGAATAGCCAGGTACTTTCACACCTTCTTCCCTATCTCCTTCCCCTCCTCAATACCTTCAGCCTTACAACATACCCCAATTGGGGATGCCATAGTCCCACTGTCTCCGGACGGGAGCAGTTGGGACTCTTGTGAGGTATTCATGTAAAAAAAAAACAGTGAAGGTCACTGTAGTATAGTTGGCCTTGGAATTAGTAGTACCTACCTACACCTACATACAATAAAGTTCCTTCCAAATATACTACAGTTCAAGTTAAGAACTGCTTTTTTGTTCTGAGAGAATTGTATTGAACTTTTCCTCCCGACAAACAATTGTGTGTGGTTTTTCGCGAGAACAATTTATGTGATAATGGTTTTGTAGGGAGTATTTAAGGCTTTTTCCTCTCAGAAAAGAAGGGGTGGCTTCTCTTCCGGGTGCAGCTAATACGGATTAATATAAAGTCCATTATCTCATAAATAATTCTCTTGAAAAAGCAACAAATAGCATACCTACAACGCATTATAAATACACGAAACCTTTCCGTATAATATAATTTTTACTTAACTACTAAGTCGCGTGAAAAATCACATTTCTTTTTTAAAATGTTAAATTAACAAAAAAAAAAAAACAATAAAACTACAACACGCACCACAAGTGCCATGATACATAAATATTGATTCCTGCGAGTTCAGAAAGCTAGATTTCTGATGCAACGAAATTATTGCGTTTTAGTCCCCACATGCTATGTTTACGCCCTTGGAGCATTTACATATATCAATCTTGTAACATAGTAATACTTGTAATTTACATCAGAATCTTTGAAATTTCTGATATAAATTTAGATAAGGAATAAATGAAAATATCAACGGAACTGAATTTATTTCCAAGCCTATGTAGTCTATGAATTGGGGAGTTAATGGAATAGTTAGTTTTAGACTGATAAACAAAGAACTAACTAACCGTTTGAATAGAATAACCAGATCAGTCTTGGTTCTTCTACACTATAAGTAAGTTGATTTAAGTATTTTCATTAAGTTAATTCATAGTATATATCCTTGGGGTAGTACTGGATGTCCTCGGGGTAGTACTGGATGTAAAACTAAATTTTATCAAACACATTAACGAAGTAATCAACAAAGCCAATAAAATGTTGGGATTTATAATTCGCATATCTAAACCTTTTCGCAATATTAAAACTCTGTATTCCCTTTACACCACGTACATCCGCCCCCACTTAGAATACTGCACACTAATTTGGGCACCGTTCTACCAATGCCATATTGACAGAATTGAAAGTGTACAAAATAATTTTTTTCAACACGTAAATTATAAATTCAAATTACTCTTTGCAAATAACACCGAATCCTTAAAATTTCACAACTTTACTCCACTTCAAACACGAAGATCTGATCAAATATTTTTATACAAAATTCTGAATAACGGCCTGGACTCTCCTGAACTCGTAAATTATTTAAGAATTCACATACCTACAAGGCCAACCAGACTAAACCATTTTTTTCATTTGCCAGCGTGCAGAACCAACCTTAGAAAAAATTCTCCAATCCCCTGTATATGCGCGCAATATAATACGCAATTTAACAATATCGATATTCTTAATAATACTCTTGTGAAATACCGAAACGAAGTCAAACGTACGACCACAAATGTTAATTAAATTAATGCACAACTATAGAAAAGGTACAGCATGAGCATCTCCTGTCCCCATCCCACCTTCCTCTGCCTCTTGCCCTTTCCTCTTTCTTCTTCCTTCTAATATACTCATATATATATTTTTTTGTTGTTGTTATTTTCATTTTCATTTAACGGTTATTACCAATTACAATTGTATATTGTATCATAATAACCAACATTAGCATAAGAAACTGTTTTGGCTTACCTCATGTTTAACCTCTTGTATAACTCATCCTGTATATAAATTGCTGTTTGTTTCTTACAATAAATAAGTAAATAAATAAATAATCAATTTGTTCAATGGGTATGGAGAGTTTGAAATAAATGAACCTTAAAAATTTATGTTGAACTTTCTCAATTAGTACTTGATGTACTTGATGTGCTTTATAGTATGGGGACCAAATTTTGAAAATGTATTCTAAATTACTTCTTACTAAAGCAGTGAAGAGAATTTTAAATGAATAAAGTGACGTAAAATCTTTTACTGTTCTTAAAATAAATCCCAAACATTTCATAACCTTATTAGTAACTTCATAAATATGTGGAACAAATATTAATTTTTCATCAAATCTTTTACTGTTTTTAAAATAAATCTCAAACATTTCATAGCCTTATTAGTGACTTCATTAATGTGTGGAACAAATATTAATTTTTTTTTACGCCTTTTAGCATTTTTGGATGAAGGTATAAATTAAAGCAAATTTGGAATGAAATAAAATTAGTATTGAGTTATAATTTTAAAAAGCTGGTACGGAGAATAATTAATCTTCCTCATTGGAACCGCCCTATATGATCGTAAGAACATTTTTCGACGAAATGTGGATTTTCGGCCGCTGGCTGGTTAAAGGCCCTTTTACATACAAAACTTAAATTTGTATTTGACGCCAAAATGCTTGACCAAATTGAAAAAAATATATTAATGAAAATAGTAAATATCAAGTAAACTCTAAAATAACGAAAAAGTAATTCTTTAACGGCATTTAACATTTAAAATACAAATAAACAAAAGAGAATATATCCGATTTGACTTAAAAAAGAATTATTCAGTTTGGTTAAGTGTTTGGCCTCCAATCCAAATTTAAGTTTTTGTATGAAAAAGGCAGCACACGTGCTATAATTCAGCTATCTTTGTCGTTCATCTCACAAGAGCACCTATGTGTGAAACAAATATTAATTTTTCGTCAAATACGATACCCAGATCCTTGATTTGAGACATTTTTGTTAAATATTGTTGATACTATAATGAGACATAATAGGATTTTTGTTTCTACAGAAAGATATGAATTGACATTTATCAATATTTAAAAATAGTTCATTATACATAATTACACCATTCCTATAAGCGATCAAGATTAGCTTTAAGGATATTACAATCATTGATGGAAGTAATCGTTTTGTAAATTTTTAGGTTATCAGTACACAAGAGTATGTTTACTCCTTTAAATTTTTTTACAATATTATTGATAAATATTAAAAATAATACAGGTCCTAAATAAGAACCTTGTGGAACTCCACGGAAGCCACAAATTGATTTGAAATGAAATCTAAAATTTTTACATTATTTTTATGACATAAAGTCGCCACCTCGCTTCTTAGGCCTCGGGCATATTTTGTCAGAAGATCAAAATATTACCGCTCTGCAATAAAATTCATATTTATGGAATATTTCTTAAAGGCATTCGAATACCAAAATCTGTTTTTGATAGGTGTTAAAATACGCCTTAAAATTTCATAATTCGAAATAAAAATGTAATTTTATAAATTAAAAAAAATATATATTTAATGCAAACATAAAAAAAATATGAAAACGGCTCACCTTAAGTTTTTTCTAACTAAAATAGTATTGATGACGAAAAATAAATAAAAGCAAGCATATTAGATAAATATATTATAAACGTTATTTTCACCCACTTTTTAGACGTTTCATATTATAAAAATAATTAAAAAAAAAAAATGGTGTCATAAAGGTGCACATTTAAATTATTTTGTGGTTAAATTTTAGATTTGAATATAAAGCGTGATATTTCCTCTTTCGAAAACAGTTTAGATCATATTTCTCACCATAATACTAAGGGAGACACAACTATTTCTATAAGACCTATATGAGTGTTCCCTAAAGCGCAAAATTAGCCAGTATGTCTACAGTAACAAACCATTAAATTCCACGAAAATATGCCCTTTATTGAACATGGATGTAACATGGACAATAAATGGAACGCCTTCAACATTATATATTTTTCAAGTTCCATACGAGATACGAGAGGAATCTTTACGCTACCGGATTACAGCAAGAAGTTCCAAAGTATAAATTTCTCATTTTAAACACCGAAGCCTCCTTTCAAAGCTTAATTAATAAGCTTCAACATTTCAAGGAACTCGCTAGACAGGATTCAAACCCTCATAAGAATTTCAACAAGGATTCCTTCAGAATGTAAAACACAAAACCCGCAGAAAGCGTACACTTTAATTAGGCTGAGTGCATCGTACCGACTGTTAAAAGCTCAATAACAATAAAAAATAAAAGCTGCTCTTTGGAGAGAATTGCATTTCCGAAACACACTGAGGATTCAAAAATTCATTAAAAACTTGCGGTCAAGCTTTTAGAAATATTGTATTTTCTTGATAGAAGTTACATATTTTGTGACTTTTCCCTATACGTTTTTACGCTCCGCCCCCGGGACCATTTATTGGATTACCAACACCAATCACCCCAATTGGTTAGTTTGGTTACTTAGCAGAGGTGCCCGGATTCATGCGGTGAGGTTTGTTCGGATCTTGGCGGCGGATGCGTCTGCCCACTAACTGCGTGGCAAGCCAGATCGGGAGAGACTGTTGAAAGAGACCTTTTAGTGGTTCAACTAGAAAATTGAAAAACCATTGTCTGAACTGCAGCTCAAATATATTTATGTACTATGAATTATTTAAGAACTAACCAATGACATTAATGTACACTCCCCTTCCATACACAAGCACATGCTTTCAATGGAAGGGTAGTAAAAAAACCTGAGATGAAAAATTATCAAGTAAATACCATGCAAAACATAACATTAAAAAAAATTATATAAAAAAAAAATTCAAAAGCGTTTGAAGTTTGCGTGTTCGCACGACTCTTCGTAGTTCTTGACCGTGAAAATTGAAATAGCAAGCTTTGTGAAGGCTTAGCTTGAGAGTTACGGTAAGAATTCAAAATAGTTGTTTAAGTAAATTTTCTTTTGCGCCGCTGTGATTCGGATTTCGGATGAAACGGAAATGACGATTACTGCACCTGCGATGCATCAACTGCGCACATTGGCCGCTTTGATTGCGATGTCACTTTTAAAGGCTCCTATTGGTTGAATTATGAAACGGAAATTACGATAGGTCTGCGTTCATTGGTCGCTTTGACAATGACCTCACTTTTCAAGTATTGGTTGAGATTGTCTTGGTAAAGTTTTGCTTCTAGCAAGTGTAAACCTGCACTCGATTTTTTTTTATAATTCAGTAATTTTAAACTATCCCCATGTGCGCACTGCGGTTTTTTAATCGCGTGGCTGTCTACCCACAGAAATGTAGGTTTCTAATTCATGGTGGCGCGCGCACAAATATTTATTTATCGCGATGGTTGGACACCCGCAACCAGTTACATTTTGAAGCAGATGCAATAAAGTGTGGCTGATTTACAAAAAAAACTACTTTTATTCAGAAGAAAAGCAAGCGTACATTTTTGAGAAAAACAGGTCGCAGTTATGTAATTGTTTTATTTATTAATATAAAAGGAGATCAAACTTACTTCTGTCGATGAATCTGAAATATCCCAGGAAGCCCGTGGCGTTGGCAGCTCTCCCGGGGGCCGAGTGGAACTCCAGCACGAAGGCGCGGGCGGAGGAGTAGAGGGCCGGGGGGGTGGCGGAGCGGCCCCCGCACAGCACGCCCGCCCCCTCGCTGTACTCGCTCACCTCCCCCCGCTCCACGTGCGGGAACAGCTTCAGGTAGTCGCCCCTCATGCAGCTGGAAGAAAAATACAACAGAGGTCAGAGGATACCTAAATACCCAAGGAGGCAGGGAACTCCAGCACGTGAGCGTGGACGGTGGAGTAAATTTAACGGTGGAGATTTTTAATGTGATTGGTTCCACTTAAGTTAGCGATGACACGCTTTCGTTATCGCCAAATATTTCAGTAGGGTCTCTACATCTCGTGGCCCAAGGGTTGTTTTTAATTATTTTTTTTGACAAAACAAATTTAATATGTTCATGGAAATGTGAATTTCACTTTCTATTTAAATTAAGCCTAGTGACGAACAAAATACGTTTTCATTAAAAAAAGTAAAGGTAGTGTATGGATACTACCCACCCCTATATTTTTGTAGTAGGTACAACAAAATCGAAGTTTCCAACTCCAGGTAACATAAACACACTCGAAAGAAGGAAATGAATATTATTCAACTTCATAAGTACAGTATGCGTCATTCTAAACAATAAAAAAATGCGAGTGCAGTTTAAACGTGGTAAAAGCGAAACTTTACCAAAACAATCTCAAACAATAATTGAAAAGTGAGATCATAATCAAAGCGACCAATGAGCGCAGACAAGCGTAATTTCCGTTTCATGTCCCAACCAATAGGAGCCTTTAAAAGTGGCATCATTATCAAAGCGGCCGATGAGCGCAGTTGACGCATCGCAGGTGCACTAATCGTCATTTCCGTTTCATCCGAAATCCAAATCACAGCCGTGCTATAGAAGTTTCACTTCAAAAATCAACAACATATATTTTTTTTACAATGATATCTGTATTTTCAAATGTCCTCAAAACGTAATTGTTTTTAAAGGTTCACTGAGGTTGGAACCTTCCTACGCAATAAAAACAATCAACCGCGCTACCAACCCTGTTTTCAAACGTCTCTGACTGAGTTTTAACCTTCCTATCCAGTGAGCGGAATCAACCGCGCTACCAACCGGGCGAAATCACGAATTGGTAAGGCCAACACTAATTTCTTAGAATTTCAGAAAAATGCGTACATGTCACTGTGTGTATACGAGATTGCCACCAAAAGCTAATAGAACGCATTGGAATTGATAACGAGTCTATCTGCTATGTTTCAGGTCGATCGGGTATCGGGAAGTGGTTTAATTTCAACTTCCAAAATTCAAGACAAAAATTCAAGATGTCTTATAAACCACAACAAGACTTGTCTTTTTCTATATTCATATATGTTTTGGCTGCAGTTCAAGCAAGTACAATACATCATTCAAAGTATGTTTTTAGTCTGGTATTTTATCTCATAAGTGCTTTTCGAGGAGCAAACGTAGAGAGTTCCCGAGTAACAAGTTGGATAAAATACCAGACTTGACGTTTTCTCCGGCCTGTATTTCTTTAAGTTTTGCTTACTTAATTCGTTGGTTTGTGGCGTGGTTCCATTTAATACAAAAAGCTAAAGTGCTAATGGATTCTGAGTGGGTTTTATTGTATTCACTTTGGTCTGCATGTTGTCCCTCATTAAATCTTTCTCAAGCAGAACAACATTGTTTAAAGAACTTTTCAAGGCAAAATTCAATAATATCCATAAATAAAAGATTTTATTTGTTCAAATGAAGCAGACACATTGTGATAAATAAAACAATAACTTTATAAACACCACTTTTATTTTATATACTTTACGCAGTATTATACTGCCCTGAAGAAGCTATGGTTGTAGCGAAACCCGGTCGGCGTAAAGAATATAAAATAAAAGTGGTGTTTACAAAGTTATTGTTTTATTTTAAAAGATTTTATGTTCATATTTTATATAATATCCTTCGGTAGATTTGTAAAGTTTGGTGAACAGATTAATGTGAATTCTAGGATCGACCATCACTTTCAGTAAATATAATAATTATTATTATCTACGAGTTTATTAAGTTGTAATTTTTCACCAAATTGTCAACAAATGTATGAAAACACTAGTCAACACTATTAAAAACAGCTAAAAGCTTTAATTCCTTACAAGTCATTAAACTAATGGACGTATTTCTCGTTAGAAGCCTAATTGAATATATCTTAGTAGTTTGGTCTCCATCTTACAAAATTCACATTAAAAACATTCCAAATACCAAAAAATTCTGCGTTTTATAACTTTTAAATTAAATAACCTACTAAAAGACTTAAAAAATTGAAATTGAAACACTTTTTAACTTTTTTCCACTTATTTATTTAATAAGTGGAAAATGATTGTAGCAATTATTTTGGTTTTCTAGTAAATGCAAGATTATGTTCAATAAATCATAACCCCCCCCCCCCCTTTTTGATTTGCCCAACTGGCGAGGTGTTCTTTTCTGCAGGTTGATTCTTCTCTTCCAGTTTGTCCTACGTGATATGCAGGACAATTCATTATTTTTAATTTATTAAATTATCTATTATTCTGCTATCGTGACCATTGTTATATTATTATTTCATTTGATATTTTTCCCAATGTAAATATTATTATTTCTTATTCATGACATATTTACCTTAAAGAGCAGTTGTAACGTAATAACCCAAACATATGTACCTACCTTAACATTGTGCACCTACCTACCTAATTTTGTATAAATTCTGTAATAAAAGAATGTCAATTGCCAGCCTGAAGATGTCCATAAAAGGATGAAACCGGTATTGGTGAAATAAATAAGTGGAAAAAAGTTAAAAAGCGTTTCAATTTCAATTTTAATACAATAGAATTCCACCACGAATACCAGTACAATAAATAAACTCATAAAATACTTAAAATATGATTACGTATTAAATATTCTAAAATTGCATGTATACATAGATAGACATAAAATGAACGATTTAACCTTTTTATTCAATAAATTAAACTATGAACTCGACTCTCGTGAACTCCTGCAACTCATAAACTTACGAATACTCGCAGTAACAACAAGACAAAATGCACTATTCTACTGCAACAATTTCACCCTTTGGAAAATCAGTACTTAGGTGATGTTGACATATTAAATATCAACTTCTCGAGTTTTGTGGAATATGTAAAATATTTCTTCCAACACTTTCGACATCGTTCATCGAGTCATCGTTCATCGTTCATCGTTCATCGTTCGACATCGTTCATCGTTCATCGTTCATCGTTTCGAGCCGTTCGACATCGGTCATCAGTGAGCACGCACTTTTTTCAAGTCCCAAACATAATAATAATAAACATCGACTAAAACTCTTTTTAATGCCCTTTTGCATCGACTAGTGTTTGAAGTGATTCTGCGACAGTAATCCAGTTGAAGCGCTAAGAGGAACTTATGGTAAATACTGTGAATTCTAACAAACTAACAACACAATAATCAACCGAAATTATCACTCAAACGCACACGTCCACCCCAGAGCACCAACACATTCAAAATGAACAACGACTGTGGCGCATGCGCAGACCCGACCATTGCAGCCGATTCAGTCTTTGTGTGCACCTTATGCAAAGGGACATTTCATCTTCACTGTGGTGGAGTAGCAGAGACTTCTTATCGTCGTCTTACTAAAGAACGCCGCGCTCAAATTAAGTGCAAGCAGTGTATAGCTACAACCCAAGTGAAAGCCAGCGGTTCTACACCTTTGGAAAGCGAATTGCTGTCTAAACTTTTTGAACAAAATACCCAAATTCTTGCAAAACTCGATATCATGACGAAACAATACGATGATATACTACTACGCGTTCGCGATCTCGAGGACAAGAATAATGCTCTTGAAAAAAAGAACTCTGAACTCGAAGCGAGAGTTGAAACAATTGAAACCCAATTGGAACATATCGATAGACTAAATAAATCCAAAAATGTGGAAATTAGGGGGATACCCGAAATCAATGGGGAAAACCTAAAAAATATTATATTTAATATTAAAAAAACCACCAACTCAAACGAAGACAACAATATCGATACAGCCTACCGCGTCACTCAAAAAGTGACCAAAAATCAACCCAGACCTGTCATAATCAAATTTAAAACCTACATGGACCGCGATGATTTCCTCAATAATATTAAAAAATTCAACAAGCAAGCTACCAATAAAGAAGAAACACTTAACACCACACTCATCGGAATGTCAGGACCTGGCTCTCGGATATACATATCGGAACATCTGACATTTCAAGCAAAACACCTGTGGTTTCTTGCTCGGAAGGCCACGCGAGAAAACTCTTTCAAATTTGCTTGGACCAGGGGAGGTCAAGTATACGTACGCAAAGATGTCGGAACACCTGTCATTATCATTAATGAAAAAAACAAACATATTCTGTCTCTCTCTTCCACTCATCTGTGAACAATGCTCGCTTAGCTACAAAACCTTCTTTATTACATTATTGTATTACTTTTATACATTTTTACATTTTATTAACTTTCCTGTACATTTAAATAATTTATCTTTACACTTTCCTAAAGTCTCTATTATTAACAACAGTAAACTATTATTAAATAATTCAAGCGTAAAGGCATTATCTTTGAACATAAATTTTATTATCGCCATTACATTAAATGTTAATTTCAACCTATTATATAAACATGCAGAACCCGTTGTTATAAACGATGTGACTAAATCGTTTATATATTTTATACAAATAACTCTGTTTTCACTACAAACAATATCAATAGTAGAAATACCTGAACAAAATATTAGAATAGCACCCTATATAAAATGTTCTAAATCAATTATTAAAAATGGAAGATAACATAATTAATACTTTGGACAACATTTCTCAGATTCAGTGCATCGAAACAAATAGCTCTATAGAAGTTCGAAAAACCCTAAATCAATCTAACCTAAAAATATTTTCCATGAATATCAGAAGTATGAACAAAAATTTCACTGAACTGATGATATTACTTACCGAACTTGACTCAGACTTTGACTTGCTTATTTTGACCGAATGCTGGATCAAAGATAACTATATTCCAAAAAACTATAACCAATACAGCACCCAGAACAATCAATCTCAAAATGATGGCGTCATTATTTACATAAAAAATCATATACATCACTCTGTAAAGGAAATCACAATAACTAACTCAAACGTACTCAAACTCGAAATAGAAAACAGCGTTACTATACTATTTATATACCGATCACCGAGCACATCCAACATAACACCATTTCTAAACGCACTTAATCAATTTTTGGTATGTATTAAAGAACATGAAAATGTCCTTATTATTGGTGACCTTAATATCAATATTATAAATACAATACATCCCCAAGCAAATGAATACATAAATTTACTAACTCTGCAAGGATTTCTCCCAGCTATTACAGCACCGACTCGTGTAACAGAGTTATCTGCCAGTTGCATAGACCACGTTTTTGCCAAATGCAAACTAAATATCAAATCTTTAATATATCAATGTACTGTTACAGATCACTACGCCACTACCACTTCCATTTCCCATAAAATACCAAAACCACCAGCATCTACTATACAACAATACAAAATTTCATATGACACTCTCTTCAAACTAGTCTCCGAGGAAAACTGGTCAAATTTCTATAAACTTAGTGACCCGAACCTAGCATGTGAATCTCTCATCAACACCCTTCATAAACATCTAGAAAATGCCACATTAAACCCAAACAACCATCAAACTAGACATAAAATTAAACTAAAACCCTGGATAACAAATGGCATTCTACACTGTATACGTAAGAGAGACAAACTTCATAAATATTGTAAAAATAATCCCACTGACTATGAATCTCTATTATTCTATAAACGATACAGAAATGCTTTTAAAAAAATTGCATGTAGGGCCAGAGAAGAGTATTATGGGAAACAGATAGATGAAGCTGCTAATGATAATAAACAAATCTGGAATATTATCAAAGAAATATGCTATACAGAAAAAGTGACCACACCCATAAATACGATCACCATCGCAAATAAAACATTTAGTGCAACTGAAAACTCAGAAACAATTACAAATCATTTCAACCAATTCTTCTCCACAATCCGATCAGACCTAGCTAATAATATCCTTAAAAAAATAGAACATCTGAAGATAACCTTGCTAATAATATCTCTCTCGATAATCTCAGTTATAACCTTTTTAACCTCACTCCAACAACAGAACAAGAAATCACTGAAATCATCTCTTCACTCAAAAACACACACTCCACGGGAATTGACAATATATCCACTAAACTAATCTATCCAATAAACACCTCAAGCCAATCATCAGTAAACCCCTCCAACATATCACAAATCTAAGTTTTCGAACTGGCCTCTTCCCAAGCACCCTAAAACATTCAACCATTATTCCTATCTTTAAATCAGGGGACAGATCATCTGTGAATAACTATAGACCAATATCCTTACTGAGTCCGATTTCAAAAATAATTGAAAAAACAGTTAAACGAAGACTTTACAAGTTTCTTGAAGATAATAAAATCCTGTCAAATAATCAATACGGCTTCCGCAAAGGTCGTAGTGCCTCAGATGCAATTGCAAACTTCACTAAATTGATTTCTGACAAACTCGATAAAAGTCGCAAACCCCTCGCTGTATTCTTGGATCTAGCTAAAGCCTTTGATACTGTATCTCACCGCATACTTCTGAAAAAACTCCTACAGATAGGAATAAAAGGCATTCCCCTAAAATGGTTTGAGAGCTATCTAACAAACAGGTCCCAGTCAACTATTATCAACTCGGCTAAAGAGCATAGAAGTACAAGTTTACCATGCACATATGGCGTGCCCCAAGGCAGTGTTTTAGGCCCACTTCTCTTTCTAATATACATTAACACGTTATGCAATCTGAATACTGGTGGCACTATTATATCTTTCGCCGATGACACGGTTATCGTATTTGATGACGAAGATCTAAATTCAACCTTTGAAAAAGCAAATCAAGGCATGAAATTAGTTAAAAACTGGTTAGATTCCAACCTCCTAACTCTTAATATAGATAAAACAAAGTATCTACTTTTTTCCATACGTAAACCAAATCTCCCCCATAACTGCCAAAAACTTACCATACATTCATGTTCACAGAACCTTAACACACCTACATCACCTCACAAAAACTGCTCATGCGATAACCTAAAATTATCAAACGAAATTAAGTACTTGGGAGTTATCATAGATGATCAATTACGATGGGAGACACACATAAATTCTGTAACAAAAAGACTTCGCAAATTATGTTACATTTTCTACTCTCTTAGATCTATCCTTAACCTACAAACACTAAGATGTGTTTACTTTGCACTTTTTCAATCAATTGCTACATATGGTATTATAGGATGGGGAGGTTGTGCATCATCAATTCTTCATACCATGGTTCTAATACAAAAACTATTGTTAAGGATAATATTCAAATGTAACCCATCACACCCATCAGAACCACTTTTTAAAAAACTCACAGTATTAGACATCCGACAACTATACATAAAGACGATTCTCATATACATATGGAAAAAGGATTTGATGAAAACAACACAACAAAAAATTCGCATCCGGTACTCATCCCAACTAAAATGCATAATTCCTCCAACAAAAACTGCCTTCGCACAGCGCCAGTACTCTTACATTGCGCCCAAAATGTTCAATTCGCTGAGTATTGATACCAGGAAATCGAAAACTGGCGATAGTTATATCACAAGTGTTCAGAACTGGTTGATTGTAAAGGGAAGGAACTATTTTAAAGAATGCCTCACATCATTAATTTAAGCTAACTTGAATTAACTTAAATTAACTTGGTTACCTAAACTAACTTAATAAACTTATTAATTGTTTTTGTGTTTAATTCGTAGAACTCCATTTTAATTTTTAGAAATTTAATTAAAATTAAATTCGATAATGTTATTATCGAGTTCTGCAAGTTTTTTGGTTAGTGTTTTAGTTACAGTTTTAGTCCGTACGTGGCTTCACCACAGTTTGAAAATGACCTTACAAGTCGAAACAGCTGTAACTAAAACACTAACCAAAAAACTTGCAGAACTCGATAATAACATTATCGAATTTAATTTTAATTAAATTTCTAAAAATTAATAAACTTAACTTAACTTAACACTTTCTGCTAAAACAGGGATAGATGTCTAATTTTATTATTAAGGTCAACATTTGCCTAAACTGCTTTTATTACTGTTATCTGTATAATATAATATACCTTATTACTTCATTTATTTGGAGGAATACATCATTTTATTTTATTATCATTTTATTTATTACCATTTTATTTTATTTTCATTGTGAAAATATAATAAAGCTCAAAACTTTATTTTTTTTTTATCAAAATGGGAGAAAAGAAAATCATTTCTTAGCCCTTTCCACTACAAGTCTTTTTTTATTTTTTTGTTCTTTGTTTCTTGGTTTTATTTCACCAGCTCCACGACGAAATTGTGTGTATTCAAGTTTTAGTTACTTTTTATAAATAAAATTGATAATAGATTATATACCTCCAATAAAAGTTTTTTTGTCTATAAAGAACTATATGTAATTAGCTGAAATTTTAAATACTCTTAAACTATTTACTTAAAACTGTTTGGCACCACTGTGTATAGAATCCGATGTAGTCCCATATGTACTTCCCAGCACTAAACCATGGTAACAATAATTATTATTTAGTATTCGTCGGATTGAAACATGTAGAACTATACTATATACTACATACTACTGTACAGCTGTACAATGTAATTCGCCGGACTTGAAGAATAAAGCCCAATATTTAATTGTACTAAAATTGGTATTAAATAATGTAGATAATGTAGATTTTCAACATAAAAATCCTTTCTCATGTGCTTACCATATACCTAGTACTCACTTTGATTTTATACTCGTAACTCTTTTAAATTAAATTATTTTATACTATTTTGTATTCTATAATATTCTTTAATATTGTATTATTTTATGCATATGTATATTTTCTTAATACTCTCACACATTCTTTATATTGTATATGATAATTTACTGTATAAAAAATCGACCACCACAACACGGGCATGTGCCTAGCATGGTGGTCGAAAAATCCCCAACTTTTGTAAAAAAAGATTTTTTCAATGAATAAAGAAACTTAAAAAAAAAAAAAAAAACTTCCTAAACACAACTTTTATTTTTATAAAACTACATAATCGCTGGATAAGTTTTAAGATTTTCACGGCCAGAAGCATTTTCGTTATATGTTTTTGGGGTGTTGTGCCGTGTTGCGCTACCTCCTTCTTTAGCCAACGTTTCGGACATCGTTGCAGTGTCCATCATCAGGGCAGATCCGGCAGATCCGGTAGATGTGACATCTACCGGATCTGCCGGATCTGCCCTGATGATGGACACTGCAACGATGTCCGAAACGTTGGCTAAAGAAGGAGGTAGCGCAACACGGCACAACACCCCAAAAACATATAACGAAAATACATAATCGCTGTATTTTTCAGTTTTTGTTTCTTGTAGTTTTATGACTTCTGTGTATGTAAATACAGTGTGTATTTTCTACCAAATGTAATTTGTAGCGCGCCGTTTTTACGTTTGCCACTACACCATCTCTTTCCCCCGTACAGCGCCATCCTGCTCACCCACCCCTAAGCAAACCAGGATGCGCCGACGCCTTCTGCGCATCTCCCACCCTCGAGCCGCTACATAAACCACACCCGCAACAAGTAATGGGCTATATAACAGGCTGCGCGCCCTAAATTAGTCAGTTCGTCTGCAGCTCGCTCTTGGCTAGTACGCTCTCTTAGTTGCGCTTCGTCCTCTGGCACGACCCTCTAAGGAGTATTCTACTACCATAAGTAAAGCACCAACCAGACCCCCGACTGCTGCCTTAGTTGCGCTTCGTCCTATGGTACGACCCTCTAAGCAGAACCACAGTCAGCTTTTGTTGTTCCCAAAGCCTAACGGCAAGGTTCCCTCCGATCCCTTGCTCAGTTAATTAGTGAATTGATACATTGTGACTATTTTTACCATATTATGTGATCTGTGAACTTACTTTCTTAAATAAATAACCTTTTACCAACAATTGTGTTATATTGTTAAAATTCAGTGGAATAAGTTGGCTTTACTTTTCATTTCATCTTTAGATTGGTTCACTTTGAACATCTGCAACCACGAAATAACAGCAAATAATATCTGTAGGTACTGTCGTAATCCGTTAAAAATATTCCCATAAAATATACATTGAAAGTTTACAAATAGAATCAAACCGCCCCGCGTCAAACACCGTACCATGTTGCGGCCGGTAATATGAATATCTGCGATTTCTCCAGCGAGTATCCTCCACTTCCGGTCGATGAATCCTCTGCGAAAGCCTCCGTGGGAGCCTTCGCCCGCCCCCGCCTTGCCCGCCTCTCGCCCCCGCCCTACCGAATCCTGCCGGCCCGTCCCCGGATGCGGTATTTTGCCACCGGAGCGGAAAAGTGACGGTAAAAGGCTGGATTTTTTACGGCAGGCAATATCCTCGCATCGACGATCCTTTATTTCATATGTGGATATTTTCTTTATTTCCCTGGATTTTTCATGTTACCTTTTTTTCCTTTGATGCCTTCTCCTACCCTCCCTGATAGTTTATATTGCACACACCAGCATTGGGCGGTTCGATATTTCTTGCCTATAAACGTAATGCGAGCTATCAGGAAAAACTTCGGTTTCATTTTCCCTTGATAATTTAGGACCATTTCCCTTTTTACCTGTTCAGCCTTGCTTACTAAGAATCTACGATAATTTTTTTTGATTTGAAATTTTTTTAGCTCACAGTAAAAATTAGAATATATTAAATAAATTCAAGCGCCAGAATTCTAGAAGGCTATAAAAATAAGAGATACAAGCACACACTAAACATATAAGTAGACAGAGGTAGATAAACCATTAAAAATGAACTATTTTTAATAAAAGACGAAATCAGAATTATAATATTTATTTATTAAAAAAATATATGAATATAATTCAAATTATAATTATACTAGTTGACCCGGGAACGCGTCGCTGTGGCTAACTAATCACAACGCCATCCTACCGGATGGTTATCCAACCTTCATAACCACCGCCATCTGTGAGTTTATCGCAAAGAAACAGACAGACAGACGCCGCGGAGGACTTTAATAATTTATAATACATACAGATGGTGCGAAAGATTATAATAATGTGCGTGAAATGCTTGAGGTAACCAACAACTTTTCAATTACCGCATTGTTCGTGAAAATTTTTTTAGAAGTTAGAATGGGTATAGTAAGCTATCCGTAAAAGGTAGATATACGCCATCTAGGACTTTTTTGTAGATCTATAAAAGAGGAATATCCCACCAAGCATTGTTTTGTTATATCTCAAGGGGATTATTCAGTGTTTTTGATGAAAGCTCCCAGGCGGCTTGACTTTTTCCGACACTTCTAATGATTATCGTTATGTTTCAACCAATTTACACAAAACCTTGACTATTATATACCTTAACCTTCCTCACGAATCACTCTATCTATTGGTGAAAACCGCATGAAAATCCGTTCAGTAGTTTTCGAGTTTATCGCGAACAGACAGATATACAGACAGACGACGCGGAGGACTTTAATTTATAATATGTAGAGATAATTAAAGGAAGTGTATTCAAATACCAGCAAAATCCTTCTTATTCTCAAATTTCGGTATTATTTTGCGAGACTCAATCTGGAGACTTTTTGTAAATGATTTCGTAAAAAATACTATATTTGCTATGGAAGATTAAAAAAATATGGTTTTAAGGATTCATAGTAACTTTTATATATGTTCACCAGAAATACCCCTTTAAATTAAAATTTTCAAAACACGTGGGCGTCGGTTTGAACCCATTTGGCACCCTTTTATCGCTCTTAGAATTTAAAAATAACATTTCTTTAAATGACCCACCTTAATGGACAAGCAGTTTTGTTCTTGAAGCATTAAAATGAAAATATTCTCTGTTTTAAACTTTTGTTATTCTATATATTCTTTATGTATTTTGATATTTAGTTTGTAAATTTTGTGTAAGAAGTATACCATATTTTCGCTAAACCGATTGCACATTGTATACACGTGTGCCGGGGGGCCAACTGTCTGAGGATCAACTGTCATGGAATCGTGTCCTTTATGTATCGACATAGTGTGAGGATGGCCACGATTTTCAGCAATGGACTTTTTGAACTTTCTCCAAGTTTGCCGTGTAACGAAGGGAACCATAGAAACATTAGAAATCAAGAGAATAGAACTTCTACAATTGTCCTATACGAGAGGATGTCAGCTAAGATTTCTAATCTCATTCTGCGAGATTCTAGAGAGCTGCTAAAATGAACGTCATAGCTGAGAAATGTCATAAACACCTGCCTTACAGAATCCATTTCAGGCATGTCTCTCAAAGTGGCATCAGTGGAAGACCGTTTTATTTGTTTTCATTTATTAATTTATTTAACGCCCAGAGGACTTTTACATGTTGGTACCTAGTATAATTTTAACATGACAGATAAATTTGAAACTTAAGAAAGAAATAATAAAAATAAAATTTATAACACAATTGTTGGTAAAATGTTATTTATTTAAGAAAGTAAGTTCACAGATCACATAATATGGTAAAAATAGTCACAATGTAGCAATTCACTATTTAACTGAGCAAGGGATCGGAGGGAACCTTGCCGTTAGGCTTTGGGAACAACAAAAGCTGACTGTGGTTCTGCTTAGAGGGTCGTACCATATGACGAAGCGCAACTAAGGCAGCAGTCGGGGGTCTGGTTGGTGCTTTACTTATGGTAGTAGAATACTCCTTAGAGGGTCGTGCCAGAGGACGAAGCGCAACTAAGAGAGCGTACTAGCCAAGAGCGAGCTGCAGACGAACTGACTAATTTAGGGCGCGCAGCCTGTTATATAGCCCATTCCTTGTTGCGGGGTGTGGTTTATGTAGCGACTCGAGGGTGGGAGATGCGCAGAAGGCGTCGGCGCATCCTGGTTTGCTTAGGGGTGGGTGAGCAGGATGGCGCTGTACGGGGGAAAGAGATGGTGTAGTGGCAAGCGTAAAAACGGCGCGCTACAACAATTCATTAAATTTTACAGTTGATTTTAAACTGCTGTCTTCTTTTTAAGTTCTGTTTTTACATCATTATGGCCCAGTATTTTCTAGTAGAACTAAAATAATAAAATAACTTTCACAGAACCTGAAAACCTTGTGAAACAACCCGTCCTAAGAGTGTAAAATTGGTCACGTCAAGAAAAAACAGTGGCTGATGAATTGTAAGAAAATTCAATATCGTTTAAAAATTATTTAGAAGAAGGTAATGTTAAATCGGTCACATGGTAAAGGAGAAAATATCTCATTTATATATATATATATTTTTTTTTTATGTGAGCTCCACACAGGAGGCCCTGAAAAAAATAATTTTCCTCAGGGCCTGTGTCATCTTTGGGGATGATGTGTGGAGAGTATTTTTAATAAACGGAAGGAGAGGAGAGTTCTGGTAAAAAAAAGGGTTTAAGGGGTGGGTAGGAATCTGGGGTTCAGTGTGTCCACCCCATAAACCCGGGCACCCCTGCTAAATCACCAAACGTAGCCAACCACTTGGCAGAGGTGTTGGTTATCCAATAAAGGTTCCCGGGGCGGCGGGACCCATTCACGCCTCCCAAATTGATGTCAAGTCCCAACAAATAATTTCCTATATTCTTGTTTTGCGTGAATTCCTTCCAACCAGTAATTTGAGTTCACTGGTTGGAAAAATTCTGGAAAATAAAATTGAAAAATATGTAAAAAATTGATCATCGAAATTTTACCAAAGAAATTCAGGATTTCCCAAGAGATCGCTTCTTTCTCTTCTGCAATTTATTATTCTAATAATATTCTCATTCAATTTTCAAAAAAATTATCGTCCCACAAAATTTTTAACAAAATAGATTAGATTTCAGTTTTGTTTTTATTAACAGTTTATTAACGTTTTTTTCTGAGAGCGATAACAGATATTAGGTCTTGTGGCTGGGAAGTAGAAAATTGAAACTAAAATATGATTGAATTTTAAGTAAAAGTCTCGGTGGATTTGAAAATATTGTTAGAATGTCGAAAGAAAAAATTCTACGAATTCTTTATAAAGTTTTTGACGTGAAAGTTATTTGTGGTTTCGTTATTGCTAACTTTTTCATACCTGGAAATTAATGATAGCCTTCAAACTACATAAAAAATACTAGCGAGTTTGCGGCATGCGTTGCGATGCCACTTTGTAAAGAAATGGTTTCTCCCTGCGTGTTCTTTCCCATTTGTCCCGTTCCCCTTCCATATCCTTCCCTTCACCACCACCATCTTCAGCCTCAAAACATATCCTAATTGGAGATGTCCTAGTTGGGAAATTCATCTGATAGTTACTCTCCAATTTGGAAGCGGGTTTGTATACCGCCGCCCCGGGATCCATTTTTTGGATAACCAACACCTCTGCCATAGGTCACCCCCAAGTGGTTTGCTAAGTTTGGGGCCTTAGCGGCGGATGCGTCTATTTACTTGCTGCGTGGCGGTACAGATCGAGAGAGACTATTTGAGGGAGGCCGTTTAACCTCTCCAAACTCTCTCGACCCATCGCCTTGCACCGCAGTTGGATGGATGGATTCATACGTCCGTCACTCCTGGACACACTGACCCACAGATTCCATACCCACCCCTCAAAACCCTCCACACACCGTCCCCCCAGATGACATAGGCCCTGATGGAAACTATTTTCTTCAGGACCTCCTGTGTGGAGATAATGTAAAATTTATCTATTTGGTAGAAAGTAGTCACTTTGTTGTTTGACATACTTACTGAAATTAAACAATAATTTGTTTGTAACCACGATTTATTTATTTAAATTTTTTAATACCGACTGTTTTCGCATAACACAAGCATCTTCAGGGTATAAAATTAATATGACAGTTTTCACGGGTGTAAGATGTAGAATAATTTTTTCGGTTATTTTTACCCGCGTAACGTAGTCCTTAAAAGGACTTTATAACTCCTGACGTTTCGGACAGATCTCACTGTCCATCTTCAGAGGCCTTACGACTTGAGTTTTGTCTCAAACTGATCGCTTTCGCGTGTCTGTTCGGTCCAGAAATCAAGACCTAATTGAGTGCTTACCAATTCTTATTATGTCTATAATGGAGTACACGGGTTGAAAGTGATTTGACGGTGGAGGAGGTAGACCTGATTGGATTGCTTACTAATTGCAGGTACTTCTGAGAATTTTCCGAAAACGTCATTTCCAAAATTCTCAGAAGTACCTACAGTTGTTTAAAGCAATCCTAGTAAAATGTATAATCAATTTCACAAAATTAAGAAAAAATTCAGCTTACTTCTAAAACACAGAAACGCCCACAAGAGACTTCTTTCAGTCTATCTCTTTAGTTTTTCGTACAAACAACAATGAAGATAAAACCTTTCTCCCTTATACGTCTTCTGTCCAAAAGTTTTAATTATTTTTTAATAAATGTAAATTCCGACATGCCCGGTTAGTAACTGACACTGCAAATATACATATACATTATACAATAAACATAGAGATAAATTTCCATTTTATCGTAGCGTGGGAGGTAAATTTCATAAATCGTATCGTAATTGGCACATTCAAAATAAACAACGAAAATAGCATCATACCTTCGTTGTACTCGGCAATAAATAATCCAGTCGAGTTGATATGAAACGTATTTGCAATTACCAAATGTGGACACAGCGTGTTGTGATACCTATTTATTGGATTCCAAATAACTCGCTAATGGATTTGAAATTCATAAAACGAATGAATTAAATTGAATAATTATGAAATAACCTATTAATTTTCATCAACATCATCATCGTTGGCGCAAAATAAATATTAATCTCAATAAATTATTAACGGCATACTAGCAAAGCAATGACAGATTTCGAATGAGAATGTGATTGAGTTCTGTAGGCGCATTCTCAAACAATTTTTTTAATGGAGTGTTAGGAAGTGATAGTTGCAAATAGAATCTTCAATAATGTTGATCACGCCACAATAGCCCAATTGCATCACATTTTTTAATTTTTTTTTCCAGTTTAGGCAAATATTTTAAGACATTCTGTATATTTTTTTTTAATCGTATTTTTGAAACCCTGGGGATTTTTTGAAAATTTCAATCCGAAAAATCAGACCATTTTTTATAAACCGGAAAGACGGGACATAATTTTATAGGTGTGAAAAAGCTATAATTACATAGCCGAAAATCATTTAAAAAAAGAACGATTTCCACACGAATGGTACAGGAGAATAACGAGGCATACCAAAAATATTACATCTCATAAATATTTTTTTCCTTGATAAATCATTATAATGTACAGCGTTTATATTACTAAATTCAATGTAATATACTTGTACTTGTAAATTATAATAATAACAAGAATATTGTAAAAATTTATTTTGTTAAAATCAGTACCATAATCATTATACCTCTAAAACACGTAACGAAATCATCTTCACATCTTCAAAAAGTGAAACCAAATGATAAGTTACATCTAAGTTACAACATCTGTCAAAAAGTGAAACCAAATGATAAGTTCGCAGAGAACAAACAATAAATCTATTGAACGAATTCAAAAATTCGCCTGAAATCAAAGTGATGCCATATAAAAAAATAAATCAGTGTGGAATTTTACAAAATTAATAGGAACATTTTCGAAGACGGGACATTTTCATGTAGTGACGTCACGAGCCCAAATAATGGATTTATTTATTTAAAAATAAAAATAAACTGTACATTTCTAAACAATTTTACTAACATTTACTTAATCTTAGTAAAAAGATCTATCCACATGATTTTTGCCAAGTCGTTATGAAATCCATGCAAGTGGCCTATTATGAGAGACAAATACGTAGATTGGTGGGAAACGGTGTAAAGAAAAAACACTACACCTCACGGTTTTAAAATATATATTGTTTACTGTGAATACGCATCGTAACTGTCTGGAGACAGAAAAACTACGGCATCTCCCATTTGCGGAATGCTGTGAGACTGAAGGGAGTCGGAAACAAAAGGAAGAGGGTAAAAAGGAGATGGGAAGGAGGAAGATTATGTAGTATCTGGCTTCACAGTTCTCCAAAGGCTTCAGAAAAAAGCAATGTTTATTCATTTATTAGTTGTTTTTTTAGTTGGTACATTGTTACCTATGGCCTAATGCAATCCATAGTAATAAGTTTGTTTGTCTTATTTTATTCCCCTTCTAATAGCTTATTTACTTTTCATTTTATTTCCCTTGGTAATTGGCCAAATTACTAATATTTGGTTCATCAGTCTGAATGTTATAATTGTTTACATGTTTCACATTACACCAAACTACAACCAATAATAGATTTTCTCTTTCTGACAAGACTTTAACAAAATTCTTTTAAAATATAACAAGCACCACAAAATAATGAGATGACAGGATGTAAAAATTATTAAATTCACAATACAAATATTTTGAATTAAATAAAAAATAATAAACTTCGTTTAAACCACTATTTACAAAATATTAGCGACATATTTACAACCAAAATTTCTTCGTCACGATGAATTTGATTGTTTTGGATTCATGGTTTTTGCAGAACAAGCCCATACCTGCTGTTCAAAGTTCAAGAATTACTTTGAGTTTTACCATTTTGCAGGAGAGGTAACAGTTTAAAAAATCCATTGATATGAACTAACCTCCCATTGAAAAAGGTACAGAAATGAGAATAAAATACAAACTTTTGAACCAGTTTCAATAGTGGAAATAATGAATCGAATAAAACTAACTTAAGTAATGAAACTTATGATACTGATGAAAATAATGAAACTAAAGAAAATAATGATAATAATGGAACCAATAAAACTAATGAAACTTATGTTACAGATGAAACTAATGAAACGAATGCAACTAATGAAACCATAGAAACCAATGAAACTATTGAAACGAATGAAACTAATGAAACCAATGAAACTAACGAAACTAATGATACTAATAAAACTAATGGTTCTCATGAAACCGATGAAACCCACGAAACTAACAAAACTAACGAAAATAACGGAATTAATGCAACTAATGAAACTAAGGAAACTAATGAAACGATTTAACCTAATAACGAATGAAAATAATGAAACCAACGAAAGCAATGAAGCTAATGAAACTAATAAAACTAACGAAACTAATGAAATAAATTAAACTAATGAAAGCAATGAAATATTGAAATAACTAAACAAATAAAACGTATGAAACCTATAAAACTAATGAAACAAAGAAACTAATGGAAATAATGCAACTAATGAAACTAATTAATCTATGAAACCAATCAAATGTTGAAATAATGGATCCAATAAAACTAATGAAACCAATTAATATTTCACAATAATTTATTTTTAAAAGTTACCTATTTACCCTCCTTTACAACACCCGATAAAATCGTGTGCACCCAACTCAGGGATACAGCACCAATTAGTAAGTCAAATAAGGAAAGTTCTACAGGAAAATACAAGGACGAACTAAAGCAGCGACTTTAGCGATATACAGCACAACCCGGAGCTTTGTATGACTCTGGGAACAGTAGTTATTATTTAATTGTCCATTATTGACAATGGAAGTTACACAAGTACTGACTTCCATTATGATTTATTATTATTTGTGTTTGCGATTTTTGTACCAGTCGGTGAGTTGCATTTACTATTGAAAGAGAATGCTACTTTTCCTAACACATACTTTAGTCTTTGTTCCGCTCTTTGAAAGAATATGCGAGTCATTCTGATTGTGTAAACAACGAGGATCCTTAGGGAATTACCTGCATTGTTGTTTTACTCCTTCTAACATACGAGCATGACATAAATATGAAGCCATTTTACAAAATGTTATATTTTCCGAAGAGGAAAAGAAATAGCAAGCTGTATTAAAATATTTTACTGGTTCATTGGGAATATTTATTTAAAAGCTTGCAATACATGCGATGTATTAATAGATACGATCTACGTGACGCTTTCTGAAATAAATTTATTTTAAAATCCACATAAAAATATTAGCGCAGACGTGTGTAGTGTGTAGGTATTTCAGTTGGGTAACTTGTCAAACCGTAAATTTTATTTATTTATTTGTAATTTGATTTTCTTTTTGTATTTTTGACCGACCGTCAGACCTGATGAATATAGTATACTATCTGATCCGGCCACGCGTTGCTGTGGCTAACGAATAATAACGCCATCTACTGTATGGTTACCCAACCTTTATAACCACGAATAATTAACTTACACCGCCTTTTATTAATTTGCATACAAATCAAATCCACACCGCCCGCTTTGCCAGCTCGCTCGTCCACAACATAAAGATTATATATTTCAACTAATTAATACAAAACTTTGACAAATTTACTAAAACTTAAACCTAAACCCGGTGAAAACCGCATGAAAATCCGTTCAGTAGTTTTTGACTTTATCGCGAACAGACAGACACACGCGGCGGAGGAATTTAATTTATAATACGCAGAGATTCCAGTGACAAACTATTTAGGCATTATAACCTATTTATACGCATAATAATTATTGTTGATTACATGTAATTGTAATCTAAAATCATACATAACCTAACCTATTTAACCATTTTTTTAAATATATTTTTTCTATTCTTTTAATGATTTTTCGAAGGAGGTGTTGAAGTTGCATGATTCTGAGTTGTCGGGTCACCGAAACTCCGTACTGCAAAGCACACTAATCGACATCGTAATGGCATCGCCTCGGGACTACCTAGTGAATAGCATGCGGTTCGTGGTTTGCAGTCACCGCGCTTTAACGATGAGAAGGTTCCGCGTTTTGCCGGAGGCCTCCAAGGAGTGGTTCCTTTTAAAAGAATTCGAGTTATATGAGTTGTTTTAGTTTCCGAGTCCTTTGGGTATTTGGGAGCCGTGGCGGGTGCTGAGACGCACGGTTCCGGCTCCGATCTCAAGTCCAGACCCGCATGTGTACTCGGACCATTCACGTGGGAGAAAGCGCGTGCCGGGAAGCGTATTTCCAATCCCTAACGCGGTTGAGTCACTCTAGCGACTGAGCCGCGTTAGGGATTGTGTTAAATACAGACTCGAGTGTAGGCGAGGTTATTTAATAAATAATGCGCGTATTGGCGATATGGATATTTATTATAAGTAATGGCTATAAATACGTCCTAACTAACGTGTTGGCGGTTGGAAAAAAAGAGTGAGGAGAGGCCTGCATCTCCTTTTATATGCGGGATCACCTGTCTCGCTCTTGTATGGCCGGAAACAGGTGTGCCACCCTAAAACCTCTCTCACATCCTCCCCTACTTAAACGGGAGAATCCTGGCTACATAAGTGATACCTATAGCTACATATTTCATACAATATATTTTATATTTCATATTTCACATTTAAAATTAACACATTACATTTAAAATTAACAAAACATTTGTTTTTGTTCTTTCTGTTTCCCTTCTGTCCATTTCAACTGCGAAGTGCTGTCACCTGGGCCGAAGCCTTCCTTGCCATGGGTTAGACCTGAAACATGGAGAAACAGAATTAGAGACACTTCTATTACGTAACATACCGGAGAGATCTAATTCGTCCGTCGACAATTCCAACGTGTCAGACGCGAATTCCTGGTTATCTTCCTCCTGCCATGAAACATGTAATTCCTTTAGCTGGTCTAAATGTCTTTTCCACACCATATTAGACTTGTTAATTTTTATGAAATATATTTTACTACCTTTTTTATCCACAATAACCCCAGGGACCCATAACCTATTACCCTGAGATCTGAAATCTCTAGTCATTACTTTCTGACCTATATTAAAACCTGATTTAACTCTACCCTTATATTGTCTTTTCTGATTGTTTTGGCTCTGAGTAACCTTTTTTATTACTTTGTTTCGTCGAGTAGAACCTGAACTACCCGTTCTATCCTCAATTTTCCTTGGAATCAGAGAGTCAAATACTGTTCTAATTTTTCTACCCATTAATAATACAGATGGCTCACATCCTGTTGTTGCGTGAACTGTATTCCTATAGTCTGCTAAAAAGTTACCTAACTTTTCTTTATAATCTGAAGGAAATCCATTATGTTTACAAATTTTTTTAAGGAAATTTTTACAAGTCTTTACTGTAGCTTCAGCTTGCCCGTTGCTACTAGGGTGATTGACTGGACTAGTGATATGTTCTATCCCATTTTTCTTACAAAAATTTTCAAAATCCTCAGAACAAAAACACGTACCATTATCACTAACTAAAGTTGCAGGAAAACCAAATTGCGAAAATAATCTATGAAGTATTTCGATATTTTCTTTTGAAGACAGACTGTTTACTTCCAGACACTCAATCCACTTTGAAGAAGAGTCTACCACCACTAAAAAATTTTTGTTATATAAACTACCATGATCAATATGTACCCTGAACCATACTTCAGGTTCATATGGCCACACTGCTAAAGAACTCTTTTGTGATTCTGGTTTAATTTCTAAACAATCTCTACAATTTTCCGTTATTTTCTCCAAATCTTGATTAATTTTTGGCCACCAGACAAAGCTTTTTGCAATACCTTTAGTCTTAAAAACCCCTAAATGAGATCTATGTAACATCTTTAAAACCTCTTGTCTTAAAGACTCAGGTACAACAACCCTATGTTGATATAAAACACACCCATTTATCAAAGACAATTCTAACCTTTTTTCCCAAAAAATTCTAATAAAGTTACCACTTTGTGCCTTTTTTACTGATGCTGGCCAACCTTCGATAAGAAAATTTTTTACTTGACCTAACACATCATCCTTTTCGGTTTCGCTTTTTATCACGTCTAAAGACAAATTAAACCCATTATTCTCGAAATAATTAATGTAATCAGACTCTATCTCATCTTCACAGCTAACCTTTTCAATCGGACACCTGCTCAGAAAGTCTGAACAATTATTTTTCGATTTTACATATTCAATTTTAAAATTAAACGAACCTAACATAATAGCATATCTCTGTAACCTTGACGCGGCAATCTTAGGTACTTCTTTATTTTCACCTAAAATTCTCACTAACGGCTGATTATCCACAGCTAAAATAAATTCTCTGCCGTACAAATATTGATAAAACTTCTTAATTCCAAAAATAATTGCTGTTGCTTCAATATCTAGAATAGAATAATTCTTTTCCGCTTTAGTTAAAGTTCTGCTTGCGAACCCAATCGGTCTTTCTACGCCATTTTGAAACCTATGAAGTAATGTTGCTGCTACCCCATTAAAACTACCATCTGTGACAAGTTTCACAGGTATATTTTCGTCAAAATGCGTTAAAATCCTATCCGAAGTTAATATTCTTTTAATTATCGCAAAACTATTTTCTTGTTCCGTACCCCATTGAAACTTAACATCTTTTTTAAGTAATTCGTATAATGGTGACAATATATTTGCCATATTTGGAATAAAATTACGATAATAACTAATCATACCTAATAAACTTCTTAAATTATTTAAATCACTAGGTGCTGGTGCATTTAAAATGGCTTCTTTATTCCGTTCACACGGTTGAATTCCTTGTTCACTTATTTTATAACCTAAAAACTCAATAACTTTTAAATTGAATTCACACTTGTCACTATTCACTGTTAGATTACAATGTTTCAACCTTTCTAACACGACACATACGTTTTTCTCTAAATCGTCTTCGTCTTCCCCTATCACGATAATATCATCCAAATAAAACGTCATGTTCTGTAATCCTGACAAACAATTTGCCATTGCCTTTGCAAATATAGCTGGCGCGGGAGATAACCCGTACACTAACCGCTTATACTGAAACAATCCTAAATGGGTATTGATTGTTGTAAAACGCCTACACTCCTTTTTTAAAACAAATTGACTATACGCCGATTTAAGATCGATTTTTGCAAAAACTTTCCCACCATTTACTTTCGTTAATAGCTCCTCTATCCTAGGTAATGGATATTTGTCAACTAATAACTGATTATTCACTGTCGATTTATAATCACCACATAATCTAATACTACCGTTTTTCTTAATTACTGGAACAATTGGACTTGCAAACTCACTAAACTGGACTTGTTCTATAATACCGTCTGACAGTAAACTATCTAACTCCCTTTCGACTTTTTCTTTCAAAGCGAACGGCATAACTCTGTGATTACGAAATATCGGAATAGCGGTCTCTTTTAAAGTTAAATTCACTTCGTACTTATTAAATTTTCCTAGTTTATCCGTAAAAACTTCCGGGAATTTTTTTACTAATCGCTGCTTCAAAGTATTCTGTTTTATACTGTTTACGATTCCGTTAATCCCGACGTTAAAAAGATTCATAAAATCACGCCCCACTATCGATAACGAAGCACTTGTGACAACAACAAATTTCAAATTGTGACACTGACCGTTAAATTCCACTTGTGGCGTAATTGTACCTACCACTTTCACGAGCGTATTGTCAAAACCCCGTAGACTAATGTCTTCGTGCACTAGCTTGATTCTACTGAATTTACTGAAATAACACTCCTTGGAAATTACGCAACAAGATGCTCCAGAATCTACCATGAATTTACTCTTGATCCCGTCTAGTGAAACTTCAATAAAAAATGGTTCGACACTATTAACTTCACCCAACTTTGTGTCCGACAACAAAGTATTCACACTCTTACGTGTTGAGGAACGCTTGCACTGTTTTGCGAGATGACCCTTCGTACTGCAAATTTTACATAAATAATTTTTATATCTACATTCCGTCGCGATGTGATTATTGTGACCACAAACGGTACAATTTTGTTTCACAGCGTTCGCTGGCGACTGTGACCGTGCCCTGTTGCTATGCCCGAAACGCTTCACGTCTCTGTCTTTCACACGCGAATTATTAAAAGAGAGTCGACCGGCCTTGAGCTGTACATTAGCGTAAACCGTATTATCAACTCGGGACTGCGCTTGAGTTGAAGCTACGAGGTCAATGCACTCGGCGACTTGTAAACATTTTTCGAACGAGTACAATTCACCCTCGAGAAATAATTTTTCCCTTACCTTTCCTGGTTTACAACCTAAAATAAAGAAATCCCTTAAATTTACTGGTAAACTATTCCCAAATTTGCAATTAGTAGAAAGAGACTTTAACCGCACTGCAAACTCACGGATTGATTCGTCATTTCTTTGTTTAGCACTGTAAAACTTAGATCTCTCTTCAAAAAAACATTTCGTTGAACAACAATACTCATCAAGTTTAGATATCAAATCTTCTAACTTAATATCTGTTACCTTTTTAGGAATGCACAAATTAACCAATAAGGAAAAACAATCATCTTTCAATGCATTCAGGAAAATAGCCCTTTTTTTATCATCCGATGCAAACTTTTCATCATTCACGAGGAGAAATTGTCCGAGGCGGACCTTGAAGTTCTCCCAGTTCCCGTCACGCAAACTGAAGGACTCCAATCCTCGAGACTCCATGTTCCCAATGCCCAGAAGGTACCCAAATAGAGAGAAAGAAAACAGAAAAAACAAAAACTTCCCAATGAGGCTTCTTCTTCTGCCGTCTGCTCCCTGGACCCTGCTCCGGAAACTGCTCCTTGACCCTGTGAATTGATGGCTCCTTCCAGACCCGTCACACAGTAACACCGATGGCTACCCCAGATCACTCCTGCGACCTGGATCTCCGATCCTTGACCCTCAGAGATGCCGATTGACGCTGGACCTGCCGTGCTTCCCCCTTCCGAAAAGCTGGCTGGCTCCCGTGTCTTCTTGCACTTCACTCCTTGCAGTGAAGTGTTGGAATAATTTCGGTCCGGCCTTTCTTACCGACCCGAAATAATAATGTTACCGCGTATTTTTGCCAAATTTTTGTGCCAAATTTTTTTGCGCGTCGATTCTTTTCGCGATATTTCTGCCGTATTGTGCAGAATCGTGTACCGTAGGCTGCGCCACTGTTAAATACAGACTCGAGTGTAGGCGAGGTTATTTAATAAATAATGCGCGTATTGGCGATATGGATATTTATTATAAGTAATGGCTATAAATACGTCCTAACTAACGTGTTGGCGGTTGGAAAAAAAGAGTGAGGAGAGGCCTGCATCTCCTTTTATATGCGGGATCACCTGTCTCGCTCTTGTATGGCCGGAAACAGGTGTGCCACCCTAAAACCTCTCTCACAGATTGGAAGGCGTAAATCGCCTTACAAACACTACCGCATTTCAGTCGCGCTAGTGACTGAACCGCGTTAGGGATTGTTATGCATAAATCACCTTACAAAAGCTATACCGATTCAGTCACCTACGCGCTTCGTTACTCTATCAGTTTCTGTGAGGGCGACGACCGTAATTATAGAGAGGTTAGCAGAGAGGATGGACAGCGTTTTTTTAGTTAGCAGTTTTATACATTGAAAATTTATTTTAAGTTAAAAAAAAGGTGGGTTTTTTTTAACTGAGGGTGACGACCGTAATTATAGAAGGGTAAGCAGAGAGGATGAACTGCGTTTCTTTTCACTTAATTTTATTTTTTTTTTTTTACATAGAAAATTTATATATATATATATTTTTTTAAATATATAGGGTAAGCAGAGAGGATGGACTGCGTTCATTTACTTAATTTTTTTTTTTAACATAGAAAATTTATATTTTAAGTAAAAAAAAACACGCGTTTTTTTTACTTAAAATATAAATTTTCTATGTAAAAAAAAAATTATGTAAAAAATTAACGCGGTCCATCCTCTCTGCTTACCCTCCTATAATTACGGTCGTCACCCTCAGTTAAAAAAAACCCGCTTTTTTTAACTTAAAATAAATTTTCAATGTAAAAAAATGCTAACTAAAAAAACGCTGTCCATCCTCTCTGCTAACCTCTCTATAATTACGGTCGTCGCCCTCACAGAAACTGATAGAGCAACGAAGCGCGTAGGTGACTGAATCGGTATAGCTTTTGTAAGGTGATTTATGCATAACAATCCCTAACGCGGTTCAGTCACTAGCGCGACTGAAATGCGGTAGTTTTTGTAAGGCGATTTACGCCTTCCAATCCCTAACGCGGCTCAGTCTCTAGAGTGACTCAACCGCGTTAGGGATTGGAAATACGCTGCCGGGAATCGACACTGCCGAGCGTTGGGTGGTGGCGTTCGGGTCCTAGTCTGGGTTCGAGTCTGGGTCCGAGTTCTCTGGAAGTGATTGATTTGAAAAAGGAGTGGAGTGAGAAATGCTTTCCGCAAAGGACTTGAGTTCAGGAACCCATTCCGGCTGAATCTACGGTTTACGTCTCACCGTCACGCAGAAGTAACGCGCCGAACATCTGTGATCCTCGCTCTTACATATCGCGGGCGCCCCGCTTGCCCTTCCTACGGCTTGCTCGCCGTATCACAAACCGACTGACTGCCGATCGTGCAAGTATGCTCGTTGACGTCAAGCCGTTCCTCAGGTGACAGTATAAGTCCAAAGAGCTGTCGCCCAGACGTAACCGCACCGTCGCCCAGCCGTTGCCTCAGCCGTGTCTGCGTGAACGGCCGGCGTTGCCGATCTGATACCGAGCTCGTGATAAATGTGCGATAACCCTTAATCTCATAAATCCGAGTGAGCAATTCACAAGCGGTAGAAGTGAAACTAGATATTCGCTAGATGTCGGTTTCTTTTCTTTCGCCTGTACATTTTAAAGTGGTTTTAAGATTGGATATTGATTTCACAAAAATAAAAATGTGTTTTTTTTGGATTTCGTAGGATTCGAACCTCCGTTCGCTTGATGTCTGTCTCTCTGGCCGCTGAGACTCAAGCTTTCAAGTGACTTGCCCACTGCGCTACCAAAGGCCCGTACGGATGCACGAATTTACCGCATTATATTATAACCGAGGATCAGCCAAATAATAAATTTGTGACGCATTTCCTTTTCATCCGAATTTCAAATCACTAACGGGACTAAAGAAGTTTCACTTCAAAAATCTTATTAATTCAAAGTTGTTTCTGAATTCCGAAGTAAAATACTCGTACGACACAATGTTGACACTCCTGGAGATGTTACCTAGTTAATACTTGGTAAATACCTCCTACTTTAAAACTTTGACTGAAGAAACACGTGAATAGGGAGCACGTAAAACGTGATCGTTTATCTTCTTAATTGTACATATTTCATTAAATAGAGGGTTCTTTACTTCAATGTAATTACTTAAAGATAATTACAAACTTATCATTATTTTCAACAAATCTGATTTGAGATTTTCACTGCCAAACGTATTATCGTGATTTATTTTTGGGGATTTATGCCGTGTTGCGATACCTTTTTTTTAAGCAAAGTTTTAGACAGAATCATTAAGAGCCCGCGAGGGATTTTTCAATATTTAATTTTTTTTTCGTATTTTTGCAGATTTTTGCCTATTTTCGAAGTCATCTGTGTCGATAATAGCACCTCAAAAAAAAAGTTTGTAGCTCTGCTTTTTTAGATACATGCATTGTCAATGCCACAAGTTTAAATTAAATATTCAAAAAAATATTTTTTCTTACTTTATAACTGTTTATAAAAGATCAGTTTTCAAAAAATCGTCAATGTACCACTGATTTTTTTCCATCTGTCGTCATATACGAAAATAAAAAAAATATTTAAAAATATTTTGTTATAGGACACATATCAACCTATACCCCCACATTTATATTTTTTTATAAAATGCGCAAATAATGAGGTAAAATAATTTTTAAAAACTACGTAAATCGATGTACTTTGAAATCGATTTTATGTATTAAAAAACAAGTATTTGAAAAAAATAAAAATAATGTGTATTAAAACTATACAAACTGATAATTAAATAAAAATAATTTGTGATTTATTGTGTAATATTCCATTTTTATCTGTACCCAAAACAGATAAAAGCGATTCCATTTCCAACTGCTCTTCATTACGCGAAAGTCAGTCGCCACAAGAGGTTCTTTTGTGACGCTCTGTTCTGTAAAGTAGTATTAAGAATACATGCATGTGTTGGTTTTTGTATAGAATACGTATACTCTGGAGAAAAGAAATTCGACCACTGAATTTGGACGGGGAAAGTGAATGAATCTTGTCAAAAAGATATATTTTAAAACGATAGTGGCCAGGACACGGACTGCCATATACTTGTACCTTCCTACGTTTTGCCTTGTTTGTGTGCAAAAAATAATATCCGTGGACCCAAATATGAATACAGTGATCACTCGGTTTTACGAATCAATTTTTAACTGCTTTTATGTTTATTTTTATACGTGGGCTTTCGAAAAATATTTTTAATGTTATCATTGAAATCAATTACTAATTATTAAGTTCTGCTTGATATTTTTAATGATTTTAATTATATGCGTACCGGCAAAAATTGTTGATTTGGCGATGACTTTGGTAGGCAAAACTCCCATTACTTGTAAACAATAATAAATGAAACTTTAATTATTTTCAATTAGCTTTTATTATTCGGAAGTTTTATTCCTTTTGACCATTTTTACTTAGTTTATTTAATTATGAATACATTATGGAGCAGATGAATGAAGAAAAGAGTATAAGGAGAAGGAACGAGGTGAATGTGTATGGTAGAAGAAGTCGGGGGGAGAATGGCACGATCAAGTGAACCAGCGCCCTAGGGGTGATTTTTCACCAATACGGCATTATACAAATCATCCAATTATTATTATTAAATGGTTGAGATTCAGAACTGTACCTAACTGTATAATATTTTTCGATATCTCTGTATCTGGCAGTAAAACCATGTAAAAATTAAACATTTTGTTAAAGCCCATCAGTGCTTTTACAATATAAAAATTTCCGTGTAGTCTTACTTTTTCGAAGAAGGCATGTATATTATCCGTCTAA
Organism: Limnephilus marmoratus; assembly: GCA_917880885.1. NCBI lineage: Eukaryota > Metazoa > Arthropoda > Insecta > Trichoptera > Limnephilidae > Limnephilus > Limnephilus marmoratus. Next base: position 4,398,810 of record OU862923.1, read on the forward strand.
TATTATTTTATTTTTCAAAAGCGAGTGTCAAATTACACACGAAATAGGGCTGTCCAAATAAATGGTTAATTATTATTAATAATTTAACTAACTAACCATCACGCCGTTTCTCCGCAGGGGTAGGCAGAGAGGACGGACCGCCAAACAACTCGGTCTTGGCACACACTTCTTGCCTCGTTCACATTCATACATCGTCTCATATATGCTTTTCTATTATTCTGACTCTTGACATCATCCCACTCAAGTATCTGATTCACTTGGTCGTGCCATGTCTTTCTTGGGCGTCCCCGACTTCTTCTACCATTTGCGTTATATATTATTCTTACACTCCTTCCCTCGTTCATTTGCTCTACATGCCCAAACCATAAGAGCGTTCCTTTCTCAATCTTACTCATTAGGCTTATATCAGCTTTGCATTCTTTGCGGATCTCTACGTTTCTCACACGATCGTACATGGTTTTACCACACATACGCCTAAGGGATCTCATTCTACAGCATTCAGTCTACTTTCATCATTTCTCTGCCAGTTCCATAACTCACTGCCATATATCCATTAATAGAGTTACCTGCATTCACCCCTCTTTCAATATCTCTATCAGCCTTCCCATCTCTCGTAAACATATTTCCCAAATACACAAACTCATCCACCTGCTCCAAGTATTCATCATTCACAACTATGTTGCACATTGTTTTCGTATTCTCTCTTTCAAGCATATGACTTTAGACTTACTTACATTCATCATTCACTCCAGAGCCCTTGAGGTGATTTTTCACAAAAACGGCGCTATACAAATTATCCAATTATTATTATTATTATTATTCATACATACTTCGTTCATCCTAGATACGAGAGACTGTAGATCTTCTATACTTTGAATCTCTCGACCCATCGCCTTACTCCACCGTTGAAGGGATGAATCGTTACGCCTGGATACACTGAAACCCAGATTCCTACCCATCCCTAATATCTATTTCCTTTCCGGAACTTCATCTCCTTCTTTTCCTTAAAATAACCTCCACACAGCATTCCTTAAGATGACATAGTGATGATGATAGTGTGATTTGATCTAAAAAACCAAAATACCATTTTATCAAGTACAGTATCACAACAAGATGACAGGATAGACAGACTTGAATACATGCAACAAATATGTAATATTGAAATAAGAGGCGTTCCGGAATCCATCTCCAATAACTATATGGAAGTCATCAATAAAATATCTAAATTTCACAATGTTTCATTATAAGTACCTATTTTTTTTACATTAACTCCACACAGGAGTCCCTGAGGAAAATAATTTTCCTCAGGGTCTAAGTCATCTTAGGGGATTCCTATGTAGAGGGTGTTTTTGAGGAAGGGAAGGATAGTAAGTTTTGGGAAGGAAAAGCTATGAGGGGTGGGTAGGAATCTAAGGGGTTAGTGTGTCCAGGAGTGACGGACGTATAATCCATCCCTCCAACTGCGGTGCAAGGAAATGGGTTGACAGAGTCTGGCTGGAAAGATCAAAAGTCCTTCCTCACCCAGTCTCTCGCGATCCGACCCGCCACGCAGCAGGTGAGCAGGCGCATCCGCCACCAAGACCTGTAAAAACCTCACCACATGAACCCGGGCACCCTTGCTCACTCAAGTCACCAAACTTAGCGAACCATTTGGGGAGACCTATGGCAGAGGTGTTGGTTATCCAATAAATGGTTCCCGAGGCGGTGGTACCCATATCCGCCTCCAAATTGAATAGTTACTGTAAAAAAGGTTTTGGCTTTGATTTTAATAAATGTAGTTTCCAAGATTGTTTTTTTTATTCAAATTTTGTGGCAGCCCTAGAACGTTAGTCCAGCAACAGTCCAGCAAAATACAAAAAATGACGACATCGTGTGTGGCGGTTTCCAGTGTTGTAATCTAATTAAAAATATCCCATATTTATTGGTATTTATATTTTTTGTCGTGAATATTATATTTTTGGACACATTATATATTACATAAATTGAAGCAATAAACGTCTAATATGAATGTCGCGATGAGGAGAAACTGATTTATTTTAGATGTTTGTTAAGTTTTAATCAATGTGCGGAGTTAAATTTACAAACACAGAGATTTCTAGTATTAACATCGCAAAAATCACACATTTATCTTAAAAGCTGAACAACATAAATGCGGCGTTGAATTAATTCGTCGATTCTAAAAATTTTCACATATTTTTTTTTTTTTTTTTTTTTAACAAAATAGGGAATTTCGGGGAAAAATTCCCCAACATATAGGGAACATGGACATTCGACTGAATTAGCAATCCGCCAAAACTGTCAACGATATTTTTAATATACCATTTTTTATTTGTTCGGGAGTGTTCGTTTGAACTTCGGATTTCCGAGCGGATGAAAGGATACAAATCAGTTTAAGCAACGATTTTTGGCGGAATTGTCTTCAAAATGTGCTGAGAGCGACGCAAGCGACAAAAACTATAACTATTTTATCCAATCTGGAAAAAATCGCTAGGCCTGCTATGCTCTTAAGAGCGTTTAACCAGCCAGCGGACGAAAATCCACATTTCGTCGAAAGTTGTTCTTACGATCGTGCAGGGCGGTTACAACGAGAAAGATTAATTATTCTCCGTACCAGCTTTTTCAAATTATAACTCAATATCGAATTTATTTCAATTCAAATTAGCTTTAATTTATACCTTCATCCAAAAATGCTGAAAGGCGTGATGATAAAACTATTAAAATAATGTACTAGTAGTTATTTTTTGATTATAAGTATTTATCATTTTTCAATAATGTCTAAATTTAATAAGAATGTTAAAAAAAACTGAAATATATTAGTTTGTAAGTGCGCAAATAAATACACAAACGGACCAATTTTCGCCAAGAAACACATGTACTTACATATTTTTTAATGATTTTATTGAAACTAAAATTAAAATTCTAGAACATTCGTTTGCTAGATAATGTATTGATTTATTTTACTGCATGATTTTATTATTTGAAATGGGTGTGGTATAATACAAAAACTTTTTTGAAAATTTAACAAATCTGCCAACGACCTATGGAATAACCTTATTATACTAAAAATTAAAAAAATTTCTCAAAATTTATTACATACGAATGCTAGATAAAAGAACAATCTTTCGAAATCCATTTATAATTTTGTGTGCAAAAGAGTCAATACGTCTAAAAACTTTTTTGAAAATGACGTATTTCCGGTTTTCTCTGGTAATGCCCTCTTAATGACACATCTGCTCTGATGATGGATAAAGATGACTAAAGCGCTGTCTGAAACGTTAAAGAGAGGTAGCGCAACACGGCATAACACCCCAAAAATAAATCTCGATAATATTTTCAACAAACTTTATTGCTTTGAATAATATTCTTAATGAGAGCAATTTTTCTTACGTATGTATTTATTGATAATTTTCACTTCTCAAGATCGAAATACGTTTAAAATAATCGGCTCTTCTATTCTTTTATCTCCTTCATTGTACAATTACATACATTCTCAAATGTTGTGAAATAACACATATATGTACATGTTGTGATATTACATTATATTTTTTTCTTTTCATGTATATACTTCACAAGAGTCTCAGTTCTACCCGCATGGAGAGTCTGTGACTATAGCGTCCCCAATTGGGTTATGTTGTGAGGCTGAAGGTAGTGGGGAGGGGAAGGAGACGAGAAAGAGGAAGAAAAACACGGCTAAAGCTATTTCAAGCAACGTTTCAATTCTGAATGGTGGTCTCACACTAGGGGTGATACTGAGAGTATTCTCCTCTCTGGAACGTGCCGCAAATATACTATTTATTATTTTAATGAACCAATTGTGAAATTAATTAATTAATTTAAGTAAATCATTAGCTCAGTTGATAGAGTTACGTCCTGGCAAGGCGACGGTCCTGGGTTCGAGTCTTAGTGTACAAACAAAAACAAAGCAGGTTTCGGTTTTCTGATTAGTCGGCGCATGGGCGGCCGTATCAGACCGAACATAGTGAAGGCAGGTTCAGATTTGTGACCACGCGAGGCGGCGCTGATAAGCTTTACTGGAATGAATTCTTAATACCTGCTCGCCGGTGACGCCGGTCAGTGAAACTCAATGTTGCCATGTGCTTGATTTTTGCTATGCTTTTATAGATTTTGAATCCTTTCATGATTTGGTGTCCTGTATGGTCGCCTCCATGGTTATTTAAAAAAAAACATGTCAAACACGATATTAATTAACAAAAGTGTGTACTTTTGAGTGGGATACGATTTTTAGCATGGGTCACACGGGGAAATCCTGACATCAGGAATGCAGTTCAAACTTCAGTGTAGAATTTTTTAATCCTTGAAACATTTTCATTTTTGGGACATGGCAATACTAGTGAAGCTGGTTTTGAGGGAATCTGACATAAAAATGAGCGACCTATTAATTGCCGCTGTTTTCAACAAATCGCCAATCTGGGATAAAAGAAATGCATTACATAGCAACAGAATTGTTGTTGACAAGAGCTGGAAAGAAATCAACAGGATAATATTTTGAAATTACCTCAAATGTCACGAGTGAATTCCTTTCATGCATGTACGTAACATATTATCATGTTCTCATGAGTTTTTTTTTCATACTTAAAGATACCAGTTACCAAATACCAATTGTTTTATTACTTAACTTCAAGAAAGGATTTTCCAAGACTACAAAATCGTTGTCTGAGTAACTCGACATTTCGTAAAAACTGACAGCTGCTGTCATGCTACCGCGCAGGTAGCGCAGGTTTTATCCTCGTTCTGTTTGTCAACTGCCGCCTGTGGAACCGGGCACTGAGCGCCATTAATCTGAAAACCGAAACCCGCTTTGTTTTTGTTCGTACCCTTAGATGTGACTGTATCTTTTCCTGATTTTTCTGTTTTCAGATTTTTGTTCGAGTTTCGCAAATAGTCTTCATTTAATTAAATGTTACAATTTGAGGTTTTACTCATGTTAAAATAAAATTATTTATATTCGAATAATGCCGTAGTGGGCTTAAGTATGTACCTACTGTAGGCTTAAAAGTCTTTGATATTAAAATAGTTTACTAAATTACAGATACTAGAAACTGGAGCTTTAAGTCAAGGTAGACGTCAAGGAAATCACAAGCTTTAACTTGTTTATCTCACTTCATATTTAATGTTCGTGCCTTCAAATACCGATGAACTTTAAGTTGTCTACTTAATGTTTTTATGGGCCGTATGAATAAATCCCTTTGAATATATTTGAAATATCCTAAATTTATAAGCAGAGCATACCTTGGCTTTGGCACTGGGACGTGGAATATGATAGTGTTTACGTTTAAGGCCATAAATCAAGATTTAGGTTTGAGAGCGTGATATTAATTTGCAAATTTAGTCAGCGGGCATCGGAACTTGGTAATTTATTCGTTAACTTTGGCGATATCGAGATTTCCCAAATTCTATGCGAAAATTTAAACTCCGCACCGAAATTTCGATATTACCCGCTACCAACAACAAACACTTGCTATTTTTCATTGAATACGTAACTGCGAAGAATTTCCACACAACTAAACCAGGAAAATCGCTACCGAAGATGACCCAAATAAGAATTTTCACTTATGTCTTAAGGCGAAGATTAATTCATTAACTCCACATGGGAAATGATTTCCCTCAGAGCCTTTGTCATCGGTGATGCTGTGTGGAGGGTTTTTTTGAGGAGAGGAAGGAATGAACATTTATTTTTTTAAATTTTTCTTTATTCATTGCATAAATATTATGGTTACATTAATTAGTGGATTTTTCGACCACCATGCTGGACTGATGCCCCTCTTATGGTGGTCGATACGGTGGTCTTGAAGAGACCCATGTTGTAGGAAAGAGGAAAGGCAGGCAAATCGTTCCACAGCCGAGCTGTTGAACACAAGAACGAGTGGAAGAAGCGACCCGTTCTCATGAGGCCAATGTCAACCGTGTACACATGTTGGGCACGCGTTTGGCGTGTTTTCCGACTTTGCACCTGTGCCGAAGACATCAACGACGCTAGTTCCTCGGAACATCTTCCATTGAAATACCGGTAGAACAACGATAGCGTTCCTACCCGACGCCTGTGCTCTAAAGATTGAAATTCGTCTGTTAAATTAGGAGAATCTATCAGACGAACCGCCAGTTTCTGCAGAGAATCGAGGGTTTTTTCAAGTATGTTGTGGCTTCAGACTAGAGGTGTCTGCCAAATTCGACCGTGGGGCGCACTTGTGATTTGTACAGGGTTAGCAGTTGTGTACTATAAAGTATCTGCGGGTCCTGTACAGTACGCCCAGTTTTTGAGAGGCTAATTTAACTCTGGCTTCGATGGAGCCCCCATATCTGAGCCAGTCGCTTTAAGTCACACCAAGCATATCAATGGAGGGCCTGAACGGAAGATTACTTCCGATTCGTCTAATACGAATCGGTTCACAACACAGGATGTTCGGGGGTAAAGTGCATGAACTTCAGGAGATGATTCGACATTGTGGTAGGAGTAAAAAAGATAAATAACTTTTTCTGAAATTCCAACTTTTTTCCCATACCAAAAGACACACCTGCTAAAACTCCTTAGTGTAAGCTAAAAAATACTCGATAAATTTGTTGTTAGCTTGCCGGGCGCGATTGTTGCAACGTTGCTTGGTAATAATAATGCTGCCCGTACACGCCTGTCTAATTTTATCTTTTAATGCAAAACTACCCCCAAAAGTTGGAATTTCTAAAAAAGTAATTTTTCTTTATTTTGGGCACCCTGTATAAATATAAGTACAAAATATTTTGGATAAATTGAAGCATTTTCTACCGTTTTCATTGAGTAAAATAAAAAAAAATGGTTAATTAATTAAAAAATATGTAAGGGTAAACTACCAACAATGTATTATGCATATATGAAACAACATTAAAAAATATATAATTTTATGGTTACAATAAGGAACTCCAGTGAAAAATATTATGGCTTTAAAAAAATATGTTCATATAGACCAGAGGTTCCCAAAGCTATTTTTCTCGTAGACCCCTTTCATAATTTTACTGATTTCGGTGGACCCCCTACTGCTACATTTCTAACATATTCCAAAAACTCCTCAAAAATGTGAAGATTAGATCTAACGATAGATATTTGCTTCGCAGCTGAGTACCAACCCTAAATTCGGAGTGGTATAAATAAAAATAAAAATAGTGTATTTTCTTATGTTCTATTTATTAAAATAATGTGATTACAGACTCAGTTGGGAAATACATGCAGATGACTCAAAAAAATGTTTTTTTATTATTTATTTTGTAGCGGCTACTTAACCCGCTCGGCGAAATTTACCGCTGCGCCACTGACCTCCACAGAATACGCTGGAAGCTACGAAATACCTACAGCAAGGGCACCGCACTCGTACACACTACGAACTACCTACCTACAGCGTAGTAATAACGGTCGCCTAGTAAATAATAATCCGCCACCTACGCGAAAGAGCTAGAACGTCTGGCTGTACCGTTCAAGTGCCCGCAGAATGTTCGAGCGATACCTCGGCTTTGCGTGAGTTCACCCGGCGTTACCTACCGTCAGCGAAACTACTTGCCCGTCCGGCAGAGTATAAAAGCGAGCACGAGCCGCATGCAGCTCAGTCTTAAGTCTAGTTTCCATTCATTGGTCGACTCACCTACACATCGGGCTGTGATACAACAAGTGCAGTGTAGTAACTCTCTACCTGCCCGCGCGGGGCACGGGCCTCGCGCAGTCAACAGTGAACACCATTTATCCAGCGTGACCCAGGAACATTCCAGCACCTTCGATGAACTTCTCCAACTACCATCTCGACATGAGATGGCAATCAACATCCTGCAACGAGCAGCAACCACAACCGGCAACGCGCCAGCATCAGCATCCTGCAACGAGCAGCAACCACAACCGGCAACGCGCCAGCATTCAGCATCCTGCAACGAGCAGCAACCACAACCGGCAACGCGCCAGCATCCAGCATCCCGCAACGAGCAGCAACCACAACCGGCAACGCGCCAGCGTCCTCATCGCCTCTCAAGGTTCCTTCCTGCGTCAAGTGTGTGCTCCGACCCACTGGACACACAGCCGCCATACCTCGTCAACGCGACGACGGTCAACCGCCTGGACCAAGGTCACTTCTACACCGCCATGGTGTAGAGCAACACGCCGGCTCCCTGAAGACCAGTGATCTTCACCGCCGTAGTCTCCTGACTTTTTTCTTCACTCATCACGCAGCAGCACCACTGTCACTCCGCTCCGCTTCGACCTCGCTACGTAGCGCTACAATAAAAGACTGACTCATACATCGACTGCACGCCTTTCATTTCTCTCGTCCCATCTCTACCGATACGGACCGCTCCCTCAATTTCATAAATTGTTAGTATAACTATTTAAGAATATGTTCCCAAAGTTTTAATTACATAAAAATTTCAATTCGTTCCGGTTTTTAAGAGGTTGTTGAAACGCATTTTTCTCGAAATGACTTTTTTGGAATTTGTGTGCACTCTAGCTCAGAAAGTTTTTTACCAAACATTTTAATATGCAGAACCCTTATTTGTCCCACTACCTATTATCATCTGATTCATAGGCCAGCCTAACCGACAAAAATAATTAAAGCCCATGTATCAAAAAAATAGCAAAAAATTAGGATTGCATGAGAACCGTAGCGCTGTCTATTTGGATTTCATGAGAACTGTAGCACCTAAAAAAAATTGCTAAAAATATGAAAATCTTACAGCTTCAAAATGCCTTTTTTTCAAGTCTGAATGCGACCATTTTTCACTGAAATACATCATGTCACAAATCATCTAAAAATTTGGATTTTTTTTGCTTCCTTAATTTTTTTTAGTATAGTATTATCTGCCTACATTGATGAGTAAAGCCAAGCCAACATTTTTGTTCTTTACTATCGAAATCAGATAAATTTTCGTGAACCCCCACATACAACTTGTGGACCCCCATTTTTTTATCACGCCAACGTAGACCCCCGTCGAGTCTCCCATGGACCCCTGGGGGTCCACCTGGACCATTTTGGGAATCAATGATATAGACCAATAAACGCTGATTCTGAATATATAAGTTTTATTTCATAATATTAAACGCAGAGTTTTTAAAAAATTATTAAAAAGTCCATTTTTAAACCTCTCCTCAAAACACAGCATCAAGTTGGCATTACTGAAATGGTTAGCGGTGACGTCACTGTTAACCTGTCACCTAGCGTGTTGAATGTTGTATTGACATTTGAAACTCCTACTGAAATGACTTGAAGTTCACACGTACGCAATTCAACATTTTGTGTTTTTGGTTTTTTTTCATACTGTTTATAAAGATTAAGATAAATAATAGTTATTGTGTTTATTGAAACATTATATAGACCCTCAACAATTTACGAAAAGGGCTATATTTGCGGACAATCTGCAATAAATTTTGCCTATTTGAGGTTAAAGTCGTGTCATATTTGACATTTGGTTTATGTATTTTCAAATTGTTTTGAGTATAGGGCTTTTTATACAAGTTTTTACACAATCGTCATGATCAGTGTATTATATACACCAGTATTTCTGGATGTGTTATACATAATAGAATGTACAAAATCACGCCTGAACACAAAATTAGATGGCAAGATGTCATTTGTATTTGCAATGAAAAAGATGATTTATTGTTTTTATATTGCACTTTGGTACAATACAATAACAGTAGCGATGAAATGTGAACATTTTACCAATGTTTTTCTATATTAAAAGCAGTTAATCTTGAATAAAAAACGACTTCTCACACCTAAAAGTAATCATACTAGACATCCAGTATATAGGTTTTCTAAGGGTCTTAACTATTTTAACTATTTAAACTAACTATAAAAATAAAAATAAAAATGCAGTTATTTAAGTTTGAAGGTCTTTATTCACCAAAAAAAAATAAAAAAATTGGACTGGAGTTCTCTATTATCTGTGACAGTTGGATGATCAATTTTTTTTCTTATAAAATTATTCACAAAATAAATAAAAACCATTTTGCGCTGGGAATCGTGATATCTACACTCCGTTACCTGTATTCGTGGCTATATTCGACACACTAAGAACACTTATATTCTTGGCTTTTTGCTTCCTCCAAATTTAAATAACAAAAAGTGTTATAAAATAAAATAATCAGCTCTTTGATTTTTTGTGGCAGGTAAAAACTTTCATGATCTCTTGATGAAAGATCACCATTCAGAATTGAAACACTGTTTGAAATGGATTTAAAACTTGTTCAGTGACCCATAACATTCCCCTTTCCACTCTTTCAACCGTGCAACATACCCAAATAATTAGGAATGCTATAGTCTGACTGACTGCGAGCAAAGAGGTCACCTTTGTATTTTATTAACGAGTCAAAAAAGACATCAAAATTAGTTCTACGATATCTCCAAAAATGAGGAAGTTACGAACTTTCAAAGTGAACTTGGTAAAACGTATGGAACGGTGTCTCACGACGCCATGCGAGACACGATTCAGTAGGTACTAGGTACGATAATGCATAATTCAAATGAATTACAGATAATACAAAACAAGGAAATTAAAAAAACTGTTTCACTACAAGCCCAGAACATCCACAAAAACATTATACATGGAAAAAAACTATTAACATCAAGAAAACTATATGAATACAATAAGTGTCTCCTTATTTACAAAATAAACAATAAACTCGTACATACAAACACAGAATTTATTAAAACGTCCCAAGTACACAAACACTTTACACGACAACACGATAACATATATTTAAACACCATCCCCACTAACTATGGTAAACAATCCATTGGTTACGAGGGGGGCAACTTATGTAACGCATCCCAAACGACGTTAAAAACGAAAATAAGCTGGGTGCATTTAAAAAATATTATTAATGTTTATTCTTGATTACCAAAGTAATGACAGAATATCGCTGTATTGTTATATTTCGTTTAGTTTAATGTGTTTAATTATTTCTAGTTAAATGAGTGAAAACGTAATTTTATTTTTTACTGGAATAAAAAATAAAAGCAAAATCACAAAATTTCGACCGGCTACAAATATCAGCATTTTGACGGCTTATGTCTTCAGTATATTTGGTATTTTTCAAAAATTCCATCCTCAGCATTTTTTTTTACTTTACACGAGATCCCGAGGAAAAAAATCCCTCAAGGCCTATGTCATCTTTGGGGATGCTGTGTGGAGGGTCGTGAAAAGGAGGAAGAGGAGAAGTTCTAGGAAGGAATAAGGTATGAGTGAGTAGGAATTTGGGGATCAGTGTGTCCTGGAGTGACGGACGTATGAATCCATCTCTCCAACTGCGGTGCTAGGTCATAGGTCGAGAGATTCCGGCTGGAAAGACCAAAAGGCTTTCCTTAACCAGTTTTTCTCGATCCGGCCCGCCATGCAGCAGGTGGGCAGACTTATCGGCTGCCAAGACTTAGACAATCTCGCCGCATGAACCTGGGCATCCCTGCTACGTCATCAATCGTAGTGAACCACTTGGAGTGACCTACGGCAGAGGTGTAAGTTATCCAATAATTAGTACCCGTGGAGGCGGTACCCATGTCCGCCTCCCAAACACAGCATTCTCTAATCATTTAAATTGATACATTTGTTAAAAACGTGAAAGTTTGTTAAAGCAGTTGACCAGGTTGGGAGCAGATTCTTGTGCTGTTGAAGATTTACACCGTTTTGACAATCAATTTCAAAAAATTATCCATGTGAGTAACACATTCTCTTAATTCTTTAATGTTTTCCCATTTTGTGGACACAGTAAACAGTTGAACAGTAAATGTTAAACACGGCCAACAAAGTATTAACAGTAAACAGTCAACATAGAGCATGAAAAACAGTTCTGTTTTAATGAATAAACCTAATTGGATTCCAGAAGCACTATGCAAAAACACAAAGTTGTTCAGCAAACCAACAATTGTTGTGTTGGCTAGGCTTAAACTTTTATCGAGAGAGAGATTGCCGGAAGAAAGTTTCAATAGTATCAATACAATTTCAGTTAATCGTTGCAGTATTTTTTAAATGCAGTATTTCATTTTTAATTACATTTTTTTTTACTTTTCTTACGTACGGAATCAGTATGAATTTGTCCCTTTGATTGGAAAGGGTTCTAACTTTACTTTATCTTGCTCTGAACTACGAGGTATCAAAGTTTGAAAAGACAATTTCTGGCAATCTATTTGTCAAAAAGACAATCTATTTTTACCAATTTCTGATTTTGAGGTCGAATTTTGTTTTATTTTAATAAGCTCCACAGAGAAGGCCCCTGAGGAAAATAATTCCCCTCAAGGCTTATGTCATCTTTGGGGTTGCTGAGTAGTGGGTCTTTTCAGAAAACGAAGGATAAGACTGGGAAGGAAAAAAGGTATGCGGGGTGGGTAGGAAGTAACGTGAATTAACATAAAATTTTGGGTATTTCTTTTTTATGAATATAAAAAAAATAATAAAATTCAAATATAATTTTTTTTTTTCTTTGTTTTACAGTTTTTTAGAGAAAGATGTCCTTATTGGGGTACCCCGTTCTAAGGACATATTTTACAAGTTTTCTTGTTTAAAATATAAGTAAATACCTATGTTAGACGCGGTAGAAGCGAAACTTTACCAAAACAATTTCAACCAATACTTGAAAAGTGAGGTCATAATCAAAGCAACCAATGAGCGCAGACCTCGCATAATTTCCGCCTCATATCTCAACCAATAGGAGTCTTTTAAAGTGACATCATTATCAAAGCGGCCGATTTCCGTTTCACCCGAAATCCGAATCACAGCGGTGCTATAGAAGTTGCACTTCAAACATAAAAATATAATATAGCAAATGCATAAAAATATCCTTACTATATGCCTACAGTTGTCACCGTCATTAAAACAGAAGGCTTTATAGATGATTTAGAAAGAGAGCGCGTTGGCGACTGAAACGTTGTAGAGTATTTTGCACAACAAAACTTATCCCATTTTAGTCGCCGCTGAGACTCGCCAGATGTAGGTTTTGTCAATACGCGTTCAGGAGTGACGTATGAATCCATTCCTCCCACTGTGGTGCAAGGCAATGGGTCGAGAGAACCTGGCGGTAGATGTCAAAATATCTCCCTCAATCAATCTCTCCCGATTCGGCTGGGCAAACGAATCCGCCGCCAAGACCTAGGCAAACCTCACCCCTGAACCCGGGCATCCCTACTAAGTCACCAAACGTAACGAACCACTAGGAATGACCTTAAGGCAGGGGTGTCGGTAATCCAATAAATGGTTATCGGAACGGCGGTACCCATACCAGCCTAATTCTATACTTCCATCATAAGGATGAAATCTATAGTTGATTGTATTTTTGATTTTAACGTTTTTGGTATTTAAGTTTTGTAATTTGATATTATTTAAATATTGATAAAAAAATTAGGAGATAAACTTGTTTTGTCAAATAAGTCATGGCTGTTAGGTCTTCGATAATAATACAAAAACCGTAGGATAGTCTGAATTCTTCAGACTATTCCATAGTTTGAAACACATACGTTCCAATTTTAAATTAACAACTAAAATAAATATCTGTAAAAATATTATCTTATATTTAGGGATTTTATTTCTCGTTTATATTCTTAATACAATGAATATCCATTCTCTACATTATGAATCTGTATTCATGGTCACGAGGTTGTCTCGTCGCTCGGCATGTAACGTTATGCTCGCCCGAATATGCTCGTCGTGAACCTGAAGGTACAGACTTTCAAACAGGTGTGCAGGCCGTTCGTGTGCAGGCCGCACACGTCAGACAAGAGTCGGATCAGACAAAAATCGATTCGAACCCGATTGGTTATAATACCGGGGCCACGCCCATTGTCGGACTGGATTGGATGGCCGCGCGGAGTAATGAAAATAGGCCACGCCCTTCCGCGCCCTCCGTCCAATCGAATTTTGTCTGACCCGACAATCGATGGAAAAATCTGACGTTTGCGCCGGGCCTTAATCTACAAATCTTCACGGTGCGTCAGACTATCCGTACAAACTATACAGGGTGCTAAGGGACATACTGACTTAGGGTACGATCAGGTACAAAGCGGGTTTCGGTTTTCAGATTAACGGCGTTCAGTGCCCTGTTCCACCGGCGGCAGTTGACGCCGAGATGTGGACAAACAGAACGCGGATAAAACTTGCGCTACCTGCGCGGTAGCCTGACAGCAGCTGTCCGTTTTTACGAAATGTCGAGTTCGTAGACGACGATTATTTACTCTTGGGGAATCCTTTCTTAAAATTAAGGAATAAAACAATGGTATTTGGTAATTGGTATCTTTAAATATGAAAAAAAAACCTCAGGAGAACATGATAATATGTTAAGTACGTGCCTGAAAGAAATTCACTTGTGACATTTGAGGTTATTTCAAAATTTTATCTTTTTGATTTCATTCCATCACTTGTCAACAACATTTCTGGTGGTATGGAATGTATTTCTTTTATCCCAGATTGGCGATTGATTGAAAATAGCGGCAATTAACAGGTCGCTCATTTTGATATCAGATTCTGACCGGCGTCACCAGCGAGCAGGAATTAAGAATTCATTCCGGTAAAGCTTATCGGCGCCGCCTCGCGCGGACATAAATCTGAACCTGCCTTCACTATGTTCGGCCTGATACGTTGACATACAAACATTCTTGTCAGCACGCCTGCGCCAGTCGGCCGCCCATGCGCCGACTTATCAGAAAACCGAAACCCGCTTTGTACCTGATCGTACCCAAACACTTTAACCAGTGATTACTGACATTATTTAGACAATTTGGGAGGCGGGTATGGGTACCGCCGCCCCGGGAACCAATTTTTGGACAACAAACATCCCTGCCACAGGTCAACCCAAGTACTTGTTAATATTGTTAAAAAATATTTTTTCAAGAACATTATTGTTACAAGAACATTGTTGGAGGTTGTAACAAGGAAACATATTCTACTGAAATCATAATTGCAAAAAGAAATCGTAGGAACTTATATACTATAGGAAGCTATTTGGGGTAGGTATATGTTGTTCACTTACAACGGTTCAATAAAATCAGGGAAGGTATGTTCCTACATAAATATCAAAGTTCTCTAAAGTTATTTCAAAGCGTCCCACATTACCAATGTTACTTTGAAGTTTGAAAGCTGACCTACATCTTAATTGGTCTCCGAAAACGGAACCGTCACCAATTAATACTTTGCGTGACCCTTTCTAAGCTACGCGGCATTTTTGAGAAAATGGCCGGTGTGTGCCGTGTGGACTGATTCACTCTGTAATAATCCGGGGTTGAAAGTTTAACCAATCGAAGGAAGTCTTAATTTCTTAGCGTGTGCAGAAAGTAAGTGTACTGTGACCATAACGGGCGGTGGTTTTTAGTTTTTTTGAGAGTTGACAACACTGATTGGTAAAGGGGGATCTTCTGACCAGAACGAGCATCGCAGGAACATTGTAGGTAGTACGTAAATTCACGTTTTAGTGTCTAGTTGAGTGAAAGATGTCGGCAAAAGATCCACTTTTTACTCATGGAAGAAATAACACCCACAAGAAAATAGGTGAGGATTTCTGAGCTCTATTATGACTGGAGATGATAGTGGGATAGTGGCTCATTACACGGCTGGGAAAAAAAGTCATCAAAGTGGCGTCATATCGATTCCTCATCTGTCAAAAAATTGAAAACCACAATTTCGGGAAAAAAAGGCCTCAGTGTTTTGGGACCGAAAAGGCATCATTTTGGTCGAAATTCTGCCTTAGGTTGAGACTATCAATGCACAAAAATATTGTTATAACCTAAAAAACTCAAAAAGAGTATTCAAAACAAAAGGATGGTAATGTTGACAATAGAAGTGTGCTTGTTTTAGGTAAACGTCCGTCCTCACAGTTCTAGCCATCAACAAGCTCTTGGACTCATTTGGTTGGGATGTTTTGAACCACCCCCCGTAGTCCCCTGACTTGGCGTCTTCAGATTATCATCTTTTCACTTTGCAGAAGGCATACATGGATGAAAAAAAAATTCCGACCGACGAGCGGATGCAGAAAGTGATCCCGAGGTGGGGAAGGAGCTGGCGGGAGAATTCTTCGAGGAAGGCATAAAGAAACTTGTACCACGGCTCACCACATGCATTGAACGGGTTGACGATTATTTGAAAAAATAGTCAACAAGTGTATCAACAATATTCTTTAATTTTTTTCTGATACATTTACAAAAAAATCAGTGCACTTACTTTCTAAACATGCCCCGTACAATTAATTTACAATGTAATTGATACATTTTAATAGGCACAGTATGTTTATGTAAAGTTTAAGTTTAGACTTACGAAATTTAATACTTCGTTTGTGTGAAAGCACGCAGTGGATGTATCTGGAAAGTGAAATCATTCTAACTATTTTTGATAAACCCTTGGTGATTTCTAAATAACTGATTGCGAGAATATTTTATTAATCCCCAAACTTTCCCCTCGTGCCATTAAATGTTATGTAAGTTCCGTCGGACTTGATAAATTACGCTGTTTTCCTTGCAGAAAAGCTCCTCATGGTGATTTCATTTTACTAAATAACTCCAATAAACTTGGGTTCGAATTTATGATTCTTATCTTTATTAATAATATTATTGGAGGGGAGTAAATTCCAATTTAAGAACATTTTTATTACATCGTGTGGAGAGATAATATTTAATTCGATGGAAGTTTGTGATATTTCAACATGATATAGAGTTTCATACCAACACGTAGTCTTACTAAAGTAAATAATATTTTGACTATTTTCTAAGTACTAAGTACGTGGTGTCTCACCGGATCAGCTCGATGGAACGACCCGGATCCAACGTAATAACGCTTGCAGATTTATAATATATTTGGATACAGAATGTAGAGTAGCGCATCGACAACGTATACGGAACTAGGATTTTGAAGGTTATCCACCACTTACCTGTCCTGGTATAAGTAACTGACGGTTATTCCTTCAAGGCTCTCGCAAGATTCTGTTTTTTTTATTAAACGAAGCTACATTTATTTATTTTGAACGAATCTAGACCTCGAGAGTCCCTTGTTAGTAATCAGTATACAAGTGCAGGGCAAACAAAACTGGAACTAGGTCTGAATGGATTAGCCGGTCTGATGAGACACCAGGTCATTGGAGACAGGATGCGGCTAATAGCCTCAAGCGCCATTCCTGAGTGAGCGCTAGGCCCGAGCTCGGTCAAGACCAAGCCCTACGTAATTGATTATTATGTATGTATTTGATTTTGTTTTTATTAATATTTTTTTTTAACATTCAATTGTAACATCAACATGTATGTATACAGGACGTGCGGGATTGCACTATCCTCCCCACATCCTGGAATAAAGTTATTAATATTATTGTGGAGTGTCATCGATCACACAATATGTATGTAAAATACGTTTTGTTTTAGTAAAAATTATCTTAACAAAGCTATCAACCATTTAAACAACCTATTCAACAATGAAATAGTTTGTAGTTAAATAGTTTCTACGAGTAAATGCTAACAAAAGTAAAATGACATTCTTTCGTAGATAAACAAATAAAAACAATTTTTAAAATATAATTGAAGACGAAGATAACCCTAATAATCTAATCGAAAATATGAAAGAGAAAAAGACGTAGAAAAATAGAAAAAGTTAATGGTCGCAACTGAGACTTGAACCTAGAACCTCTCGTCTAATCGGGACGTGCGCTTTTACCATTTATAATTCAACCACTGTCACCTTCCATCAACCCGTCATAATTGTCAAAATAATTTTAGAATTAACAATTTTACCTTCGACTAATTTTTCCATATCATGGGCAACTACCTTTTTCTTTTTAAACAAGTTCTAAGAAGTAGTTTGTAACCTGTAAAGCGTCTCGGATAAATATATCCGATTTTATTAAAATTGTACTTTTAATCATCGATTTTTTTTTCTTTTTCATTACAACCATAAATGGAACATAAAATTCATGATGTAATTTTGATTTTCACGAATTATAAATATTTATTTAAAATAAAACAATAACTTTGTAAACACCACTTTTATTTTATATACTTTATGCCGACCTGGTTTCGCTACAACCGTAGCTTCATCAGTATATAAATTAAAGTGGTGTTTATAAAGTTATTGTTTTATTTTAAATTAATAATGTCGCATCACAAAGTATCCGCTTCATATGAACAAATATAAATATTTATTTGATTATTTAACAATCATAATAATTTCAGTAGTTTTAAATAAGTTGCTTTACCTACTATAAAAAGACACAAATCGAATTTATCTTATTTTTGTGTGTGACAATAATTGTGAAAGAGAAAATAGGCAGTGAAAAAATAAAATAAAAATAATATTAATAAAATTATTTAAGCAAGATATAAATATACAACTTATCATTTTGGTAAGGGCGAATCACTTCGGTAGCCTGAGCAATTAACAGCGTCCGCTTCACCCCCGCGTGGTTAACTTCAAGCCATTTGACCGTACTGTCATCGGTTTCAAAGGTTTCGACATATTTTCTCTTATACGAACGTGGTGAACAGATATTTAAGGATATTACTAGAACTATGTAGACCAAACTAGAAGGACTATAAAATAAAGGATCCCTGAAGATGTAGAGGCATGCAAACTCGGCCATTTGGACAAATCTGCGATGGCAGAGCATTTACTGGGTAGTATTTTATAGTTAGCTTTGTTCAGATTAGGTTAGGTTAGAATTTTATAGTTAGGTTTATTCAAGTTGTGTTAGGTTAGAATAGATTTTTATAGCGCAGGCCTAAATCGCCGAGTCTTCGTACAAAAACTAAAATAAATAATAAACCTGTTCGGCAATGAGACTTCAATAAGATCGCATTTAAAAAAAAAAACAGAGTGCGCAATTTACACTAAAAGTGCGCAATAAAAACTAAAGTAGACACGAGCGGGGAGACCACGAAGCACTTTTTTTTTATCAATGTGAAGGATGATTTTTTTCCATATTTTGACGTCGAATTCCAGTGCACCTTTTCCTATACATTTGAGCATTTATTAGTATTTGTGTTTTCTTCTTCGGAGTTGCTAGATGTCGCTTTCTTTTATGTTTTCTTTGCCTGCTCACTTTGGAGTGGTTTGAAGATTGGATATTGATTGTACAAAAATATTTTTTTTTTTTTTTTTGGATTTCATAGGATTCGATTCTTGACCGGGCGCTTTATACCACTAGACCAAAGGAGACCTGCGTAGGATCGCGGATTTATCGTATTATATTTTAACCGAGTACCCGTGAATTAAATAAATATTTTATTGCTATCTCATTCTTTCGCAGGTCAAATCCTACAGATGTATGTATTTGTCTCTTGTTAGAGTCGCCCGCTTCCGTTTTATCGATTTTCAAATCATAACGGTACTGAAGAAGTTTTCACTTCAATTACGTAGCACTCTAGCACATTCAAAAGTCTTGAACCGCCACTAATACTCTTCGAACACTTTAGGATATATGCTAAGAACTAAACAGGTCGGACAAGAAGGACCAAAATCTTAATCTAAAGTAAAGGATCCTGGATGATGTACATAATGGCATGAAAACTCGGTCATCTGAACAAATTTGCGATATCCAAGCATTTCCTGGATGCTGCCCGCAGTGCCTATTTTCTTGAACTTAAGCCTCGAGTACCGAAAGGGCCAGAAACCCATCAAGTTTGCCTTATTACAGAAGCGATAGTAATTTATTAGCACCAGATTACCATCAGTAGGCGGTATGGGTTAATGCTCACCACTTCTCGGAGCGCGGCTTTGAGGGTATTTCCTAGTAGCGACCGGCATTACCAACATTAAATAGGATTGGTTGTGACGCGGTTTCACCGATACGCATTAAAGTAAACATTAAACACAATAAACATATTAATATTTTGTCTTGCATATATATAATTATTGAAGTGAAACTTCTTTAGACCCGTTAGCAATTTGAAATTCGAATGAAACAAAAATGGGTCACAAAAATATATTATTGAATTTGACCGTCCTCGGTTCTAATATAATGCTGTAAATTTGCGCGTCTGCGCGGGCCTTCGATAGCCCAGTGGGCTAGGCACTCGACAAGTCTCAGCGGCCAGATAGACAGACATCAAGCGAACGGAGGTTCGAATTCTACGAAACCCAAAAAAATAAACATTTTTATTTTTGTGAAATCAATATCCAATCTTCAAACCACTTTAAAATAAACAGGCAAAAGAAAAGAAAGCGACGTCTAGCGACTTTATAGTTTCACTTCTACTGCGTGTGAATTGCACACTCTGACATTTTTATAACATATGTGCATATATTTTTGAAGTGATTAAAATTTGAAA
This sequence comes from Limnephilus marmoratus, assembly GCA_917880885.1. Classification (NCBI taxonomy): domain Eukaryota; kingdom Metazoa; phylum Arthropoda; class Insecta; order Trichoptera; family Limnephilidae; genus Limnephilus; species Limnephilus marmoratus. The sequence continues at coordinate 4,419,059 of OU862923.1, forward strand.
CTCGATGAAATGATGTTAGTGTCGCTACTTTTCGGATTCTTATATGTATTTTCGGAGGATATTAGGATTCAGCCTGCGAGAGAATGAGCTGGTACATATAATCGATCTCCTTTTTGTGTGATGCTTCAGAGCCAATACTTCTCTTTACGCCTCCCCACTCTTGTCTGCTTTAGTTTTTTGAAGGTTTCACTTCTACCGCTTGTGAATTGCAAACTTTGATTTTATGTACAATGTGTGTCCAATATAAGTATTTATTTTTTACATTTGCTTCACAGCTCTCAGGTCCTTTGTCGTCTTTAAGGATGTTGTGTGGAGGATAAAAGGGAAGGAAAATAGATATGAAGGTTGGGTAGAAAGCTAGGAGTTAGTGTCTCAAGGAGTTTCGGACGTATGAATCGTTGAGAGTCTTGCTGGAGAGGCCAAAAGGTCCCTCAACCAGTCTCTTACGATCCCGCCTGCCACCAGGGGCGGCCCTAGCTAAATTATTAGGTGGTGCGAAATCTCTTGGTGGCGCCCCCCCTCCTAACAAAAAATAGAGCTCTTTCTATGCAGTTATCCAACTTTAATTGAAGTACCTAGTACGATAGATGAGAAATAATATCAGAAAAAAACAAAAATTTTAACAAAACAAAAAACGACTTCAAAAAATACACTAAAAGTAAAAAAATAATTTCGTTTTCTTCTACACTTTATAATCAACTTACTTTTTCTACTCATCAATATGCAGGTACGATTGTTATTTTTTAAGTCGGTGTCAGCCAAGATAGGTTTTCAACTACATACATGGTCATAGGTGAGATGTGCTTGTGTCGCACGCGCGACTAGACGAGGCGAGAGGCAAGAGCGGGGCCACGACGGGAGGGGAGCTGTCAAGTGAACATGCCGGGCCGGGTACCTTGACTGACACCGACTCCAAAAATAACAATCGTACCTACATATTTATGAGTAGAAAAAGTTAGTTGATTATTAAATGGTAGAAGAATACGAAATAATTTTTTTACTTTTTAGTGCATTTTTTTAAGTCGTTTTTTTGTTTTGTTAAAATTTTTGTTTATTTTTTGATTTTTAGTGAATCTGAAGTACTTTAACTAATTTGTCTGAATATGGGTAGACCTACTAAACGTGCTGCTCATATGAGACAGACATTACTAGACCATAACGACGTTACGGTAGGGGACTCAAAGATCCGGATAGCCTTTAAAAAATTCGGCCGAGTATCGTTAATTTGCTCCTAAGAATTGAAGAGTTCCGTTAAATTGTCACGGATCCCATAATCAGAACCTAACCAAACTCTCATCAAACTACCCTTGAAGTACATCCTTTCCAATAAAAAAGAATCATCAAAATCGGTTGGGATGATATTGAGTTATTCGTCCATTTTTCGCGCACATACTTAATGTAAATTTAAGACTTATATGATTTTCTCATGGATGCCATTTTCAGAACTAAACCAAATTGCAATGGGACCACACGAAAATCACTAGCTTTCAAATAAAAAAAGAATCATCAATATCGGTTCACCCAGTCGAAAGTTCTGAGGTAACAAACATAAAAAGTATATAGTCGATTTGAGAACCTCCTCCTTTTTGAAGTCATTTAAAAATATATTTTGATTACATTTATTTAATTAAATCTGCGAAATCAATAAAAACACTAGAACACAACTATTCTTGCTTTTGCCCTTGCGAACTTTTTAATTAAATCAAAAAATTTTAACCCTTGGGCAATATCATTCTCAATTGATAAAATTGCAAAAATCCGATAGTCTTTCTTAACACATAGCCGAACGTAAGTAAGTTTTAATTTACTAAAGTTTCGTTCTCCTTTGGCGACAGTTACAGGGATGGTCAGCAAAATCCCAAACGCTGTCCACACATTTGGAAATATATCCAGCCAATAACTTTTTTTTTTGTAAGTTGAAGAACTTTTAGTGGCTCTGCTGAGTCAAGATATTTTAATGGGTTTAGGCTCAAAAGTTCTTCAACCAATTCGCAACTAGAGACATCGCATTTTTCCCCATCGGTTAAAATGATTTGCAAATCTGCACAGGCTTTTTCTAATGAAGATTTATCAGGAATTATTTTGATGTTATACAAAAAGACCACGTATCATTGAATTTATATAATTTTCCAAACCGAGTAACCATTGCATTTTCAATTGTATCTATCATAGTTAATTTTAAACAGTTCCTCGGGATTTGTTGGTATCTAATCTGCAGCTTCATATTCAAAAAATCGCATCTTTCTTCGGGATCAGACTGGCTTACACGTAGAATCTATCCCAGGCTGGGAAGCTATTTCCTTAGCTGTTATTTGAGCAGACGAATAAGTCCGGTACTGCTTCACAAATTTCGAGCAGTTTTTCAACAATTGCGATGCGTTTGCTAAGTCCATGATTGTTTTGATTGTCCCCATTATGCTGAAAATTCTTTCAGCGACAGCATTATTGAATTTTTTTTTCTTAATTATTTGTGATTCGACTGATTTAAATAGCTTGTCTCTGAAGTAGCCTAATAGGCGACCAGTCGCCTTTTAGTCCTCGTCCTGAGTAGCCTAAATGGCGAAAAACCGCCTACGTTGGCAACACTGTTGGCTCCCCGCACCGACCACACGATTTAAGCGCACAATCGATAGATAGTCGGTCAGTGGTCGGGTGTTTTCGGCGCCCCTCTTACGACGGCGCCCTGTGCGGTCGCACCGCTCGCACCGCCCTAGGGCCGCCCCTGCCTGCCACGCAGTTGGTGAGCAGATGCATCTGCCGCTAAGATCTGGACAAATTAACCCCATGAACCCGGACACCCCGCTAAGTTATCAAACGTAGCGTACCACTTGGGGTGACTAACGGCAGAGGTGTTTGGTAGCCGCCTCCCTAATTGACCTATGGCTTCAAAGACGCCACATTTATATAGCCAGAAATTAAGTTGGAAATGTGGTAACATTACCTTGGAAATATGTAATTTATTTGCTTTACAAAATGGCCATGCCTGAGGGACAATCTCACTCAGACGCAGCTCATGTTCAGGTCGACCAGGTCTGATGCCTCAGACAGACAGGAATCCTATGGTACTATTGCAAACATTAGGGACAGAACTTATTAAAAAGGCAAGATGGTAAGAAGGTTCCTACTACTGCCCTCTACGGGGTAAAACTTAAAGTTAATGGATTTGAAGCTTGGCTAAACCCTGCTGACATTTCTGCTAATCACTAACAATATGATATATCAGTTCTCTTCATTACATGGTAATGTAGAGTGCTACTTAAATCCGGTTTCTGTCATTTTTTGTGTTATTTTGGTTTATTGACACCTGTTTTTATAAATACAACGGGCTTCATTAAACTTTCTTTCTTATTTCTATTCATACGCGAGGGAAAAGCACCTTAAGAAATAACAGGGGGACCGAGCCGGCTTTTATCTCGGTAAAGTTTAAAAAACGTGCAAATATATATGTTCTTCGTGATAGGGTGGTTCAAAATCAATGTTTAGTAGTGAGTCCATTTGTAATAGATGGAGTTACCTATACAGTAGACATTTAAAAATAATGTAACCAATTAGATTATGAGCTGTAAGTCGTTGACATGTTTAACGTTTATTATTTTTGAAGTATGATCAGAGTTTTTTTTTGTGAGGATTTTATTATTTTTGAACCAAGTATACATGTAATTGTTTTCATTGTAAATAAAATTATTAACCGGAGTGTGTTTTACTGAAGTGATCTGAAATTTTTACAAATTTTTTAACTGAGATACAGGGTTCACATATTTAAAAACGACCTTCAATTTAGTTTAAATCCTTAAGAATTAAAAAAACAATAGGTGATTAATAAACGTCAAACATTTTATTATTATTACAGAACTTAACACACTCGTGAAAAATTACGGATTCAATACAAATTCTCTAAAAATTGGTTTAAATTTTGAAAATGGTTATAAAAAGAATTTTCTTTTAAAAATATTATATTAGATTTAGAGAAGTATGCACTTTATCAAATCTGAATTATTCAAATATACACTTCCAATTTTCAAAACGACAGTTAAATTCAATGCAAATTTGAGTTTTTGAGTTCATTGAACCAGAGTTACAGGCAGAAACATAACCAAAATTATTTTTGTTATTTGTTTTTTGGAATCTTATGCCGTGTTGCGCTACCTCCTTCTTAAGCCAACATCTGCCGGATCTGTCCTAATAATGGACACTGCAACATTTTTCGAAATGTTGGCTAAAGAAGAAGGTAGCGCAATACGGCATAACACCCCAAAAACAAATAACTTTATATTTTTGAATGTAGCTATTACTTTGTGGTTATCCATTATAGAAAAATGAAATAATTTAACTTTGTATAAACCACTAGTGGTTTATACAAAGTTAAATTATTTCATTTTTCACAAATAACTTTATTTTTTTATTGTATAAAAGTTACATACAATGGGAATTTACACCTGCTAAGCTAAGATTAGTTAAAACTTGAAATGGCTTCAGCTGTGTTTTGTATCCATATCCACATACATCCCGGTACTTCCAGAACTTCATCTACCCCTTTTCCTTGCCTTTACTACTTGCTTCAGTCTGAAAAGATAGATGTTCTCGTTTTGTTAATAACTACGAAAATTCATTACTCACTATTATGAAAGGGACGTAAAAAAATATTCAATGTTTTCCTCTGGAAATTGCGCATGCACGAAGAAACTCTTATTAAACCCAAGATTTAGTGGCTGATAAAACTATATCCGTATCCTGCCTGACTGGAAGGAAGGATATAAAGGAAAACAACCCTCCGAAGCCTCCCTTTAAGGCTTTATCAATCAGAATTGGGTTTTCATTGATCTACGGCTCTTGGGGGTGAATAATACCTATAGCTCACGAGTAAATATAAACGTTTCGCAACAAAAGAAAATACCCTTAGGGTGACAATTAATTAATCTGACATTTTTTAACGATTTTTAAGTAGCATTATTTTTTTTATGTGAATAAATCTACCAAATGTTTGGAGCCAGTTCGACTATGGCATATCACATTGGACTAGGTCATTAAAATTGATGGCAGTGAAGATGTGAATAAAATAGGAAAGAGGAGTTTGCGGAAGTATCTGACTAGTTAAATCTGGTCTCCTTTAAGCCATTTCCAGCAACGTAACATTTCAATTCTGAATGATTGTCAAGGCGATACTGAGCGTATCTTCCACTCTGGAACATTCCGCAAATATGGATTATGATATCCAAGACATGACACGATCAAGTGAATAAAGATTTGAGAAAGACATTGACAAAATTTGAAATAAACAGAGAAGACAAGCAAGGTGGCCAAAATTTTGTGACCCGTACATTCTTAGGCCGTTTTAGCTTTTGTTTAAATTGTTATCAAGTGACAAGCATAACATCAACACGATCTTTATGGTTGATCACATATTGATCCAAAATCGAAACAGGCCGAGAATCGGCGTTTGACGGGGACTGTTTAAATTGAAAAATATCAAAATCGCCCAGAAACATCGTATTTTATATTATTGGAATGCTTTCTATTTTCGAAGGCGTGTTTAATATAGCGGTGTTTTTTGATAGCCGAGTGAGAAGTTATGGAGGAAAAATCATTAGAAATTTTTTGACCGGTGAGTAGCTGAGTTGGCATCGCATTTGGGTCCAACCCGTGCGTCGCATGTTCGATTCCTCGGCTGGCTAAGTCCTCCATCACGACCCAGGCAATATTTTCCGCTTACTGTGATGGTAGTAGCAGATTTTCAAAAAATGTCAGGTTGTTCGTAATCCGTAAATGTTTGTCTTTCTTTGAATAAAAAAAATAATATTAAAAAAAATTATAATAAAAATACGAAAAGAAAAAATAAATAAACAAAAAAAAACCAAACGTGTTTAGTCTAAAGTTTCCAGTGGTTGTAAGTAAATGTTATATTTTGTGGAAAATTTGTAATACTACATACATATATACATGTAATTTAATGTTAGTAAGCACTAGTAAGTTATCCAGAAATCAGTTGTTGTACAATGAACTAAAAATAATAATAATGTTGATGACTTCAGTCGCAAAGCGCTGAGGATTCCGGCGCGTATTGTCGTTAATATTATATTAACGATACGTTCCAAAATGCTAGACACTCTCAGTATAACCCTAGTGAAATACCGAAATCTTGCTTGAAATGCTTCGGCCGTGTTTAATGACTAGTTCTAAAGCGAGGTATGTATTTGCCAACCTTCCTCGTTCAACTCCTTTCTCTTCCCACTTCATTCAGCCTCACAGTAAGTCCCAAACTGGGGTGCCATAGTCATCCTGGATCCACGCTCATACCGCGAAACTTTGGTGGATGAGTGTACATGAAAAACTTGGCAAAAATGTGGACAATTGGTTTTGTGCCCGAATAAAAAATTTCTCTTTTTTGTCAGGTTTACAAAGGGTTTACACAAGCACAGCTTTAGAATTTTATTTTTCTTTGCACTCGGTCAACTGTTCTGTATAAGATATAAAATGTAAAGGTGGTCATTTTGTTATCCGAATACGTGAATTACTCGCAAAAATAAAGTCTCGATTAAACTGGACAATTTAAAAAAGCTTATAAAGATTTTTTCTTATATGATCGTGTACAACCAGTTCTATAGTTATGTAAATACTAGCAGACCCGGACACACGTTGCCGTGGCTAACGAAACACAACGCCATCTACTGACGACGTCATTACCCAACCTTTATAACCAACGCCATCTCTTAATTTGCATACGATAAGTGAAAGATAGGTGAATTTATTGGCTATGTAAAACTATAATCAGTTTGTATGTCTCCATATTAAATTCGGAGGTATGATTTTTTTAAGGTGGGCAAAATAATAGAAAATATGCAAAATGATCACCAAAAAATCTCGAGCAATCGGAGAAAAAAATTTAAATTGCGCTGTTGCGTCAGTGTTTATATATTTCAAACAACTTACACAAAACCTTGACAAATTATAACCTTAACCGCTTTTCACATGAATCACTCTATCTATTGGTGACAACCGCATGAAAATCCGTTGCGTAGTTTAAAAGATCTAAGCGTACAGAGAGCGGGAGCGACTTTGCTTTATACTATGTAAATATACGTAAATATAAACACAGTAACGAGTTTATGCCAATAAAGAGTTGTTGGTCACTCCAACTTCTTTTACCATCCCTGCGGAAAAATTGCTGTGGGGGTAAGATAGTTATTTATTTTAAAAGATTTCCTGATGATCGATCATCCGACAGTTGATTCCCCGACAGTTGATCCCTCGACCGATAACCCCCGACAGTTGATTCAAAGTTTGGGGAATGGATTGTCCGAGGAATCAACTGGAAGATAGATCAACTGTCCGAGATATCAGCTCTCCAGGGAATCAACTGTTAGGTCACCATTTTAAAACATTGATATAAAATTAAATGATTATTTTTAATTTCGTTATTCGTTTACTTTGCCTGCAAAAATCCTGCATAAAAAATGATTGGTCCATGATTTCCGCATGTTACTAATCCGCGGAGTTTTCATAAATAAAAACATCCCCTTGGGACTATCAGGTTTTATAGGCCGCGTAGGTTGCGTTACACCCTGCCCAGTGGGTGCACCCCACCTCCCAACCCCGGAGGCTCTCTGGGCTACAGGGGCTGAGGTAGGGGCTGATATGTTACGGCTCCCAGGCATTTTATGATCCGTTTTCCAGAATTGATGTTAGCTTTGAAGGGAACGCACGACTAGGCAGTTTGCAGACCACCCTTGAAATAGTGCCTACCGGAAAAAATACACGAATGGTTCACGGACAAAATATAATTAATTTAGGTGTAACGTGTGGGCGATAAGTTGATTACAGAGCTTTTTCCTAGAAAATCACTTTGTGGTTTTACGTTATACGTAAATATGAAATAAATCACTTTGTGAAACATATAGTTAATGAATTTATTGGCATGTTTGTCCTATGCCTGTTCTCTGTATTTACTTCAAAGTTTTGTAATGAACTAATTATCACAAGCCATTGCTGTGAATGGTATGTAGAAAGGATGAAATTCCACATAGGGATGGCGGGGCAAGAAGAGGTGGGAGGTAAGATGGAGTTTTTGCCATATTGCTTTGTCCAAACCTGCTACGATCCTGATAATTCGTCCATACGTTCCCAAACCGCACCCCATACCGTTAGTACTGCGACTGCAGTCATCCCGTGCTGATGTCGTAAGCGCTGAGCGAATTTTCTTTTTTCACGTTTTTGATATAATATTACGAGTGAACCTCGAGCGTGTCATATTGAAAATTATTTTAATCGATTAGACTGGTTGATGGGTACCCGACATTTATTTATTTATTCCATTTTTACAATTTTACAAAGTTAGGTATAAGTACAATTATTTTTTTAATTATGTACATGTAATGCAAATATTTTTTAATGGTGGTAATAATACCTCTCTAATTGAGAATTTCTCGTGTTTAGGGAGGGAGTACTAACACAATTGATATTTTGATATATGTTTAATTGATGCTACCATGAGCGTATTTATGAAAAAATAAAATAAAAACAACATGTATGTAAAATTATATACCTGTGCACTATTTTAGGAAGAAAGTTTTTTTTTAAATTATAAAATATAAAACCTGTGTACACATTGAAAATATAAGTGGGCGTAATATAACACAAACATGAAATTACTTAGTGGTGAAATGTATTTTAATTTTTTTCTTAAAAATTTTATAATTTTTTTCAGATTGAATATTTTTAGGGAGTTCGTTAAAGCATTTTATGGCCGAGTATGTGTAATGGTGTTGAACCGTTGTAGTATTAAGTTTAGGGATTATTATTTGTCCTATTATTCTCGGCCTGGTGCTAAATGACTTTATTGTTAGTTTGTCTTTATGGATTTGAAGTAATGCATTTTTTTGATAGATTCTGTTTATTTGTAAAACTTTGAATTCATCGAATATTTTTTGAGTTGAATAGTCTAAAGGTTTTTTTAGAATAATTTTGATGAGTCTTCTATGTACTATTTTAAGTGGGGCTAAGTTGGTTTTATACGCTCCTCCCCAACCTATTATTCCGTATTGCAGAACTGACATTGACTACTTATTATCCTTAGAAAGAGTTTTAAATTTTGCTGAATTTAAAAAGTTATATATTTATTACAATGTTTAAAAAAACACGCCTGGGGGCATGACCGGGTAACGCCATCAAGCCCTCCCCATCTTGTCGTCTTAATTATTTATTAATTATTTAAAATACGAAGCGCAAAGCGGCAAACATAAAAAAAAGTGAGAAAAGTCAAGCGGTCGAAAAAACTTATGTTTTCTGAAACCCAAAAAATACATGTGGCCTTTATTGTAAGGGGAGATATTTGGAGTCAGTGGGATGGATTGCCAGCCAAATAGGTCAGGAGGGTAGGTGTCGAATAATACTTTTTTGCTCCAAGTGTGAACCTTAACCCCGTCTTGCCAGACGGTCTACTCCGTCTCACTCTTCTGGTGGGGCAAGACGGGGCAACTTATAGTTTTATTTAATTACACTTTTTATACCTTTTTGAAATATCTTTTAGCATTTTATTCTATGGAATGTTACAACTACGTTACCAAAGTTTATTTGCATTAAATGTAGATTTTGTAATATTTGAAGATTTTATTTATCCTTAAACGTTAACCATCCCGTATTACCCCGTCCTCCTACACACATATATCTTGGTGCAATCTCGATGCCTAATTTGAATAGATATTATATCCAGCATAGATTAAATATTTAAAACACGGGAAATAAAGCCATAATGAAAATTTTACTGAAAGTTCCTGTAAGAACTCGCACTGACGATCAAATCTTCAACAATCTTAACATCATGTCAATTAAACAACTATATTCTAAAACTATACTCATTTACATTCATAAGTACAAAACCCAAGAAATAACAACTAATACGTACATTAAAAACATTAGATCTCATGGTCGAAAACATACGCAACAACTAACTACTGACACAACATTTGGGCAAAAAAGCTTCTTATATTATGGTACTCTACATTAAAATACCACTTTCACTCAAAAACCTTAACATTATAACATTTAAATCTAAAAAAAAAAGCTGGATACTAACTATAGGGAGATCAGAAATAGAAAATATACTGATATCAAATACAGACTAAAACCGAATCTAGTGAATAAAACCGAATCTCGTTTATAACTAATTCATATTAATCTCTTATAATTAAATTATAATATGTAAATGAAATCCTCAGCACGGGAGATCCCAGTGGGGATATCATTATCTCTACATATTACTAAGAAAGGAAGACAATAAACAATTATAATTATTATTATATAATTGAGAATAGTATTGGTAATTCTTTTTTTTCCAAATTAGCTCCACACGGGAGGGCCTGGGAAAAAATCCCCTAGGGCCTACGTTATCTTTGGGGATGCTGGGTCTTTTGATGAAAGCAAGGAGGGGAAGTTCTGGGAAGGAGAAAGGTATGTGTCCAAGAGTGACGGACGTATTTTTTAAAAAGAAATACAAACATTCCCGGGTTAGGAATAACTCGAAAATATTTGAAAATCTCCTACTACCACCACAGTAAGCCATTCAATATGAATTCAGCTGAAGAAGATAAAGGGACTCCCTCAAGCAGTCACTCCCGATCCGGCACGCCACGCAGTTGGTGAATAAACGCATTCACCGCCATGGCCTAGATAAACCTCACCCCATGAACCTGGGCACCCTTGCTAGGTCATCAAACTTAGCGAACTACTTGGAGCGACCTACGGCAGGGGTATTGGTTTTCCAATAAATTATTCCCGGGGCAGCGGTACCCGACTCCTAAAATTGATTGAGATAAGATGTGAAATAATCAAGTCTCAATAACTTATTGATAAGAAAGTTGTCCCAGTAAAGCAGAGGTCCTGTGTTCGATCGCCAGTTGCAATAGTTACCTTTTTAAGTTCTGTGTCTTGTTCTGTTAAGTGTTCGTTTAGATTTATTAACAACAGTTTCTTCTTAAATGGTTAAATAAGACATTCAAGTGCATATTATTCAAAAGTTATTACAATTAATTTAAGTGCGTCTTTATATTTAAATCTATTTATTGCCACAAAAAGCATTCATAATTCAATTCAATTCAATAACACCATCACCTGCTATTCTATAGTTATTGTAAAGAAAGCCTTTAAAATAATGTTTATTTTTGAGGAGTTTCATTAATCTTCACAAATTATATTTGAGTTTTCAATAACCAACCCCATTAACCCATCAATAACCTCTCAAATTATATTTAAGTTTTCAATAACCAACCTCATTAACCCATCAATAACCTCTCAAATTATATTTAAGTTTTCAATAACCAACCTCATTAACCCATCAATAACCTCTCAAATTGTATTTAAGTTTTCAATAACCAACCTCATTAACCCATCAATAACCTCTCAAATTGTATTTAAGTTTTCAATAACCAACCAATATATGTTGGTTTTATCCAGATATAAACAGCAGCTTAATTCGTAATTATTTATGCTCCTACAAAACAACCCGTATTCGTGTACATGTAATCATTTAACCTTTACAAGTGCCTCTACAAAAATGCAGTAAAAGTGTCCAATTAGCCCGTTGGTGAATAACACCATGAATTAATGGGGGTAATATCCAAATGTTATGTGATAATGCCCTCATAAAGCAGATCCATTCGTCTCCCGATCGCATTATTTAGGTCCTGTTGGGTGTACTGGCACGGATTACCGTTTCAGTGCTGGTTGAATAGTTTGGTAGGTACAAATCTGAATTATTGCAAAATTACTTCCATTAATAACAAGTAATTACAAGCAAGGCACTTTGGGGAAAGGCAGACAATGTTTGCCGGTATTCAACAATTTTTCAAGGAATTTTAACTATTTACGCTGGTCTAATAACTCTAATAGGAAGCTTAGGTAAACTATTTGTGTACAATACATTTTTAAAGGCAAAGAACATTTGTAAATCTGCACATTAATATTAAAAAAATCAGAGTGTGTAATTCACACGCGGTAGAAGTGAAACTAGAAAGTCGCTATATGTTGCTTTCTTTCCTTTTGCTTGTTGTTTTAAAGAGGTTTAAAGATTGGATATTGATTTCACAAAACAATTTTTTTTTTATTATAAAAATAAATAAAACAATTTGTATTTTAACCACGAATTTATTATATTACATATCGACCGGTTTCGCTTACATCAAGCTTCTTCAGGATATAAGTAATAATAATAATTAGTTATTATTACTTATATCCTGAAGAAGCTTGATGTAAGCGAAACCGGTCGATATGTAATATAATAAATTCGTGGTTAAAATACAAAGTGTTTTATTTATTTTTATAATATAATGTCTAACCACAAAGTAATTGCTTCTTATGAATTTTTTTTTTTTTAAATTTCGTAGGATTCGAACTCCCGTTCGCTTGATGTCTGTCTCTCTGGCCGCTGAGACTTGACAGGCACCTTGCCAACTACGCTATGCAAAGCACGCGCCGAGGTGCGAATTTATGATATTATATTAGAACCGAGTATTTGTGTAGAACTGAGTTGTGACGTATTTCCGTTTCACCCGAATTTCAAGTCACTAACGGCGCTGAAGAAGTTACACTTCAAAAACAAAAGGTTTTACAATGCAAGACGGAAAAATAATAGATAAGGAATCAAAACATTATTTAAAAAATATTATTGAATTAATTTTATCTTTATAGTATTGTTTAACATCTCTAACCAGTGATAGCTAAAACATGTACTATTCATATTGTGACCATTTTTAACTGTATTGTTCGAGGACTGGAAATACCACCAAAGACATAAACTGAGAGAAATGCTAGGTTCTTTTGCCCGAAGTAAAGTCAAATTAGCATAGATCACACTTATATCGATTTATTACTTTAGTGGGTGTACACAATTATATATTTATCGGTCAATTAATAAATAAATTAAATAAGTCGACGCAGAGCTTGACAGTTAAGTCACTGGAGCGACAGCGCAATTTAAAACTTTTTTCTCCGATTTCTCGAGATTTTTTGTTGATCGTTTTGAATATTTTCCGCAAACATTAAAAAAATTAAACCTCCGAATTTTAATATGGAGAAATAAAAACTGATTATAGTTCTATATAACCAATGAATTCACCTATCTTTTGTCGATTATCAAATATTCGTAGGATTTATAAAAAAAGAATTATAAAATCGTAAGCTTCTACTTAATTACTTACAAATAAAGGAAAATTTGCCAACATTGGCAGCAAAGCAACTCAAGGTATTTTAAATAGTGCCGTATTGTGTTGTACTTACTCTCTTTCCAATGCTAATAATATAATCATGTTGACATACTTTGGGCGGAAAGAGCAGTTCTACCTTTTACGCTGGTCCTACTCGAATGCCTGGAAAGGCATTGCTGTCAAATATTTTTGATATGAATATCGTACACCAATCTTTTCGTAAAGATCGCAACTACGCAAATTTGTTTAAAACATATAAATATACATGTACGCATATGTGGTACAAGTCCTCACTATATTCTTATCTCCTTGCCTTTTGTGTGGAAAAACATTTTATCAAAATTTTGGCAGTGGAGATGTGTGAAGAAGGTATATTTTTTATTTTTCCGTTACGATTTTGTACCAAAGTGAAAAAGATTTTTTTGTAATGTAATAAAATACGTACATTTTTTACACGCAACGTCACTACATGACCCAAGACTGACTTTAACTTCTGTTTATGGAGTTCTATTACAAATTAGGCAATACTTTTGAACGATGCAATGTGACGCAAAAGTTTTGTAATCACCCAAAGTTCTTCGGCTGTAATTTTTTATTAATGAAAAATTTTGGTTCTGCTTTTGGATTGTGTTTATTTGATGTCTTAATTTTTTTTATTAAGTCGAGAAAATGATATCGGCCAAGATGATATCGGCCATCAGAATTGATGACCATACGGGCCTGATTTATGGCATTTTCCATCACTCGTTCCAGAACTTCTGGCGATAGATTCTCGCATTCTTGACGGATATTTTCTTTCGGGGCTTCAAGAGTATGTTCTTGTTGACATTGACTTGTGACTTAAGAAACCTTAAAACCTTCGTGACTGAAGAAACCCGGAAGAAGTCTGGAACGGTTAAATCGGGTGATCTTGCCAACCAACGCAAATCACCAAAACGAGACATTAAAAACACCACCGACGAATTTTTCCGCGCTCTTGAAAAATATAGCGATTCATGTCTTGTTGATATGCATTTCGTATCTGTTTACTCCACAAATGTCAAAGCAGGACTGACATTTGCCGCCATTTGCAAAAATTATAGCATTTTCCGATGCGATGGTGATTTTTTTTTGTAATAAATGATGTCAAAACATAATAAATTTACCAGAATTAATAATTAATTATTATTAAAAATATTCCTTATTTCAGATTCCCTGGATTTAACCAATGAGCACTGAAAGATCAATAACCTCGATTGATATTAAAAATACCAAATACCTGTCCCGCCTTTCCCGGAAAATTTGAATGAAAAATACATCTAACGGTACTGAATAATTCAACAGGACTTTTTCGGGTCAAACATCAATAAATTACCACGTCATTATTTCGTGAAGTACCTAATTTATTAGAGTTCTATGAGCAAGTAAAGCGAATCAACCATAATCACGTTGACCCCATAAATTATTTCTGTACTTTTTCGGGGTAAATCAATTTTCTCAATCTCTCGAAAACAGCAATTGGTTTATTTATCGTACTAATTATTAATTGGGCTCCGTGGCCGAGGAAAAAATCTACGATGAATTTTTCAAGGTGGAGCTTTTTCATGTAGGTACTTAATACTTTTAATAGGGCATATTAATAAGACTGTATTATCGCTATTTATCAAGCAATTACGATAATAGTTAATAGCAGTTAAAAAACCCGCTCCACAGGTTTTTGCTGGTAGGCCCTGCCGGCGGCTTTTGATTCGGCTTCGCCCAGTTTAAGTTGGTGATCATTTTATAAATTCGATAGGACCTTGTTACAAAAATAACCGATTCCTCGTATCCAGTGACATCTAGTCAAAGTAAACCGGGATAAAGGAACCGCGACAGGCAATGACGTCATATATAATATATAGACGCGTGGTATTATTATTCACAACTACCAGTTACAATAATAATAATCATATTATCACCAATCTCTCCATACTCGGAAATTACAAAACCAATAGTAGGTACTTACGCTGCCAGCCGACGTTCCTCATGCTAGCTGTTAACGTAAGTGGCGCCATCTTTTGACATTATTGGCTACTTGCCAAAAATCGGTTCTTTACGAAAGTAGCTTTTTAACAAACTTCATGTACGAAAACGGTTTTACAAAAGGCGCGGGGTCGGAGATGCATTGGTAGTTGGGTTCTGAAATTTCAACCGTACAGTCTCTAGGCTATTAATAACGTCAGAATAATTACTTTTTTGAGGCCTTTAAAATCAAAGATTACAAGAGTTTTTAGATATTATAAAAAACGTGTATTAATTAAGTGATCCGAAAATGTGTAGGTACTACATACTACCATAAAGTTGACAACTTCTGTGGGTCATTATAGGTAGGAATGAGTTTTTCAAAACGGTAATTCTATCATTCTATTACATTATATTCTATGTGACATGAATTTGGCAGCCACCTCTCCGTTGCCCTCCGTAGTACCTAAAAATAACTGAAAAAACACTCTTCACGGTGATGAAACTGGTGGTCCGTTTTATTGATTCTCGTATGGCAACAAACGGGTTGCAATCTTTGAAAAAAAGGCCTCAGGTGGAAATGTTACCCTTCTACCGGTATTTCAAAGAAAGATGCTTCGAAGAACTGCGCTCAACATTTATATACGGTTGAAATTAATTTGTTACACGAAAAAGGTTAACGACAGTTAACAACAATTCAACAGTTGGGCTGTGAAATGATTTGCCGGTCTCTGTGTTTCTTCTCTCCTACAACATGGATCTATTCAAGACACAGATTCACTCCTTCCTTTCTCCAAAAATACCTTCCACATAGCATCCTCAAAGATGACAGACCTGAGAAAAGATATTGAAATATAAGTAGATGTGCTATCATCTGCTGTTTTTACTATGTGGGTCTGCGCTTCCGGGTGTCGCCGATATTGTTTACCAATTAACAAATAAACTAAAAGAACAAATAATTAACGAATAAACCAAACGAACGTTAAACTAAATGAACGAATTCTTTCCTTATTCAAAATATATTGTTAACCAATATTAATGCACATTTTCAAAAAATCAACGAAATGAACAAATTCTTTTTGTATGAAACCTATACTAATTACGGCGTAGTCCGGCGACAGTTGCGCGGACACCATATCATATCTCTTCTGTATTTGAATATCTTTGGGCCTGAGTCAAATTACGCTTCTAGGGCCTCCTGCGTGGGGTTATAAAAAAATTGTAAAGGGCTCTAGGGTTCTTCACAAAGTTGATTCGCATTTTTTTCCGTTACTGACAATAAAAAATATTTAAAAATTTGACACACGTTTCATAAAATACTTTAGAGATGTCCCGCGAATGCTGAATATAAGTTTTTAATATAGGTGCAATAATCTCGACTGCTCCCGACTGTCTGGAGTCTGGAGCCAATAGAAATACGGTATTCCCACGCTGTGTATGTGAGGCCGAAGGGAGCGGGGAGGGGAAGGAGATACGGACAGGGAGTTGAGAAGGACGCGGCTAAAGCCATTTCAGGTAACAGCTTTTCGATTCGATCTGATTATAAAACGATTGCAATTTTACACGAAAACAAATTATTTAAAGAAATTTCTTAATAGCGCAACACGAAAACGCTGTCAAGGTCTGTTTTAAACTTGGAAAACGTGCATGTTACTGTCCAAATTCACACTCCGCTAACTTTTCTAATTGCTGAAAACATTCCAGTCAAATAATTTCACTTGCATCCAAACGCAATGAAATGAATAAAGTTACGAAAAGGCAACACATTTCGCCCGTGGAAATAACACGTTAACCCGTTTAATCACAAGAGCCATATTTTTCCCAGTTCACACAGGTCTCATAGAAATCATTGTGTCTCCCTCACTATCATAGTGAGAAATAATATGATTTAAACGAAATTGGAAAAGAGAAAACAACACGCTATATATTCATATCTAAAAATTAACCCCAATATCATTAAAATGTATAACGTTATGAAACCAAAGTTTCCCACTGCAATTTAAAAAAAAAATATGAAACTTTGTGAATTTTTAGGAATTATTGCAATATAATTTTTTATTTTTTTTTTAATTATTCATCTTTATTAGTTTTGAGTTACAATTTGTTTTATTCTATGCCTGTCTCACTAGGAGAACCTGTGTTGAGAGCAGGCGCTTAGCATGAGCAGTTTATAATAATAACACAAAGTACATAGTACAAAGTACAAATAATAACACAATATTACAAGTAACAGTTAATCATCAACGTAAAATTGAAAAAATAAATACTTATAAGTTAGTTTTGATAATCTTTGATGTTGGATCTATTTTGGCTGGTAATCCAGGACTTGGTGTCAGATTTATATTTAAGATACATTGTGTTTTGTCTAATTGCCAGTGGAAGTGTATTATATAGTTTTGTTGCAAAGTATCTAAAATTTCTTTGGCCAAAGGTTGTTTTAGCAAAAGGGATAAGTAGGAGATTATGCCCTTTGGTTCTAGTATCGCGAGCAGTTTGGACATTTTCAAAGGTAGTTCTGTGTTTGAAGAGGTATGCTAATATGTTTTTGGCATAAATTTGCCTAATGTCCAAGACACAGATTCTCCTAAAGATTTCATCCGAACTGCTTGTGATCGGTAGTTTTAATATAATCTTAATAATTAGTTTCTGGGCTTTGTGGAGTTTGTAAGTTTTTCAGGCTGTCTGAGATCAATGCTCAGAAATATATTATTGATTAATGAATCTAACTTTGCGCGAAATAAATATCACAAATAATGGCGATCCGACAAATCTCAATGAAAAATTTGTTTCACTAACCTTAATTATCGATTTCTGCAATATCGACGGCCTCCGAAATATTTATCCATCCACTTGAATCAATTTCCGTAATTTTCGTAATTTTTCAACACACATAAAGCCAGTTGTCAAACCTCACACAACAGGAGTTAAATGCGTAATTAACTTGCAAGATCATGAGAAACTTTTTCAGGTTACGATAACATACGAGTATTATTCCAAAAAAATTCAAACTGCATTATTCTTCCATAACGACAAGCGGGCGACATCTCTGGTTCATGTTAGTTAATGATGTCTGATGATTTATCAGTTATTCGAACCATATTGTAGTGTCGCTAAAAATTCAAAGAGAGTGTGCCAAACACCATTATTGTGATATAAATTAATTAATAATTATTATTTTCGAATTAGCACACATATTACAATGCATAACCAATTATTTTTACAAGAAATGATAAAAAGCTAGGTGACGGTAACGCTTATAATTCGAAAAAACTTTTTTTTTTTTGTTTATTTCATTTTTTTTTTAGTTCCAAAAATATAAGGTGGGTCATTTATAAAACTTTTTAAAGTTTACTTTAAAAACTTTTATATTTAAAAAATTACATGCTCATTTCTAATAATAAAATTTGGTATCGTATTTAATCACCTATCAAGAACAGTTTTAATTAACGATACGTTCACAAATATGTTTTGATATGTTTTTTTATATATTTTCATGTACCGAGTAGATCAGTTCGTCACAAATTACCTTACCATTGTAAGAATACAGCTTCTAATGCTGAATTATTTGCCATAATAAATCGCCTGCACATATTGGTAACAAATATGTTGTTGATGATGTGATAAATATTGAAAGATTATCAACATACAAACATTATTTAATTAAAGCTGTTTGTCAGCGCTTCTCGGTTAGATTATAATCTAATATACTTTGAATGTTTATATTCTTTATCCATGTTTATTTCTGGATTTTTAAAATTTATTACTTAGTACTTTACGTAGTAATTTTTTAGTTCATAATATCTTTTACACAATCGTGTATATGAGGTTTTCTTTTTCTTTATTTTTGTATTTATAATAGCTTTATACTGTCACTTCAATATGTGCTTTTTAATTTTTTGCCATATTAATATTTTTTTTTTCTTAACTTTGCATATTCTTTCAAATTATTGCAATTCCTATGTAAAAGCCGTTAATCGGCATTAATTCATAATAAATAAATATTCCATTTATTTGGGTTTTATTGCAAAGCGAAAATATTTACCCCTTCTGACAAAATACGCCCGGCTTTTGAGGGGTTAAAACAAAAAACTAATTTAAAGCACTTCACGTGATCCCGCGAAATTTTCAGCGATCTGTCAAACGACCGTGTGACCAAAATTCATTTGCAAATCGGCTACGATGGCTTTGATCCAATCAGCTCTCAATTCACATACAAATAGGGTGGGCAATTGTTCACACTGTTTGGACACCGCTGCATTTGACACGGACACATTCGCAATTTTCAATCAAACTGCAGTGATGAATTATGAATTGCGTTAGAATGTTCGCCTTTTTGGTGTTGGTGTTTGACACTTTTATTAAATTTTGTATTGTTTGGTGGTGTTATATACGTACGTTACAAATAATGCGATTTAATAATTGCTGTTAGGCACGTCATGTGGGTTCTCTTTTCAAAAGCATTTTTATTTTTAATTAAATGAAAACAAATCACTTTGTATATTGTGGATGTTTGGTTTTGAAATGATAATATGCATAGTCCCTCGTGGAATGTCATTTATCCATCCTACCCTTCCCAATCATGTCACCCTTCTAAAGAAAGCATTTGAAAAAAGGAACAATAATAACTAGTGCATTGTGTGAGATAACTTGTGACATTTGAAGGAATTGGTTGGTTTCAGGTATGTATTGTGTCTGGCTTCTAACTGGTAAGTGCTTGGTTTTCCTACTTCCTTGTCTTGCCATACATGTATAATCCTCCAACTTCAAATAAACATAGTTCATATTTTGTATGATTTACTTGTCCATTTTGCCTGTTGCATTATTTGAGGCTGTCATTTTGAACACAGTTTCGGATGCAACAGTGGATTTAAGATAATTATGTTACCTGTCTGACGTGTTGCAGATATTTTTGGTGAGTACGTTAAAATTTCCATTTTAGTATAATGAAATATTGACATTCCTCAACTAAAATTTGTGTCAAAAGTTTTTAACACGAAAAGTTAAAACACTTGACCACGTATTAAAATTCAGTTTTCTTACATAATATATTTGTCGCAGGAAAGCAATACTGCTGTAACCGCCACTACCTACGAAAATATTTTTTAAACACCATTTTGCAGGTTTTTTTTTCTTCATCGATATACCTGGGTCCCGTGACTCTACCTCTACGACGATAAATAAGAACTGTTTTGACGGTGGAAAAATTAGCCGTTTTGTCAACAATACGTTTTTTAACTGATGTACACACCTCAATATCCTGTTTTTTAATGTTACGACAATATTCGATATTTAAAAGAAACGACAAAATCTCTTACACGGAAACATTACACGTTCGATTGGTGCTTACAGCATTTTCAAAGATTGCATTTTAGTGTTCGCGGCGGTTACTACATTTTATTTGTATGCTTTGTCACTTGTCGTTTACCACAACTTATCAGTACCCATGGGTGTTAGAATATTTAGCACGAGGTTCTGTTTTCTTCTTTTACTTACTTACTGTATTTGTTTTATTAACGAAAGATTAGAAATATTTCTTTATTAAATATTTCTTTATTATAATATAAATATTTTTTATCTCATTATAATTCGTGTATATGTGTCTTTTGTGGCACAATAATTTGAACTGTTAAAATTTTAAAAGTTTCAAATAACGATTACATATACATCGTTTTCATTTCAGATACCTTTTTTGTATGTTGTAAACCAAATGAATTTAGCCCAAATAATAACGACACACATTTATAGCTATTCAAAATTTTAATATTGATATACTTTGATGCTCACAGCAATTTATGCAGCTAAAAATAAAGTTGATTTTCAGTGTTCATAGATTTAGTAGCAGTGTTTACAACATTTTTGGCGTACCTACACAAAGAAAACGTCAACTGTTGTAAACGCCAAAAACATTGTCCTTCTTCACTTATAAAAGATATAAATATTACCATTTGATAGATCATATTTTTTCAGCTAAGCATTTTAAAAATGGCTTTTCCGTAACCACTGATTTAAAAGTTACGAATTTTTTTCTAAAAGCTGAAATTTTTTTTGACTGGTGATCAATTTGGCTTTTGTTTGTTACATTAGTATTGCTTTCTTCCGACGATGTCATCATGAATTTAAAAGAAACTTCACTGAAAATATTTTATGTGGACGCAAAATTGAAATTCCTACACGAGTTTATAGCTAGAAAATCCTGAGAATATTTCCATTTATAATGATAATGATTTTTTAATATTTTTTTTATAAATCCTAAAAATATGGGATGATTATTTAAATATATAATTGAATTTATTGGTTATTATAGCACGTCAATCGGTTTATATGTCTCGGTATTAAAAATCGGAGGATTTTTTATAAGTACGCGGAAAATATCTAATGAGCATTTATTTTTATTTTAAAAGTCAAAAGTTTTAGTTGTTGTCCATGTAATTACTGCCCAAGAGTCCCAACTGTTCTTAACCATCTGGAGACCTCCACACTCTGGAACCAGTAAGACTGTGACATCATAATTGGGGTATGTACCTACATATTCATTTTACATCAAATAGGATGTAGGTATAATGAGTAGGGGAAGGAGATGGGAGAGAGGAACGTGGGGAAGTATCCGGCTGGTCATGCTTTATACTTACGATACTGAATGTGTCTTCCACTCTGGAATGTTTCGTAACTATACTGTTAATATTATTTTGATTAATTTTGAAATAACTCTAATATTTACTTGCACAACTCGGGGTTTGAATCTGCGATACCCGGAAACATGGTCGAGTCAAGAGTCTTACCCCAAAAATATAGAAGCCGTAAAGTATTTTTAAATTCAAAATTTTATCAAAAATTCTAGGTCTCAACTCCCGAGCAAAGTCGAATAACGTTAATTAGAATTATATTTTCATTTCCTCTGTCAGTATTGTCAGGATAGAAACCTACTAAAATACAGCAAGAACTAAAATTTAATAATGACACAATGTGTATCTTCGTAATCTCTACACACAAAAACGCCATTGTCACACATTAGCCGGAGGGCGTGCCACGCTTTTTATGAAAATGTCTCGGCGTGAGAGATAATTAAAATAAACATTTGCGTGGAAACGCCCTCGCTAATGGATACTCTAATGCCTTCTACTTGTCTTCAAGATCTCATAAAGTCCCATTCTGCCTGTGCCACGGCTCAAAGCAATAACGCGTCTAGATTCTCGGGCTCACGAAGCCGCCGTTTCTGAAGGGACCTCTCTCCCTAGTAATTATTCAGAGTTAAATATATCTTTGGTTTACTGCCAGAACTCATTAAGTTACATTTTTGTCACAGCTGAGTTAGAATTGACAATCTCCTTATTTTGCAATGGTTGTATCACAACATGTATGACAAATACCTAAAATATGCAATAAGTATGGAAGCCGAACGCTGGAGTACTGTGTACCAGTGATTTTTAATAAGCTCAAAAATAATTTTTCTTTTGAGGAAAATGAGAATTTAAGCATGAAAACTGTAAAAATGTGGCTTATCAATGAAAAATCTATGTATCTGTAAAAAAAAACAAAGAAAAAAAATTAAAGATTGGTGATATTATGGCAGTTATTTTTTTTTTTTATATTTGTACCTTTTTCTTAAATGATACCAAAACCGTTATTTTATTAAATTCTTCGGGAAGATTATTAAAATATTGTATCCCATTGTAAATATAATTATTGGGTATAATATGTTGTTTAGAAAATATAAAAATTTGGTTGTAATGTAATTGTTTTTATTACATTTTCTTTAAATATTTGTAATATCAAATCTTTTTACAGAGGACTTCAATTTCCTTTTTTTTTTGGTAATTACACATATTTTTTTTTCTGAACTGGCACGCTTATAGTAATTTTAACATCTTGAGATCATTTTTAAAACAGCTATCGATTCATTTATTAGTTTTTTTATAACTATTTAGCTACTTTTTCTAAAGGCTAAACGACCCTGAAGTACTAGAATAGTATTATTTTGTTAGAGTCTCATATTCTGATTTTATTATTTAATAATATAATTTAATTGTTGCCACAACTCTTTTATTTATAGCTAATATTTTATTAAGTGTTGCTCTTAGTCATTAAGTTTTCTGCCAAAAAGAGCTGTTGTAATCGACAATAAAAGTACATTGACTATAATCGACTTTGCTTTTGAATATTTCGATCGTCTAGTTGATTAGTGAGACAACTGCGAAAAATTAAAATTTGAGTCGAGTATGCAGTTACATGTAAAAGTATACCCTAAACAGATTACTTATAAATACCATCAAATCAATTATAATGCAGCAAAAACTTGTGTAGTAAATTAAACAAAATGTTTTTGTTTTCTGGGTCACTAGAGGGATATTTCAAAAAGTTATACTAATGTAACGGGCTGTTAGATGTCCCCCGGTATAATTTTATAGCGAATTTAATACAGGAAAACAAAGACACGTGTAAATAATATTTGTTTTATGGTGAGCGTTTGAATATTGCCTTCCTCATTATCTCAAAACTTAGTAATTGGATT
The DNA here is from genome assembly GCA_917880885.1 of Limnephilus marmoratus. Taxonomy (NCBI): domain Eukaryota; kingdom Metazoa; phylum Arthropoda; class Insecta; order Trichoptera; family Limnephilidae; genus Limnephilus; species Limnephilus marmoratus. The sequence goes on from OU862923.1 coordinate 4,442,741, forward strand.
TATTAATAATTTTAGGTTAGTCTTGTTCCTCGCAAAAATGTGAACAAGATGTCATACTCAGATCATTTCGTCAAAAATCGGATATAGCGGGTTTTGAAATTATAGGACTCAGATGTATGAATAATCAACTGGACGAACGATATGTAAGTGACCTATTCAAACATCATTAGAGTGGAAAGGAATACTGGAAAATGAAAAAAGATTTGACATGAACGATATTTTTATACCTTTGAAGAATAATGAGACGATGTATGAATGTGAATGAGTCAAAGAGTGTGTGCCAAGACCGAGTTATTTGGCGATCCGTCCTCTCTGCCTACCCCTGCGGAGAAACGGCGTGATGGTTAGTTAGTTAGTTATTTGAAGAAGAGGATATCACTAAAATCTATACGAAAATATGAAAGAGAACAAAACAAAGAAAAGATAGAAAAAGATAATAATGGTCGCAACTGGGACTCGAACATCGAATTCGGCCATTGCCACCTTTCGTCAAACCGCCATAATTGTCGCAATAATCTCATATTTCAAATTATAGAATTAACAATATTATTTTTGACTAATTTTTCCATATTGTAGGCAACTACCTTTTTCATTAGAAACAATCGTTCTAAAAACTGGTTTGTAACTTAGATAGCGTCTCGGATAAATATATACGATTTTATTTTTACATGAAACATATATTGACCTTTTTATACAAGTCAAAATGAATATTCGATTATTTACAAGAACTACTCTCCTTTTATAACTTTTGAAGGTTATTCTCATCATGTAATATATCATTAAAGAAGAAGATAACACTATTAAATAATCTAAACAAAAATTAAAAGAGAACAAGATACAGAAAAATACTAAAAGAAAACGGTCGCAAGTGGGTTTTTAATTGGTTTGAAATTATTATTTAAGGATCTCCGGAGTTGATCTACGTTAAAATTTTTAATTAAAATTCCTTCACGTTGCTTCAAAACCACAAAAGCGTATTTTGTCTATTGGACACTTCGTACAAACATATTCAGAAGCCTGCAAATAAGAAAGTCTATCTTATCTTCCACACACGAAAAGACCCACCAAAAACATACAGCGTTTAGTGTTTTGAGACGTAATAAATTTTGCTCAAAAGCTCCGCGCGATGATATACGAGCTTTAAGTTGTATCTTAAACACACAGTATTTAGATTTACATATATAAAGCATACGCGCTTTCGAATCCCGACTACCAGCAACGGAATAAATTAGCCAAATTCATTAACGGGTTAGATTAATAAGTACTGTGTGCCTTTCTTTGATGTGGATTTCGAGAATGAGATACACAAAGGATAATTGGGCTCATGGCATCAATGCTGAGATGCTAATGAAACTGGAAGCTGGGTACAGCATCTTATTATGTACTACAATTCGAGTTACCTATGCCGATATGAAACTGTTGTACAAACAATTACCAAGTAACAAATATTAATTAAAGGGAATTACGAAATGGATTATGGCTTACAAAATATTGAGGAAGATAGTACCTATATACTTAATATATTCTACTTAGATTTAGTAACTGAGTATGCAATCTCTGGAAGTGTGATACGTGGCGATTTGAAAAATACAGTTTAAGAAATATATTTATCTTGGTTTAAAGTAACTAAAATAATCTTGTTAAGTACTTTCTTATACAATTAATATTTTTTTTCCCGTATCGATTGTTCAGTTGTTTAGTCAGATATTTCCAAATACTAAGTTTTAAGATAACTAGGAAAACAATGCTCACCATAAATCAAACATTATTTACAAGTGTGTGTGTGTGTTTACCTATTAAATATGTTATATACAAAAACACTGAGACGCATAACAAAATAAGAAGCATAACGTTCCGGTACTTTATTTTTTATTTTTTATTTCTTTTTATTGAGGAAACAAACAGTCGTACAGAAAAAATGATTATAACAATAAAATACATATGTTGTAGACCAATTAAGTTCCATTGTGTTAAAAAATATTGGTTTAGTTTTTTTTACCTACTCAACTTAGTAAATGACAAAGAAAAAAATATATAAACATAATAAAGAAAAACAATAAAAAAGTAGAACTTAAAACATAATAAAGAAAAACGTAAAATTATTAACAAACATGGTTATACTATTTACTATGGTTGATAATAAAATGATTTTAACAAAAAGGAGAAAAAAAAAGTATTTTAAGTTATTAATTTATTAAGCTGCATTTTATATGATTTCAAGTCATGGTTGAAAATGTCTACACCTCGTAAGGTATTGTAAGTTTCACAGATACGTACTAATACAGAGTTTTGCGCATATTTAGATTTACTGTGTGGTATTCTAAATAAGTCGTTCGATCTGGTGTTTTGTTTGGGGCAACGAAATGCAATATTTTCTAACAGATATGATGAATCAACACGGCAGTTCACGATTTTGTGTAAGAATAATGCATCAGAGATTTTTCTGCGTTTATATAAAGCGATAGGGTCAAATCGATGATCACTAAAACGATAGGATAGGTGTTTTATAAATTTGTTCTGGATATTTTCAATGCGATGAATATATGTTTGATATTGAGGATTCCAAATTACTGAGGCGAACTCGAGTTGTGAACGTACATATGACATAATATGTCATATGTACAGAATTAGGGTGTGTGCTATAATAAAAGGCTTTGTAATGCGAATAATGAAACCCAATTGCTTATAAACTTTTTCTAGAATATTTTCAATATGATCCCTAAATAACATTTTACAATCTAGTATTACTCCAAGATCTCTTATTGTTTCTACTCGTTGTAGAGGTACACGGTTTAATTTGTAAATATAATTAATTGGATTTTTTTTCGTGTAAAAGTAATAACATTATATTTATCTATATTTAGATATAATTGATTGTTTTCGCAATATTCCTCAATTTTGCTAACGTCTTCTAGTAATTGGTTGCAGTCATTTATGGAGCTAATACATTTATATAATTTAATGTCATCGGCGTAAAAAAGGAAACAAGAATGGTTTATGACATGGTTCATATCGTTTATATATAAAATAAACAATAGAGGCCCGAGATGAGTCCCTTTAGTATAACATTTTGAAATTTGCTACTAGTAACCCAGATAAAAAAAAAAATTCCTGAATACTTGGTTTTTACCACTTTTATTGTTTATCAAAACCGACGTGTTTCGTGAGCAACGCTCATTTCTTCAGGGTTTACTTAAAACTAATTATAAGTAAACTCTGAAAAAGTGAGCGTTGTTCAGTTCATGAAACATCTCGGTTTTTATAAACGATAATAGTGGTAAAAACTAAGAACTCCATTAATTTTAATTTAAAATGGTGGCACAAACTAAGTTTGCTGTGTTTGAAGAAGGTTTTTTTTGGTTTGTTTATTTCACCACAAGTTTTTCTGCATTATATTTAATTTGGTGGCGTTTACGAGTAATTTAATAATGCATAAGTTGAGGGTACGCTTCGAGATATTCGACTAATCAACTGAACGATCGGTATACATAGCCATTAAAAGTACCAAGACTTGTGGCTAGTATAAATTGTGGCTAGAGGGAGGTCACAAGTATTTGAAGATTTTTTCTTCTAATATGTCATTTTATATGTCAATATATATTTTATGTTCATTTTATTAATATATTAATATTAAAAAAAATCATGACTGCTCAGTTGGCTTAGGATCATCAAGGAAAGTAGTCATTTTGTAGCATACCACAATCGTAACCAACACGTTTGGTATTGTTTTACGGTCAACTTTATTGTCAATTAAATTCGGTTTGTTCACTGCAGCATGGGCCCGAGTGACTTAAATCTGCGCTTAAAACAGAAAGCCGTTTGTGTGTCCATAATGCAACACTTGTATGATTTCACTTGTATAAATTAGGGGTCGTCCCCGGGTGCGATATGAAATACTATACTTCTTTCCCTTACTCTAGGATTGATCTTACCATTTTGTGCTTGTGCTGCTGCCGTACCTGAAACCCTTTTATTGCCATTACTGCTTTCTGAATTGTGTCTAATTTGTAACCGTTATCCAGTTATCCTCTTCTCAATTACTCATAAATCTTACTTACTCATAAACATTACTCATAGAGCTTTTCCAACAAACCGCTTACATGTGCGGTATGCATCGCAATTAAGGACAGCTGCCAAATAAATCCCGAGTGTAGGAAGCCATCCCGGTGTGTTCACGGCTACACTGGCCCAAGTGAATTAAATCTGCGCTTAAATCAGAAAGCCGTTTATGTGTCCATAATGCAACACTTGTATGAACTCCTTTCATATTTGTCTTTACTTGGCTGTAGCCACATGTTTATCTATTTCCTAAACCTGTTTAATGTTCATATTGCTACCTCACCTGAGGCCCATCTTTTTCTGTTTGCCATTTTCGCCTTCCTTACGTGGTGCCCATTTTCTAACCACTGTTCTGTGGCTCTCTTCTTAACAAATCAAAGATCGGCCCCAGGTGAGATATGCAACACTACTCTACTATTTCCTTTATTCTAAGATTAATCTAACTATTTTGTGTTTGTGTTGTCGCCGCACCTAAAACCCGTTTATTGTTACTATTGCATTCTGCTTTTTGTGACTTTATTGTAACCGTTACCCAGTTATACACTTCTCAATATTTCATAAGCCGGTCTCGGGTGTGGTAGGCAACAGAACACTCTACTGTTTTATTTCACTGCTGTACTTCTCTTATATCCAGGAAGAGAACCTTCTGGTATGCTGAGAACTTTCAGAGAATCCAGTCAACAACCGTTCTGTCTCTTGTCCTTTTTTCCCTATTATGTTACTGTCTCGATCACTGATAGTAAATGTTGCACTCTTAACACAAATCGGGTTTTCTCGGGTTTGTACTCCGTGACCACTTAAATGGCTGATTAGTGTACATACTGGTCTAATGACGAATGCGTAAGGTTACTAGAGGCTAAACAATCAATACAACAGCAGAAAATTAAATTGATGAATTGAGGTCAATGACCTAAATGTTTATGTGTTAAGAGTTAAAAATTGTTGCACTCGTAACACATTTCGGACATTGGGTTTTATATTCCATAACATCACTTATAATGATCAAATCATTTAGGGAATGACTTTCAGAAAAACCAAAACAATAGCAAGACACTCGCAAACTGCGTTGGAGGTCATTGACCACTGCGTCAATGGGAGAAAAATTTGAAAATTATCGCTTAACATTGAGCTTAAATTCAGTCACCACTCGTGAAAACACACAGGGAATTATCTACTATGGAATGCGGGCGTCAGGCGTCCTGCCTTCAATATTTTTAGGTCTAAAAAAACAAAAAAAAGATGCACAGAATCAATCAACTTGACCATAGACAATTTATTCATTCCTCATAGAGTAAAAAAAAAAAAAACACAAACAAAACACTTAAACCTTAGATAAAACTTACTACTAAGCTATTGGTGGAAAAGAGCCAAAAATTATAGATGATGCAAAAATATAGACAGTGAACAATCTCGATAAATTTTATCTGTGCTTTTAAAACAAACCACTTACATGTCCAGTATGCATCCCTATTTATGAATAGCTATGAAGTGTACCGCTACGCAGGAAATCTCTTCAATGTGTTTACTGCTACACTAACCTGGGGCTTAGGAATTGCGCCATTAATCAGGAGCCGTTTACACCTTCGTACTGCAACCACTCACTAGTACGGGAACAATTTCTTCTCTATTTTATTTTATTTATTTGTATATATATTTTTTTATTTTATTTTATTTATTTTTTTATTTTAAGAGACCACTCGCATGTACTGTATGCTTCCATGTAATAAGTTATCACTATAATGGAATATTCTTGATTACTTCACTCTTTGTGTTCTCTGATAATAGCATTTACTGAGAGCACCTACAGTAGCCACTTCTGTTTCCTTTCTTACCGTTTCTATTATTATATTTTAATTAGTTTTCTTTGTTTTGTGTACTTGATTTTTATTAGTTTTGTAATTGTTTATTGGGTACCCGGTTAACATTGCAGCGGAAAAATTCTTTAGAAACTCCCAGAGATGAAAGCTGAACCAGCGTTATGTCTCGTCCATATCCCCACTATTGGGGGTGGTTTGTGACCCCGTCCCTGCATGCGGACACTGGAGAGAAGCCGACCCGGAGGGCTGTCTCATGGATCGCCCGCGCCTCCCCTGGGGAGAGGTGTGGGTCGTAAGGGTGTCTTGCGCGAGTAAGGGGACCCTCCGCCCTGCCTCCGACAACCCGACGCTGTCCTTCCTAGAGTCTTTGGGGTTCTGCCACCCACTTCCAAATAGCAGTGTCGTCAATGCATCACCGGGAAGTCGGCTTAGGGGCGCGGAAACCGACCCTCAAGCATGACTTTCCTGAAAACATGCACCTCTCAACAGGACTGCCGGGTGTATCTGTGACACATTCCCTCCCTACCAGCAACCACATGAAAATTGAGTGATGTCTTTTATGTACAATAAACTGGCAGGGTAGGCATACCGCCTACACTTGAAAATTTTATTTATCCCCTCTGCTTTTCCCCAAAGAAAGAGGTAATGTATATATTTATTTAATTATTTAATACTAACCTGTACATATAAAGCACTTGCATACTGCTCGTTAACACCGTATGCGGGGACATTGGGGGTCTAGCTTCGTTTAATTAAATGTAGAGACGTTCAAATAAAAAAAAATTAGCTTCCTTGTGAGAGCCCTGAAGGAGTAACCATAAGTTACTTATACCGGGGCGGGTATGCGGTGGAAACTTCCAAGAAGTGTAAATTAAAGAAGATTTCGTTTTTATTTTTTTTTAAACAATTTCAGTCAAATTCACCTCTATTTGGACACACGGACACGCCCAAAATAGCCTTCTATTAATTTTGTACTTATTTGCCTAATTATTTACAAGTGTCTCTTCGGAGTATTAAGATTAGATATTCAAATCGATTCTCAGTAATTTCCCTTAATCATTCATATTCTGAGTGGATTCTGAACGTGTCACCAATTTGGAACAATTTTGTAATTCCTCTGTAGCCAAAGAAGGAGGCTTCTGTTTGTTTAGGCCTCGACACTACCCTCGTCAAACTAAGGGAATTATTATAATAAGGAGTCAGCAATTAATTTTACATGCAGACTGTTTGACACTGGAATTAGGCGGATATGCCATGATAACAATAGTTGAGCCTTTTCAATCATTATTATTGGCTGATAAATGGTTTCGTGTTTCAAAAATGTATAAGGCATGTCATGACTGACTTTTCATGCCTTTAAGTCAAGGATCCTTTGTATTATGGTCCTTCTTAGTTCTTACCATATCCTTCCTAAAATGTCCATTAGGTAGCTAGGGGCAGCTCGAGACTTTTGAGTGTACTAGAGTGCTATATAATGTTGAAAAATACGATATTATTGCATTAGTCATTGTCGAAAAAAATTGTCTTTAATTTTGTAGCTCGAGACTTTTGAGTGTACTAGAGTGCTATATAATGTCGAAAAATACGATATTATTGAAGTAGTCATTGTCGAAAAAAAATTCTTTAATTTTGTAGCTGGAGACTTTTGAGTGTACTAGAGTGCTATATAATGTTGAAAAATACGATATTATTGCATTAGTCATTGTCGAAAAAAATTGTCTTTAATTTTGTAGCTGGAGACTTTTGAGTGTACCAGAGTGCTATATAATGTTGAAAAACACGTTTTTATTGAATTAGTCATTGTCGCAAAGATTTGTCTATAATTTTAGTTTTTTGAATGAAGATTCAGCGATCTCAGGTAGCGCCGCGCCGTAACAACCTAATAATCTCATAATATTAAAAAAATCAATGATCCTGGATTAATAATTAATTCGCACTAATTACCACAATCCCGATAATCGTCTACTCCTGACATTGCTGCTTGCATAAAACTTGTTTTGAATATCATTTTTTTTAAATTACACTGCTTGTTATCAATGTTTGATTAAGTAATATTTATCTTTAAAACACCAGTGAAACTGTAAAATTTTGTATTTTTTTCAAAGGTATTAAAATAATTGAATAAAAAATATGTATCTTCACAAAACATCCCCGTTCTTTCTGTTACCCTTTTATAAGAGTAGGTACTGTACTTTGACTTGATAGCGATTGGAAAACTGTGGCTTAAGGTATGTCGGACGGAACAAATAACTTCACTAACGAGGTAGTGTAACTCCACATGTAGCATGAAAGGGAACTTCTTCTTAATCAAGAAGGGTGAAACTGCATGTTTTAACCACTTCTTCCGGAAGGAAAAATTCTGTCTCCTTCAACTTATCGTGAAGGAAAAGTTTTATGGATTAAGATTAATTTGCTCAGCATATTACATACTCATAATATTTACATTATATCCAATATTTAAAGAACTTTTCAACTTGTCAGATATATTAATTAAAATTAAATTTGATAATGTTATTATCGAGTTCTACAAATATTTTAGTATGTATTTTTGTTAAAGCTGTTTCGGTTTACCAGACCATTTTCAAACTATGGTTAATCTACATTGAGACGACCTACTTCTACGTTTTTAAATGTCAATTTTTGAAGGTGTCTAAATTGATTTATTACCGGTTAATCCAATTTGCTCAACACTAATTGAGAGAGTATTATATGGGGTTCGGAATCTGTTTCCCTTGAACAAAGTGTTAGGTTTTTCTTAATTGTTTTATATGACGTTATTGCTATGACCCATTTAAGTGCATTTTTTCGGTTCGATAAACATACTAAGTAGTGGGGAATGAATAATTTTCCTTACTTTATTAATTAGCGTTACATTGGGTCATTCGTTCGTTTATTGATTTCTAATTGTTCAAGCAAATTTAATCTAAGACCCTTTCTTTCTATACGTAATGGTTTTGGCTTGTTGTTTTGAATGATCCCAACAAAAATACACACTAAAATACTTGCACAACTTGATAATAACATTTTCAAATTTAATTTTAATTTAATTTAAAAAATAAATAAGTGAAGTCTACAAATTAAACACAAAAACAATTAATATATTTGTAAGATATTGGCAGAGTCTGCTATAATAGGCGGATGTAATGTCAAATGAGTGTATTTTTTTATTGCCAGGTAGCCCTAATGGCACCGGAATTTAACCGATGCGTCTCCAGACTGACAATGGAATGCAAGAATATTACGATATGTATATATATAACTACGATCAATAAAACCCTTGTCCGGGTACCAGGACACAAAGACATAAAGGAAACTAGTAAGCTGATGGACCACAACGATAGGAGCAGAAACAACGTTTGCAGGATACGAGCCAGCTGTAGGGGTGGCAGTTTGCTATACCAAACTAAATTCTGAGAGGTGGGCAAATCGCAGCATCGGAAGGAATTGGAAGGAGACGACACCCTGAACGAGACAATCCAAAGTCCTCTTAAACAAACCAATCCCTACGAAGATGAGAATAGACGAACCAAGCGATTACTCAATATGGACAGGAACTCATTGACGGGTCTGGTAGGACTACTAACGGAACCCTGCTAACCTCAGGAGATGCATGCAATTATTTGAAGTGGAAAGTAATAATAGACACAGAAATTGTGAAGAGGATGAAGAGACTTCAATTCACCAATGGATCCAATGTTCAGCCGTAATGGGAACAAGGCTCAGCTACTTAGCAAAACACATTGTGGAACCAGGATATTAAATATCCAATTAAAACCCTGGTGAACTATATCAATGTGACCGGGGTACTAAAATGATTTAGGTGAAATGGGATAATGTACAATTACAATAGGCCTATAAGCTGCATGCTCACGGTAATTATGGTAAACCGTCTAACCTTTAAATAATAAATAAATAAACTATTAATGTAATTAAAGTGTGACTAAAGTCTTGTATAAGATAGATGACATAAAATCAAAATCAATGGTAGGTTTCTAAACAGTCCGTTGACTACTATAACGCCATCACCGTATCACAGTAAACCTTAATATAAAGGGTCATCATACAAAAGGCAAATAATAGGACGTAGGTTTACTCACTCCATGTGTGTCTTGTGTACATCAAAGTCCGCAAAGGTGAGCTCCACTATCTGGTCAGGCCCGGCTATGAAGGTGTACAGCAGGCAGTCCAGGCCTCGGGGGTAGTTCTTGGGGTAGTCCGGGCTGCTGAAGGTGCCGCGGTCCTTGCCGTACGTCTGCGAGAACACCAGGCACGTACACCCTGGGGACAAGCAACACATGGAATTTAGTAATGGAGAGCTCCACTGGTCAAGCTAGATTACGAAGAAGTACAGCAGGCAGTCCAGGCCCCGAGGTTAGTTTTTGGGTAGTCCGGGTTGCTGAATGTGCCGCAGTCCTTGTCTGTGAAAATACCAGGCACGTACACTTTAGAGAAACGTATAAAGGTCAGAATTAACTAGTAGAATTAATGAGAGTTTCTCCGAACATGGTTTACCTCTGAAGTACTTAAAGTACCTACTAAAGATGCCAGAATAATTGAAGAACCCAAAGTTCAGTGTCGTGACGTGACTCTTCTCTTAGTTTTTCTTCGCGAAAATACTTAGTCAGCTTAATCGCTTTCGCTTGAATTACAATAATCTTTATATCTGAAAATGTTGAAATAAATTTAAAGATTATTCATAACTTATTACGTAAACACAGTTCGTATCTCACGGAAGATTATAGTTGCACACTTGCATGTTGCAATTTACTTTTTACGTAAGTACCTAATATTTTTTTAATCGCAAATTCAAATTGAAATTGGATATAGAGAGTTTTTACAAAATGATAAGATAGTTGCAGATTGACCCGGGCAGATGTGAACAACGTTTCAACTCTCTTTTCTGCTAGTCGATGCGAATGTTCTTGAATGTGTTTTTGCACATTACCATGATCGCAGCGTACACACCTAGTTGAATACACATGTATCATTCGGCCTGTTTCTTCGATGATATATTATTTTTGTGAAAAATCTTTGTGGCTTTTGTTTAGAAGTAACAAGCAATCACTACATAAAATGCTGAACATGATTCGGTGATAATTAATCGACACTTAGGCGATAGGCTACAAAAATAAATTATACGTCCAGTCAAAATGGTATTCAAATCAACGCCCCGTGAAAATGATAAAATTACAAATGTTTTATTATCTTCGTTTTTTTGTAACAGACAATGATATCCTCACTGGGATCTCCCGTGCTTAAGATTTTACTTGCATATTAAAATTTAATAGTATGTTCAATGTGAAGTAATTATAAATATATTATGTGGTGTTTTCTACGAAATAATAAATTACAAAATATATAACATAGTTGAGTGGTTCCAGCTTCAGTCTGTATTTGGTGTCAATATATTTTCTGTTTCTGATCTCCCTGAGTTTTGCATCCAACTTTTTATTTGAGACTAGCAGTTCCTGGCATGCGTTGCTACGCCACTTAATAAAGATTTTTTTCTCCCTGCGTGTCCTTTCCCATTAATCCCGTTCCCCTTACGCCTCCCCTTCCTCTCCCGCGAACCCTTCCCCTCACGCGTTCCCATTCCGCATTCTCCGTCTTCCCTCTCCCCACTCCCCACTCCTGCTTTCCCAGTCCCGCGAACCCCCCTTCCGAGTTCTCCTCCCCCCTCCCGCATTCTATACATTCAGTCCCGGTACATCCAGTTTTCAAACAGCTCGCGCACCACCTATTGTATTTTTTATACAAAATTTCATAATTCCAGAGCTCACCAGTATATAGAAACCATCGCGGGCATGCGCACATCAAATCCCCAAAGTTTCATCGCAATCGGATGTATGGTTTTGCGAAGCATAGGCATATCATATATATAGTATGTACAAACTCAGTAACAACATATTTTGATTTTCACATAATTATATAGATATGGATTTAAATAATGCTGTTGCGATTTTTGACAGTGGGTTTTTATTAAGTTACTTGATGGTTATGTTTTTAACCTTTGGTGTTTCTAATGCGTTAGTTGTTATTAGCTGCGTGTTATTTTTGGTATTTCGTGTTAATGAATGTAAATGAGTATAGTCTTAAAATAAATAAAGATGTTCTGCTTTATCGAGGCTCATCTACGATCGAAGAGATGATTATTATTAATTAAATCTACTGCCGTTGTTTAATTTCGAAGTATTCCATGCACAACTGCGTATATTATTGAAGGATAAGATAATATTCAATACGTTAGACACATGAATTATTTACATCACCTATTAACAGATCGTGCACCTCGCGAAATTCAACCAATAACCCACCCAGATATGATATATAATAAAATACTACTTGGGCTTCTTTATCGAACCGGGCGTGCTTTTATCACCCATTTCATACCATTAACTCATATCTCGTGAAAAGTACGACAAACAGCATTTTAATATTTCAATTCCAGTTCGTATCGCTCGGGTATTTCATATTGAACGGATGTAAAACACTTTCAGGTGTTCGGATGTGTATCGGGGAAAGTTCCAAGGCTAGGCCGTAGTGATATATCGTTAGTAAACAGCCTTAACGCCCGTTACGGAAATGCCAAGGGCGAGTTTTCTGGGTTCGGTGACGCGTGTTTATCCGCGGCGTTATCCTCGACGTCGTTATTTCGTTATTTGCGATAACGGCTCCCACAATGGGCGTTAGAAATACAAATGTTTGGATAACTGTAAGTGAAATAACAATTCTTATATTCATTTTAATTGAATCGACTGATATCTATGTACCTTCTTCAAAAAACAAACTGATTTTTTGCAGCACCAAAAACCAATCTTTCGGAAGAAGATCTGTGTATTATGCGCTTCATAAATAGTATGATTTATATATGATTTCTTCGGACCTTATATGAACCGCTATCTTTTCGTTTTTGGGTGGGTGATTTTGTACTTTCGTAAATTTCCGCAATATTATTTTTTTTTTAAATTAACTCAACACAGGAGGCTTTGAGAAAAATAATTTTCCTCAGGGTCACCTGAGATGCGGTGTGGAGGGTCTTTTTGAGGAGAGAAAGGAGTGAACATTGGTCTTAAAGAGACCCATGTTGTAGGAAGAAGGAAAAACAGAGGCCGGCAAATCGTTCCAAAGCCAAGCTGCTGAACTCAAGAACGAGTCGAAGAAGCGACCCGTTCTCATATTACAAATGTCAACCATGACGTTGTACATATATTGGGCGTGTATTCCGACTATGCACCGGCACCAAGGGGATTAATGACGCTAGTTCCCCGGAGCATCTTCCATTGAAATACCAGTAGAACAAGGATAGCAATCACACACGAACCTGTGCTCTAAAGATTGCAATACGTTTGTTAAAGAATCTATCAAACGTATCTGCACAGAGTTGATGTTTTTTTCTGGTATTTTGGGGCTAAAGACCAGAAATGGCTACCAAATTCAACTCTAAAATTTACTTGCGATTTGTACAGGGTTAGCAGTTGTGTACTATTCAAGTATCTGCGGGTCCTGTACAGTAGGGTGGAACACTTTTGTATGAAAAATTTTTTTTTTTCGAATTTCGAATTGGAATACCAGGTAAAAGTTGCTTTATGTAATTGTAAATAACACTCCTTAATTTGGAAGTTCTAGCTCGACAGCTTGAGCCCCCGCCATAGACTTGAAATTTTATTTTTTAAGTTTTTTTAGACGTTTTGTATTTTCCACCCTATTAACAAAATAATAAGTAAATATAATATTTTATGCATTAAATGATAAAATAAAAGTAGATTTTAACTAATAAAATCATTTATTTCAAAAGTAAACACAGGTTCAGAAAGTTATGTAGGTATGAATAATATCATTTTTTATGACAAAAATCCTTTTTCGTCTGAAACCTTGGCTTGAGCTTTCGAGATGCTAATTTAGATTTTATGAATCCCTCTTATCTTGTCTTTTCGCATACACTTAGAGCTGCTTTTGTCACAACTTTTACAGATCTTTCCACAGCCTGGGTGTGGCAAGGCAGTCTCATAAACTCCTACACTGTATCTTCTCCATTTTCAATAAGATCTTGTAACTACTTATCGGAAATATTCATCAGTATTGGGGGTTTGTACATATTTTGTTTCCAGTCAATCATGTCTATGTAAGAACGTGCATTTAAGTCCACTTTTGGCACCTCAAACATGCGCTGAACAGAATTTTTATTAACTTGACAAACCTTTAAAATGCGTCTTGCAGCGAGTTCTCTAATGTGCTTACGTGAATCATACTCAACAACAAGTTTTCTGGATGAGCAAAGTAACTATTTCGAATTATAACAGGGTCCACTATCGCTAACAACTCGATGGACAAATATCTGGTGTTGTTAATGAGCTTCCATAAATGATTTGAACCATCTTTGCAGGATGAATGTGTTTTGATAGCAAACCAGTCAGGAGCGTATGATTTGCTAAAGTCACAAGATTTTGTTGTGGATTTTCCGTCGAAATATTCAAACGCAGTATGCGATTAGCTATTGTCAACCAGCGGGCATGGGATAGATTAACTGAGCTTCTCTGTAATAAATCAGGAGAGCAGGATCCATTTATGACAGCAGTAGTAATTTCTTGTAAATATTTCTGGTCTGTAGTGAGATCTGTGGATATTTGTGGAGGTAGTTCACCTTCTACCTTCTCAAAGTTGGTCAACGGCAGCGTCTCGCATATCTCTAATGCTTTATCAATTTGACCTGCAAATGATTTAGGTCCTGCAATAGGGCCATCCAAATAGGTAAACAAATGCCTCAGTGGTAACTTATTGGCGTGTAAGAGACAAATTATCCATTGCAATGGTCGAGATAGTCTGTTTTCCAAAAGATGAATCACGCCTCTCACTTTCCCTGCATTTGTGTTTGTTCCATTACAGCCATCAACCATTAAACCCTCTAGTAATATCTTTTCAGTCGTTAAAAAGCTGTTGATAGTTCTTTCAATATTTCTTGCATTGTCCGATATTGGAACCACATACCCAACATAAATAGAACCAGGTTCTTTTATAATCGAAATATGTTCCTCTTGTACAATCACTCTAAACCTCTTCGATCCTTTTAAAACAGTTTTTGCCTGTTAGTGCGTTGGTCTTCTAAAAAATTTTATTCCTCTTTTGGCACTTTTTCCCTCAAACAAGTACAGCTTACAAATTCTTTACATTTACATGCAGCTATGTCAAAAAGCAATCTACTTTGTACTCTGAACTCTTCTAACTTTTCTTCCTTAAGTTTCTTCAAAGACTTTTCAAATTATAACACTTTGAGTGATAACTTTATAGTAACTGTAAGTGTGACAATTGGAATAGAAGATTTTATCCACAATTCTTCAATTTTCGTTCCAGCTATTTCGGCAATTTCCAAAAACGTAGGTTCTTTTGATGTGTTATTCCTTACTTTTAAGTTTTGTCGAACTCATTCATAGAATTTCATCACATTTTCATATGTTGATAGGATATTCACTTTCAAATCTGTATTTTAACCAAATTTCCATTTAACGTTTGTCTTGTAGAAGTAATGTTAAATCACTTAAAAAACGTTTATCAACAAGTACTCGTGAATATAATTGATGCGAGACCCTTCACCTTGAGATAATTATCGACACTAGTTTAAACAAAACTCTGCGTTTTGTAGATTGTCACCTGCCGCCCCCCGCTCCGACCCATAACACAATAATGAAATATTTGATTGCAACAGCTAGTTAACGATATTTAAATATGTTATTAAATAAAATAAACCTATTTTAATAAATTCTGTACTGTTTTGTAGGCCGCGCAAATAGCCCCAAAACTGTCGTTTTTGTAAATGTTCAATGTCTTGGCGGGGGCTTTTACCGTTGTCTGATATTTTTTATATTTTTAATTGAGATAATTGATGGCAATTGGCAACTTAATACAACTATTCCAAATAAAAATTAGAAAAAAAAAATTTTCGTTCCGCCTTACTGTACAGTACTCAATTGACACAAATATTCCTCAAACATCATAATATGGCTTACTATCTTTCACCAGGGCGATACTGTCTGCAAAAATTCATAAAATATATTTGCGATAAAATATCAAGAAAAGTGTTGACGTATGGATTCAATTAAAACACATTTTTTAGAAAGGAAAAGATACTCACGAAAAACGCCCTCGGGTTTCTTTTTTTAACATTAACTCCTTACAGGAGGCTCTGAGGAAAATTGTTTACCACAGTGCCCATGTCATCTGGGGATGCTGTATGAAGGGTTTTTTTGTGTAAGTAAGAAAGGAGTGAAGTGTAAAAATGATCCATTATCATGTAACAAATATCAACTGCGTGCAAATGTTGCGCAACGGTGCCTAATGAATCAATTATTCTAGTTTCTCGGAGCATCTTCCATTGAAATACTAGTACAGCATTTTCATCCGATGCCTGTACTCTAATGATTGCAAACCGTTTGTTAAGATGATAATCTATCAAATGAATAACCCGCTTTTGCACCACAAGTGTTTTTTTTTCAGGTAATAAAAAAGGAACCGTTTTTCACTGTTATTTTAATTTTATTTATTTAAATGCTAATTGGGCTTTTGGTTAAACTTTTAGAGTATGCATATAAATTACCCACTCCTGTTTTATCGGGAAAAATTTCCAACAACCTTGTGTTGTGCAATGATTATTAAAATCTCCACACTCTTATTTGATTAATTTGTGTATTTCACAATTTATTCATTTAAAATAATATATATATTATATTTGCGGCACGTTCCAGAGTAGAAGATACTCTCAGTATCGCCGTGGTGTAAGACCACCATTCAGAATTGAAACGTTGCCTGAAGTGGCTTTCGCCGTGTTTGGTGACCAGATCTAAATAGCCAGGTACTTCCTAACCTTCCTCTTACCTATCTCCTTCCCTCCCCACTACCTTCAGCCTCACAACATACCCCAATTGGGGATGCCATAGTCTCACTGGCTCCAGACGGGAGCAGTTAGGACTCTTGTGCGGTATTTATGTAAAAAAAAAACACGCGGTAGAAATGAAACTTTACCAAAAACAATCTCAACCAATAGTAACCTTTAAAAGTGTGGTGAACGTATGTCTTGCAGTATGAAAGAGACATGCGTGTATGAGAGACACGAGTGACATGAGTGTGACAGCATGAGGAACATATAAAAGGGTGTGATTGCAGTCCATTGTCCTCTTTGCCATTAGACTTCCTACGAAGCTCCACTGTATAGGTATTATCTCGGAATAAACATCAATAGTTTACCTACGTATTATTATTGCAATCACCCTGAACTGCAATCAACCTTTTCGTTATATGTTTTTGGGGTGTTATGCCGTGTTGCGCTACCTCCTTCTTTAGCCAGGAGGTAGCGCAACACGGCACAACACCCCAAAAACATATAACGAAAATGCTTCTGGCCGTGAAAATCTGAAATCTTATCTGCAATCAACCTATTTATAGGAATCTGTATCCATCAACAAAGAGTCCAGAATATATAATAATAACCTGCCACGGTCATCACAAAAAGTGTGGTCATAATCAAGCGGCCAATGAGCGCAGACCTTGCGTCATTTCCGTTTCATATTTCAACCAATATAATCAAAGCGGCAGTTAGATGCTTCGCAGGTGCTGTGATGCGTCATTTCCGTTTCATCCGAATTCCAAATCACGAGGCTATAGGAATTTCACTTCAAAAAGACAAAAAGTAGATGTAAACATAAGAAAGTCTAACTTGTCTCGATTAATTGCCATTTAAGTTACTTAATAAAATACTGTAATAAATTACCGTAATATTTAGAGAAAAAAAACAATGACAAATATTTATTGAGACATTCCGTACTACAATAAAATATATCATAATATTCCTTTCAAATCACAAATCACAAATTCATATTATCTTCTCAGACATGTAATAATATCAAAGTTGGACGTAATGGCCTATTGGTGGCGCTGAAAGTTTATATTTACGACATTCACAAATCCCCACAGAATATTATATAATGTACTATTTTACGTTAAAATAACATCCAAATAAATCAAAGACGTGGCCATGGATCGTCTTACTGCAAAATAAGCAAAACTTACTTTAATGCATGATTATAGATTGACACACTTGGAGGCGGTCAACGGAGGAACTGACGAGTGGCAGATATCATCAGAATCACCCCAGTAAAATACCACCTTTCGGAATTGAAACATTGCTTAGAATGGCAATAGCCGTGATTAGTGACCACATTTGAGTGAGTCAAGTTATTTCGAACCTTCCCTATCTTACTCCCTTAAGCCTCACAATTTATTTAAAAATTGTAAATGATATAATAGACAGTCCTGATTTGATTAACCTCATTGAATACCATGCATCCACAAGAGCCACTCGTTCTAAAATCCTGTTTAAATGCAATACTACCAGGACTGAGTATACGACTTAACACTCGCTTACACTAGGTTGCATGAAGTTACTAACAGATATGCAGATGTGATAGATCTTTTTTACTGCACGGAAGGTAGGTACAAGAAGGCTGTGCTATCACATTTTTTAATCAATATTAATTTTTAAAGAATGGCGTAAAATTTTGTATATTAATAATTTTTCATTTCAATGTTGCAAAAATCTCCCTTCTAATATTAAACCAGCTTTTTATACAAGAAATAATATCGGTAATTTTTTGAGAAATACTAAAGATAAAGACCATAAATTGACTAACTCCGGAATATATAAACTCAAATGCAATGATTGTCCCTCATTTTATATTGGAAAAACAACTCGTAATTTTGAAATCAGAATCAAAGAACATTTAAGGTGTCTTAATAATAATAATTTTTCTGAGTTCGCAAACCATATCATTGAAAATAACCATAGTTTTGAAAAAAATACAGCGATAAATATTGTTCATATTAATCAGAAAGGAAAACGTTTGGAAAACTTAGAAGCCTTGGAAATTAAAAAATCCCTTATAAATAATGAATCTATTATCAACAAACAAAAAATATTATCTTAGAGCCCAATCATGGATTTGTTCCCCTACCCACCCACTCTATATTAATACCTACCCACCCAATCTACATTACTAACTAGCAACGGCTCCACCCCTACCATAATAAAACATTGTTCGAAACTGTCAAATTAGTATAAGCTTTCCCTGAAGAAGGAACGTTTGTTCCGAACCGGTAGGATTTACGCATTATATAAGTGGTTTATACAAAGTTGTATTGTTTAATTTTTTTATAATGGATAACCACAAAGTGATAGCTACATTCAAAAATATAATATTAATTTTGTTAAGTTTTAAGATTTTCACGGCCAGAAGCATTTTCGTTATATGTTTTTGGGGTGTTGTGCCGTGTTGCGCTACCTCCTTCTTTAGCCAACGTTTCGGAAATCGTTGCAGTGTCCATCATCAGGGCAGATCCGGCAGATCCGGTAGATGTGTAATTTTTAGTCGTGAAGTGTGTGCTTATTTACTTCGAAGCGATACCGTGTCGCCAGCAGCACTAACTTTCACCAGTACAAACTACTCGTGACAAGCAGTGGTGTCATCGCCGCGGAACGGAATAGAAAGTTCATTAAAACGTGGTATTTATGCTAGCCAGGGGCAAGTCCGTTTGCGAGATGCCGACGGAAGTGGCTCCATCTCTTAATGAAATCTAAAATTAGAAATCACAGTGGTAAAATTAGAAATCACGATGGTAAGAATTTAAGAAATAGAATTACAATGGTTAAAGCGAATTTAGTCAATATAAATCAAAATGGTTTACCACGAGCTCGCATTACTATATACTTAGACATGGTTTTTTAGCTCTATTAATAATAAATGAATTTTACTAGAATTAGAATTACACTGGTTAAAGCGTATTTAGTCAATATAAAGTTATAACACAAAAAAATGGTTTACCACGAGCTGGCCTTACTGTATACTTAGACATGTTTTTTGCGTTTAGCTTTGGTGTAGCCGTCAATCACCGGATACCAAGAGCTATTGAGCTTAGCTCCGTCGTCTCTATTAATATTAAAAGGATTTTTGTAGATTTCAATTGCCTCCGTAATTAGGCGTGCTCTATAAGTTTTAGGTCTTCCCAAGACCTCAGGAACAAATCCAAAGTAATGGCCGGTTTCGATTAAGTGCTCAGCGATTGCCGATTTATCAGGGTGGCCGAGTTTGCAAGCACGAAAGTGTTCTGCTATCCTTTTGGAGATCGTCCTCTCTGTTTGGCCTACATAAACCTTGTCACATCCGGAACAGCTGAGTTTATACACTCCATCTGCTTCCAGAGGAAACTTAGTCTTTGCAGACCTCAGTAGGTCTTGAATTTTAGTTGTGGCACCGAAGACAGTCTTGATGCTATCTTTTCTCAACAGCCTGGCGATTCTGTCTGTCACATTGTGAACGTAAGGCAGGAAAGCGCAGCCTTTTAACTCTTGTTTAGCTCTGTCTTCATTTGGTGTAGATTTGGCTCTTATGATTTGCCTTGTCTGACTAGCTGGGTAACCGTTGCGTTCCAGTGCATCGGTCAGCTTTGTAAGTTCTGCTCCAATTTTAGTTTCTTCACATATTCTGGTCGCTCGCGTCACCAACGTATGGATAAGTCCTCTCTTCTGCGCTGGGTGGTGATGCGAATCGGCATGTAGATACCGATTTGTGTGCGTTGGTTTTCTATATACAGTGTGTCCTAGATTACCATCTTCTTTTCGCATCACCTCCACATCTAGAAAAGGCAGGATTTTCGCATCGTTTTCTACTTCCATTGTGAACTTGATTTTACTGTGGAGTGAATTAAGATGATTCAGAAATTCATTCAGTTTCTCTGTTCCATGAGGCCAGATGGCGAAGACATCGTCAACATAACGCCACCATACCTTGGGAACAGCTGAAGCTGTGTCGAGTGCCACTTCTTCAAACTTCTCCATAAAAAAGTTGGCAAGTACTGGCGACAATGGACTGCCCATCGCAACTCCTTCCACTTGCTCAAAAAGTTCACCCTGGAATGCAAAATATCCCGTTTTGAGACAGTGTTCAAAAAGTTTGCAAATGTCGTCCTCATAGATCTCCCTGAGCATTGTCATGGAGTCTTCTAGAGGCACATTTGTAAAAAGGGACACTACATCAAAACTGACCAGGATATCGCCTTCCTCAGTCTTGACCTTTTTTAGCTTACTGATCAGATCTGTGGAGTCCTTGATCCAAGATTCAGTTTTACCAGTTTGCATCTGTAGTAGTCTGGAGAGGTATTGGGACAGTTTGTAAGTAGGTGCACCAATAGCACTGACAATCGGTCTCATTGGGATATCCTTTTTGTGTATTTTCGGAAGACCGTTTTTTTTTTTTATTTTTTTTTTTTTTTTTTTATTTTTTATTTTTTTTTTTTTTTTTTTTTTTTTTTTTTTTTTTTTTTTTTTTTTTCCTAAATTCTTATAGCATAAATACCACGTTTTAATGAACTTTCTATTCCGTTCCGCGGCGATGACGCCACTGCTTGTCACGAGTAGTTTGTACTGGTGAAAGTTAGTGCTGCTGGCGACACGGTATCGCTTCGAAGTAAATAAGCACACACTTCACGACTAAAAATTACACATCTACCGGATCTGCCGGATCTGCCCTGATGATGGACACTGCAACGATGTCCGAAACGTTGGCTAAAGAAGGAGGTAGCGCAACACGGCACAACACCCCAAAAACATATAACGAAAATATTAATTTTATTTGTATTATAGATTTTTGCATATAAATGTATTTTTGGTGTCACTTTTCAATGTAACGCCACAATTAACAGTTATACATACACTTTTTTATGATTACTAATATTTTTCCAACTATTTTGTGACATGTAATTAGTGTTCATGGTATATTTATGCCGTATTAATTTTTTTTTTTTTTTTTTTTTTTTATTAATTTCAATAACAAGGTTTGTACATGTATGTATGATGTATATAATAAGTATAGATTCATTTTTTTTTCACAGACCTCCTCACTAGGATTTCCTGTTCTGAGGTGGCCTGTAGTTTTTTTAAAATATTTGTATTTGGTTATGGATTGTAATTAAATAAATAAATAAACAATGTACCACAAATGGTGATGCCAAAGCCCCACTAGCTCTGGACAATTATAAGCAGTTTGGGCTCTTATAAATTTACGACTCTAACAAACTTTTTCTTAAATCCAAATACGTTATTTAAATCAAAATGTACAATACCGACTCCCGAAACTTTCAAATGACTCTACCAATTGTCATCAACTATCAAACATGTAATAAAATAAAATACTTTTTTGTTTAAAACCACGAGATTTATTAATTTACGAACCGACCGGTTTCGCTTTATTCAAGCATCTTCAGGGTACAAATTAATACTTGTACCCTGAAGATGCTTGAATAAAGCGAAACCGGTCGGTTCATAAATTAATAAATCTCGTGGTTTTAAACAAAAAAGTATTTTATTTTATTAAATATGTCAAACCACAAAGTGATTGCTTTCTACAATAATATCAAATATGTGTTACCACTGCCAGTTTTAATTCAAGAATGAAAGGGTTCAAACCAAAATTGAATGTATTAACCCGGCGTCATGGGGGTCATTGTTACACGGAAGCGGTGGTTGGGTCATTATGACCCACTTATTCAACAATAGGTATTTCATTACATTTACGGAAAAAATAGAAAATTTTATAACTCAAAGCACTTTAGGAAATAAAACATGACATTAAATCGACAAAAAAAAACTTTTTTTTTCTTTTTCACCACTTAATAAAAATAAAGAAAAGTGGTTTTCTCTAGCTTAATTATACTGAACACTTATTTATTGTAATTCTTTCAATTTAAATGGCAGTTTTAGGAACTCAAACTAAACTTTGAAAAAAATAAGAAAAAGTTAATTCGAATCATCATTATGAATGCAGTCGGTACAAAACGGTTTTACCGCGAAGGGTCATGTTTACCTTTTTCAGCTTTAAGCACGTGTAACTAGCATAGCGATCACCTTCCGACATTTTCTCATTAAAAACGTTTAAAGAGGGTCAACGCCTCCAGCTGCTGAGAAAAGCGGCAAGGTCGCACGCGTAATTATAAAACCACAAGCAATTTAAAACATGGAGGGTCATTTTGACCCATCCCCCATCACGACGGGTTAACATACAAGCAATTAGTAAACATTTATACCATAATTTATATTGATACCAGATTGAGAGAGAATTAGACATCACGTTTGGTCCACCCAGGCCTCGCTTGTTCGATTCCTCGGCTGGATAAGTTCTCCATTACGATACAAGCAACATTTTCTGCCTACTGTAGTGGTAGTAGGAGATTTTGCAATATTATCGTGTTTATCGTAACTCGGAAATGTTTATCTTACTTTAAAAAAAATAAAAATTAATTCCATTTATTTGTTCATTGAAATTTTGTTAGGTGGTGTAAAAATTATATTTATTTAACTTGACGGTCACCCAGTTGATAGTTGAGTAATCATGTGTAATACACACACCAGTAATTCAAGGGAACAGAATTGTCGTACATTACCATGAATATACATTACATATTACGCAATCTATTGAGAAGATAATAATATGATAGATGGTTTAACACTGGCGCTATTACCCCCATAAAGCACTCAACACAAACATTAATACTATTATCATTAGAATTTCATTTATGGATCGTCTTCCAATCTGCTATTCACTGTAAAATAAAGGAAACCGGGCGATAAAGCATTCACGTTTCCATAATGACAGACAAACCGGGTCCATGCATACTTGGTACACAAAGGCCTTAACGAACTACTGTTCCGTAACCTCATCCCTTCTGTCTTCGTCGCCCCCGGAGCCTTCAGCCCTCGGAGGCTATATAAATAGGCAAGCCTCGAAGCCTTAAAGCTAAAACCCTTTTAGGGTCATTGTCTCGGATTTGAAAGGTCCTTTCACTCCAAAGCTATGTGCTTGACACAATAAGTGACAAGACAGACAAGATCAACAACTGAGCACAGCCCCTTGAGAGGAGCTATTATAAAATTTCTTTCAGAAAAGTGTTTTTTCTGATCCACTTTATCCGACACAAAGGAACGATTTTGACTATGTTTTTTCTTGTCTCGTAGCAGCTGAAATGAAAGTAAATTTTACATCATGCGCGGTCAGATCCACTGAATTTGAATTGAATGGAATTTTAATAACAATTATTATAAGCAATAATTATCAGCCTGAAACACTCATCCACATTGAAAAATCTTCCGAGAAAAGATACATGACGCCAACGGGACTTGAACCCGTGTCCTCTCGATTGCCGGTCGATTGCTCTGACCACTGAGCTATGGCGGCTTATCTCGTACCCGCCAAATGATTCAATATATGCTAGTGTTTCATTTAACAATTACTGCTTATTATATTTTTTCCACCTGAAAATAACCAACTTTATTTTTGCGAGAGAAACATTGTAAGTGTTAAATCCCTCGCTAGGTGGCGTCGAGACAAATTATGTCTTAATTTATTGGGGAAATACTTAAACTTGTCAAATATTAATTATTATTTTTAATTGTAAAACTAACGTTTTTAAGACAAGATTTTTTATGCATAGCACAAAGGGTAACAATTATTATAAGCAATAATTATCAGCAATAATTATCAATAATTATCAATTACGTCATGTATCTTTTCTCGGAAGATTTTTCAATGTGGATGAGTGTTTCAGGCTGATAATTATTGTTAATAATAATTGTTACCCTTTGTGCTATGCATAAAAAATCTTGTCTTAAAAACGTTAGTTTTACAATTAAAAATAATAGGAATTTTAATATTTACTCAAAGATTGTATATTTGATAAGATAGATAAGAAAGTTGAGATTTTCATGATTTCTCGAGAAATTATGCGTTGATGGGTAAATACTTATCAACAATAATACCTACACACCACGAAACTAAGGGAAAAGTCTCTAAAATTATAATTGTAATTTTCATATATTTAAATGTCCGGGTTAAATTTTCCCCACAGGAAAAACTAAACCCTTTCTCACACTTCCCAAATGATCATCTAGCGAATCCACGCTATGCAATTGCACTATATAAGTATTATAAATACAAAACAATACAAGAACAACATGTCAACCTACCAGAGACCAAATGGGAAAATAATTCACCGACTCCAGATATTTTCATATCAGAGGGTTCGGCTCTGTGGAATTCCTAATTGAACCTATAAACCCTACTGATCCCTCAATATAAATATTTAAATAATCTTTTGTAATCCTACACGTATTTAAAATGACTGATTTTTGCATTTTTATATATAAATTCTTTGACAAATCTAATATGCCTAAATTTTGAATGAGAGACCTAGGTATAATGCCAGTAGCCGAAATAAAGGTTTGCAAGGTTTTTGTATTTATTTATTAATTTTTATTTTAGTAATTTGTACATTTAAATTTACAAAATTTCCAATTAATTATAATATTTCATATTGCAAACTAAATTTTATGCAGTTTTATATAGCTCCTACAATACATCTTGAACTTTCCAACCGGTGTGGACTTTAATGTTTCTGGTAGCGTGTTATATAACTTCATCCATTTGTACAGTAAACTGTTCTGCGCATTCGCCTTGTCTTTTCTTTAAGCCTGATTTCCTTGCACGTCCTTGAGTAATGTCTGTGAATGTCCTTGTTGAATGTTATTTTATTTCAAAAGTATTTTGGTTAAATTTTGTTTATTATTTTATGTATAAATATCATTGTATTCAAGGTCAGCATCTGTTAAGGTTGCTTGACTTACTTTAATCTGTAATTCCTGACAATATTTTTAGTAAAAACGCGAATAAGTTTTGGTCTCCGGTGACATTTTTTATGTTTTTAATTTTTTTTTCAATTTAAAACATATCAAAATGAGTAGGTATTGGACAGTAAGGAGCGGGATCTGTGGTTGATTGATCACTCGGCTGAGTGACCAGTGACGACATGTGGAAGAATTTTTTTTGTTTGTTATTGAAGAAAAAAAAATTGAAATAAAATACATCTAAAAAGTCATTGGAGACCAAAATTTGATTTACATTTTTTACTCCAAATATGTCAGGAATCCCTGGTAAAGTAAGTCACTTAACACCTATATACATCGTGGCATTTCTAATTGCATTGCATACCTACAAGTCGGTAGAAATTTATTTGATATATTATTTTTAAATGCATCTATTTGAATTTCGATTTTGTTTTCTTAAATGAATGGACGCAAATCTTGAAGTGGAAATCAACCCACTTCCCGACATCCGACCGAACTGAAATTCGGCAGATAGACTAGATGACACAGCATTCTATCAATGGTGGCAGGAGACGGTGCAACTTGGTCGTGCCGTGCGATGTCTAGGAATATGGCAAAACTGTTTCACTACATAAAAATGAATATTGTAATAAAAAAAACTTTATTTTTAAAGGTAGATTTTTTTTTGTTTTTTAAAGAACTTCTTTCCAGAAATTAACATATATATTTTCACTGTGGGAAAAAAGCCTATTTCTTGAACATTAACCTTTTACCAGCAGACGTAATAAAAATATATATGTTAAAAATTCCCCTGAGCTTTTTAAGGTAACGATGTGGTGGTACATAAATAAATAACGTTACTCTTCTGCGCTGAAGGAAAATGAAAAATAGATTTCGTTTTTCATAAACAAAATGAAAAATTTTCATGTAAACTATCTACCTCTGCCTTCAGCGATCCTTTACTTTGCATAAATTTAATATTTATTTATGTTCATATCTAAGTTTGTTACCTAGGTTAGCGGTTGTCAACCTTTTTGAGCCTGCTCTTGACTTTTTCCCTGTACACATTTCTGAACCACCAATTCTTCATTTTGAAGTATAAATTTTTGAACAACCAATCCTTCATTTTGCGTGAAATTTGTATAACGTTTATGGTAAACTCTTTCCCTGTACACATTTCTGAACTACCAATCCTTCATTTTGCTTTAATCTTGTACTGTGTTTATTCTAAACTCTTTCCTTGTACACATTTCTGAACCACCAATCCTTCATTTTGCGTGAATCTTGTATCTTGTATGATGTTTGTGGTAAACTCCTTCCCTGTACATATTTCTGAACCACAAATCCTTCGTTTTGCTTGAACCTTGTTATAGTAAACTCTTTCCCTGTTTTTTCCCTGACCAATCCTTCATTTCACGTGAATCCTGTATGATGTTGTGGTAAACTCTTTCCCTTTCCATATTTCTGAACCACCAATCCTTCATTTTGTGTTAATCTTGTATGATGTTCATGGTAAACTCTTTCCCTGTTCACATTTCTGAAACACCAATCCTTCATTTTGCTTGAATCTTGTATGATGTTTACGGTAAACTCTTTCCATGTATACATTTCTGATCCACCAATCCTTCATTTTGCGTGAATCTTGCACGGTGTTTATGGTAAACTATTTCCCCGTGCACATTTTTGAACCACCAATCCTTAATTTTGCTTGAATGTTTTATGATGTTTGTGGTAAAATCTTTCCCTGTACACATTTTTGATCCACCAATCCTTCATTTTGCTTGAATCTTGTATGATGTTTATGATAAACTCTTTCCTTGTACACATTTCTGAACCACCAATCCTCCATTTTGAACGATGTTTATGGTAAACTCTTTTCCTGTACACAATTCTGAACCACTATTCCTTCATTTTGCTTGAATCTTGTATGACGTTTATGGTAAACTCTTTCCCTGTACACATTTCTGGACTACCAATCCTTCATTTTGTGTGAAACTTGTATAACGTTTACGGTAAACTCTTTCCCTGTGCACATTTCTGAACTACCAATCCTTCACTTTGCTTGAATCTTGTATGATGTTTATGGTCAAACAATCAGACAATATAACACGTTGACTTACCATATTATAAAAGGATAATCCTCTAACACTGCGGTTGTCAATCTTTTTGAGCCTGCGTACCCCTTGACTCTTACGACAAATTTGTTGTACCCCGTACCCTCTAGCTGTATTATGTACACGTGCAATGAAAGATATGTTTCATTAGTAATTTTATAATACTTTCATTATTATATGAATAGAACAATTAAGTCACACAAATACAATAAATGCAATTTTATACAAATTGTAACGAAAGCTTTATACAGAGTGTAACGAGTGTAATATGCAAAATCGAATATATTTCTTTCCACGTCTTTTTATTTCGATGAAAAAAGTAATGTTCTCCATACACTACTCCAAACTCACAAAGAGTATTGAGAGAATGAATATTTTTAACCACAAAAAATTCGTGCCATGATATTGCGTATCCCCAATTTTTGCTTCGCGTACTCCTTGGGGTACGCGTACCACAGGTTGATAACCGCTGATCTAGGTAACTTAGATCATAATAACAAAACGAATTTTTTGAAAGACTTTTTTTATGGAAACAATATAATATTTTTAATATAAATGAATAACTCTGTATTTGGGTAGAAAGCAGTCACTTTGTGGTTTGACATATTAACTGAAATAAAACAATAACTTTGTTTATAACCACGATTTGTTTATTTAATTTTTTAATACTGACCGGTGTCGCTTAACACTGGTATAGTAAATTGTTACTCATTAGACACCCGTCTCTTTCTCTCAATTACTACTGGAAGATTTTAATTTCACTTTCTCACTGTTCCTTTAAATTATGTTTTTTCTCTTTCTGTACGTATGTATAAACGCACCAATGTATTTTTTATCAGTTTAATTTTATGCCCTCAAGTTGCTTGTGTTATGCGAAACCGGCCGGTATTTAAAAATTAAATAACGAGATCATGATTACAAACGAAGTTTTTTGTTTTATTTCATTTACATAACTTTGCGTGTACCACTATTAATTTATATTATTAATGGTTATGAATTATTTACGATGCGAGCGTACAATATAGCAGATAAGTAGGAAACAACCGTTTAATTTTTGGTTGTACCTATAAAAAGATTTATAAAAATACTACCTTTTTCTCGCGGCTTCACTCGCCGGGTATTAGGGGGATTCCCACTCCGCCTCCTCCACCTTCCCTCTCGTTACTCCACTCCCCCCATCACCCCCTCCACCCATCCCCTCCCCCTAACCCCCTCAACCGCCCTCTACCGCCGCCCCTCCCCCCCCCCCCTGTCACTCCCCCCCTACACCTACCCCCACCAACCTCCACCTTCCTTCCCTCCCCCCTCTCCTTTCCCCAACCCCCTCCTCCCCACCCTCCTCCCCCTTCCCCTGTTCTCCCCTCTCCACCCCACCCCTCCCCCCTCCCTCCGCCCCTTCCTTCCACCCGCATTCCACACATTCATTCCCCGTACATTCAATGTTCAAACTGCTCGCGTGCCACCTATTACATTTTTTTATACAAATTTCATAATGCCAGAGCTCAACGGTAGTTTTATATAAAATAACGAACAAAAAAATAATTATCCTACTTGGTGCAGTCGTTCCGAAGTTATGCGAATACATACATTTCAGCGATTCATTTTCAGAGATAGATATTAACTGCGACGCCAACAAAGTACTCTTTTTAGGGTGAATTGCTTAAATAAAAAAAAAAAAACATCGTTTCCAAGGCAATAGTTTGTTTGCTTTTCTTCTGACATTTACAATAACTTGATTTTGTTAGGGACGGAAAACGTATGAGAAATAATTTCATAACGCCAGAGCTTACCATTACATACAGCTTATATTACTCGCAAATGATGTAGCTTTCTATTAGTGAAAGAATTTTTCCATTCAGTATTTTTTGCGTGAAAGAAGAACAAACATCCATACATCCACACAAACTTTCGCCTTTATAATATTAGTAGGATTTTTATATGCGACCCTGCACTAACGTCCAAATTAAACAATTGAAACGAAAAAGAGTGGGGAAATTAAGGTTTGAAGGTTATCTGGGTATTCAATTCTGAAAAGTAAATAAGTCATGTGGTATCTAATTCATTCTTCGCTCACAAAGGCGATAGTGAGAATATTTTACCTTCTCTGGAATATGCCTTTTGCCTTGATAACGACCGGTACTATAGCTACGTTTCTGGATTTTTACGGCCAAAAGTATTTTCTTTATTTGTTTTTGGGGTGTTATGCTTTGTTATGCTACCTTCTTCTTTAGCCAACGTTTCGGACAGCGTTACAATGTCCATTATCAGGGCAGATGATGGACACTGTAACGCTGTCCGAAACGTTTTTTTTAAACGAAACAACTTTTTTTTAATGTGATTTTAACCCTTATGTGTAAAGAAACTGCATGAAGGACAAGGTCAGAATCGATTGCGCCAATATCATTCTTGACGTAGCCAAAGGTTTCATTCACCTAGGAACACTACAATGTCCAATATCAGGGCAGATAATGGACACTATAACGCTGTCCGAAACGTTATCCAAAGAAGGAAGTAGCGCAACACGATATAACAAAAACAACAACCCCAAAAACAAATAACGAAAAAAAGGTTTTATAGCTATTTTGTAATCATGGAAGGAAAAGATTGTAAAATTGTATACCTACCTATTCAACATTTTTTAAAATTTTATGTTTCATGCGTTTTTTTGTTACATTGATGGAAATAATAGCAATTAACGCTATAAATCAGTTGGGTACAGTGAGGTAGCGAACAGTAGTCTTTTGGTAACTCCGAACGATCGAATTCTAGAAGGTTCCTACACCCCCACACCTTCCTATACTGCCTTCAATTGGGAGGCACCCCACGTGGTTCGCTATCTTTAGTGACTTATCAGGGGTCCCCGGATTCATAGGGAGAGGTTTGTCTAGCTCTTGGCGGTGGATGGTTTTGACCATATACTGCATGGCAGGCCGGAACGGGAGAGACTTGTTGAGGGAGACCATTCGACCTCTCCAGCCGGACTATTTCAACCCAACGCCTTCCACCAGCTAGTGGGATGGATTCATATATTCACCACTCCGAATACATGCCCCCCCAGATTCCTACCTCCCCCTCACACCTTTTTCTTTCCCGGAACTTCCTCTCCCTCCTATCCTTAAAGCGATCCTTCACATAGCTTCCCAAATATGTTATAGGTCCTGGATTTTTTCCGCATGGCCTCCCATGTGGAGATAATGTGAAAGAAATACATATCGATACCAACTGGACCATGCAAAAGTCGCCTCGCTAGCCAGCACCGACCTTTTTTATGGAAAGTTTTGCACGTGTTGAAAGTGAGAACCGATACACATTTTCATTCAAATTTGTGTAATATGTGCGATGTTCATAATTGATGGTAGGTATATCTATTCAATTTTAAATAAATGCTGTTGTGTTTTTTATCCACTGACAGTGCAATTTAAAACTTTTTTCTCCGATTGCTCGAGATTTTGTGGTGACCGTTTTGAATGTTTTCCGCTCACATTAAAAAAAATCAAACCTCAGAATTTTAATATGAAAACATGCAAACTGATTATTGTTCTATATAGCCAATAAATTCACTTATCTTTTGTCGATTACCACATATTTGTAGGATATTATATATATATAATAAAATCGTAAACTTCTTCCTAATTACTTACAAATAAGGGAACATTTGCCAAAATTGGCAGCAAAGCAATCCAAGGTATTTTAAATAGTGCCATATTGTGGCAAAAAGCGCTCCAATGGATAAACTTAACTGTGACTTACGAAACGATATACAATTTTGTGGTATGAATTCATCAAAACCGCAACAACCATAATATTAGTATGCGCGCAGTTTTGTAAAATCTTTCATTTTTTAATTAAAATTTATAGTTTTATCTCTTTGGGAAGTTTCCAAAATTTGGTTTAATATATGATTTATTCACGAGTTTATTTTTCAATTTTCCCATAAGTATTCGCAATTACCCCACTCTCCCCTACCGACTTTTGTTACGAAAAAAATAATTGAAAAATAAGGTATTTTTTCTTTGATGTGTTTAGGCGCTTCCCTAAACCTAAGCCTGTAGACCAATCCATTCAGACAAACACGTGGCTCTGTGGTAGGTTTTAACGGCCAAAGCTAGTTCTGAAATATTGAAGATTACGCTCCTCTGACAACTCAGTAATTATTAGAGGTCAAAATTTCTCGTATTGATGTTGGCAGAGATATTTTTTTTCCTGTAATAACTTGGATATTTAATTCTTGATAATAACAGTGCTTTGTGTGAAAATTTCTGTTCTTTCCTATTTTATTTTTTAAATGTAGCCCGAAGGTTTTAGTCAAGAGAGAAAAATCCGTCAGGAATATTTAGTAGTTCTGTGAACTGAATCCGGCCATTACACGTATCAGTATTCGCATCAGTATTTACTGATGCGAATTACTGACGACAACCGTCAGTATTTGTGAGCCATTACACGTGTCAGTATACTGACGTCAGTATCGTTGCGAAACCTTGCGGAACAGACGCTTTTAAAGTGATGAATCCGAAAAGAAAAGCCTGTGTCGCTATAATTTTGGCGTTCGGTACAAAGAAACGAGTGAAGGACTGACTTCTCAAAAAAGAAATCTAACACTTGAATTTAATGGATGAAATTTTGCTGACTGATCCACACGACTATAAAAATTATTTTAGGATGAACAATGATAATTTGCTAGATATGGTTATTACATATATTTTGAAACAAAATACAGCCATGAGACCCTCGATCACGCTAACTAACTAACTAACTAACCATCACGCCGTTTCCCCGCAGGGGTAGGCAGAGAGGACGGACCGCCAAACATCCCGGTCTTGGCACACATTCCTTGCCTCGTTTACATTCATACAACGTCTCATACATTCTCTTCTATTATTCTGACTCTGATCACGCCAAGAGAAAAAATAGCTGTAATTCTACGATTTTGGGATATACACTTCGTCGAGTCCGGCTCCGGATCTTTTGGAAGATATGATTTCTTTGAGTTGACCTATAATTGCATCGCAACGTATTTATTTTTTTTCGTACATCTTCCTTCATTTATGCTGACCATTATTCCCTTCAATTCCTCCAATACAATTTGGGAGGCGGGAATGGGTACCGCCGCCCCGGGAACCTTTATTGTATAACCAACACCTCTGCCATAGATCACCAAAAGTGGTTGGCTACGTTTGGTGATTTAGCAGGGGTGCCCGGGTTCATGGGGTGAGGTTTGTCTAGACCTTGGAGGCGGATGATCAAGACACACTGAACTCCAGATTCCTACCCACCCCTTAAACCCTTTTCCTTCCAAGAACTCCCCTCTCCTTCCTTTCATAAAAAAAACCTCCATACAGCATCCCCAAAGATGACATAGGCCCTGAGGGAAATTATTTTTCTCAGGGCCTCCTGTGTGGAGCTTATGTAATAAAAAAAATAAAAAATGGTCCTATTCCTCTTTCCAGTATTTTTCTAGTCCTTGTGACGCTTATTCCATAGTATATCACGCATCTTATAAGCCTCGATGAATGTAGCTAGGACGTTTCGCAGCGGAGCTGGAAATGCGACATCGCTGTCCGACATAGCTACAGGCGATAAGGCAGCACCGTCCATCGTGGCGCACAAGAAATACTGACGTACTGATGCGGCGAGCCCTTACACGCATCAGTACAGCATCAGTATCCCCACCACTTTTCGGCCACGCCCCAATACTGATGAGAACCGATCCAAATATCTAGATGCGCGTCAGTAATTTTGTCGATGCGTCAGTATTAGCCATTACACGCATCAGTATTCGCATCAGTATTCAAATACTGATGCGAATACTGATACGTGTAATGGGGGGATTAAATACGCCTTGCGTCCAAAAAGAATGATTTTAATTTTCTTTAATTTTGGTTTTGATTTTCAAAAGTTTTGTAAGTAGATACTTTAATACATGCCTACTTTACTACAGACCGTATTATTGTTATATTGATAAAATAAAAATAAAAATAATCAATCAAGTCGTCCAAAGAAATAAACACGATAATTTCACAATTGATAAAAATAATCTTTATAACGGCCACCATCTTAAAACGGAAACGGAACATAGAAACCAATTCACGGATAGACGAAATGGGAAACGGTCGAGTTAAAACATGTCTTTTTTGTGGGGATAATCTGCGAAGAATACGTTTGAAGAATAAAATAGCATTTTAAAACCCATCCTTAGGATAGGTTGTTCAAAAAAATTTCAACAATTCATCAAATATTTCAAGTTAATTTTCACGTTCTGTGTAAATTCTATTCAAGTTCTGTGATTATTTTAGTTTTGTGAATCAACTGGCCTATAATGATATAACATCAGAATTTGAATAGTACTTACGCAGAACGTGAAAATTAAATTGAAATATTTGACGTTCAAACTTTTTGAAAAAACCCAATTATAAACAACCCAATAAATAGTTCAAAATTAATTAGATTTTTGCATTACCAAATAATGTTTAATCATACTTTCAATTGTACTTCAGACACATTATCTGCGAGTGGTCGACTTTACAGTCAAAGTTTATCGACACTTTCTTTATGAGAAAAAGTTCTCTTTATCGATTAACTTAGTTTTAAAAACCATCACTATTAAATAATTGGCTGCTTTTAACGATTTCAATTGGAGGAAACGGAATTTTTTAAAGTTATTCAGTTACATCAATAAAAAAAACATCAACAAAAATACCACAATTTTGTTCCACAAAATGAACACACTTGACACATAAAAAAGTGTCTGTTGCTAGCAGTCATTAAACGATTTAATAATCGACATTGATAAAATCATCGATTCATTCGGCAGCGGGTGGACCCCTAGCATGCTCGATCGATTAGGATTCTGTTGATAACTTTCGGTATCTTATCATTGTTCTTTAGGACAACAGTTGTTGACGTCGAATACATTAAGAACGTTTAGTTATGGTAAACTGTTATTTATTCGTTCTGTAGTCGTGCTGGGGAAAGATGAGAAGTTTATAAAGTTATTAAAATTATAGATGCAATCCTTATCGATCGACCGTGCTACGGTCCTGGCGTGCTAGCCATATCTATAATATAAAAATGAATCGCTGAATGTGTTGCTAAGCGTATAACTTTCGAACGACTGCACCAAATTGGATAATTCTTTTTTTGTGTGTTCGTTATTGTCAGGACAAAGTTTTTATGATAGCTCTTCATGTGAGCTCTGGCATTATGAAATTTGTATAAAAAAATTGCTATTGGTGGCACGCGAGGAAGCGGCTATTGCTATGGAAAGCGGGAGGGAGGGAGATATGGGGGAGGGGAACCAGGGAGGGGGAGGGGAACCTGGGAGGGGGGAGGGGAACTGAGGCGGAAGGTTCGCGAGACGGGGGAAGGGGGGAGTGGAGTGGGGAGAGGGAAGGTGGAGGTGACGGAGTGGGAACGCGAGAAGGGAAGAGGACGCAGGAGAAGATGGGGAGGCGGAAGGGGAACGGGACGAATGGGAAAGGACAATAAGGGAGAAACAATTTCTTTATTAAATGCATAACAAACGCATGCCGGGACCAGCTAGTTCCTCATAAAACTAACGTCGATATCTCATGTAGTTTTTCGTAGTCGTATCGATTCTGCTTAGTAGTTGTTATCGATACCTATATGGTCTAGCAAAATACATAAAATCTAATAAAACACGTTCAAACTTTATAAATATTTGCCACCCCCTCGGGCGCGAGGGACCGCGCCACACACAACCTTATTTATTTATATAATGTATTTCCAGTGCGCCTCAAGTTTCCGGAAAGAGTGTTGACAGAAGTGTATTATTAAATTGCCAGCGAGAAATTTGCCGTTCAAATTGAGGTTTTAGATAGAACTTGGTCGCTGGTTCCCCGCTGCAATGCGCAGGGACCGCGAGCGACGGGAAACGTTATGACCGTATTTAGAAGTCTGCAATTTGCTGTAAAACCGAAGGAGCTCTAAAGCAGAAAGCGAAATATGGAATGAAAATAATGTACATATTTAAAGTGGTTTTCTCATTTTAACAGCCTTATTCATTAAAAAAAAACACTGTGTAAAGATTGTGTTTTTGTTACATATTGTGTAAAGACCATATTTTCTTTTTCAAAACGTTACTAATAAAAAAATGTCATTGTTATGTTGGCAACATTGAAATTCGATAGATCTGCGCATGCACGGAACCACCATGTTTTTTTCACGCGTTAGATAATTACAGTTTTGAAATGTGTTATTTAACGCGCGATTTATATGTTTTGTACAAAATTTCTATTCTACCGACCAATTCACTACTATATTTGTATAATTCATGATGTTATTTTTCGTCAGTTTTAATGCTTTCAATAATGTATTGATAATTACATTTTTAAAAAAGAAAATGAGGTAATCTTTAAACCATTATTTTTTAATTGACTTTTCCGCGAAGTAAATAAAACTTTCATAAAATTATTTTATAATATAAATGCTTTATGCTAGTGTAATTTTTTTTTTTTACATTAACTCCACACATTTTTTTCTTTTTTTCATTAACTCCACACCTGAGGAAAATAATTTCCCTCAGGGCCTATGTCATCTGGGATGCTGTGTGGAGGGTTTTTTTGAGGAGAGGATGGAATGAACATTGGTCTTGAAGAGACCCATGTTGTAGGAAGGAGGAAACACAGAGGCCGGCAAATCATTTCACAGCCGAGCTGTTGAACACAAGAACGAGTCGAAGAAACGACCCGTTCTCATGTGACAAATGTCAACCGTGTACAAATAAATACAAATTCGAGAAATCAACGGTTTAGTTGCGCAAAAATAAATGCAAAACGTCAGATTTTTTTCAGTTATGAACATATATTTAAAAAAAATTTTAATTTTAATGAACGAGATAAAAAGTGTTTTTCGATGAAACTACCTTTTAAATTTTTTTTTCATCTAATTTCTAAAATAGTATTTGTTTTTACGATTTCTTAAAAAAAAAATATATATATATATATATATGACATTTAAAATACCTTTAAAAATATAATTTTGTATTTCAAATGCCTTCTTTTCATTTTAACAAAAAACCTAATCCTTGCAGATGCATCTGCCATTAGTGGAGTTTGCATTGCTCGTAATAATCTATGGTTTTCAGTATTTCAAAAATGTTAATTTATGCCACAGAATCTCACGGTAATAAATATTATGAATTTATTTTTGAATTCGAAAAAAAAAGCTTCCATAAATGACAATTACTTATTTTTCATCATAATTTTCCTTTCGGACAAGCATAAAGCCATTATTTAAGAAAAATGTCAAACGATCGTCTGGTGTAATCTGAAAAGGAAATTAAATATAGGTTTTGGGGCCTTTGATTTCATATTACCTCCGATTAGAAAAATTGTCAAAGGAAAGATCAAATAAAAATTCAAAAGAAGTACATAATCTTAATTTGCTAAGAAGAGCTGTTCGGTCGCGTTTTGACAGTATCCCCCCGTTGAAATGAATATCTTCTTGGCAGGAAGTGGTTGGACTTCTTGGAAATTGAAAATGAAAAAACATTTTGTAAGTCTCACTGATGTCTTTAAAAATATTTAATCTCTCCGATAAACCGATGGACTCTTCTTGGGGGTTCCAATGTACCTAATTTAGGTGATAATTAGTTTTTTTAATAAAACTTTACACGAAACTGAAGAAGACAGAAAATAAAAATGTAACGGTCACAGCTGAGAACCAAACCTATCAGTAATTCTTTAATTGAGATAAGAGATCAATAAAAACGAATAAAAAATAATATCTTAGTGGTTGTAGCTTTGTCCCGGTAAGACTGCAATCCTGGATTCGATTTCTTTTTATCTTTTGTGTTGTTTCGTTACATTTAGATTAATAAATAAAAGTATCTTCCTCTTAATTTATTACACATTCCATTGATGTGAATATCCTCGAAAAGTTACTCCGGTAAGTTAAATTAGTGCTTTAAGCCCAGTTTTAGGATTGTTGTAACGAGGAAAGTACTTTAAAAATCTTTGTAGTTGTTTGGGTATAGCCATGATAATAATAACATAATATTTTTATATCGTAGTTTTGCGTTATTTTGCTTCAAGTGCGCTTAACTTTAATTAAGTTTAAAATAATCCTACAGTGCTCCTCACGAGTCTATTACAAAGAATTTATAAAATTACATGAAATACAGTACGTACACAGCAATGACAAGAGAACCAAAAATTAACAATAACAGTGCTCTTATAGTACAGGAAAGTTAATAGACAATAACGGCG
This sequence comes from Limnephilus marmoratus, assembly GCA_917880885.1. Taxonomy (NCBI): domain Eukaryota; kingdom Metazoa; phylum Arthropoda; class Insecta; order Trichoptera; family Limnephilidae; genus Limnephilus; species Limnephilus marmoratus. The sequence goes on from OU862923.1 coordinate 4,480,650, forward strand.
CTATTTTAGCACAGGATAAAACAAGACATTTAAAATAAGTTTGCTGTGTTAGAAGAAGACATTTAAAACTAAAATGAAACTAGGATGAAACCGAAACCAAACAATTACCGGAAACGTGAGAGCATGACTATTTTTTTAATCACATTTGACGAGTTTTCTTCCAGTGAAAGTTAAGTTTATAATTTCTTCTACAAATTTATAACTGCTGTCGGAAATCGAGAATGATATCCGTGTAAAAGGAGTTCGCATCTCGATCTTTTATTCCGTGGTTAGAACGCAAGGCAGGTTTTAACCCTCCGCCCGTCGCGCCTTTTTTGTAACACGAGGTGTCGCGTGGGGTCGCTTAGGACCCCAAAAATAAATATGATTAAATTGTTGTTGTAGCATACATTTTATATGTTTTTTTTAACTGATTACAGTCAGGTGATAATGATTGCTTTGAAATAAAAAGAAATGTTAAAAATTAGTTATTTATTTTCAATGCAAGAGCTTAAAAATCAACAAGGAACATTTTTTTGAAATTTTTAATCATATTTTTTAATAAAACTTTAAAAAAAAATCTAACCAATTTGCATCAAACTCATAACTATTTGAGGTTGATATAGACTTATTATTATTACAACAAAAAAATCAACAAAATGCATTAAAAAAAACATATAAACTTGATTTTTCATGGTATTTTGTTGATTTTTTTAGCCTCACGCCGAAACACAAGTCTGTATCTCAAATCGCACATGCGCAAACTAAATTTTCTCAGGGCTTGCGTCAAGTGTAGTCCCTTTTAGGAAGCTACCTAAAGTAAGAAATCAGTGGGAACATTTAAAATGAACATAATTAGCATTTCTGTAAAACCTGGGCTTTTAAAGACCCCACGCGACGGGTCGAGGGTTAAATTACGATTGATTCTGCGTAAGAGTTCCCAAATAATAGTTACGCGCGAAACAATAATTTTTTTCAGAAATTTGCAGTATTTGATATGCAACTCAAATGTAAAGCTTCACTCGGTAAACGATGAATTTGCAACTCGTTATTTAATTAACAAAACTAGTTAAATTAAATCTGTATGCGGTACAGTAAATTGATGAGGTTAGGAATCATGAAAAGTATGCTTTTTTAAATTGTTTTTTTTTTGGGAGCCCGTTTAAATTCAGCCAAATTCTGGTTATTAGTAAGAGCGGAGGGAAGTTTATTCCAAATGAGCGGGCCAGTTATACGAAACGAGCGATCATATTAAACGGCTCGATTTGGTTTAGAAAGTTCGAAGCGATTAGTAACATTCATAAGCGGAACTACATTGCCCACTCTCCGATACAACGATTTCACACTATGGGAAATCAGTTCTTAGGTGATATTGACATATTTAACATAAACTTGGCGAATTTTGTTGATCTTGTAAAAAACTTATTCCAAAACTATTCCTAAACATACCTGTATTTTTGTAAACCTATGAAATTGCTGTATTTTTGTATTTTTATGAGTTGCGTGCTTTTTATCTAATTTTATTTTTATTATTTCTTTGTTTTATTCCTAAACATATCTGTTTTTCTGTAAACCAATGAAATCGCTGCATTTTTGTATTTTTATGAATTGTGTGCTCTTTTATCTAATTTTAAAATTATTATTTCTTTGTTTTATTCCTAAACATATCTGTTTTTCTGTAAACCCATGAAATCGCTATATTTTTGTATTTTTATGACTTATGTGCTTTTTACATCATTTTATTTTTATTATATAAACATGTAAAATTGGGCGTTAAATAAATAAAAAAAAATAATAAATCTGCTGACGTTAGAGTAAGCTGTCTATCTCTTTGCCATATTCAATAAGTCTAACAATACATAAATAAGTCTAACAATAATAATAAAGGGACCTCAAAGTAGTTTACATTCACAAAACTTTTGAAATAGCTTGAAAATTGATATACGCCATAATAATACTTTAAAGAAAAGCGCAGGTTTGTGAAATGTTTTCTCCGTAGTCTAATTTCAAAATTATAAATGATTAATGACATTAGAGTGAAGCGTTAACTTCTTTTGACGATGGCTTTTATTTAAATGCAGTCAATAACTTTTTTGAACGAGCTAGCTCCAATTCTTTAATATGGGAACATTTCTATTTGCAATGTGTTCATTAATTTGATAATAGTGCCCTGTCGAGCACCTTATTCTATTCACTTTGTTAAATATTTTCAATAAGTTTCTATGACTATACCAAAATATGAAAGCTTTCCATTTTTAAGTTAGGTACGGTCCCGTTTTCTGTATTTATTAAGTTCTTTAACTCATTGTGTAAACATATTTTGATGTCCTCCGTTCAGCGTGGTTAAAATCCTCGACTTCGGAAACAGAAGTATGTGGTTCAAATCGAAAAAATAATGTGTTTTTTTTTACATTGACACCACGCGACGTTTTGAAAGAAAATTTCCTAAAAGGCGAATGTCATCTTTGGGGATGCGGTTTGAGGGAAAGGAAGGAGTGAACTTGTTGTGGGAGAGAGGATGCACCGAAGTTGAAAATCATTCTACAGTTGAGCGTTGTGTTTTTATACGTCCACAATATATAAGGAAGTGGGTACTGCCACTCCAGAAACCACTTATTAGATGACCAACATCCCTGCCTTAGGTTACCCCAAGTGGTTCGCTACGTTTGGTGACCTAGCAGGGGTGCTGAGGTTCATGTAGGAGGTTTGTCTTGGTCTTGGCAGTGAATGCATCTGCCCACCTGCAGCGTGGCGGGTCGGATCGGGTGAGACCTTATGAATTTTTCAGCCGAACACTTTCGACCCATCGTCTTGCACCGCAGTGAGAGGAATGGATTCAACCGTCCGTCATTCCTGGACACACTAACCCCCAGATTCCTACACACCCCTCATACCTTTTCCTTTTCAGAACTTCCTCTTATTCCATTCCCTAAAAAGACCCTCCACACAGATGACATACAGAAAGAATATTTTAATAATTTTTTTAGTATGTGATTGGTAATAGCTAGCTCTGACTTCGAGCAAAAACAAAAATACCTACAGAAAATTAATAGCACCATTTCAATGCAGTGTTTCATTAGCTACGTCCTACGATCTTGAAAAACGGATTACAATATTTAGAGCACGTACAGCAACCGGCTGCGCCAATGTAGTGTTTGAAATGAAGCGAGAAAGTATCTTGGTACAGGTGTTTATTTGAGAATTGCTAATTAGTCAGAGAGGAAGAATCACGCATTCATTCCTTTATAAAAGCAATGAAAGCTTTCTACCTCGCTTGCGCTCGTCCCTTTTCACGCATATATTACAGGTGGGAATTCTGTCCTTGTTCTACCTGTATTTCAATGGAAGATGCTCTTAGCTTTATTGATCCCATCAGTACCGGTGTACAGTCAGAAAACACGCTAAATGCGCGCTCAACGTTTGCACACAATTGACATTTCTCACATGATAACGTGTTGCAAACGATATCACAAATTCCTGACTTGTTCTTGAGTTCAAGCGGGGCTGTGGAATGACATGCCGGCCTCTGTTTTTGTGTTTCCTCCCTCCGGCAACAAGGGTCTTTTCAGGACCCAGATTTTTAACAAAAGACTCTCCACACAGCATTATCAAAGACGAAATAGGCCTCCATGACCGAGGGGTAAGGCTCTTGACTCGCAATCCCAAGGTTGCGGGATCGAAACCCGGCGTGAGCAAATAAATTTGATAAATTTGTGTTATTTCACGGTTAATTCATTTAAAATAATATGTGGTATATTTGCGGCACGTTCTAGAGTGGAAGATACTTTCAATATTGCTTTGGTGTAAGACCACCATTTAGAAATGAAACTTTGCTTGAAATGTAATACTTATTTTGTAATTTAACTTTATCTTATAAAATATTGTCATTAAATAAAAAAAATGTTTAAAAAATGGCTTTAACCGTGTTTGGCGACCCTACTACCTTCAGTCTCACAACATATCCTATTGGGGATGCCATAGTCTCACTGGCTCCTGATGGGTGCAGCTGGGACTCTTGTGAGGTATTCACAAGAAAAAAAAATAGGCACTTATGGAAATTATTTTCCAATGGCCTCCTACGGAGTTCATCTAAAAAAATGTATATGCCCGTCTTCTTATTAGTTCTTTTCCATACTAAAAATATCTTATATGGCGCATCATTCTAGTTTCCATTAAAAATATGTCAAATCAGTATCAAATCATGTTAACAATGGCTCCCATTAAATTACTTTTAAATTCCAAAGGACTTTGATGTTTCGTAGGTAGTGAATTAGAAGTTCAGTAAATATACAAATTGCTTGAGATAAAGAATAAGGTAGGGCCATAAACAAACTTCCCCCAAACACTCTGCGTCAGAGGAAAACCAAACACGGATCTTATTAATATTCTGTAAGAGAAACAGGAAGATAGAGTGGAGTAAAAGGGGAAGATAGGGGCCAAAGTCTGCCTACTTAAATAATTACAATCTCAGTAAAATAAAATTACTTGAAACGAGACGAATCATGTCAAGATTATTAAATCACATAAATATTGCAGGTGTCTTCTATTTGCGGATGACCTCAAACTTTTGATGGAAATAATCTGTTACCAGGACTGCTTAAAAATGCAATCTGACCTTGATGCTATGTATAGCAGAATGTTCAGAAAAAAACAAATTAGAATTCGATATTAATTTTTTTTTAACAATAACGTATAATCGCTCCCAAAAGTCATTAGTTTTTGAGTACACCATTAAAGAGAAAATATTACGCTGAGTCGATAGCTTTATAGATCTCATAGTCTTTGATCCCAAACTGACATTCTCGGACCACATATCACGGCTCATTCCAGCATGCTACAAATTTTTGAGTTTAATCTTCAGAACATGTAAACAATTTGATGACCCAGATGCAATGACAGCCATGTTCGATGGCGTCGTAAGAAGTAAGCTGGAGTACGCTAGTGGTGTGTGGACTCCGCACGAAACTAAATACGTTAATATATTGGAACAAATACAGAAAAAACATCCTCAGGTATGTCTATATGCGGATGCATGAAACTTATCCGAAGTTCATGCATCGTATAGATTTAGCTTAGAAACTAGACATTATGCAAATCTTGCCATTCTTAGTTTTAACATAATTCATTACTGAAAGCCAGTTCCACTTGGAATGCTATGGCTTATACGTGCCTAAAATCTTCAGCCGTGGTTGTCGACACGACTTGGTTAAAATACCATAAGGCAGAACAGATATTTTAGCATAGCATAGCATAGCATGCCAAAACTAATGATGCTGTTGAACGAAATATCGGAAACACTACATAGATTTTTTTATATATATATAACTTTTCTTTGGATAACCTTAAGGTTTTTTTTTGTATACCTAATAATTATCTTCCTAGATGTTATGTAATGCTGACAAAATGAGAAAATTAATTATCGAGGCCTCCTGTGTGGAGTTAATGTAAAAAAAAACCTTTTGAATAAATTAACAAAAAAAATCTAATTTTGTTTAAAAATACGTTTTTTACTAGCTGACCCGGCAAACGTTTTTCTACCATATAAATTATTTATAGGGACACCCTAATCACCTAGCAGTATGAAATATACTTTACGACCTATTCTCATACCTACCAAATATATATTAAGAAAATCATAAAAATCGGTCCAGTCGTTTCGGAGGAGTTCGACCACAAACACTGTGACACGAGATTTTTATATATATATAGATTAAGAATCGTGGTTTTATAACTTTTTTATACTATTAGATAGTGACTTGCCTGAGTTTTGTCTTCATAATACCTGGATTTGTTGGCTTTGTTACCATACGCCTCTGAGTTAAATAGAAATGGGTATGCGAGGGGAAGAAGGGAGCGAAGGGGGGGAAGTCAAGGTTAGCGCCAGTGAAGTGTGGGAGATTATATAAAAGATCGTGACACGGCTGTTTTTTATTCCCTTGTCAGAGGGATTTATTAAACTCCAAGTAAGAACGAAAGAAGCGCGTGGTAAAATTATTGAAAACTCTGTATAGAGTTTCCTGAGACATTGACTATAAAAAAAGCTTTTGTGGAGCTTTATTTTGAAAGTTGAACGTAAGCGTGATTAATTGAATTTTTCCCCAGAATAAATAAAAGTTAGGCGCTAGTGGTATCAAATATTCAATATTAGAAATTCACACATTGGCATCCACTTAATAAATATCAGTTTGTTTGAATTTTTCTTTAGAATAAATAAAAGTTAGGCGTTAGGATAATCAAATATTCAATATTAGAGCTCCACACATTGGCACACATTACTTTAAATATAATACCTTCAGCTCAACTTCAGTTATTGCATTTATAACTTATGTAAAAACACGATCTCTTGTGGATCACATCGCTAGAACTATTGGCAATAACTTTAAACAATTTGAAGGTTATTTTTATCTATTGTTATCAAGTTTAATTTGTAGATCTCCATTTTAATTTTAATTTTTTTATTATATTTTTTTTTACGCACCAGATTTAAATGTCCGGGTTAAATTTTCCCCACAGGAAAAACTAAACCCTTTCACACACTTCCCCAAATGATCATCTAGTCAACCCACGCTATGCAATTGCACTATATAAGTATTATAAATACAAAATAATACAAGAACAACATGTCAACCTACTAGAGACCAAATGGGAATATAATTCACCGACTCCAGATATTTTCATATCAGAGGGTTCGGCTCTGTGGCATTTCTAATTGAACCTATAAATCCTACTGATCCCTCAATATAAATATTTAAAAAATCTTTTGTAATCCTACACGTATTTAAAATTACTGATTTTTGCATTTTTATATACAAATTCTTTGACAAATCTAATATGCTTAAATTTTGAATCAGATTCCTAGGTATTATGCCAGTGGCCGAAATAACAAATGGTAATATTTTTATAGTCCGAGAATGCCAAATTCTTTCAATCTCATTTCCTAAATCTGTGTATTTTCTAATTTTTTCAGAAACAGTTTTTTGAATATTATTATTAAATTAATTAAAACAGTTTATTTTTAAACAAGTTCTGCTGTGTAATTATTGTTACGCGTGACAGCTGTTTCGCCTTCTGGAGGCATTATCAAACTGTCATAAAAACTGTAAAAAAAATATATATATTTTTATCCATTTTTATTTATTTTTATTTATTTATTTTTATTTATTTATTTTGATTTATTTATTTTTTTTTTTTTTTTACAAGAGCTCCACACAGGAGGCCCTGAGGAAAATAATTTCCCTCAGGGCCTATATCATCTTTGGGGATGCTGTGTGGAGGGTTTTTTAAGGAAAGGAAGGAGGAGAGTTCTGGGAAGGAAAAGGGTTTAAGGGGTGGGTAGGAATCTGGGGTTCAGTATGTCCTGGTTATCCGCCTCCAAGACCTAGACAAACCTCACCCCATGAACCCGGACACCCCAGCTAAATCATCAGACGTAGCGAACCACTTGGGGTGACCTATGGCAGAGGTGTTGGTTATCCAATAAAGGTTCCCGGGGCGGCGGTACCCATTCCCGCCTCCCAAATTGTGAATTTGGGAGGCACATTGATGTGTCTGGACTTCAATCAGTGTTAGAAAACTATTTTTAAAAATAACCTTGACAGAACTGAATGTGGGAGACTGGTAAGGAACTATTTATTATATAACCAACACCTCTGCCATAGGTCACCCCAGGTGGTTCGCTACGTTTCAACAGTTAGCAGGGGTGCCCGGGTTCATGGGGTGAGGTATGTCCTGATCTTGGTGCCGATGAGTCTGTCCACCAACTGCCTGGCAGGCCGGATCGGGAGAGATGATTGAGGGGGATATTTTGAACTCTCCAACGGGACTCTCTCTCTCTGAACATTGCCTTGCACCCCAGTGGGAGGAAGGGATTCAGTTCGTTATACTTGGACACACCGATTCCTATCAACCCCTCACACCTTTTTTCTTTGACAGAGCTTCCTCTCCTTCCTTTCCCTAAAAGAAACCCTCCACATAGCATTCCCAAAGATGGCATAGGCCCTGAGGGGAATTTTTCTCAAGGCGTCGGTGTGGAGCTAACAAAACTGATATGCTCATGGATGGAAATGACTCGAAGGTTGTTCCCTTCAAAAAGATTCAAAACATTTTTCCCTTTATGTTCCGTGGAACTGATCTAATTATACGGGTCCTTTATCAGGCCGAGATTTACTCCTTCCAATCTTCGACATTCTGATTTGGGATACTGTACACGTACACGCCTCCTCAGCTTGTTACGCAACTCATCTAAAAAAACGATAAAACCCCAAAAAATTTACATTGAAAAACAAAATTCCAATCACTCACCATCATAACACGTCATAGCAAGCTGGATTATGCTAGAGGTGTATGGAAGCCGCACCAAACTAACTATAAAAAACTAACTAAATATTATATTTTTGAATGTAGCTATTACTTTGTGGTTATCCATTATAGAATAATGAAATAATTTTACTTTGTATAAACCACTTATTTGATGTGCAAATCCGACCGGTTTCGGAACAAACGTTCCTTCGTCAGGGAAAGCTTATACTAATTTGACAGTTTCGAACAATGTTTTATTATGGTAGGGGTGGAGCTGTTGCTAGATAATAATGTAGATTGGGTAGGTAGGTATTAGTGTAGAGTGGGTGGGTAGGGGAACAAATCCATGATTGGGCTATATGACAATATTTTTTGTTTGTTGATAATAGATTCATTATTTTTAAGGGATTTTTTAATTTCCAAGGCTTCTAAGTTATCTAAACGTTTTCCTTTATGATTAATATGAAGAATATTTATCCCTGTATTTTTTTCAAAACTATGGTTATTTTCAATGATATGGTTAGCAAACTCAGAAAAATTATTATTATTAAGACACCTTAAATGTTCTTTGATTCTGATTTCAAAATTACGTGTGATTTTTCGAATATAAAATGAGGGACAATCATTGCATTTGAGTTTATATATTCCGGAATTAGTCAATTTATGGTCTTTATCTTTAGTATTTCTCAAAAAAATTACCGATATTATTTCTTGTATAAAACGCTGGTTTATAAAATATGTAATTAAGAACTATTATGAACTGATTGCTTTATTGAAAAATTTTGTACTTCCCATTAATGCTAAACTTGTGTCTTTTGATGTCATTAATCTATTTCCTAATGTGCCTATTACTGAAAGTAAAGCAATTATTTCCAAATTATTGAAAGATTCTACATTACCTACAGATCTGTCTAGTGACCTAACTCGTTTATTTAACTTAGTTTTAAATCAAAATTATTTTCAATACAATAATGTCATATACCAACAAAAAGAAGGTCTTCCAATGGGAGCCCCCACAAGTCCTCTTATTGCTGATATATTTATGAATGATTTGGAAACAACTGTTTTTAATTCAAAATCACCTCTTTTAAACAATGTTTTACTATGGAAGAGATATGTGGATGATATCTTCGTCATTTGGACAGGATCTGAACGTCAACTCAACAACTTTCTTAACCTTTTAAATTCCTTTCATAACCAAATAAAATTTACGATAGAAATAGGCAATGAAAAATTAAACTTTTTGGATTTAACTTTATCTATTATAAATAATAAAATCTATTTTAGTATATATCGCAAGCCAACATACACTGACATAGTAATTCATAGGACCTTTAACCACCCTGTCTCACAAAAACACTCCACCTTCCATTCCATGATACACCGCTTAGTAAATGTCCCAATGTCTAATAATAATTTCCTTTCTGAACTTTCAATAATAAAATAAATTGCTATAAATAACGGATATGAACCAAAATTAATTGATAACATCCTAAATAAAAAACTTATCAAAATTTCAAAAAATAAATATCTATACAATTCTAATAATATTAATGATAAAGAATGGCGTAAAATTTTGTATATTAATATTTTTTCAGTTCAATGTTGCAAAAATCTTCCTTCTAATATTAAACCAGCGTTTTATACAAGAAATAATATCGGTAATTTTTTGAGAAATACTAAAGATAAAAACCATAAATTGACTTATTCCGGAATATATAAACTCAAATGCAATGATTGTCCATCATTTTATTTTGGAAAAAACAATTGTAATTTTGAAATCAGAATCAAAGAACATTTAAGGTGTCTTAATAATAATAATTTTTCTGAGTTTGCTAACCATATCATTGAAAATAACCATAGTTTTGAAAAAAATACAGGGATAAATATTCTTCATATTAATCATAAAGGAAAACGTTTAGATAACTTAGAAGCCTTGGAAATTAAAAAATCCCTTAAAAATAATGAATCTATTATCAACAAACAAAAAATATTGTCATATAGCCCAATCATGGATTTGTTCCCCTACCCACCCACTCTACACTAATACCTACCTACCCAATCTACATTATTATCTAGCAACAGCTCCACCCCTACCATAATAAAACATTGTTCGAAACTGTCAAATTAGTATAAGCTTTCCCTGACGAAGGAACGTTTGTTCCGAAACCAGTCGGATTTGCACATCAAATAAGTGGTTTATACAAAGTAAAATTATTTCATTATTCTAACTAAATATTAACTAAGGAACTTATCCGAGGTTGGTGCACCACTATCACCACTTCAGACGCCGCTACCCGAATTTCTACCGATTTCTTGCAAACCTCCCTTAAATATTTGAAGTTTTTTAGCTCTCAAAAAATATATTTTATTTTGAAGATAATATCTAGACATTCATCGCGCCGAAACGCAAATTATATAAAATTCCCTCGAAAGAAAAAAATCGCAAAGTTTGCTCCAAAATTATTATAAACACGTTTGTTTCAGTTATTTTACAAGTTATTTGTATGAAATAATTCACAGTATTTCTTTAAATGCTGTTTAAGACAACCCCAGTGAGATTTTTGCTTTATTTTAAACGAGTCGTGTTTTGTTAAACATTTTCACAATTTTCGCATCGTTTTTATAGCATTAAATATTAGCGCGCTCGTCTAACATTCGTATTTACATATCTCTCCATCTTCTTCTTTTTATGCGCGGTTGTGGGGGCCTTCATGGACTTCCTTGAGACTAATATATTCTGCCTAGAAACCAGACGTTCTGCAAATAATCTGTCTTCCAAAAAACAATTTAAAAAAAAATCTAAAGACATATTTCAGTACATTTTTTCTTCTTTCAGAGATAAGACATAAATGCCTCTACAATACATTCATTTTGTTATTATAGAAGGTACTCGTATGTATTCTTCAATTTTCTGTCAGTTAATCTAGCAAAGAGGAAGTCTGAACGGGCTTCCTACACGCCAGCAGTCTTCAAAACTTTAATTAAAGTGAGCCAAGGTAGGTACCCAGTACCCATCTCCCTTACCCCTGTCTACTGATTGAGCGTTTTGAAATTTCGTTTTGTTTGATGATGTCATATTATTATTAAATACGAAATTATAATCGTTTTCCACAAACAAGCAAATAAATCTCATTAAAAGTTTCGACTCATTGCTCGGATTAAAGACGGAAGAGGTTAGAAATGTTTATGATATATTTAGAAAGTTAATTTTTCTAATTTTGAGGTTGTTTGGAATGGTTTTGCAAATCTTAATGACAATCCAAAATAAAAACCTTTGAGACGTCAATCTATAGACGTGTCCTTTAAATACCGAAGACCAATAGGAAAACCAGTTTTTAAATTTATTCAATTTTTTATAATAAAAACTCCTTTTTATAACTTTTGAAAGCTATTCCCATCAATGTAATAGATCGTTGAAGAAGAAGGTAATAATAATAATCTAAACGAAACTATGAAAGAGAATAGGACAGAAAAACATAAAAAGACAATGGTCGCAACTGGGACTCGAACCCAGACCTCTCGTCTAACCGGGACGTGCGCGTTAACCAATTTCGCTATTGCCACCTTCCATCTGTCAAACTGTCATATTTGTCAATCTCGCATTTTAAATTTCAGAATTAACAATAATAACTTCAACTAATTATTTAAATTTGAAATATGAGACTAACAAATATGTTGGTTTGACAGAAGGTGGCAAGAGCGAAATTGGTTAACGCGCACGTCCCGGTTAGATGAGAGGTCTGGGTTGGAGTCCCAGTTGCGACCATTGTCTTTTTATATTTTTCTATGTCTTGTTCTCTTTCATATTTTCGTTTAAATTAATTATTATTGTTACCTTCTTCAATTAAAATTTATTTTTTGAGTGAGTACCGCTCAAAAGTTTAAAATTTCTGCCAAGACCCGGACAAAACTCACCCCATTAACCCGGGCACCCCTGCTAAGTTACCAAACATAGCGAAACACTTGGGGTCACCTATAGCAGAGGTGTTGGTTATTCAATAAATGGTAGCTATACCCGCCTCCCCAATTGAGAATTGATTTGAATATATAGGGTGTTGTTTTCTCTTTCCAATATGGTTCAGATTATTTCTTACCATGATAGTTAGGGAGACACGACGATTTCTCTGAGACCTATGTGAACTTGAGACAAATAGGGCCTCCTGTGATAGGTTAATGCACTTGATAAACATTACTTGAAAATACCTAGACCAGATTTGTTCGTCCAGTGAATAGAACCAAAAAGCGCGATGAAGTGACGGTTAGTTGGTTTCAACGAGTAGAGCGAATGAGTGAAGACGGAAGTGCCAAGGGAATCTATGAAGCGCATTGAATGGAAGTAGATATCCCATGAGGACATGATTTGATCAAGCCAACATACTAATTTCATGAGTCAGGACTTTTCGAAAAAGTCTGTACCATGATATTTTTTGTTGCATAAGGATATATTGCGTTGGTCAATAATATCCACATACCTTTCATGTTGTTAGTTATTTAATTTTTACGACAATATTATATATTTTACAGTCCAAGGATTATTATAATATGACTAGTCTTATTATGTTCGAGATTTTTCATTAAAAAAAAAATACCGCTTTTTGCAAGAAAAATTCTGTCCATGATACTACCGCTGTGAGCTCTTTTGTAACCTTGATTTCTGTTGTAACACGCCTTGTTTATTAGAAATTGATTAGCTACATTTGGTAGGAGTGACCGGGTAATTATCATCGGATAAGTGTGTTCAGATCTAGGCGGCGGATGCGTCTGCCCATCAGCTGCGTGGCAGGCCAAATCGGCTTGGGGACCCTTTGACCTCTCCAGCTGGTCTCTCTCGACCCATCGTCTTGCACCGTAGCGGAAGGGATGGATTCATACATCCGTCACTTCTCGACGCAGTGATTCCCAGATTTCTACACACCCCTCATAACTTTTTCTTTTCCAGAACCTCCTCTCCTTCATTTCCTTAAAACAGACCCTCCACAAAAGAATTACTAAAGATGACATAGGCCCTGAAGTAAATTATTTTCCTCAGGGCCACCTGTGTGGAGTTAATGTAAAAAAATGTGTGAAACTATAAAGTCGCTAGAGTCGCTTTCATTTCTTTTCCTGTTTATTTTAAAGTGGTTTGAAGGTTGGATGTTGGTTTTACAAAAATTAAAATGTTTATTTTTTTGATTTGGTAGGATTCGAACCTATGTTCGCTGAATGTCTCTCTGGCCGCTGAGATTTGTCAGGCGTTTGAAGTTTTATACAACAGTTAGAAAAATCCAATTATATTAAAAATCAACACAAAACTTCTGGAATGGAATAGTGCGGTACAGAACCTTGAAGGTTTTTTTACTTCAAACTTCTAGTTAAGCTACATACCATAGATCGTATAATGTCTAGGAACAGGAGCAGAAGTCTGGTGTGCCTTCACCCTTCACCTTTCTTATCCTTGTTCTCGAATATCATGATACAACATTGTTGTATTACCAGGGAGGGGTTATGTCTAATTGAATTTCCTGAAGAAACAGTTTCCTTGCAAAATGTCAAATAAATAATAACGGCTTTCATATATACACACATTGCCAAATAAATTTTAAAAAGGTTTATATAATAGTCTTGTATACCTACCCACATTTAAATTATTTGATTGGAATCTAGGGAAATGCATGTGAAATATACATAAATGAATTACAGATAATATAAAACAACGTTATCAAAAAAAATATATATGGAAACAAAACTATTAACATTAAAAAACTATATGAATACAATACGTGTCTCCTTATTTATAAAATAAACAATGAATTCGTACATACAAACCCAGAATTAAAACCCCATTAAAACGTCTAAATTACAAAAACACTAAACATGATAACATACATTTAAACTCCATCCACACTTACAATGGTAAACAATCCATTGGTTACGAGGGGGGCAACTTATATAATTGCATCCCAAACGACATTAAATTAAAATAAGCTGGGAACATCCTTACATATGAAATTGGCGTTTTGGCGTACTGGCAACTTTGATCTCAAATATCTTCTCTTTGGTTAAGAATTCCAAATTCAAATTTATACAGCTATATACTCATGTATTTCGAAAATTATAATTTATTTGTTTTTTCCTTAGTTGTTTTTTTTCTTTGCGTCACTTAGTTTACAAAATGGAACCCTTTAAATATCGCGTTATTTACGAGTACGAGTTCCACCGTGGCACCACTGCTGCAGATACGGCTCGAAGGATTAATGATGTGTATGGCGACGGTGGCGCAAAAGAAAACACAGTGCGTTTTTGGTTCCAACGTTTTCGTTCTGGAAATATCGACCTGCAGAACAAGCCCCGTGGACGGCCGGAGACCAAAGTTGATAATGAAGAATTGAAGGCTTTTATGGAAGCGGATCCATCGCAAACCACGTCCGAGTTAGCTGCAGGCTGCGGTGTTAGTGATTAAACTGTTTTAATCCACTTGAAGAAAATTGGGAAGGTGAAAAAGCTTGAAAGGTGGGTACCTCACGAATTGACTGAAGCAAATCAACAAACGCGCGTTAGAACGCTAGACCACACACTGCACAACAGACGGCTACCAAATTAGAGGAGCTTCAATTGGAATGTCTAAGATATCCACCGTACCTCTTGCCCCAACAGATTATTTTTTTCGAAATTTGGATAACTTCTTGCAAGGGAAAAAAATTCAACTCCGATGGGGCAGTCCAAGCCACCTTCAAAGATTTTATTGATTCCCGTCCGAATGTTTTTTTTAGTAAAGGGATCGATGAACTACCTATGAGATGGCAAAAATGCATAGATAGCAATGGTACATACTTTGATTAAATAAATATATATTAAAAACACTCTTTGACACTCAGTTTGGCTTCGGAAATGCGTTTGGGACGCGTGAAGCATTATTGTCTATCGACGTACTTTTGCAAAAGTGTCGTGACTAAAGAAAGGAAGTCTTTGCCTGTTTTATTGACTACGAAAAGGCATTTGACAGGGTAAAACATGCTGACCTAATGAAAATGCTTGCAGATTGTAACGTTGATACCAAAGATCAGAATTTCATTAAAAACCTGTATTGGTTCCAAACAGCAGAAATAAGGCATGGGAATGAGAGATCTAATGCAATTGCCATTCAGCGTGGAGTACGACAAGGCTGTATCCTGTCGCCACTATTGTTTAATCTCTATTCCAAATATGTCTTTAAAAGAGCCCTAAGTAATTCTGAGAAGGGTCTGAAGATCAACGGAATTGTCATTAATAACATAAGATACGCAGATGATACTGTATTACTAGCTGACTGTATCGATGACCTCCAAGATCTATTAAATCTTGTTAATAATGCTGGTGAGCAACTGGGCCTAACAATCAACGTCAATAAAACTAAATGGATGACATTTGGACAACTAGATGACTCTGAATCAGTGATACAATTAAATGGTTGCAATGTCGAAAAGGTGGAAAGATTTAGATACCTCGGCAGTATTCTCACGGAGACTCTTGACCCAGATGTAGAGGTTAAATGCAGAATTGAAGCAGCAAGAAATGCGTTCATTAAAATGAAATCCCTCTTCTGCAATGACAATATCAGCTTAAAACTAAGGCAGAGAATGCTAAAATGTTATGTGTGGTCGGTCTTGCTCTATGGATGTGAAATATGGACCTTGAAAGTAAATACCATGAACAGGTTAGAGGCTTTTGAAATGTGGCTTCACCGGAGAATGCTCAAGGTCCCATGGACCGACATGATCACCAACATAGAAACTCTCAGGCGGGCTAGAGCAGATAGAGAACTGCTTACATTAATAAAAATCAGAAATATTTCATATCTGGGTCATTTAATATTGAATGCTTCTTGCTCCATTTAATTTTGAAAGGCAAGATAGAGGGTCGCCGGGGGCCTGGTAGGAGACAAATGTCTTGGCATACGAGAGTGGATCGGCATTAGAAGTGTGGAGGAGCTAATCCGGGCAGCGCAAGACAGAGAGACATTTTCAATAGTGATCGCCAACGTCGGGGGGACCTGATACGGCACACAGAGAAGAAGATATTTAAAAAAAATCGACTTTATGTTCCTCCCATACAAAACACCAATTTCATATGTAAAGACCTAATATTATTATTCTCGATAAACAAAGTAATGACGTAGAATATAGCTGTATTGTTATATTTAATTTAATTTAATGTGTTTAATTATATATAATTAAATGGGTAAAAATGTAATTATCTTTTATACTGGAATAAAAATTAATAAAAAAATCGAAATATCTGGTATAATCCGTGCATAAAAATTGATTGAAATAGAATTTTACATATCTGTATAGAATGTTTAGATTAACGTGAACGTATTAAATCGCTATTTGAAAAATGTAGTCAAATTAATTTATGAAAATACTACACAAGAGTTCCAACTGCTTACAACCGCCTGGAGCCAGATGGCATTCCCAATTGGAAGTGTTGTGAAGCTGAAGGTAAGTGGGGAAAGTAGATGGGGAGGATGGTGGAGAAGTAACTGGCTATACAGAACTAGCCGCCAATAATAAATTGTGAACCAAACAAATCAAAAAAAAAAATTACCTGCGCACGCCGGGATTTGAACCCGCGACCTCCGGATCGCTAGTCTTGAGCCTCGTTTCTCGACCACAGCCATCTATAAATGGTGTTTAATTGCTTTGCTTTATTTATTCGGGAATTTGATGCAATTTTCGTTTGATGCAATCTGAAGACTTGTATTATCAAAATTAATATATCAAAAAAAAAAACTAATGTAAA
Organism: Limnephilus marmoratus; assembly: GCA_917880885.1. Lineage (NCBI taxonomy): Eukaryota > Metazoa > Arthropoda > Insecta > Trichoptera > Limnephilidae > Limnephilus > Limnephilus marmoratus. Next base: position 4,497,687 of record OU862923.1, read on the forward strand.
ACTTCGATTTGCCAATCACCTTTATATAACCACAACCAATCATCGAGTCAGATTAAGAGTAACATTTTTTTTTTTTGTAATAATTGTGAAACATAATATTTAATTTCGTGTAATAAGAGTATTTCCTCTGAATGAAATTGTGTTATTTTTCGTTTTGTTGTTACTTTTCTTGTCAAATTGTCAAAACGAACAGCTCAATGGAATCATTTCCAATATTTTTTTCGTGGAGACGGAAGCAAACATTTCTCGGAAGTTTCTTAGATTCCGAGAACTAACGTATTACGTATTATGGTCGATACGGTGAACATTATTTGATTTGATGCGATTCTTGAATAACAAAAATAATGATACATGATGAATCCTGAAACATGAAAAAAAATCGAATACCTATTAAGAACAAAAAAAAAAAAAATAATGAAGAAATACAAAATATGATACATTACTAGAAGGTTATATCTTATATGTTCGATAAATATTATAATTTGGACCAGTGATTTGAAATCCGCAATAAAATGGTAACGTTGAAAGATTAGACAGAATTTAAAAAAGCTCTGAAAAAACTTAGATTTTCTAGTCCTACCGAATACCCGAACACCAGAAGACCCGAATACCTGAAAACCCGAACACTAGAACTCCCGAACACCCGAACATTAGAAGACCCGAACACATGAAAACCCGAACACCAGAACTCCCGAAGACCCGAAAACCCGAACAACAAACATACTCATAACCAGTGTCATAAAGTCATCAATGCTATGAGATAAAATTCATATTCAAAATCATCAACATCGCTGTTGACAATATAAGTACTCCACTTTAGTAAACATTAATTTCGACTGTTCAGTAAGAAACACGCTCAAACCAAGTATTCCACATATCATATCTAACTAAAAACTAGAACGTTATTTCTTCAAAAGAACATGAAAAAAATACAATAACATCAGACGCTGATATTTGCTGAATAGGCAAAAATAAATCGCAAGGTTAATTATGAATTTACTATCTTCCTGGTTTTTTTTTAATTAATTTTTCTCGTTTTCATTATTTTTTCATTGTTTTTCTTTCTTTTAATTTGTTTATGTTAATTACTTCGCATTATTTTCATAAACCTGGTTTGTTTGAAATTCATTTGTGCATGTATATTTGTATTGTATTATTTAGCATTTCTTAGAGATAGTTTATTTTGTTACTTATGATCTCATTTAATTTCACTGTTTTTTTTTTCATTTTTATCACGCACAAACATGTTTCACATTTCCATTGAAAATATCTCTTTTGGGAATTTCACTAGTTAACGCAACCCAGTCAATCAAAATCAACGGAACGGAATATATTTTCAAGAAGGCTATAATAACATACTTCAATAAAAATATTCAATATTATCATAATATCTATTATTCTCCTGCGTGTGTTCTACATATTATTTTAAGTAGCTATTTTACTATTGATTACTGTTCCACAAAATCATAATGTATGTACGAGTATATCACATAATATTTGTAAAAGACCTTCTTACCTTAAAAGGCTTATCTCTATCTTCTATCTATAAATATGTAAAAAATTTAAAAAATATGTTTCTGTCTATGTATGTTATGCGTTGCTAAACCATTCATTTGATTGCGATGAAATTTGGGGGATTTGATGTGTGTATGCCCGCGATGATTTCTATATTATATAGTGAGTTCCGGCATCATGAAATTATGCATTGCTAACCGTTCGTCTGATTGCGATGAAATTTTGGGGATTTGATGTGTGCATGCCGTGATGGTTTCTATACATAATAAAGAGCTCTGGTGTCATGAAAATGCGTTACTAAACCATTCATCCAATCGCGAGAAAACTTTGGTGAGTTGTTTTGAGCATGCCCGCGAAGGTTTCTATGTATGTATACTGGTGAGATCTGGCATTATGAAATTTGTGTAATAAAATTGCAATAGGTGGCACGCGAGCAGTTTGGAAACTTACCAGGACTGAATGTATGGAATGCGGGAGGAAAGAGGGGGGGGAGGGGAATCCGGGAGGGGGGAGGGAAACTCGGAGGGGGGTTCGCGGGACGGGGGAAGCGGGCGAGGGGAATGGGGTAAAGGAAGGGGAGGCGGAAGGGAAACGTGTCGAATGGGAAAGGTCATGCAGGGAGAAACGATTTCTTTGTTAAGTGGCATAGTGACGCATGCCGGGAATTCACTAGTAAAATAAATAAAAAGTATGGTATTACTTTTATTATAGTATTACTGGTTCTATGCACCGATTTTATCGAATAAAGAAGACAAAAAATTGTAAGTAATAGTACGAAAAAAAATATTTTCTCCTAATAATTGTACCCACATTATGATATTGTACTAATGTACTAGAGGACTGGCCGATTTCAATCCAGTCGGATCCAATAGGATCTAAAGACGGACACAACCACGCCAAACCTAAAGTCGATACAGAAATCATGGTAATAGGCGAGTTTAAGGTTAGAAAAGTGGCATGCCTCCCCGCCGACGCGTTTATCTGTCGCACGTATGTTTTACGCATCTTTCTCTTTTGTTTAGGTCAATGTAAAGTCATATGCGCGATAATGATTCGTACCAAGTTCAAAGCGGCATAAAGTTTGACGTGTACTGTATTCACGTACAATACGATTATCTAGAACAACAATAAATGATATTGAAATAAACCACTTTACATTTAGACTGGTGTACTTGCGAGCACCTATAACCTACCTACTTGCAAAAACGAAATACAAAACCTTCAGTTCAAAGTCGGTAGGTATATCTACTGGGAAATAAAATACATTAATAATTCAATTTATACGTTCAGAAGCAGGAGGTCACATGTCAACCATTCATGTTTCAGGGAAATTGACACTTCTCTCGATTGGAAATTCTCTTGCGTCAGTTTCCCTTCACATTATTTGCTTACAAAGAAAACAAGAGTTTTCAAAAACAGTGGAACAAGCCATACCTAGCTTTTTTTATTATTTAAACGAAAATACTCGTAATTTCTGCCGCTGTCAAACTTTTGACGATGATTATATCATATTTACCATTATACGAATTTTACCAGAAAAACATCTAACATACTAATCTCTGTTGCCTGTAATTTAAAGTAATGGGTGAACTATTCACATTCGATAAACTTTTAATTTTTAAAATTGGAACTGTTTGTGGGAATTGTTTGATTAAGTAGGTAACAAAAATTTGTTGTTTTAGAAAAATAATTATAAATATTTATTTTCTATTAATTTCTTTCATTTAAATTTTTGACAGATCTAAATCAGAAGTACTAAGGATTTTTAAGTTTTATTAAAGGTGTTCTTTTGAAAGGTAAACTTCAGATCGTCTCTCTTGTTATTTTTTGATATTTGGTGTCTATATAAGTTTCTCTATGGTTGCTAACCTTCAATTTATTTATGTATTTATTATTAGTTTCAATAGCAAGGTTTCAAGGTTTGTACATGTATGTATAATGTATAGTATAAGTATAGATTCTTTTTTTTTCACAGACCTCCTCACTAGGATTTCCTGTTCTGAGGTGGCCTGTAGTTTTTTAAAATATTTGTATTTGGTTATGGATTGTCTTTATATCGTCTGCATGATGTTTGTAATTTTATTATCACTTTGATCTCTCAGCCATGTTTTTACTTTTGTTTTAAATATATTCATTTCCTTCATATTTTTGATTTGATCTGGTAGAGCATTGTATAATTTCATAGCATGGAATTTATTATTTCTCTGTCCAAAAGATGTGTTCAAACTGGGAGTAACCAGGATGTTATTTGGGAAGCGGGAATGGGTACCGCCGCCCGGGAACATTTACTGGATAACAACACCTCTACCATAGGTCACCTCAAGTGGTTCGCTATGTTTGGTGATTTAGCAGGGGTGCCCGGGTTCATAGGGTGAGGTTTGTCTGTTTGGAGGCGGATGACCAGGACACACTGAACCCCAGATTCTTACCCACCCTTTAAACACTTTTCCTTTCCAGAGCTTTCCTCTCCTTTCCTTAAAAAAAAACCTCCACACAGCTTCCTCAAAGATGATGTAGGCCCTGAGGGAAATTATTTTCCTCAGGGCCTCCTGTGTGGAGCTCATGTAAAAAACAAAACGAAAAATAACCTAGCATGGCAGAGTCTTGTTTTAAACCGATCATTTTGGATTTCGTCTTTCTGTAAATTTGTTTGTGCGTTCCATTTCAGTTTCAAGATGGTGGCCATTTTCATGGTTCAATAAAGATTCTATTTCGAGTATAAAATTGTTGTGTTTATTTGGACTTACTATTCGATTTTTTTCAATATTAGGGTGTTCCTGATGTAATTAATACCTGTGTAATACCTGTGTTATACCTGTTTAATATCTGAGTGATATCTGTGTACCTAATGAAATATTGAAAAAAATATGTATCATTGAAATGGAAATATTGCATAAATTCCTTGTTTGATTTTTTTACATAAAATATATGGTTTAAATTAAGTATGTAGATTTTTTAGTACAAATCTTACAAATACTTACAAATAATACCCCTACTTACAAATCGTATGAATTAAGAGGAAATTTTGGTTTTGATTTATCAAATAAAACAGAATGAGACCCTTCGCTCATGGATAAACCGAAACCAAACTCAAACTGGTTGGCAACTTAAAAAAGCTTATCTTACGGCTTAACTCAACTTTACAATTTCAGTAATTATAGCAGCGTTTTAACAAAATATAATTAATTAATTATCTACCTATTAATTTATCAATCATAATAAATAACGATAAAATTAATAAGTTATCAACCTCCTGAACAAAATCGATATTTTCCTGTTTCGGACGTATCGCGAATTACACAAACACTTACAGGTTTAGAGGCGCAACCATGGCAACTTGACAACTTGTTGACAAGTTGTCAAGTTGCCATGGAAACACAGGAAAATATCGATTTTGTTCAGGAGGTTGATAACTTATTAATTTTATCGTTATTTATTATGATTGATAAATTAATAGGTAGATAATTAATTAATTATATTTTTGTTAAAACGTTGCACGGCGACTTGAACGTTGAGTTTCGAGTAGGGATGCAAGGTTATTAAAAATATCGAATATCGATATCGATATATATCGAAATAAGTCGATATTGATATATCGATATATCGGTCTAGTTGGTCGATATATCGATATTTGTTATTTTTTTAAAAGCTTAAGAAATCTAATGTAGTAGTTACATGAAACGTTTATCGATTATTATGTAATTTTTTATACTTATCTTTGTGAATAATCACAAATTTTGGATAGGTAGGTATATATATATATTTTTTAATAAATTTATTTTTAAAAGATTTATCCATTATTTTGTACTAGCCATCGAATTTAAAAATAGTAACTTTGACAGTCTGTTTCCTTTTAGCCGTTTTCTGCTTTGAGTTATAGTGGCTCATGCCTTTGAAAAAAGACGTTCAGAAGGAACACTTGTTGCCACAATTGATAGATGGCTTATTGCCACTTTAAAAAGATTGGGATAAACACCTTGCATTTCTTGCTACGATTCAAGAATGTTTACTTTTAGAGTATTTACAAGAGCAGAAAGATATAATAATAGCATTGTACCCATAGACATCCAAATGGATAGACAAGCAGTTAAAGATGAGGGGTAAAACCAAACTATGGAGAGCGAAGAGGGGAAAGATGACTGTCATTCGTTGAACAATCAATCTGACAGTATATAGGCATCTCGCATTACAATATCACCATTTAGTTCTTAAAAGCAAAATCTGCTTTGAATGAATAGACCTTTTTACATGGGAGCGCGAATTGCTTGCCACGTTCAAAACATATTTGCTAAGGCCAAATGCTCGCCCCAAAAAGACTCGCGCCAATACACATATCAATATTTTGTTTCCGGTATTAGTTAAAACACTTTTACAAATGTTTCATAATTTACTTACCCCTGTAACCAGCGACGAGCACATTGGAGTACCGCCCACATTCGCTATGTGTACATTGATACGTAGATATATTGTATAGCACAAGCTGCCGTTATTTCGTTAAATGTATGGATGTCAGCTTCTCGCTGTTCACGGCAAGAATGATGACGTCACACATTTTAGATTCAAGCGAGGCTATATCCCCTCCCCATGGAGCGAGCCGGTTCCAAGGAGGAGCTACAGCCGGCGCCATGTGGAGGGGGAAATAATACGTTTTTATCACTTAGGGCAGGTCCAGATATATTCGTATGTCCGTGATTGTACCCGATTTTGTGGGTATTTTTTTGGGCGGGTTTTTCGATATTTCGATGCGATATATTGAGTTTTTCGATAATGATATATCGATATCGATAAATAATCATCATTTTAGGGGTCGATATATCGATATTTATCAGTTTTCATCCGTTGCATCCCTAGTTTCGAGTGACTGCTTGCTTCGCCGTTGACAACTGGTCTTCGAGAAGTTGCCTGTGTGCAGACCTTTGGACTTTGGACGCGAAGTCCATTTTTCACAGAATTACTAGTGCTTACAGATAAAAGATCGTAAATTAAATTTATTCCAACCAACAAATCTCGATTAAGCGCTAATTCGCCGCATATTACTTATTCCGCGAGACGGTGTGAACATTTCAAATAATAATTCAATCAAGTCTAATTGAATTATCACATCTGTGTGTTCAGGTAGATGAGAATGCTCCAGTTTCTCCGTCTTCAAAGGGCTGCCGGAATCGGATTGATATATAGGTATATTCTAAGCGCCTGAGGTATCCGGTTTCTCCAATTGGATCATTCTCTTTGAAAAACTCCGAAAAGGTAGAATTTCACGAAGTGCCGAAATATTTTAGATGAAAATTTGATAATCGCAGTGAATGTGAGGCATTTTCAATCATGAACACAGAAACGAAGGTCGCTTTGGAAAGAGACTGCAAAAATGCGTGCTGATATTCTAAGATCTTTTGACAATGAAAATTTGTTCGTGGGTAGTTAAAATTCTCAGGTACATTTCTCTTCGTATTTTGCACACCACCCAAAGATATTGGAACCCCACCTATAAAAATCAATGGATTCAAAAGTTTTAACGTGATTCTTCGATTCTTTAAAATCTTAACGGATAGTTTTTTTTTAATAATCATATTATATTTCAATTAGCAATGATTAATAATAAAATTAACCCCAGGGTCAAGAGAAAAACTTTTAAATAGATTCGTGCTTTTGAACTTTCCCCAAAATTATAAAGTTTTTGAAATGCAAAAAAAAACCACAAAAAATAACAGACTTCAAAGAAATGGATTTTGGACACGGGAAGGAAGAAAACACATAAAATATTGCAATCTGATAAAGATTAATGCTTAAGTTAATACATAAATCCAATAATTGGGGCCGTGACGTCACTACATGAACATGTCCCGTCTCCGAAAATGTTCTTATTAATTTTGTAAAATTCCACACTGATTTTTTTTTATAAGGCAACACTTTGATTACAGACGAATTTTTTAATTTGACATTTAACCTTCACTAGATTTATTGTTTGTTCTCTACGAACTTATCATTGGGATTGACTTTTTGACAGATGTTATGAAGAGAACCCCGTACATTTTACGCTGTCTGTACGTGTTTTAGAGTTATAATGGTAGTGGTGCTGATTTTAAGAAAATCAAATTTTATAATATTCTTATTATTAATATAATTTACAAGTACAAGTATATTACATTGGATTTAGTAATATAGACGTTGAACATTATAATGATTATAATCAATAAGATGGATCAAGGAAAAAATATTTATGAGATGTAATATTTTTTGTATGCCTCGTTATTCTCCTGTACCCTTTCTTGTGGAAAACGTCATTTTTTAAAAATGATTTTCGGCTACTTAATTATCGTTTTTTCGCACCTATAAAATTATGACCCGTCTTTCCGGTTTATAAAAAATGGTCTGATTTTTTGGATTGAAATTTTCAAAAAATCGCCAGGGTTTCAAAAATACGATAAAAAAATACAGAATGCCTTAGAATATTTGCCTAGACAGGATTTTTTTTTTAAAATGTGACGCAAGTGGCCTATTTTTTTTTTTTAGCGGAAAGAAAGACAAACGAAAATGTTGCTTGTGTTGTGATGGAGGACTTAGCCAGCCGAGGAATCGAACACGCGACGCTCAGGTGGGATCCAAGCGCTATGCCCACTCAACCACTGACCGGTCAATTATCATAAAGAATTATAAAACTCACAAAACCTAAAAAATGTGACCTACGAAGGGGTACCCATTAAGGCATATTCTTTTCGACTTTAGTAAAAACTTATAAATAAATATGAAAGTTCAATTTTTATAAGAAAAAACTCTCTCTTTTAATTAATTGTGATGGTTATTCCTATCAATGTAATATATCATTGAAGAAGAAGATAACAATAATAATCTTAACGAAAATATGAGAGAGACAAGAAAAACGAAAAAAGACAATGGTCGCAACTGGGACTCGAAACCAGACCTCTCATCTAACCGGGACGTGCGCGTTAACCAATTTCGATATTGCCACCTTCTCTCAAACCGTTATAATTTATAACTCATATTTCAAATTTTAGAATTAACAACATTATCTTCAAGTAATTATTTTTCCATATTACGGGCAACTACCCTTCTTGTTGGAAATAATCATTCTAAGAATTGGTTTGTATCCTGGATAGCGTCTCGGATAAAAATATGAAAGACTTTTTCGGATTTTAATATTTAAAACGAACTTTAATTTTTTTTAACTCAAACATTGTTTAAGTATTTAAAATCGCATCACCGTGATTTTTTTATAAACTTTATTTACCTTAATTAAAGTAAAAACTAAATTATTTTAATTAAACTTAAAACATACGTCTGGTTAGAGAAACAAATAATAAAGGTGATAATAACTTCACTTTTTTCGATTTACGTGTTGTTAGGTACACCTACCTGGGGTGCCTACCTTCTGCCTACAAACTAGCTCAGAATGGTCAGCAGAGCGGGGGAGACTATCCTCACCAGGGTGGTAGGTTCTCTGAGGCGTTTGTGTGGCATCCCTGGAATAAGCTCAAATCCTACGGGCTGAGGGAGACAGTGAAACAAGGTGGCTATGGTAAATATCAGGTGTATTGGGTAGAATCCTTTCATAAACAACAATGGTACATAATACAGGCACAGTTAGAACAGGGTAGCATCAATAATCCTACCTAATTCGGGTGAATTTGGCCCTAAAATCTCTCTGGGGCGATCATTTATCTTCGCGTTGAATTTACAAGGAACACACGCAATAAAGGGGGTTAAATGGCTCAGGGTACTCACAACAGCAGGCGGCTTGGAGATCGGTGTGGTGAAAGGAATTTAACCGTGCTTGGCATTTCGGCAAGTCACTATGCACGAACACAACCGCCATGGCGGCTTCGTGGAATGTTCCGGAACAGTGCGGAATGGTTTTCGTTACACGTGCGCTCTAAACGCGCTTGGGGGAAGAATGGCGGCTTCTGCCGGCCGTTGCTCGCGTTCAGCCGCCGTTAACGCGCGGCGCACTTGCGGCGAGGGAGCGAAACTGTAGTCTGCGCAGTGGCGTGCGCTCCAACTTGAGAGGGGGCATTTCGTATATCGTAACAGTGTATGTGAAAATAATAATAAAAGTTTGGCGGTTTTCTGTTAAGTAGTATTATCTTAAATTATACGGGAGTATCTATTGATGGTAAACTTTTAAGGAGTGTTGTTCTATCTTGGTGGTGTTCTATGAGTGGTGTTTTATTTTTTCACAACTGTTTATAAGTCTGACCATGATGGAAAAGAGGATACTGCGAGTTTTAACCCTTTCTCATCCAAATTAATTCCTACAGATGTAAAAAAATAACATATGTGTAGATTTTTTAAAGTTTTTTTTAACTGATAGTTTAGGAAATATTCAACGTCATTTTAAAACGACAGTGGTTCTGAGAGGTAAAAGATGTATTACTATAAAAATGGACCGTGTTCTGCAAAGAATATTTAAAAAAATACATCAATTAAAGACAAAATCATGCCTACTTATCACTTGAAAGTATTATTGATGGGTTCTTCTCATCAAAACACATATTATAACACATATTACATATATATGTTTTCAGATAAAATAGTCATACAAAATACTCAAATAGTATAACCCCAAACGACCAGTGTTGTTTTGAATTTATACGATACTTTAGGATGCAGAAAACAAATATTATATAAATGTTTTTGTTGTATTTTCATTATTATATGAAAGAACGTAAGTTTTACTGTAAATAAAAATGGAAAAATATGTGAAAAAAACATAAATACCTTGTCCTTTTTAATACTGCAATTACCTCGGATCATAGTTTTTCAAAAGGTGTGATCAACGATTCTTGTTTACGATATGGAGTGTGTACGCAATACGCAATGCAGCCAATGCAATGAAAAAAAAAGATGTTGCTAGGAAGGATTCACTAAATTATTTGTAAAAAACCGCAAATAAATTGGCTCAGTACTTACTTGTAAAAAAAAAATCAAATTTCACGTCATTTTAAAATGACTCTGGTTGAGAAATGGTTAAGAGGACGTCTCATTTGGCGACAGGTATAACACTACGTGACTCGAGTGGTTGAATTAGCTAACGCAAAGTGTACCATGACGATATTAATTATTGAACAAGAATTATAAATTATCATTTCATAGGTATCCATAGTTGTAGATTCTTTCAGTAGTGGCAGTTAGTGCTATGAGGCAGGGGAGGCTGTGCCTCCTCAAAAAAAATACAGAAGGAAAGGGGGAAAAGATCCAGGTTCAATGCATCCAAAATAAAGTAACGTAATGTAATTCATCGTACCAGCGAAACGCGGGGGCCAAACGTACGCCGCTAATCGTCGTAAATGTCCGCTCGCCGCGCGAACTACTACAGATCGCAGTACAATAATACCCTAGTGAGGCAGAGATGGGGCCTGCCTCCGAGAGCCATTACCTAGGTACCTGCGGATAAATTTGGAGGGTGAATTTGCAGTTGACAGTTTATCTTGTGTTAGCACATAATAATTATTATAATAGTTTGACGTGGATAATAGTTGCATTGTTTTTTTCTAGATGTAGGTATGTACTTATAGGTACCTACACGTAATATATACTTAGGTACTTTAGAAAAATGTTTTTCACTACTTACTTAAAAAAAATGCCCCACTTTTCAACCACGCTAACCAATAGTGACTCTCCGTAGCGCTCTGGTGAAAGACAACCATTCAGAAACAATTTTTTGTCGTTAGAAATGGATTCAGTCAATTGTAGTGATAAAGTTTTAATATTCAGGTACTTCCTAATTTTCTTGATTGAGGTCTAGTTAAGACTCCTGTGCCTTTCCATAATATTTGGCTGATTTATAAAGCGCCGTTTTCATGAAAAATCATCTCAAGGGCGCTGGCCATGTGCTAATATAATCTATTTAAAATTTTGAGGTTTCCAACACCTTTATTTATATCACATTTCCTTAAGGCCCTTCTTCCACAGGGATACCCAAGTATCCGATACTAATGTTGTGTACTCACATTGCAAACAACTTGTCGCGCACACTCCAAACTCGTCACTGCTAAAATCCGAGGCTCGCGCCGTCATCAATCATTGTTAAATTCTCAAAACATCAGTACTAGAAGGCTTTCATTACCTTACTCACGACCAAATAGTTACTTTACTATCATGTTTGTTCTTCCTTGTTTGTTCCTTTCGTTCTATGTGGACTGTTCTGATCCTAGCATTGATCTAAAACATAAGTTTTTTTTTACACACAGGAGGCCCCGAGGAAAATAATTTCCTTCAGGGCCTATGTCATCAGAGATGTGTGTGGAGGGTCTTTTTGAGGAGAGGAAGGAATGAACATTGGTCCAGAAGAAACCCAAGTTGTAGGAAGGAGGAAACACAAAGGCTGGTAAATCATTGCACAGCCAAGCTGTTGAACACAAGAACGAGCCGAAGAAGTGACCCGTTCTCATATGACACATGTCAACCGTGTACATATTTTGGGCATGCGTTTGGCATGTTTCCTATGCACAATTGTTACTTAGAAAAGAGTGTGTCAAATGTTAAGTGTAATTGTGGGAATAGTTTCGGGTTAAATTTGAGATTGAAAGGTATGTGAGTAATGTATGATTGTATCTGCTAGCTTTATTTAAGGGCGCCACTGGTTGATAAACCAGGCTAACAGACGGTAAAGCATAATTCTCTGTCAGGGCCTTGGGGATTAAATACTTTATGATCAATTAAGACTTTTAATAATGAAAAGAAAGACAGTATTCATATAACAGAGTTGATAATATATTTAAAATATAACAAATAAAATCCAGTTAACCAAGAACAATTAAAAATTATAATAATGTAACACTCACCCAAGGATCAAGCAAAAATCTATTCTAGCTAAATTTATACTTAAGTCCGATGTCAACAAGGAATGTTGAATGATGCTCTCTGCTTTGCTGTTGTACTTCATTCGTCTTTAAAGATTGAGCCAGTACCAGATCAAGACCAATGCCATGGTCAAATTAGCTGCTTTCCATGCATATAATTGATGGTTCTTCAAGTTTATTTTAATTATTCTCCAAATATGTCCGACAGACGGTTACAACGAAGAAATTTCCGAGTTTGTAAAATATTATTTTTATCTAAATTCCTTCCACTGCAGGAAAATACTGTTGAATCCCGGTCAGTTAAATTCTTTATAGAATGTTTCGGTTTCACGCCATTTAAACTTGTAGGTAGCAAAACACACGGGATATAATTTTACATTCCGTAAGTTTTTCAACAAATATCAATATATTTTAATGAAACTGCATTATAAATAAACTCGGAAAATATACAGTGACCCTTTCAAAAAGGAGTCCACCTCTCTAGACTGCTTCCCAAAATAAAGTGCCCAGCTCTAAGGAAAAAATTACTTTTTTATAACCTCTGATTTCAAAAATAATTGAATGGCCCAAAGTTCTATATTTAAAGAAAAATCAACTGGCGTTTTAAACCAAACAAATATTGAAAAAATAAGAGGTACGTGACTAGACTTAATTGTGATGAAATGTAATTAAATATTTCATAACATAATGCCGAATGGGTCAATGACGCTAGTTCCTCGGGCATCTTCCATTGAAATATTGATAGAACACGGTCAGCATTCCCATTTACAAAATGTCTGACAAAAATGACGTCATGTTTAAACTCTCGACAATGTGAGTGGAAACGACCTCGCCCGGCTGGTCGTGGGAGACTGGGGTCACCGACGACTCATCGAGAAAATTTCGGCACCATTCACCTGTATAGGTACGAACTAAGAGCCTGCGTGCCATGCAAGGCATGGCTGAATGAATCATCGAGTATCGGATACTGAATCAATCGTCGATTATAGGATGCTGAATGAATCTTCGATTTTCGGATACTGTATCAATCGTCGATAATACGATACTGAATGAATCATCGTGTATCGGATACTGAATCAATCATCGATTATAGGATACTGAATGGATCGTCGAGTATCGGATATTGAATGAATCTTTGAGTATCCGATACTGAATGAATAGTCGAGTATTGGATACTGAATCAATCATTGATTATAGGATACCGAATGAATTTTTGAGTATCGGATACTGAAAGAATTGTCGAGTATCGGATATTGAATCAATCGTCGTGTATCGGATACTGAATCAATCGTCGATTATAGGATACTGAATCAATCGTCGAATATTGGATACTAAATCAATCGTCAATTATAGGATACTGAAAGAATCGTCGAGTATCGGATACTGAATGAATCGTCGAGTATCGGATACTGAATCAATCGTCGATTATAGGTAGTGAATGAATCGTCGAGTATCGGATACTGAATCAATCGTCGATTATAGGATACTGAAAGAATCGTCGAGTATCGGATACTGAATCAATCGTCGAGTATCTGATACTGAATCATTCGTCGATTATAGGATACTGAATGAATCGTCGAGTATCGGATACTGAATCAATCGTCAATTATAGGATACTGAAAGAATCGTCGAGTACCGAATACTTGCTTATCCCTGTGGAAGATGAACCTAAGAAAAGAGCAGAATTTTTGAATATTTTATTTGTTCATTTTCATTTAATATCAATTTACAGAAACAATTCGTGACATAATACGAACACTCCCAATAAGTAAATTCATTCCAAGAAGGACAATATCGTGAAAACATTTTAAATTCAAATAAAAAAGCATTAGGGTATTGCACGGAATTTAGGAACACGGAAATATTACAAAAGAAGAAAGAAAGTCTCTTTTGTATGGAATTTTACGGAAAATTTCGTATTTATCATAAGTCTTCATATATTGTTTTCTGAAAAAAATCATTAGGTGCCCTTACCATTTTTGTAATTCTTTGCTACTGGTAGTTTATTTTTCATCCGTTGGTACTTAATTATTTATTAATCATTTATTATGTTTTCACGCAGACTCTTAAAAAATCACAAATTTTTAGGTCAAGATAAACCTTAAGAAATTTAAACATGAGAAAAACACTATCTCAAATATGTAATAAAAATATTTTTTTCATCTGTGTCCCTTGTCCCTTGTCTTAGGTAAGTTTTTAAGTAAGGTAAGTTTAAGGTAGGTATTTTATCGCTTGTGTGAATTCTTCATACAATCAGTTCCAGTTTTGAAAATGACACTCAAATTCGAGTTAATTTAACAAGAGTTAGTGTACAGAAATTTAGGTACAAGCCAAAGTCCCAGAACAGATGTGAGCGTTTTTAATGATATTTTTTGATGTTTTCGATGAATTTTTTAAATTTTTTTTTCAATGCCGGCAACCCGGGCGTTTATTGTAATAATAATATCTTATACAAACAAGTTAGTAGCCCGCCTCACTAGACTAAGTCTGTTCCGAGGCGGGTACAAATTAATATATACATAAACTTACACACACATACATTTACATATATGTACATACATACACACATATAAGTATATACACGCATATGCGCACATACATACACACAGGTATTCGCATACGTGTTATATTATTCTTTTCAGTGTATTCAATTTGCTTCACATTTTTATTTCATTAATTTAATACATCGTGTTACAAAATGTTCTTGTAGTGTTTGTAAATGTATATGTAGTTTCAATGGCTCTCAACAGATGTCATTAGATTAACTAGTTTCCATGTCTCTCAACGGATTTCTATAGAATAGGTAGTTTTAAGTTATCTCAAAGGAATCTATTTTATAATTTAACGTTTTATTTAATATTTTGTAATTTTCAGTAGATTTCAACAATGCTTCTTTTTTAAAAAAACACATTGAAAAAATATTGCAAAATACGTGGATAATTATGTGTAATAGCAACATAACACTTATATTTTATTCAATGTTTTAATAATACAAATTTTTCATAAATCACTTTTTTAACCTTATACAGGTAATGTTCGTCGAAATGACGAACATCAAATTGCAAATCTACCCTCGTCACGTGTCATCTTAGTGGCCGCTAGACTAGACTAGTGTTTGATCAGTAAGTTCTTTTGGTTTTGAAACACCTTTTGACTAGTAATTTTCTTGGATGGTTAGTTCAATGGTTTTGGTGGTTTTAGTTCGGTTGTCTTCGTTGATTTGTATCTTTTCACCTAAGGACGTAAAAGAAAAAGTCAATTTCGAATTATGATTCTGTATTTAGGGTTGAAATTTTAATTTTATCTAATGAATGTGTTATTTTAGATATTTGTTTTAGTGCTCAAAACTTTAATAAAGATACGTTTTTGTTATTCTCATATTTTGTTTTTATTATATAAAGTGAAGATAATTTAATGATTTTAGGACCTCCCCCACCTCCCCCCACCCCTGTTACACATCGTCACATTTGTGAGACCCCCTCCCCCCTAATATGACGTCACATATTTTACAATTTTACATCTAAAAAAGCTTTGCGTTTTAATGATTTCACAGAGCTGATGAATTACCCCTTGTCACACAATGTCACAGTTCTCTACTCCCCTCACCCCCCGGTCCTTAAGGTGTGACGTAATTTATGGACGGCCCCTAAAATAGTACTTTTAAAAATGTTCGTCAATAAGTCAAATGGTAGCCTATTAACGTGCAATAACAACGTTAGCTATCCAGGCTTAGGCAAAGCCTTCATAATCGGATGACTAAAGACCACAATTCAAGATAACGTCTTGTATAATCCTTAAGATGTTCTTAAGGATTAGGTAATTCCGAATTAATTTGTCTCATAACAATAACCCAATGTATAAACCGTCTTAAATTAAAGTTGTAAATTTTAAAATCAAGAAAAGGTTTTCAGACAAAGAACCAACTTTATGAATGAAAATAAATTCTGGACAAAGGGAGCTTTTCCCTTGGCCACGCTTTCTAAAGAACTTTAACTCTTTCAATTTTTACTTGAGCAGAGTTTAAATGAATTCCGTGTTAATTTGAAGCGTTTCTTAGAGCATTGTCATCAGGCTGAAAGTATAATTTATAAATCCAAGAGCGAAGTTTCACAAGTAGTTAAAACACTTTTTCTTAATAGGAAAACCGTTTGTTGCGAATCTCAAAACGTTTATAATGCCGCATTTAAATGCGGAATTGAATGAATAATTAATTTCTTGACTGACCATTGTAAAAATATAAAAATGATAAATTTCACTGAAAACATAAATTTTTACCCATTTTTATTAATCTGGGAGAGGCAGACCGAAATGTTTGTAATGTTAAAAAACTTTTCAAAATAATGCTTTCTTCGAATTATTGGTATCCGATTTTACCGCTGAGAAATGGGGGACATCGATAGGACAACTACGAAGAATGTTCTTTTCAGAGTATACAATTTGCATTAGTCTTAGATTTAATTAAAACATCGTGTTATTATTTGCTCTTGTAGCCAATGCACTGGAGCGCCTTTCGCCACAATATGGCACTATTAAAAATACCTCCGATTGCTTTGCTGCCAATTTTGGCAACTTTTCCCTTATTTGTAAGTAATTAAGTAGAAGTTTACGATTTTATAATATATTTTTTTTATAAATCCTACGAATATGTGATAATCGTCAAAAGATAGGTTAATTCATTGGCTATATAGAACTATAGTCAGTTTGTATGTTTCCAAATTAAAATTCGGACTTATGATTTTTTTCAAAATGATTTTATTCAAAATGATCATCAAAAAATGTCGAGCAATCGGAGAAAAAAGTTTTAAATTGCGCTGTCGCTCCAGTGGGTATTCGTTAATATTTATGTAGTTTTAATGTCTCTCAACAGATGTCTTTAGATTACGTAGTTTCCATGTCTCTGAACAGATGCCGTTGGAATAGGTAGTTATATTTAGTTTTAAGGTATCTCAAAAGATGTCAGTAGTAGTACTACATTAGAGCCAAGCCTTGGTGCAAGGCAACCATTCAGAAACAAAATGATGTTGTAAGAAATGGCTTCAGTCATGTGTGGTGATAAGATTTTAATAGTCAGGTACTTACTAACCTTCCTCTCCACATACCCTTCCCCGACTGAGTTCCTTTAGCCTGATAATATGCCCAAAAGTGGGAATACCATTGTCCCACTGTTTTGGGTCATTTAGAACTCTTTGACGTTGGTATTAACATCAAGTTACGAAGAATAAAATAAAACCTTATATTTTCGTCAAAAAATATTTTTGCAGCATTTTTAACTTAGCATAATTTAAATAATCAATAACGGAGATGTCGGTTAACAGGGGTTAATAAAAAAAAAATCATTGTCATTTGGTTTTGGATTCGGCCGCATTCATTCTAAAAATCATACCTCCGACTAATACTGAAATATATAAACTTACTTAAATGTAATACCCCAGTTACCGTTATCAGCTATCTATAGTTTAACCGTGTATCCCATGTGTAAGTTTAAAAAATAAGGAATTTTGAAAGTTTCAAACATTTCTTATGCTTTATAGCAATACATAGACAACTCATCGAAACTCATGTATTTATATACACCCAAGCAAACATATTTTGATTTATATATAGTTTCCATTCAGAAATCATAAAAAAACTGTGCAAAATTCAATTTAAAATACTACACAGGTTAGATCATTTCATCGAACGCTCAACATTATAAACAAACTAGCTGACCCGACAAACGTTGTTCTGCCATACAAATTATTTTTAATGAATATTTTGTTTGTTACATAAAAAATAATGAATGTATTGTAAGTGTGTGGGGCTAGGATATGACAGAAAGAGGAATGGAGCGCTGTAGACGACGACCGCCGATAAAAACACCAACTGAAGTAGGAAAATTGAGTAAAAAAAATGAATGAATTTCGAAGAGCAATTGAGTGTACGATATTTTTTGTCAGTCCGTCTTTAGTCAACACAAATAAGCTCGATGGTTTACCCACGCGAGAACATGATGCCGAATAAAATAAAATGACTCGACGTTTCTCGTGAATGTCATGCACATGTGTGGATGAAAGTTCGATGAGGCGGACGTAGAGCCATCTGAAATTCAACAACGTTAATAATTTCGTACTGTTTAAAATACGAAAGACGGTAAAATTTGTTCACACAAAAATACTAAAATCGCCATAAAAAAATGGGAGGGTGGGGTTTTATTTTGGGGTTATACATATTTTTTGATACCAAATAATTTTTTTTTTTTTGATAGGGACACTAAAACTTTTTTTGTAAATATACTTTAAAACCAATTCTCATATATATCAAATACACATAAAAATTTTCATAAAAATCGGTCAAGCCGTTTCGTAGGAGTGCGATCACAAACACCATGACATGATATTTTTATGTAAAAGGGATAGAAAATAAATAAATAAAATAAAATTATGACTAATTTCATAAATATATTTGAAAAAAGAAATAGCATGTAAAAGCTATGTTTAAAACAATTTTAAAACACAAAAAGTTTTAACATTTGCCACTACGAGAATGAGTAACGAGATGGAAGCAAAGAGAGGGAGAGAGAAAGAGAAGGTTAAGGAGAGAATGGAAAAGGAGTGGCACCATGAACTAGTCCCGGGGCGAGGGACAGCTCAATTGAACATTTTGAGTTTTCAGTCCATTACCGGAACAAACAATCTTCAGGCATAATGCCTTGTACCGGCAGGCTACAGTAAATGTTCATTGAAGTTAAACGAAATAAAAATTGGCTCTTTCCATTTATTTTTGCCTCAGAATATTTTTGAAACTGCATTTTGTACAACTCAAACGCTTATTAGTGGGAACGAAAAGCAACAAAGCAATTATATTGGGATCACGATTTTCGTTTTTCAATCATGAAGTTACCTTTGACCGTTAATATTTATATGAGACATACAACGAAAAAATCGTTCCACTTTTATATGTCAAATTAGTCCGATTTTGCCTACAACACTCCCAACGCACCCAAAGCTTAAGATTAACGTATGCGTTAACGTAACGTAACCTGTTTCATACAAATCTTAATTTTGGATTTGAAATCAAAATACCCAACCAAATTGAAAAATTATTTTTGTAAACAAAAGGTTTTGTCAAATATCTAGTACGCATCTGAGCAACTTTATTTATTTTTGCTTTAAATTATAAGGTATAGCCCATTAGAGATTTTAATGTTCCATGATTTTAGAAGCAATTTGAGTAATTTCTCACCCATTTTATGCACCTTTTGATTAGAAAAATAATTTTTCAGTTTGGTTGGATATTTTGATCTCAAATTCAAAATTAAGATTTGTATAAAACGGCCGAAAAGGGCCACGCAAACGTTCCAATAAATTAATGCCGATAGACCGAAAACTACCAAATCCGGTCTAAGCGCACGGCCATTGTAAAGTCTAACAGCCTTACTTATAAATAAAACACATCCCAACCGCTAAACAGTGTTTTGGTCAAACATTTAATAAATACAGTACATTTCCTTATTCGAATTATTATTATTTAAATATTTCAACTTGCTTTAATTTCTGGAAACATATTTTTAATTATATCTAATATTTAATCACTGCCATCCAGGTGGAGGTCAACACTGCGCGTGCGTCATTGCATCCTTTTGCCGCTTCAGATCATGTTTTATGTTCATAATTTATATTCCAACGACCATCACTATTACATTCGTATAATATTTACAACTTATTTTTGATATTTTACGTCAGTTTTAGCCAATCACACAATAATTGCATTGGATATAATATTCACAAAGTTTTTTACTAAGGCTGTAAATGTTGCCATTCTTTAGACAGATTTATTCACTGAATTTAAATCGTTTAATTTAATCAGTAAAAACAAAAAAACAAGCTGAAAGAAACGCGAAACAAGAAGCATAGTGTTAGTAGATTTTTTATAATTGTGGGAACATTTCATGGTAAACGCATTTAACTTTGGCATTTTTCAATAATTATAAGAAAAGTCACTGTGCGTGCGGTGGAACCATCCTATTATTATTAATATTTATTTATTTATTTTATTTTTAATTTAATTAATATTCAATATAATATTATAAAGGCGAAAGTTTGTATGGATCTATGGATGTCTGGATGTATGCACGTTTGTTACTCTTTCACGCAAAAACTACGGAATGGATTTTAAAAAATTTTTCACTAATAGAGAGCTACATTATTTGCGAGTACTATAGGCTATATATATTGGTAAGCTCTAGCGTCATGAAATTATTTATTATACGTTTATTGTCCAGACGAAAGGCAAACTTTGGTAAGTAATTGTTTGACGTGCGCTGTCGTTTTGTTATTTGTTTAGGTTACTATAGAGATCCCTTTGATAATTATAATTTACTGCGCGTGTTTGATTGTTACGTTTTAATATGTGGCATGCGAGCTGTTTGAAAAATTAATGTAACGGGTATGGAGGGGGCTGGAAGAGGTGGGGGTGGGGGAGGGGTAGTGGCGCGTGCGAAGCCGGGGGCAAAAGCTAGTTTTAAATAAATGTAAAGAAAATAATACGCTTTTTTAGACCACTATTTTCATTGACGTATCCTTGGTCGAAGACTATTTAATTTAAAAATACGTACATGTTTCAGAGACTATTTAATTTAAAAATACGTACATGTTTCAGAAACAATGATTTCTTCATGAAAATACAAAGTTTTTTTTTACATTAAATCCACACAGGAGGCCCTGAGGAAAATAACTTCCCTCAGGGCCTATGTTATCTTGGAAGATGCTATGTGGAGGGTCTTTTTGAGGAAAGGAAGAAGTGAAGAGACCCATGTTGTAGGAGGGAGAAAACACAGAGGCCAACAAATCGTTCCACAGCCGAGCCGTTGAACTCAAGAACGAGTCATAGAAATGACCCGTTCTCATGTGACTAATGTCAACCGTGTACAAATGTTGGGCGCGTGTTTGGCGTGTTTCCCGACTATGCCACCGGTGCCGAGGGGATCAATGACGCTAGTTCCTCGGAGCACCTTCCATTATAATACCGGTAGAAAAAAGACAGCATTCCCACCTGACGCCTGTGCTCTAAAGATTGCAGTCCATCTGTTAAGATGGGAGAATCTATCAAACGGACCGCCCGTTTCTGCACAGAGTCAAGGGTTTTTTTTAGGTATTTTGGAGCTCCAGACCAGAGGTTATTTATTATTATATACAGACTAGATTTTCATTTCGATCCCTTTTAGAAGTTATCAAACATGATTGGGTCTTTGAAACATTAAATTCTACGAGGTTATTCTTACCCCAAGAGAAAACACTCTCGAGGTAACCGTCCATTCTTTGTTTCAAAGCCCTCTGAGCTATTGGAGTTTGTGTGCCCTTTGGGGGCTTGTCAAACAAAAAGCTATCATGGACTGTACTGTCATCCGCGTAACAATGAATTGGTGCACATGTCAAGAGGTCATTGATGTGCAAAACAAAAAAGGTACTATAGAAGTACTAGGAAGATACTTTGTTTCCTTAAGAAATCATTGGTTCTGGTCTCTCTCTGGTTTCAATCCTGGGATTGGTTTGCAGCAATTTTCTAACATTTAGATAAATCTTTTTAAAATATTGTTTTAAACTATGTTTATCTTTGAATTTCTTAATATTTTCACAACCTCGTTTTTCGTTATATCTCAACGAAGAGCGAAGGATTTCACTAAGTTCAAGATCGACTAGAGTACACGCCTGGGCGTACGATGGATTTTGAGGTGTCATGATCAAGTCAGTGCCATCGAGCAACGAAAGTTTACTAACGGCAGCGATTGTTGTTGATACTCGTTATTACTGCTGATTTGTGTGTTGTTTTACGGCATACATAAACAGAGTGATTAAAATATTTTAATCGGTGAAGTTTACTCATTATGCCGCGTACTAAGTCGGCTTGACTATGTGAAGTGAAGTTGACTAAATAAACGTGTTTGAAATATTTTTGCAGGTAGGTAATTTACAATGAACAAAAAAAAATACGAGTGCAGTTAACACGCGGTAGAAGCGAAACTTTACCAAAACAATCGCAATTTATGAAGAACCAAGGAGCCCTAAAAAGTGAGGTCCTAATCAAAGCGCAGTGAGCAGGCCAATAAGCGTAGTTTCCGTGTAATATCTCAACCAATAGGAGCCTAGATAGGAGTATAATGCTTCGCAGGTGTTGTACGAGTTATTTCCGTTTCATCCGAATTCCGAATCGCTAACGGGACTAAGGAAGTTTCACTTCAAAAATATTTCAATTTAAAAAAGTATATCGTTTTAAGATAGTAAGTAGATATAAATTTTAAATACTTGGTATACGAGGCATATTTATTTATTTATTTATTTATTTATTTTCGGGAAATCGACAGTTTACATTTTTACAGTTTGTACATGTTTGTATAGCCAAAATAAAACCAATTATGGATTTCCTCCATGTGACTTTTCCTCTGATTAACAGCATAATAAAAAAAATTAAATAATAAATTTATAATAAAGCAGTATGAGATCAAAAATTTTATAAAACAAAAGATTAAGTATCCAGAAAGTAAGTGTACTGTGACCATAACGGGCGGAGGTTTTTAGTTTTTTGAGGGTTGGCAACACTTAATGGTACAGGGGGCCTCTTGACCAGAAAGAGCATCGCAGGAACATTGTTGTACGTAAACTCACGTTTTAGTGTCCAGTGGCGTGAAAGTTGTCGGCAAAAAATCCCGCCAAGTGCTGTGATCTGCTTTTTACTCACGGAAGAAATAACACCTACAAGATAAAAAGGTGAAGATTTCTGAGCTCTATTGTTACTGAAGATGAAAGTGGGTGACTCATTACATGCCTGGAAAAAAAACAGACGTCAAAGTGGCGTCACACCAATTCCCCATCTGTGAAAAAATTTAAAACCACAATTTCGGGCAAAAAAAATCATGTCCTCAGTGTTTTAGGACCGAAAAGACATCATTTTGTTCAAATTTCGGCCTCAGATTGAGATCATCAATGCACAACAATATTCTGTACCCTAAAAAAACTCAAAAGGAGCATTCAAAACAAAAGGAGGGGAATGCTGACCAGAGAAGTTTGCCTTTTTCACGAAAACGTCCGACCTCACAAAGCCTTAGCCACCAATAAGATCATGGACTCATTTGATTGGGATGTTTTGAACCACTCGCCGTAATCCCCTGGCTTGGCGTCTTCAGATTATCATCTTTTCACCTTCCTAAAGGCATGTATGGATGAAAATAAATTTTCAACCGACGAGCAGGTGCAGAAAGTGGCCCTGAAGAGGGGGAAGGAGCTGGCGGGAGAATTCTTCGAGAAGGGCAAAAGAAACTTGTGCCACGGCTCACCACATGCATCGAACGGGTTAACAATTATTTGGAAAAATAGTCAACAAGTGTATCAACAATATCCTTTATTTTTTTTTTCTTATACACTTAAGTAAAAAATTGTGGACGGCGAAATCCATCCAAAAATCGATTAGCTTGTTCAACTACCACACAATAGTACTACTTACATATTTTTCACAAATGTACGTGCTATTAAATTATTATACTGGATTTACAATCATTTACAATCGTTGAGAATAAAATTGAAATTCATCTGTATTATTCTGAACTAGTTGAATGTTTCCAGCAGATTACTAGTAAAAAACTCTTTTTTTTTACTCGATCGGTTGAAATTAATTTACTATCTACCTACTAACTGCACTGTTCAGATCATAAAATTTTAATTATTTCTCTCTGTAACAAGTTGATCATCCATGCATTGTCATCAATAATACTTCAATAAACGCCGATTTATTGGCACTGATACTGAAATGAAAAGGGATACATTTTTAATTTCTACCGTTTTAATGATTATCATATTTATATCCAACTGACATATTTATCTGTTTGGTGTATTCCTGAAAAACAATTTACGAAAGTCGACATTTAATTTAGCAACCAAAATGCTGAATAAAACCAATCGCAGTGGCTCAATTCGCAAATCGCGCTTTCTGAGACCCTAATGCTTGGAATTAATTCCCATATGAACTAAGATGCCTCGAAAGCCCTACTGATTTCATAGCAAAACTTATAACCCCCTTCTTCAGTATAAACACATATTCGTATTTTAGGAGCACCCTGGTACTTACGTTTTGGAGAATCTTTTTCGATTATTTTGAAAAATTAACTTGTGCAAATATTTAAAAAAAAAAGATGTACCTTGAAATGAAGCTTTCAGCATTTTTCTCCTGTTATTTTGAACGCCAAGTTGTCAAAATTTCATCAAGAAATATTAGAGTGCAGTTTTAATGGGTGGAAAAGAGGGATGGGTGGTTTTACAAATTCTCATGTACACAATGACTTTTATCTAGTTTTAAAGGTCAAGTGTACAAAATTTCATCAAATATGAATAAATCCGTAGATTTGTATAAAACGCTGATCCATATTGCCTATATCTCGTACAGTACTCAGAATACTCGTAAACACCACGAAATCTATTATAATGAAGAAAGACGTATAGTAAATTAAAAAAATGTTTAATTAAATGAAGACAATATTAGCGAAACTCGAATTTATCCAGAAACTATCTAGATAGCATTTAGTTCAGGTTTGAATCTTGCAATCATGTATAAAGATAGCAACCAATAATATGTGCGTTAAGAAAATGAAGATAATGTTGGTAGTTCTTAGTCGAAGTATAATACAGTTAAAAAGTGAGCGAATTGGATATAGACACAATAGCTCAATTGGTAGAGCTGTTGCCATATAACCAGAAGGTCCTGGGTTCGAGTCCCAGAGGTGCCAATATCTTTTTCTGATTTTTCTGATTCCGGAGTTTCGCTAATATTGTCTTCATTTAGTTAAATATTATAATTTGTGGTTTTACCCATAAAGTAAAAAAAAAGTTAAGTAATGTTTTCTGGCTGACTAGTAGGATATTTAAAAAAATACATCTATTGTACTGGACCTTTATCCACCGGTGTTATTTTATAGCATATTTAATATGTTACAGAGACGTGTAAATAATATTTGATTTATGGTGAGCATTCGAAGATGGCTTTCTTCATTCCAGATTCCAGAGCTACTGCACGAGTTTTTACACCGGCGAACTATGGACAAGATAATCACAAGGCGTCATGAACACACTTCGAGTACAATACAATAACGCATATTGGGCGCTATTCGGCCTACCTTGGCGATGCAGTGCCTCGCAGATGTTCGCAGAAGGAAGGGTACATGGGTTCACCGCTTTGATGCGCCACAGAATAGCCGGGGTGAGACAGCGCTACCAAAGATCGGAGAACACTCTCGTCCAGGCCGTGGTCCAGTGGCAGGGCGCGTCTCTTCACCAAACATGGAGAATTCATCTGAAGCCCCCGTAGTAGATATACAAGTACTAAATATGTGTATATATGTTTCCTTTTAAATCTTTTTACATTATTTTATTTTTTCTTTTTATAGTATGTAAATCCATTTTATGTAATGTATACTTTTTTATAGCAGACAGAGTATTGCACCCACCGCTCTGTTCGGCTGAAATAAATAACTTATTATTATTATTAAATTCAAAGCCTAGTATTTGGAGATGTCTGAATAATTAACTGGACGATCGATATATACAGATAAAGATAGATTCAATTTATAATAAAGACAAGGTAATATGACGGGAAAAATAAAAATATTTTACAGAAAAAAAGTCCCAAAAAACTATTTTTAAGTAGTTTTTCTATGGGTGCTTTTACTTTGAAGATATAAATAAATTTATTTAATTTTTTTTAAAACTTTATGAGTAAAATCTCAAATTATAATATTTAATTAAATGTAGACAATATTAGCGAAACTCAATCGAAAATCTGAGACAGAAAAATCAGAAAAGATATTGGCTCCGCTGGGACACGAACGCAGGACCCTTTGCTTACATGGCAAGAACTCTACCGATTGAGCTACGGAACCCATATGAAATTCGGTCACTTTTAACCGTATCATACTTCGACTAAGAACTACCAACAATATCTTCATTTTCTTAACGCACATATTATTGGCTGCTATCTTTATATATGATTGCAAGATTCAACTCGAACTAAATGCAATCTAGATAGTGTCTGGATAAATTATTTATCCATTTTATTTTTAATACGCGACATCTATTGACTTTTTCTGCAAGTCTAGGATGAATATTTATTTTAATATTTTTTTTAAACTTTATGTGTAAAATCTTAAATTATAATATTTAATTAAATGAAGACAATATTAGCGAAACTCAATCGAAAATCTGAGACAGAAAAATCAGAAAAGATATTGGCTCCGCTGGGACACGAACCCAGGAGTGAGGGAGGAGGACATGTCCCAGATCGAAAATCTGAGACAGAAAAATCAGAAAAGATATTGGCTCCGCTGGGACACGAACCCAGGAGTGAGGGAGGAGGACATGTCCCAGCGGAGCCAATGTCTTTTCTGATTTTTCTGTCTCAGATTTTCGATTGAGTTTCGCTAATATTGTCTTCATTTAATTAGTTATAAATAAACTTATTTTAATTTATTATGCAGTTAGAATCGTCTGATACAAATTATTTCTTTCGGTGAGCCAATCCTTCAACATAATATTAGTTTTACAATTTTATTTAAGCATTTAGGTATCATGTAGTCCAGCATTCTTTGTCCATATTTGTTTAAATAATACTTAGGTACAATTTGTCCTTCATTTAACGTAAAACGAGTATTTTAAGTGTGGCCCAGTTTATTTATGTATATAGGGCTATTCATATGCTGACATATAATTTTATACCACAGAATTGCTCTTAATGGGAGAATTTTGAGATTCTGGTAAAAGTACGGAACATTATGCCTTTGTTCATATAAACTTTTATGAGCTAATAATTTAACTAATGAAGTTTGAACTGATTGAATATGATTTGCCTTTGTTTTACAGGAAAGTCCCCAAGCTGTAATTCCATACCTTACAATAGATTAAGCTACTTTGATAAATAAATTATTCGAAGTGTGCATATTGGAACATAGTTATTAGTAATTGTTTGGCAAATGATTTCGGAAATGAAATCTTAGCCTCGCAAAAAAGTACTAATTATTATCGAAGGTACTGATCATTTTTAAAGAAAGTTCCTAGTATTCACGTCAAATACAGGCTCCGTGGGTATCTGGTTTGAGGGTGTAGTAACTATCAATTTATTGGAATGAAATCATTTCTTCTTGTAAACATGTCTGTAAAATTTACTACAGGAAATTCGAATCTACAGCAATAATTAAATATAGTATAACACGTTTAATAAACAATTTTAACGAATCGATGGAGAAAATATTTTTCAGGATAATTCCCAACATACCACCTTTAATCACGCTACGAACTATGAGGCCATTAAAAATCCTTTGATAGTAATATTTTAAATAATAATATATTCCATTCATATTAGAGACTGTGGCGGCCTTTGTGCTCTTTGACCAAAGCCATCAGTCCGCTGAACCGATGCATAGCTTTTTAAACATTTACCTGATACTCTAAGAGACTTACTATTTTGTGGTAACTATTTTGGCTTTGTGGTCTTGTGGACCGCTTATTTGCATTTCATTTCACTGCGTAGTCTTGTGTGACTTTGTGTGCGGTACTAAAAGGGTATCCTTGTCATTGAAAAAGGAAAAACTGCATATTTATCCACTACCTAAGAAATGAATATTAACAGCTTTCCCAACTTAATTAACTAACTAACCATCACGCCGTTTCCCCGCAATGGTAGGCAGAGAGGACGAACTGCTAAACAACTCGATCTTGGCGCACACATTGCCTTATTCCTTGCCTGATTCACATCGTCTCATACATGCTTTTCTATTATTCCGACTCTTCACATTGCCCGACTCAAGTATTTGATTCACTTGGTGGTGCCAAGTCTTCCTTGGGCGTCCCCGACTTCTTCTACCATTCACATTTGCGTCATATTTTCTCCTTACACTCCTTTCCTCGTTCATTCGCTCTACATGCCCAAACCATCTGAGCGTCCCTATCTTAGTCTTACTCATTACGCTTACATCGGCGATGCATTCTTTGCAGATCTCCACATATCTCACACGATCGTACATGGGTTTACCACATATATGCCTCAGAGATCTCATTTCTACAGCATTCAGTCTACTTTCATCCTTCCTCTACCAGTTCCATGCCTCACTGCCATACATATCAGGGTAGGTACCAGCACTCCATTATGAACGGCTAACTTCGCTTCTTTGGACAGTTTTTTGTTGGCGCCAACGGCGTTCACTTCTCCATTAACATAGTTGCCTGCATTTACCTTTCTTTCGATATCTCTATCAGCCTTCCCATCTCTCGTAAACGTACTTCCCAAGTACACAAAATCATCCACCTGCTCCAAATACTCATCATTCACAACTATGTTGCACATTGTTTTCATAGGAGGACCTTAAGAAAATGTTCTCTGAATCGCTGGCTACCATCAAAAGTCTGCAAGCAGAAAACACCAAGCTTCACGCAGAAATGCGTGATCTTAACACGCGCGTATCGCATATGGAACAGTTAGCCAGAGAGAATAACCTTGAAATTCAGTGTGTACCTGAGAATAGATCTAGAACTTGGTATCTATTGTCAAACAACTTGGTACCGTAATTTCCCGCCCGATTGCTGAGTCTGAAATACTTAACCTTCATCGGGTCCCTAAGGTCAAACCTGAATCCAACCGACCCAAGTCAATAATAGTAAAGCTCCCAAGCGTGAGAATAAAGAATGAAGTCCTGGCTGCAGTTGCCAATTATAACAAAAAAAAAACAAAATGAATAAACTAAACTCGGAACACCTTGGCATCGACGGCGCGAAGTCACCAATTTACATCAGCGAACACCTCTCCCCCGCTAATAAAGTCCTGCACGCAGCTACAAGGATAAAAGCCAAGGAAACTAATCATAAATACGTATGGATACGTAATGGTCGCATCCTAGTACGTAAAGATGACAACTCTGCGCGCGTGGTGTGGATCCGTGATCATAACTCCCTGGTTTCTCTCACCTGATTTTCTTCCACAAGTTAGTTGATTTTCTAGAACTCACTTCTCTGCTTTGTTTTTTACCCTTATATAATGTTTAATATTTATTATCAAAATGTAACCGGACTGCGTTCCAAAACCAATATATTCTACTTAAATATGACTAATAATGATTATGATATCATTATGATAACTGAATCATGGCTCGTGGAAAGCATTGCCGCTGAGGAATTATTTGATAATCGTTATGTAGTATTTAGAAGAGATCGTATAGATAATAAAAGAGGAGGGGGTGTGATTATTGCGTTTAAGAAATACCTGACAGTTGTAGAGCGGAAAGATTGGCAATCGACAGCTGAGGACCTGTGGGTGACTCTTATAACTAAAAATTCTAAAAGGATCAATTTGTGTTGTGTTTATATTCAATCACACACGTAACGTTTATGAATTTATGGACACACTTTGTGATCTTCCGGCTCTTCATCACGATGATAATTTTCTTATAGCGGGAGATTTTAATCTACCTCAAATAGACTGGTCTATTAGTAACGAAAATAGTATGAAAATAATAAATAGTCACCACTCAGAAATAATTTCCAAAATCTCTGACACTCTGTGTTTTACTGATCTTTCACAATATTGTACTTTTCCGAACAACAGGCACAAATTTTTAGATCTTGTTTTTAGTTCTTTTCCTGTTATCGTAGCACACACCTCTCAACATCTAATACCTGAATGTAAACATCACAATTCAATCACTATTAATATGAATATAGAGTTAGACATACCCATGGTAAATAACACTAGAACCATTAATCTCTTTAAAAAAGCTAATTACGAAATCATAAACAATATCCTCAGCAATGTCGATTGGGATGTAGAATTTTTAAACTTATCTACCAATAAAGCTATTAACCGTTTTTATGATATTTTACATGAAATTATTCAAATTTACGTTCCATCTAAAAAAGTTCAGGTCAATAACTCATATCCTTATTGGTATAGCCCGGCTTTAATAAAATTAACTAAGGAAAAATACAAGGTATTTAAAATGTGGAAAAAATGGTCAAATCCTTTGGATTATCAAGAATTCTGTGTTCTGCGAACGAGACAAAAAAAATGTCTAATGAATGTCATAGACAATTTATAA
This sequence comes from Limnephilus marmoratus, assembly GCA_917880885.1. Taxonomy (NCBI): domain Eukaryota; kingdom Metazoa; phylum Arthropoda; class Insecta; order Trichoptera; family Limnephilidae; genus Limnephilus; species Limnephilus marmoratus. The sequence continues at coordinate 4,528,119 of OU862923.1, forward strand.
CAAATGCTGAACTCAAAATATCTCATGACCCAAAGAATTTCTGGTCTTATGTTAAAAGTAAAAGAAATAGTTCAGGGTTACCCAATACTATGAAACTAGAGAATACAACTGCTAACAATCCTTTAGATATATGTAACATGTTTTCGAAACACTTCGCCTCTACTTATAATTATAATGTAACTCCCAAAACATCAACTAATATTCCACAAGCAAACAATGGTATAAACATTTGTTCTATTTCAGTTTCCAAGGAAAAAATAGAAAAAATAATTAATAACATCTCTCGGTCATTGGGCGAAGGTTTCGATAAAATACCATCTCATTTTATAAAAATGTGCGTCAAAGAAATATCGATGCCTCTAGTACTGCTTTTTCAATTATCTTTGAAAGAAGGCGTCTTTCCAGACCAATGGAAATGTGCGCTCATTACGCCAGTATTCAAATCTGGGTCTAAAAACGACGCTAAGAACTATCGTCCAATTTCAAAATTACCAATTTTTAGTAAGATCCTTGAAAAAATTGTTCATGAGCAACTTTATGACTGTGTTCAATCTGTAATAACTGAGAATCAACATGGCTTTATGAAAAAAAGATCAACTGTATCCAATCTTGCTGTATTTACTGAATTTATTTCTAAATCAATGGATAAACGAATCCAAGTTGACGCAGTGTATACAGATTTCTCCAAGGCATTTGACAGAATCGACCATAGTCTACTCTTGTCAAAACTATTAGCTTTAGGAATACATGGTGATTTGTACCGATGGCTAGTCTCCTATCTTGACAAACGTTCCCAGATAATAGCAGTGAATGGTTTTTATTCTGAAATTATCAATGTACCTTCAGGTGTCCCACAAGGGTCTCATCTGGGACCATTGCTTTTCACTATATTTATCAATGACATTGTAAAATGCTTTAAGCACTCTAAAGTTTTGCTCTTTGCTGATGACATGAAAATATTTATTTCTATCAACTCTATTTTTGACTGCTATAAACTTCAAGAAGATCTTAATAGACTTAATATTTATTGCACTGCCAACTATCTCCACTTGAATAGCGACAAATGTTACGTTATTACCTTTACAAAAAAACAAAAAACAATCGAACATGATTATCATATTACAAACAGTCAAGCACTTAAAAAAATCAATCAAATTCGAGACCTCGGTGTTCTTATTGACAATAAACTTTCTTTTAAGGCACATGTGGATACTATTGTTAAGAAATCCATGAGCATGTTAGGATTTTTATTCCGTATTGGAAAAGAGTTCACCAATATCCAAACCCTCAAAATATTATATTACTCCTTCGTTCGTAGTCATCTTGAATATGCTTCTCATGTATGGAATCCGCTGTATAATATACACACAAAGCGCATAGAAGCTGTACAAAGAAAATTTGTACATCACTTGAACTTTAAGAGACATGTGCGTCATTATGACATAGACAGCTCTATAAAACACTATGGACTTAAAACTCTAAGAAGTAGGAGAGACATCGCGGATATGACTTACTTATACAAAGTCTTGAGTGGTCATATTGACTGTCCAGCTCTTTTGTCATCAATTGATATTAGAATCCCGAGTAAGAAAACTAGAGACAAGTCATTGTTTCATATCGAAAGTGCTTCAACCAGTCTCAGGCAAAATTCTTTCCTATTAAGAACATGCAATCTTTATAACAAAAAATGTATCGATACCGATATTTTTTCTTGCACTTTAACCACTTTTAGACAAATACTTAATGGAGCCTTATAATTACCCATCAATTAACAAATAACTTAATTCATTGTAACGAAATTGATACCGTAATTTCTTATGTATTCTTTGTATTGAATTTTTTTATGTATTTTTATACTGAAAGTTTAAAAGAATGTATATATGTGTATGTATGTGTACATTTATATATTACTTTTCCACCTTACACTTTTAAACACGTCCGGTGTTTTTCAGTTTTTTTTAAATTTATTTTGTAATTATCTTATTTAAAAATACTTATTCAATCTAACATAAAACTGGAACACTTTATTTTAATATTTTACTTTCATTTCCCTTTTATTTTTCTTTTCCTTATATTTTTATATATATATTTACATATAACGCTTTCGACATTACGTCTGGTGTTTTTCAATTTTCATTATTATTATAATATATGTTTATACATTTAGTTATTTTTCTACTCTGTTTTTTATCTTATCTTATCTTGTCTGTATCTTTATCTTTATATACTAGACAGTATAGCTAGGTTATCCCTAGACATATCTAGTTCCTAACTATATATTATTAAGCTAAACAAAAAAAAAACTTTATAATTATAGACTTTTTAATTATTATTGGTGCATGATGTGAACATTCGTTATTGGGTTTATAACCTAATTATTGTAATTTGTGATTTTTTAATGCATGTAAAGTTATAAACCTGTAAATGTTCCTAATAAAGAAAATAAAAAAATAAAATAAAATACTCTCTCTTTCAAATAGAATGACTTTAGACTTACTTAATTCATCATAAACTCATTCTTCAAACATACTTCGTTCACCCTGAGAGACTGTAGATCTTCCATACTGTTAGAAATCAGGATAATATGAAAGTAGGGACTATTGAAGAAGGTACGATTCTAAAACTCATTCCAAGATCGTGCTTTCGAGAAAGCGGGTCATAAAGCTAGAACTGAACTGATAAAACACTCGAAGCTTGATTCTAAAGAAAGTCAAATCTTTGAATAAATAATTATCTTCAAAACTTTGAAGAGCCAGCCAGCACCTGAATTATTTGATGCTCTCAGCTCACAATGATATTTATAGAATTTTTTAACAGCTCTGTGGCCTATGATGAAAATAACTTTCAAGCTGAAAATAGTGGTAATGATTTGACATTTTCAAAAAGAAGAAATTCGAAATAATTAGCGATGCAACGATATATTTAAATATATGATGCCAAAATTCTCACAATCGAAGGATTTTGCTGCTTCAGTTATATAAAAAAAGATTTCTTCTTTATTAAGAAAGAAAAATTAAATTTATGTGGAAAATCGTAGTTTTTCAGAAAATAAAAAGCAATGTGTAATGATATCTCAAGTTCGTCGTCTGGAGTTTAATATGATAAATTATAAGCTAACGACTGGAGCGCTTTTTGCCATAATATGGCACTATTTAAAATACCTCGGATTGCTTTCCTGCCAATTTTGGCACATTTACCCTTATTTGTAAGTAATTAAGTGGAAGTTTCCGATTTTATATATATATACAGGGTGTCCGGGGGTAAAGTGCATTAACTTCGGGAGGTGATTCTACATGATAGTATAAGTAAAAAAGATAAATAACTTTTTTCAAAATTCCAACTTTTAGGGGTAGTTTTATGGTAAAAAGATAAAATTAGACCGGCGTGCGGGGCCAGCTTTATTATTTTCCACTGTTACGATACAGCCCAATCACCACCATACAACGTTGCCACGATCGGGCCCGGCAGGCTCTCGGCAAGTAAGATCGTATCTCACACTAAGGATTTTTAGTAGGTAGGTCTTTTTGTATGGAAAAAAAAAAGTTGGAATTTCGAAAAAAGTTGTTTATCTTTTTTACTTCTACCATCATGTAGAATCACCTCCCGAAGTTAATGCACTTAACCCCCGGACACCATGTATATATTTATAAATCCTAAGAATATGTGATAATCGACCAAAGATAGGTGAATTCATTGGCTATATAGAACTATAATCAGTTTGTATGACTTCATATTAAAATTCGGGGGTATGATTTTTTTAATGTGGGCGGAAAATATTCTAAATGCTCACCAAAAAATCTTGAGCAATCGGAGAAAAATGTTTTAAATTGCGCTGTCGTTCCAGTGGCGCTAAACTACAGATCGTCGACGTGAGTTTAATGATTAATATTAATCTAAACTATGTACATGTTCGTCAACATGATAAATTATAAGCTAAACTACACGTTGTTTATTGACAGGTCGAAATTTCCAGAACGAAAACGTTGGAACCAAAAGCGCACTGTGTTTTCTTTTGCGGCACCGTCGCCATACACATCATTAATCCTTCGAGCCGTTTCTGCAGCACTGGTGCTACGATGGAACTCGTACTCGTAAATAACGCGATATTTCAAGTTTTCCATTTTGTAAACTAAGTGACGCAAAGAAAAAAAAAACAATTAACGAAAAAACAAATGATTATAATTTTCGAAACACAAATACATGAGTGAATAGCTGTATAAATTTGAATTTGGAATTCCTAAACAAAGAGAAGATATTTGAGATCAAAGATGCCAGTACGGCAGACCGCCAATTTCATACAAACTACATGTTTGTCGGCGTGAGTTTAAAATGATAAATAATCAGTTAAACCACATGTTTGTCGAGATGATTTTAAAATGATAAATAATGACCTACACAACAAGTTAGTCGGCTTGAGTTTAAAATTATAAATAACTAGCAGACCCGGCCACACGTTGCTGTGGCTAACGAAACACAACGCCATTACCCAACCATTATAAAATCCACACCAGCCGCTTGTCAGCTGCCCGCTGCCTGAATTGAATATTTTAATTTCTCGACTTTTCTCTACTATAATAAGCATATATTATAGATATAAACCTTCCTCATGAATCACTCTATCTATTGGTGAAAACCGCATGAAAATCCGTTGCGTAGTTTAAAAGATCTATGCGCACATACATTTTGAGTCACTTCATTTTATACTATGTAATGATGATAATAAGCTAAACTACACAATTGACGACATTAGTTTAAAATGATAAACAATAAACTAAACTACATATTCGTCGGCATGAGTTTAAAATAATAAAAAACTAGCTAAACTACAGGTTAGACGGCTTGACTTTAAATTGATAAATAAAAAGCTAAACTACATGTTTGTCGGCGTGAGTTTAAAATGCTAAATAATAAACTACACTACATGATCGTCGCCATGAGCTTAAATAATAAATAGTTTACTATGCATTTAAAGTAATAATATTAAGTTAAACTTTTTGTAATATATCTGTAAAAGTTGGAATGGCACCCTATCTACTCCCAGCTTTTCACATAGTATTATTACGAGTATATTATCATTGCCGAATGCGAAAATGATTTTATTCCCGATATCGGTCGTTTACCTGGGAGCTTTAGAGAGGGAATTTAGAACAAACTCGCGAATACCGGTCATATATCATCCCCTCGTGGACCTACCCTTCACCTTCCCCCTCACCTATGATGAATTATTATCCTCCAATATATTCCTAAGTAAAAATGATAACCAGGTGACATCCGGGCAATTTGGAACACCTGCGAAGCGTAATAATTCGTTCGGAGCCCCGAGGATAAAATGCCAGGCACCCTTTTAAAAAAGAGATAATTTATTCGATCCACATCATTCTTTTCACATTGAAAAAATCGGAACGTTTTTACGGCGTGCCGTGAATTTGAGAGACAACTTGAACGGGTGGGATTATGTCATTTATCAAACGCGCTAAGCTGGGGAATGTAATTTTTAATGAAATGAATGACGTCACATTTTAACCAAGATTTAAAATCATATTTTGTTTAACGTGAGGTTAAAAAGTCTGGTTTTTAGACTTCAAATGATTAAAAGCATTATTTATTATTAGTACAGTATTATTTATTATTAGTATAACCACATTAAAAATTATTACAGACCATTGACGTCAGAAGAGATAGACTTGCCTTAACATGAAATCCGTGTTTCATTTCGATGAGCTGGAGACAAACCACGTGACCAAATTTTTGGCACTTTGACGGTTTGAGAATGCTTTGAATAATCTGCGACGTCACCCGTACGTCAAACGCCGAAGAGCGGACATTAAAATAACCAGACCCTGTGCAAAAAAAGTAAAGTTCACAATGTTAGCAAAGTAAGCCAACAGCTAGCAGCACAATCCATTTCGGGACTTCTGCGCAGGCTCAGTAAAAAACAAAAAAAGAGGTTTTGCTGAAAACCAGCTGCATTCTAGGAAAAATCCTGAACTTATAGTGAGCAGAAATTTTTGTCAATAGAATCAATGATAAAAAAACAAAATGCATAAATTGTAAAATCTGTTGACGAATAAATGTTTTTATTTCTTTATTATTAAAAATGGTTAAAAACGAACCGCCTTAAAATTGGGTTGCGTAGTGACGTAAAAAAATTGTGAGATTAGTAAATTATAATACATTTGTAAGAGAGTCTCGATATTTTGTTACATAAAAAATGCAACAAAATATTGAGTTATGGAAACAAGCCCAAATTTTTGTTAACCCGATTTTTTATTTGTAGATAAGTTTTTTTACGCAGCCAGCAATTTGCGCACCCTTGTAAAACGAATTAGTTATTTGTAAGCAGATATTTTTTTCGTGAGCTACGTGGCGATATTACAATGCGAGCTGCCTGAATAATGGCAGATTCATTTATTGAAAAATGACTGAGAGGGACTCCCAACTTGGTTTATTCCCCTTTCCCTATGTGAGCAGCTCTGTCTCTTCCTTACTCTGTGGTACAGACTTACAACTATATTTATGTGTGTACAAAGAAGGCCAAGAGACCATCGACCAAGTTAACCCAATATGTACCTATTAACAATAGCGACGCCCCCAAATGTACAGACAAGCGTGATCGGTGGTTTTTTTTTTTACATTAGCTACACACAGGAGGCCCTGAGGAAAAAAATTTCCCTCAGGGCCTATGTCATCTTTGGGGACGCTGTGTAGAGGGTTTTTTTAAGGAAAATAAGGAGAGGAGAGTTCTGGGAAGGAAAAGGGTTTAAGGGTGGGTAGGAATCTGGAGTTCAGTGTGTCCTGGTCATCCGCCTCCAAGACCTAGACAAACCTCACCCCATGAACCCGGGCACTCCTGCTAAATCACCAAACGTAGCAAACCACTTGGGGTGACCTATGGCAAAGGTTTTAGTTATCCAATAAAGGTTCCCGGGGCGGCGGTACCCATTCCCGCCTCCCAAATCGAAACTGCTGGCCACTATCCATTTTGAACTTCATTTCTTAAAAACCTGGTTTCTTATTGAGTCCTTCATAAACTAATATAGAACAACCAACCAATATCTCCCTTTTATTACAACAGTAAAAATTATATGTTATTTCAATGATATGGCGTAGAGATGCCTCTAAAAATTCTAGATAGAAAAACATTTCAAATTTCACGACGACAGAGCTAACTGCATACAAGTTTTTAGATCGACTAACAAGCAGATTGAATGTTTTGTCATGGCAATTATTTATTTCACTATAAAAATAATTATTAGTAGTTTAAAAAAAAAATTAACAAACTTAACAAATGCTTTTTTATTCTTGGAGTTAACTAATAGATTCTATAAACAAATGTATTCCACAGCAAATAAAATTTCTAACACTCAACATTCCACATACTCTACACAAAGCAGCTTGTGGATTTCTCATAAAAGCCTTCAAATTCTAGCCACGAAAGACCGATATTTTCAACTTATTGAAAACATTCCGGTAACAGAAAACGATAAAAATAATTATCACTTCCTCGCCAAAAATATTTGCTATAAAAATGTTTAAAGCATTATTTGGATTGAGATAAAATATAAAATTTTGGTACAGAGTAACAATATGTAGGACAGGAACGAATTTGGGAATATTTATCGGGAAAATGCCAAAGGGAACGTGAGTAACATACTTATAATGACCGGAACGTTGGGAATTCAAGATGTAGCACGGGGAAAGACATTATAAAATAATGTAGAAATATCCTTAATACGATATATTCAAGGCCTTAAGTAGTAGAAGTCACATAATATAATATATTCAAGCAAAGTGGTCAATGTACACAGTGTCAATCTTAAAAAAGTGTTACAATTTAAGAATTTCGTTAATACTATTTTTTTTAAATCACACCAAACAGGAAGCCCTGAGGAAAATGCAATTCCCCTCAGGGCCTGTGTCATCTTTGAGGGCATTTTTAGTAAAGGAAGGAGAGGTAGTTCTGATAACAAAAAGGTTATGATGGATGAGGGTCAATGTGGCAGGAGTGACAGACATACGGATGATGATGTCAAAGTTTTTAGGGATATCGATTATTTTAGGGATATATATTTGTGTATTGCAAATGGAACTACAAATGTTTTATCGCTATTTAATGATAGTAAATTTACGTCGAAGAAATTCTTAAGAATATTTATGTCTTCGGTGGCTTTAAATTTTATGTTTTCCCAAGTTTTTCGCTAATTATTAGTACCGTATCATCGGCATATGAAGTAATTTGGCCATGTAGTGTTTGAAAAAAAATGTCATTAACATATATGGTGAAAAGGATTGGTCCGATTACTGTACCTCGCGGGATTCCAAAGTGAATGAATCCATCTCTCCCACTGAGAGAAATCACAAGGTTTCCCTCATCTAATCAACCCCGAGCTGGCCCGCCTTGCATTAGGTGGGCAAACGCATTCGCCGCCAAGACGCCTCACCCCATGAACCCGTATACTCCTGCTAAGTCATCAAATGAAGCAAACCACTTAGAATGACCTGTGGCTTAGGTTTTGGATATTCTATAAATGCTTCTCGGAGCGGCTGTACCTATACCCACCTCTCAAATTGTGAATTTCTTATTGAATAATATAGGTTGTTAGCAGAACTTCTACGGATTGCTTACCTTGCTTCCTCAGAGATGTTTTTACTATCGACTACTGCATAAATTTCTCTAGTAATAATTGAAATTCTTTATGTATCGTGTTTAATAAAAGTCTAGAAGCGGTAGAAATGTAATGATGTAAGAATAGAGAAGTTAGATTAAGGAGGGGCGATCAGATGATTTGGGCGTGTAGAGTGAATAATGAACATAAAAAGAGTTAGTACCTATATTGAATGTGAATGGTAGAAGAAATCGGGGACACTCGAAGACTTCACGGCGTGTTCAAAAGAACCAAATCCTTGTGTCGGACAATGTTTTAAGAGTGACAATAATAGAAGGATGTACACGAAACGATGTATGCATGTGAATGAAGCAAGAAATATGTCAAGACCGAGTTGTTTGTCCAGGTGGTTAGGGTTTAAGATATAAGACTGCAATGGACACACCCTTATTACATGGAAATACGCTCCGATAATTCTCACACCACTTTAATCGTATAATAATTGGGTCTGAGTCCTGATCTCGGTGGTTAACATCCAGAGCTGAAATCCCGAATGACCGACTCCCCGAGTGACCCACTTCCTGAAAGCCGAAACCCGATTGTAATAATGAAACAAGAACTGTATTTAAGCTTCTTGACTAGTTGGCCATATTCTAAAAATATTTGATTAAGTATAAAATATACATTTTTTAACCTCACCCACTCGACATACCCGAACCATTTACATGTATGTACACTAATCAAGAGCTTTTTTGTATATTACCGCAATAGAATATTTATTTCTACACATCATTCTATATGTATACAGATTAAATTCAGTTGAATGGTTTAAAATTACTTTTCGATGTTCCGTTACTTTTGTATGTTAAAAATTGTTTCAATCTTGACAGGTTTTTTTAATATATTTTTTATGTGAATGCCGCACAAGGTCCCAACTGCTCCCGTCTGGAGCCAGTGAGACTATGGAGGAAAAGGAGTTAGGGAAGAGGAAGGTGGAAAAGTACCTGGCTATTTAGATCTGGTCACTAAACACGGCTAAAGCCATTTCAACCAAAGTTTCAATTCTAAATGTTGATCTTACACCAGAGTATCTTCCGCTCTGGAACGAATCGAAAATATACTATATATTAAGTTTTTCATAACATTCTTTCTTTTTTTTTTAAATACACACCATTATCAAAATAAATACTGCAGCTCACATATATTTATGTACAATGAATTATTTAAGTACAAACTTATGTATAACTAATAACTAATAGCATTTATGTACACTCCCCTTCCATACACAAGCAAATGCTTTTAATGGAAGGGTAGTAAAAAACCTGAGATGTAAAATTATCTTGTAATTACCATGTAAACCTTATTATTAAAAATAAAAAATAAATATAATTAAAAAATATATATATATATATATATATTTTTTTTTAAATGAATAAATTGTGTCCCGATTCGATCCCGCGACCTTCGGATTGCGAGTCAAGAGCCTTACCGCTGGATTACGCCGGCCGTATTCCCCCACGAAAAATCTTTTCATAAACGCTATCCATGTTTTTTATTTCACATTTTTTGGATAATTTTAAAGGCCTTGGTTTGCATGTAGGCCTACGCATGTATGATCTTTATGTAATATGAGAGCTTTTTATAATATAGGATTTTGAAGTTCTTGTGATGCAAAAACAGCCAACGCCGAACCCATCGAGCAAACCTATTTACGGAGGCAATTGAAGTCGCAATTTTTTTTTACATTGCTTTAGTTTGAGGGGCTTATCTAAATAATTCTTGGCCTCCGGTACTTGATGGCTTTTCCAAAAAAACACCAAAAACACAAATTCAACTAATTATTGTAGGGAAATATCGGCCCTAAGTGGATTAAAGCACGCAATAAGGTACGATTGAAGGTATGACTGCCTTGAAGATAGATCAATTTAACTTTTTTGTATAAGACTACTGAGTAAGAGTGTGAGTTGCTCCTAACCGCCTGGAGCAAGCAAAACTATGGTATTTCCAATTTGGGTACGTTGTGAGACTGAAGGCAGTGTGGAGGGAAAGAAAGTGGGTTAGATAAAGGTGGGGAAGTAACTGGCTATTAAGATCTGTTCTCCAAGCATGATTAAAGACTTTTCAAGCAAATTTTCAAATCTGAAAGGTAATCTTATTCCAAGGCGATACTGAGAATATCTTCCACTTTGGATTCCTAAACTCCACAATGGTTGACCAGACTAAAAAGGAGGTAGTGCAACGCAGCTTAAAAATCCAAAAAATAATCATGATAGTACTTTTGGCCGTGAAAATCTTAAAAAAATAGTATGGGTATATTATTAGAGGGATAAGCATCGAACAGAAGTTCAAAATGACAAGAGACAGAAAAATTCTTGCAACATCAGGGAAATGTTAGGAATATGAAGTTCAGAAGTTGGGATGGGGGTAAGGGTGTTGGAAAAATACTTGAGCCATCATTGACCATGAAGATAACTAAACTCTCATCGAATTTGTCGATTCTGAATAATTTTATCTCTCACGAGGACGAAACCTTCTGAGAATATTATATTCAAATGAATATTATATTCAAATGTATACGCCATTCTATACCCTCATTTATTGTACCTTTTTTAAGTGAAATATTTAATTGCATTTTATTAAAATACGCATTTGCCTACGTTGGGTTTCGACTCCACGACCTCTGGGATCCTACCAAATGAATACGTTAGTTTTGTATTCATGACACACTGAAATAACTATCTGTATAATGTTTGAATGGCAATTATGGCGTAAAAGTCCCATGAAGCCTTTTGCAGGATGTTTGTTATTGCAGCGTTCGTCCCTGTTTTATCATTTCAATGAAATTTTCCCCTTATAACATCTAGCGTTTTGTAGGGCGATAAATGAAATGGCATCGTTTGAAAATGTCGGTGATGTAGCAGCCGTAAGGTTTGCTTTTCTTTGGCAATGCCTACATAACTCGAAACGGTATCAAAATCAATATTTGATACGTGATCCTAATGGAATATTAAAAATACTGGGTCGTTTTGTACCACCCGCGGGCCATGGGTTAACTGCTTTTTCTATCTTTAGATTCTGAACACGAATAGTGTCTTTGGACCACGGATGTTATGATATTTCGGAGCAATTGGTAAAAGCTGCAAATAAAATTATTCACGTTGAAGTGGTCGTTAACGTTAACAGAAGGTAAAAATGGATCTATAGATTCTAGACACGAATAGAGTATTTCGAATTTAATTCAAATATATTTCAGAACATGCAAGATTATAATTCATTAATATATTATTACTAGCTGGTTCCCGGCATGCGTTGCAATGCCATATTTAAAGAAATAAATTGTTTCTCCCTGCATGTCGTGCGTACACGTTCCCCTCCCGCACTCCCTACCTTCCCGCGTTCTCCTTCCACCTTCTTTCCCGTTCTTTCCATAAGAAACTTCTACAAAGTAATAGAAAACTTTTGAAAAAAGTTTAATGAAATAGGTGAAGTCGTTCTGAAGTTATGGCGTGACCAAGGGAAACAGGGTTTCATATTTTATATATATAGATTAAGTTTTGATAACAGTCACAATATGTCAAACATCTGTCTCCTAGATAAAAATCACTAGCTTAGTGATAATAATAAGCCAACTCCACTACATATAAAAAAGGCAGTAAACTCAATATTTTAGAGCAGTTAACAAAATTAACAAAAATTCTAATAATCCGAAAGCTAGTTTGATAAATGCACAAAAACGATAAATTGTTCGCCACTCTTAGATATGTTTAAACCAAGATCAAATATTAGAGACCATAAAAATACTTATTTATGTTGGAAAAAAAAAATTTTTTGTTAAGTTCAGTGTTTAGATGAGAAACGTAAGATCAATCATTTTTAAAATTTTTTTGATGTTTGCATCAAAAATTTAAATTTGTACAAATTTATATGTACGAGTATATTTCAAATGATAATATTTGGAAGCTTTCATTTTTTAGTTTTCGGATACACTTGATGAAATATTCCATTCATTTGGATTTTATCGCAAAGTCAAATACACACAAATCCTCCGACCATCTGATAGCATCTATTAGATATGTAACAGTTAATATGCCAGAGCTCTGAGGATTTAATAAAATAAAATCTTACCAGGGTTCACAGCTTGGCTTTCCTCTGGTCCATTCAATGAAAGGTGGAGGAGAAGCAAGAAAACAACAGGCATCTGCAAAAAAATGTACCAATCAGTAAACAAACCAAAGAAATGGGTCGGATCTTTTCATTTTAAGCGATAATATGATTAAAAAGAGAGTGAACATCGTTACCCAAACCAAAAACAATTTGTTCACAAAAAACTGGTAACATAAAAATTTTAACTCAAAACATTCTCTCTTAAAGGTGAAAACTTTTATTCAAATCGTATTATCATTATTCACTGGAATCCTCGCACAAAAGCAGAAACTTACTCAAAATTTTCCTTTTCATTCATGCCACGGTCGAAAAGTTAACTTGGAGATAACCAAGACTTAGAGTTGATAAACTTTCTCCAAAAGTCTCCAGACTAGGTACAAAAATACTTCGTCCTTTCGGCTAGAATGCAATTAGACCCTCTTGCAAAAACAGCATTTTGGGGTATTTCCCAAAATGGAACAGAAAAATGTTTGTCCCATACTTTGTTAGCTGCTTATATAGCGATGGGGGGGGGGGGGGGGGCATTTCAAGCGATTATTCGATTTTGAATGAATAAAAGTAAGGTTGCAATTTCAATACAATAAATACACAATTTTATAATTGACTCTACTTCTCGTTTCTAAACAGCAAAAAAACAAAAACAAAAATCGTTAAATAATTGGGTCCATACCTTGTGGTATTTTGTTTAATTATTAAATTATTTGAATAGATGAAAAATGCTGTGCATAATTCAAGAAACCAGAGGTCACAGTTCTGTATATAGGTGCCCGTGTTCACGGGGTGAGGTTTGTCCAGGTCTTGGCGGCGGTTTCATCTGCCCACCTAGTGCGTGGTGGGTCGGATCGAGTAAGATTGGTTGAGGGAGGCCTTTTGACCTTTCAAGCTGGACTCTCTCGACCCATCGCTTTGCACCTCAGTTGGAGGGATGGATTCACACGTTTGTCACTCCTGGACACACTGACCCCCAGATTTCTACCCACCCTTCACGCCCTTTTCTTTCCCAGAACTTCCTATCCTTCCCCTCCTTAAAAAGACCCTCTACACAGCATCCCCTAAGATGACATAGGCTCTGAGGGAAATTATTTTCCTTGATACCAAATTTTAAGATTAAAAATCTCTCATTTAGGCCCACCCATCGAAGAGGAGTGGGCCTAAATAAGAGCCTTGGGGAAGGCTCTCCTGATCGTACAAAAAATAGAATAGATAAGAATAAGCCATGAGACACTAACTGTTTCTTGTCTGCAAGATAGCTAGCAAAAAGGTGAGTAGTTATATATGGATTACTATTGAGTAAGATGTTCAAATTTAAATAATGTCCTTTATCTAACGATTTTGATACGTAATCAGTACATCCCAATAGGTTGGTTTCCGATCTTTTCTAAATCAGTGCTATTCAGAAATTAACAATGGCATTACTTGTGATATTATGTATTTACTAGCTTTTTCCCGCGGCTTCACTCGCATGGTATTAGGGGATTTCCACTCAGCCTCCTTCACCTTCCCTCTCCCCACTCCACTCCCCCCATCAATCCCCCTCCCCCTCCACCCACCCCTCCCCCCACTCCACTCGCCCATGAACCCCCCCTCCCCCTCCACCCACACCTTCCTCCACCCCTCCCCCTTCCCTTCCTTCCCTCCCCCCTCTTCCACCCCACTCCGCCTCCTCCACCTTCCCTCTCTCCACTCCACTCCCCCCAACAACTCCCTCCCCGTCTCCCTCCACCCACCAATCCCCTCACCCCCTACCCCTCCACATTCCCTTTCCCCACACCAATCCCCCCATCAACCTATTTCCCCCCACCCCCTACCCATCCCCCCAACCTCCTCCATCCTTCCCCTTTCCCCTTCCTTCCCTCCCCCCTCTCCCTCCCCTAACCCCCTCCCCCACCCTCCTCCCCCTTCCCTTACCGTCTCCATCAACACCCTCCCAACACCCCCTCCCCCCTCCCCACTCCCCCCACTCACCTCTCGCATTCCACACATTCATTCCCGATACATTCAGTTTTCTAACTGCTCGCATGCCACCTATTATAATTTCGGCTAAAGTTCGGTTAACGGGAGATGGTCCTAGATAATTTTTTTTTCTTTTTTTATACTAATTATGGGGCGGAAAATCCGAATCTGATAGAATTAGGCGGCGGCAAGCAATATTAACTGAATTACACGACTATAAAATTTTTTATACACACACAGGAAAATAGCCATTTTGGAAGCATTCTGATTCCTAGAAAATCAAACTAGTTATTTTTATTATAACTATTGGCCGGGAAATCCGAATCTGAAAGAATTAGTTGGCGGCAAGCAATATTAACTGTATTACACGACTTTAAAATTTTCTATACACACACACATGAAAATAGTCATTTTGAAGCATTTTGACACACGAAGTACGAAGATCAGAGAAAAACAAGATAACATAGATGTTTTTACCACACAAAATTAAGTGTTGCCATTAAGCAGTAATATCAATAACGTAAAATAACATGTTTATATTTTAAGTACTTATTTTTTATAAATTTTACTCACTTTTGTATCACAAACCATGTTACATAAACCCAGCGTAGCTGCTAAACTACTTGAAAACAGGGATGTTTTTTTGCCGTGACGCGAGCAGGCGGTATAAAGGGGCACAAACCATGTTATACAAACCTAGCGTAGCCGCTAAACTACTTGAAAACAGGGATGTTTTTTTGCCGTGACGCGAGCAGGCGGTATAAAGGGGCACAAACCATGTTACACAAACCTAGCGTAGCCGCTAAACTACTTGAAAACAGGGATTTTTTTTGCCGTGACGCGAGCAGGCGGTATAAAGGGGCACAAACCATGTTACACAAAGCTAGCGTTAGGTTAGGTTAGGTTAGGTTAGGGACGCGAGCAGGCGGTATTAAGGGGCACAAACCATGTTACACAAACCTAGCGTTAGGTTAGGTTAGGTTACGCATTTTTAAGACTGCGAATTTTCATACTTTTGGTTTAAGAATACGGCCGTTGAGATAGTCGTAATTCATCAGGTTAATGTGTTATGTGATGAATTATCATGTGAGGAAGTGTCGTGTCGTTTTACGTTATTGATATAGGGATAAATATTTTTCAGAGCTGGTAACACTGCCGGCACATGTTTTTGTACATTTCTTGTTTTTCTATGATCTTCGTACTTTGTGTGTCAAAATGTTTCCAAAATGACTATTTTCATGTGTGTGTATAAAAAAATTTAAAGTCGTGTAATTCGGTTAATATTGCTTGCCGCCGCCTAATTCTTTCAGATTCATTTTCCGGCCCATAATTAGTATAAATTTTTATTTTTTATTTTTATAGGACCATCTCCCGTAAACCGAATTTTTTCCATAATTTCTTATACAAATTTCATAATGCCAGAACTCAACGGCAGTTTTATACAAAAAAAAACGAACAAAAAAAGAATTATCCAATTTGGTTCAGTCGTCGGGTTTATACATTTCGCATACATACGTATATTTCGGTGATTCATTTTTAGAGATAGTTATTAAGTACGAATTATTCATACTTAAAAAATGCGATACCTGTCTATCCAATTAAAACAATAATTGTTCTGTGATGTCAAAATTTGAGAATCACATTTTGCAAAACAATGATTCTGAAATAAAAATTCTATTTTAGAAAATATTTAAATTAGCGAAGTACCTACTTCCCTAATAATTTGAATCAATTAAAGAATTATAGATATCTTACTAATCGTGCCACTATTGGAATTTTTTCATACAAATTTCGTAATGCAAGAGCTCTGTGCTATAGCCTATATGGTTATATTATTGTAAAGTTTCATTAAAATTCATTCAGTAAAGTAGGAATTAGTATTTTATACGTATTTGAATTTTAACATCAAAGGGATGTCCATTAAGGTGGTCCAGGCCTGTATAGTAATTTTTTTTTCAAAAATATAGATGTAGCCACCCATTTTATTTGTTACACCTATCATTTCTATTATGTGTAAAAAATTTCAGCCCCCTATCTTATATACAAGGGGGTGCTCATCGAATTAGAAGTTTCTGACAAAAGTTCTAGATTTTAAGAAAAACACGTAATTCAAGGTTTATTAATATTACAAGTATTTTAGTCAAATAAGTATAAAACGTATTTAAATTTGAACAAAATGTTGTAACAAAGCAATAATTAACATAATATTAGTCGCAATCTTTCAAAACTATGTTTGTTAACTCCATTTTGAATGTTTCAGTAGAAACGATTTTTCTGTTTTGTTCAACGATGTGAAGTAAAAATTGCTTTTCTTCCTCATTCTTAGTGAGTATCGTGTTGTAATCTTCAAATAGTTTAACACCTCTCTCCGCTAATTAACAACATGCAAATTTTTGACTTAGCTTTTACCTTGAAGGAAATCAACATTGTTATTCCAAGTCTTAGGAGGTAATTACAAGAAAGAGTCCGTGATATCGAGAACTAAGAACGTTTTCAACGTTATTTGTATTGCAAAAGCTTCTAATGTAACCTCTGAGGCAAGCTTAGCAGAATCACCTCGTACTGAAGGATTACCGCCATCAGAATTTATTTTTTGAACAATGGCCTGTTTCTCAGCATCAGACAGCTTCTCAGAAAACAAGGTAGATGAGACTAGTTCATCTGACAAATACCATAAGTGACTCTCTAAAACACCCCTAGCTGCTATACTGATTTCGGAATCAATGACTTCGTAAAATTTTAAGCTATTCCAAAGTATTAAGTGATTTACTGGCGCATCTGCTGCCAAAGACACTTCGATTCAAACTTTGGTGTAGATGACAACTAACAAATCGAACAATTTGTTTTTCTTCTTTCTTGATTAGTTTAAATCTTATTACGATCAAGCGCACTGGTAACGTATTGTGTAAATATGTCACTTATATACAAACTCATCTTTGGACTTATCCTCTAATATGCTAGCATTACTAGAAGTGCTACTGAAGCTGCACTCAAGTTCTAACTCTTGTCTCGACACCACCGAAGATGAAGCATTACTTTCAGCAGCCATTTTTTTCAATTCTTCAGATCTTTGTTTCCGTTTTAGAGAACTTTCTTTGACCTTTTCTAGTTTCTTGTCGATCGAGGTCGTAATCATCTTACGTTCTCACCTTTGATCGATGAGAAACGCTCCGTCTTCCGCAATTTTTATCAAATTCAAATCGCTTGCATGGGCAATATCAAAAAGTTTGTCTAGTTCTTTTTTACAAATACACTCCTTTTTATACTTCAGAATTTCTTCCTCTATTTTTATTCAATAGCAGCCAGTTCTTAAGAAACTTAATCAGTTTTTCAATGCAGTGATTTTGTTGTCCGGTCGGAATACTAGATTTTCTCCATACTTTTAGAAGTTCTTGAATAAGTACATGCGCGGAATTTTCACATTTTTGGAATCATTTAATGTGTAGTGATAAAGGAGTAAAACTTGCCGAAGAGTAGGATGTTGGTTAAGCCTGTGATGAATTGCATTAATCAACAGTGAAAATAAGAAAATATCGTAGCTTCCCACTTTAATTCAAAAAGAAAATACCAATTAATTATAAAACAGACACACCTGCGACATCTACCGGATCAAAGTAAATTGAATTCTTGTTGACGATAGGGATCTACAATTAAGTAGATTGAGATGAGTATTAATAAAAAAACCACAGATGGTATTAAAAATCGTCACGAGACAGGGAAAGACCCTTTCTTAGGCGCGAAAATAAACACAAAGAATGATTAACCAATCACAAAAGTGGAGGGCGTATTCATATTTTGAACAAAGAGATGGACTTTGAACTAGGCAGTTAACCTGAGATTTATGGAAAAAAATACCGTCATCAACCGAAAGATCAATACACTATAATGTAAACAGGGTCTCACGCCCGGTGCATCAGGTACAATGACCCTAGATTTAAGATAAACAATCAGTGCAATGAAGGTGTTGACGACCGCCGTTAACGAACCAATTAACCCATATTATGTTGGAAAAACTAGGCAAGAAAATAGCAAGAAAATTATGATCAGAGGAAGGTTAAAGAAAAGACGTGTAAAACGTAAGAAAAGCTACTGTAGGGTTATTCAGCCGTATAACGAGTACATAGAAAGTCAAGGAGGCCAGATTAAGAGAAAAGCGTGCATTTAACATTTAAAAGGAAGAAAAACGCTGGAAATTTGGAATGTCACTTTTGTCACGTCAGGAAAAACGATTGGTAAAGATAATCTAATGAAAAAAATGGACGTTTAAAAGGAAGTGTTTATTGGACAAAATAAGATTTCGACTTAATTTTGCGTTTTCAGACGAGTTTAAATAGATATCGTTATATATTTGGGATAGGGAGGTCATTCTAGTTACATTACAGTAGATAAGGCAAACAAAGGAATTGTTTTACGTCAATTGTTTGACGAAAGTTCTATGGGAAATAGGACAGACTGTAAGGAAAAATGAAATATTATTTGAGTTGACGACCCCACATGTGATTTTGTTATTAAAACAACCAGAAAACGAACATGGTATTAGGCGATTAAACCCATTTTAATGGCTTTTGGGACGATAAAAATTATCATTGGTCTTAGGGACAGTTTACTTTAGCTAAAAACCATCATATTTTATTACCCTCGAATAAACGCTGAGTTATCGGTCGGTACATCGAAGTCCAGACATAAACAGATGTCAAATTTTAAATTAATGTAGATTTAGGGGAGAAAGGGACGGAATTTGGGGGAAGATCCATATGAAGTAATAAAAATTGACATATATTTAAGGACCGAAGTGGAAGTTTCTCCTATGAAAAATGTGAAAAATAACATAAAAAGTAGTAGTATATAGAAAATGAAATTTTCTAAGAGGTGACATACATCGGAGGCAAAACGGGGGGTAGTAAAAAAAGAAAATAAAAACAATTAAAAGATGATTCCGTAAGGAAAACTCATGAAAATTCAGAAGTATCGATGAAAACAATAAATTTGGCTTGGAACGTAACTAATCATATAGATGTGGAAAGCAACATAAGGATAAAAGAGGGAATTCGTAGAAAGAGTGTTGTGAATACAAGAAAATTCTAGGGGAAAGGGGAAAATTCAGATATACTACGTAAATAGAGAAAATACGGGTTTTAATGAAAAAATTCATACAAGTAGCAATGAGATAGAGTAGAATTTATAAAAATTGCAACTCAGAATTGCATAGTAAACATTTCGATATGGAGATAATCATGATTTGTGATAGGTACGAAAAAATCGAGACGTAAAAATAGTTATCGAAGACGGACCTTTTACGAATTGAGAAAAAAAATAACAAAAAAATTATGAAATTCAAGCTAATTTCGTATGACCGACAGACAAAGGGATGAGGGGCATTTTGACGTAATATCGCCGGTCCGATCCTGGAAAAATGTTTAAACGAGAGAGGGCATGAAGAAAATCATGAAAGGTGGAGCTAACAGCAGTTAAACAAAAAGGACAGAATCGATATATGAAATCTCGAGTTGTTACAGGTTAAATTCGTGGATCAAAGATAGCTTAGATAGGCCATTCTAATCCTGAGAGGGGTTTAAAAGACAGGACTTAGTGAATTTTCGTTAGTCATCGCGGGTTTTGAAAAGCGGAAGTTTGTGAGACGTGACGTGACGTTTAAAGCGGTTATTAATTGAAAAATTGTCTAAGTGTTAAAAAATTTTATGACTCTGAAATAATTGGAGTCAAGTCAATAGAAGTGATTTCGGACTTAGAATAATCTAGTGTTAGATAAAATGCATTTTAACAGGGTCTAAAGATTGGTATTAAATTCAGTGTAAGAGATTAGTACCATTAATAATAATTGATTAAATCATAAATTTAAATTGTGTTAGTGAAAAGTGTGGTGTTGTATTTGGCAAAATTCAAAAGCAGTGTTTAGTTAAATTTTAGGACTTAATACTGAAAGAAAAAAAAACATATCAGTAATAGTTCCTTAAATAAAGTGCAAATCGAACGTAATAATTTATCATAGGATTAATCTAGTGTTAGATAAAGTAATAATAATAAATATGGGCTTTGGAATAAATAATACAAATTATTAAGTTGTTGTTAAATGAGATTGTGATAACTTAATAATAATTATTATTTCGGAAAGTTTGAATAAATAGTGAAATACGTTATCTTACTGCAAAATAAAAGAGTTCGGTGATACAAGAATTAAATAATAAAAAAAAATAAAAAAAAATAATAAAATAAATTTGTTAAGTTAACCAACGGGTTTTGAAAATATAATACATTTTGATTGATAAAGATTAATCATCAATTAATTCAGTTTAGAGTCAACGCAATAGTGAAATAATGAATAAAGATGATTAATCTAGGATTAGTTAGACAATAGCTGAATTAGAGAGAAAAAAATATAAAAGGTTTGTCGTGTTGAACCCGACAGGACTGGACCTTTTGGGGTAAGTCCTTACAAAGTATAAAAATTTCTAGAGACATGAACGAGGCAGAGGGCAGCTGATCGTCGGTATAAAATTTTATATTATTATAACAAAATATTATTTGCTTAATATGTGATATGTACCTATATTAAAATATTATATATATAAAATAGATATATTTATATATATATGTATATATATATATATTCCAAGAAAGTTTAATCAAAAAGAAAAACACTTATATTAAAAGTAAAGGTTTCGATTTCGAATGCCTATCTTTGCATTTATCCGTAACTATTTAAAATAGTTATGTGTTTGACAAATTTCCAAGTCAAAGTTTTGTATTTATTTAGTATATATACTATTTATTATAACTTCAGCTAATATAAAATGATCAAAAAAAAAATGAGTTATGAAATTAGAATTTACCTCAACTATAATAAAATTATATATATATATCTGTGTATTTATGTATCGAGACATAAATATGTAAATTATAACTATATTTATTTGGGATCAGGTTAAGGGCAATTGAAAAAAAAAAGAAATTACCATTATTGAATTCGGAATGTTTTAAAGGTAAACAAATGTCACGCGTTCTTGGATCTAGGTCACGAGGCCAGTGGGAATGTTGACATAACTAAAATTGTTTATAAAACAACTCGGTCAGTAGGACACTGTGTTGAATGCTTTAGGAAGATGTCAATCTTAGGATAGGGCAACACCATAACGTTGCGCAATTATATATATAAAAAAAGGGGTTAAACACAATCTTTAATTTGAACTTGAAGAGATATTTTAGGATTGAACAATTTGAAAATAATTAGATTTATTATAAGCTAAACAAATGAAAGGTACATCAAACATTTGAAAAATCACGGCATAGTCAAATAAAAGAACTTGAAGAGTATCATTGAACATTTGAGAAAAAAATTTATGGATTAACTACTCTCCTAGGTAGCTAAAAGGTACATCAAACATTTGAAAAATCACGGGATAGTCAAATAAAAGAACTTGAAGAGTATCATTGAACATTTGAGAAAAATTTTATGGATTAACTACTCTCCTAGGTAGCTAATAGGTACATCAAACATTTGAAAATCACGGGATAGTCAGATAAAAGATTATTGAAGGACTACATGAAAAATTCGGGGAAAATTTATGAAATAATTGCTCTTATAGGTATAAATAATTTACATGAAGCAGTTGGAAAATCACGGGATAGTAAAAATTTTACCAAAAGTTGAACTTTGGGGGAAAATTTGGAAAACAGTTCAACAATAGGAGGCAGTGGTCGCTCCTTAAATACAAGGGCCATTAACCAAACACATAATAGAGATGGCAATCTATTAAATAAAATTGCCAACCAAACAAAACAAAAAGCTTGGAGTTTTGGCGAATCTCCAGAACATATCGCCAGATAATTGCTTATTATACTAGTATCTATTAATATTTCCCACTCTTGGTATGTATATATTCGGTCATCGGTTAAGGTTTTGTGCAGAATTCCTTTCCACGAAATCCGAGCCCGAAATTTGAGACTAGCTAGCCTCAAATTGAGGGTTATAATCCTACCCAAACGTATGTTTACATATATATCTTTCTATGTACTGTACACTGGTTGATGTGGACCCGCTTACAATTAGCGTTTTAGACTCGACAGAGTTACTCTCACATCATCTCTTGTACGTGGAGGGAGGATTCACGACCCGTAACTCTGCAAAACACCGTGAGTATATGATTGCATATAGGACGAAACCGGTTCGCCCTAAGTAAATAGTAGACCTTGGAGGAGTAGGAATTTGGGGGTATCTAGGCTCAGATGACGACTTGGAGGCAGTGCATGATGGCAAAAGGAAGGACGGTTAGGACGCGATAACTTAGGTATCAATTAACCGATCCGCGCCAGAAGATTGTGCGAATTTCTAGTCAGAAATTGATCACCTGGTTTACTTGAAGGAGGAAGGCGCCAAATTTTCGGCAGAAAAGGGGTATTCTGAGTTCGTCTAATATGCAATCTATTAATTACATTAACCTACTAAACCCATCTTTATATGTACCTTATAGCAGCTGAATCGGATTGGAGAGATGACAAGCAGATACAAAACAAGCATAATCAAATTTACTAACAATTAACCATTTGAGTCATACTTAATTATCTGTTCAATTAAACATGCGTGATTTCGATTAGTACAGGTTATTTACGAGTTCGTTAGGATGTAGGAAAACATAATAAACGACGGAGGAAAGTTAGCTCATTTAGAGAAAGTATTTAAAGTTAGATTTGCAAGAGAGAGACCAATACAGTTTGAAACCCAACGCTCTGACTAGAATCAAGAAGTTACCACAAAATGAAAGTAATTAAAGTCCCATATCATAAACCAAAAAAATTACACAACGTTTGATGGAGTTTAATTACAACATAAATACGAAAATATTTACGTTCAAGATCGTAAATAACGTATTAATTAGTTAAGTACATATATCTCTAAAGGTATATAGTGCAAGGGAGCTTTAAGTAGCTTTCTGTAGTTATCAAAGAAAATAAGGGTCCAATTTTCATGAAGGCTTGTGTGACGTAGGGAAGGGATTTTCCATCCCTACTACACACATGCAAAGCCTTAAAAATTTAAATATCGATCAGAGCCAAAAGAAAAGTTCAAGAAAACTTGAAGGGATGAAAGAATTCCAAAAATAAAATAAATCAGCATCAGAAAGGCGAAATATCACAACTGTCTTGCCGATGACCAGGAGAGTTTTATATATTTAAAGCAAGTTAAATCTGGAGGAGGAAGAGAGAGAATTATTACAAGCCTCATCAACGGCTCAATATCTCGAACCCCAAGTAGAAAAATTTAGTATTTTTTTCAAGTAGATGAACACATTTTACTACACTGATTCATTTCACAGTCTACTAAATAAGTATCAAATACTGTTCAAATTTGTCCATAAAACTCTTCAGTAGTTTATTTTAATATTTATTTAATAGTTTGACACACGAAGCTGGCCTGTAGCAAAAAGTAAAAATTAAGCATTTTACACAAAAAAAGTCAAAAGCAACACTCGATTGAGCACCCCTTTCTACTTGAGCTATCTCGCTGAAATTTTACTATGTTATTTCTATGAATACGTGTAACAAATTCACGGGGTGGCCAAATGAAAAATAATAAAAAAAAATTTTTGGACCACCTTAATGTCCATAGTAACCTAATAAAAAAAAAACATCGTCTCCAAGGCGACAATTGGCGTTTGCAATAAATCGATTTTGTTAACGACAGAAAACGTATGAAAAATAATTTCATAACGCCAGAGCTTATAATATAGAGCCTATAGATCTCGCAAATAATGTAGCTTTCTATTAGTGAAAGAATTTTTAAAATCTATTCAGCAGTTTTTGCGTGAAAGAGTAACAAACGTACATCCATACAAACTTTCACCTTTATAATATTAGTAGGATTAAGAATCAATTCGAACAATTTATTCGACGTAGAAAGTAACGCTAAAATTCTCCACAGAAGTCTTTGTGCCACTTTTATGAATCGGATAAAATTTTGATATTTTCCATGAATCAGGATATACACCAGTTTCTAAGGAAAGGTTGAATAAAAAGCTTAGTGGCAGTTTTAAAAACTCGGCACATCTCTGAGAAGAAAATGGGTAAGTGCGTTTTTTTCGTTTTTCTAATTGAAGATTCTATATTTGATTCATCAATTTGACCAATATCGATATTCTGGACTCCCTTTCTAAACTTTTTCTACGTCTCCTTCTTCGCCACTCACCCTCTTCACCCTCACACCATACCATTACGTAGTTCCATTGGTTCAGGAGAGTTGGTAGCAGTAGGGACTCTTGTGCGGTAATTTAATTAAAAAAAACATTGTAGTGGCGCTTACGGGAACTTCATTAGAAAGTATATTTACGTTTAAACGACACGAAATGTTTCGAATCATAAAAAAATCTATGGTATTTGAGTTATGTACTTTAATCGATTATTTTGAAATATACTTCTCGATTACGCCAACCACTAGTGTAGGTACCTATGCAGATTAATGCGAGGCTTAGCGGATCGAACCCTTTTAAAAAAAGGTCCCGGAGTTTTGAAACTGAGGTCAAAATGTCCATTAAAATCTGATAAAGGGATCGTAATTCGGGATGCTTCAGTCGAAAATCTGTTAAATATACGACGTTCATTGTCATATTTTAAAGATTTTAACTGTAATAAAATTTGTGAAGGGCGTTATAGAACACGATGGTTGGACCAAAAAGGAAAAGTAATTTAGGCGGCTTATGCGGGGTAGTGGGTTATACATTTGTCTATTAATTGAAAGGAGAATATAGCCAAGGTAAGCCACCCAGTGAGACCAAATTCATTCAATCATATTGTATAATGTATATTAATAATGCATTAAAAAAATACATGCCTACATATTTAGAAGAAATTTTAATGCTTCGTACCTTTATAGTACCGCTTTTACCGATATTTATCAGATAATAGAAAACAGAAGTTTATAATAATGTTAATGTGTATTTAATAAAAATTGTAATAAGTACTTAGTTTATTGCCGTTTTGAATGGCGCGAACATTGCACACATTCACAGCTTTGTTAAATACGATTGGCGATGTAGTGCGAATTAATGCAAAATTATGAAAAATCATGTGTGTTTTTGGTTTGAAAATTTTATTGCTTAGAAATATTATAGACACTTCAGTGCGAGTAGAACACTTCTTGGTCTTGGAAATAATCGAGTCTTTTTATAAGCCTAGAAAAATTTACAGTATTAGAACTGTAAAACAAACATTCAAGTGCAATATCAAGATATTTCATTGGAAGATTCTCCGAAGAACTAGCGTCATTGGTTCCTTCGGCACCGGTGCCTAGTAATAAAATACACCAAAAGTGCGCCCAACATTTGCACACACTTGACAATTATCATATGAGAACGGATCGTTTTTAAGAATCTTTTTTTATTTAATTGTACAACAGATTATTATCCAATTACTGTACAATTTCCTCATTTTGACAGTCTTAACACCTAGGAAGATGATTATTATACAAAAAAATCTTAAGGCTATCTAAAGAAGAGTAATATACATATATCTACATAGTGTTTCCGATATTTCGTTCAACAGCACCATTCCTCTTGTCATGCTATGCTGTGCTAGAACATATGTTCTGCCGTATGGTATTTTGAACAAGTCGTGTCGACGACTACGGCTGAAATTATCAGGCACGTATAAGCCATAACATTCCAAGAGGAATTGGCTCACAATAATACAGTTATGGAATATGTTAAAACTAAGAATTGCAAGATTTGCGTAACGTCTAGTTTTCAAGCTAAATCTATTTGTTACCTCAAGTAATTCCATATGGTGCATGAATCTCGGATACGTTCCATGCGTCCGCATATAGACATAAGGAACTTTTTCTGAATTTGTTCCTGTCACGACCGATGCCGCGACACGAGACGATGTGAACTGTAAATCCTTTTTTTGATAAGTAAAAGACCATTGACTGTGTTTTAAAATATCGTTCATAGGAATTGGGCTATGAAAGGAATAGTCCCTTACTTTCGACGGCTTCCTCCACTGCTTCAGGATCGATCCTGGTACTGGCAGCTTCCCAATAATACCGGCACAACACCAGGTTTTAAAGTAACGACACTTTGAGTTCATAAAATATGAATTTATGCGATTATTCGCGATAATTCGAATAGAGCTGTGACCAATGTCACTTCGATTTTTCAACTGCCCAAGTAGGTAATTTAAACTTGGGTGGAAATATTGTTTATTTTTTCACATGTAGGTAGGAAAACATCTTCTTCTTTTCCTGGTAGAGACTTTTGAGGAAAGGAGGAAGAGAAAGGAATACATGATTAATGAAGGACTTGGGGAATATGGATTTATTTAAAAAAAACTGTTTCAGAACCAAACAGTTCCAGCTTATTAATATACTTAGCTTGGTGCGGAGGCCACACAACACTAGCATAATCCAGCTTACTTTTTATGATGCCATCGAACATGGCTATCTTTGCATCTGGGTCATCAAATTGCTATTGCAATCTTTCTTGAGTTCAACAGCTCGACTGTGGAACGGTTTACCAGCCTCTGTGTTTCCTTCGACAACACGGGTCTCTGCAAGATGTATTTTGTGTTAAGGGGTATTTTAGTCTAGAAGCATGAATTTTAGGTATTTTTTCAGGTGCAACAAAAAAAACAATTTTATCAAATATTTATTAAACATTAAACTAAATAATTAAAAATTCAAAAAGTTACAGGGTGTTGAAGTGGGGGTCTCAAGAAATGGCGCCCTGGTTAACACGATTGTAATAAAAAAAAATTCTTCATCCAAACAAATGCTGCTATGGCCCGTAACACGGAAAAGTAAAAAAAAAAAATTCGCAAAATTTCGGCTGTTTGAAATAAAATTTTTTTTCGACTTTTAAAAATTTTTAAAATAAGTAAAAAGTGTTTTTTTTTATAGTTCAGGTAGGGGCGATAGTGTAATGTACAGAGAAGGCTCATACCAAAATTTCAAGTAAATTGGTTCCGTAGAACTTGAGATATCGTGTCAACCTCCGTAGTCCAGTGGGTAAGACTCTTGACTCACAGTCCGGAGGACGCGGGTTCAAACCCGGCATGCGCAAATAAATTTTATTTGATTAATTTGTTTTATTTCACAATTAATTCATTTAAAATAATATATAGTATATTTGCGGCATGTTCCAGAGTGGAAGATACTATCAGTATCGCCCTGGTGTAAGACCACCATTCAGAATTGAAACGTTGCTTGAAAATGGCTTTAGCCGTATTTGGTGACCAGATCTGAATAGCCAGGTACTTTCCAACCTTCCTCTTCCCTACCTCCTTCCCCTCCCCACTACCTTCAGCCTCACAACATACCCCAATTGGGGATGCCATAGTC
The DNA here is from genome assembly GCA_917880885.1 of Limnephilus marmoratus. Classification (NCBI taxonomy): domain Eukaryota; kingdom Metazoa; phylum Arthropoda; class Insecta; order Trichoptera; family Limnephilidae; genus Limnephilus; species Limnephilus marmoratus. Next base: position 4,556,187 of record OU862923.1, read on the forward strand.
TCACTGGCTCCAGACGGGAGCAGTTGAGATTCTTGTGCGGTATTCACTGTAAAAAAAAAAAAAAAAAACCGTCTCGAAAAAAGTAGTTTCGAGAAAAATGCGTATAAAGTTTAATTACATTTAGATCCTAGTTATATTCAGTCTAAACCGCGATACTAAAGTGGTTAAAACTTTTTAAAAGGAGATATTTTTGAATATTATTTAAACTGTGAAAGTATGACAATTTTTTTTTTCCTAGACTAGAATATCCTTAAGTTGACATTTTTCATTGATGAAAGAACGGTGGTAACAATTTTTTTAGGTTAATATTTTTATTAGGAAAACTAAAATACAGTTCTTTGATCATTTTAGCAGACTTCATAAGTAGTACAACGAATATTTTTCTTTTGAAATGGAATTATTAAAACGTATCTTTTACTGAAAGGGTTAAAATGTAGAGGTCATGATGCTATGTACAATAATATTGTCATACCCAAAGATATTCAAATACAGAAGAGATATGCTATGGTGTCCGCGCAACTGTCGCCGGACTACGCGCTAATTAGAGTAGTTTTCATACAAAAAGCATTTGTTCATTTCGTTGATTTTTTGAAAATGTGCATTAATATTGGTTAACAATATATTTTGAATAAGGAAAGAATTCGTTCATTTAGTTTAACGTTCGTTTGGTTTATTCGTTAATTATTTGTTCTTTTAGTTTATTTGTTAAATGGAAAACAATATCGGCGACACTCGGAAGCGCAGACCCACATAGTAAAAACAGCAGATAGCACATCTACTTATATTCCAATATCTTTGGTCATACCGCTATTATCATGTTTAATCTAAGTAAATATTATTTGGTGTTCATGTGTACGTATATTAAACGACCTCTACCGTAATGGACAGATATGTACGACCTTGTCGGTTTTATCAAATAAATGAATTTAACGTTTCATAATGTAGGCTGATAATATCAATTTTTCATGTCGAAACATGAAGGCTTCAAAGATAGTTGAATTTGTCAAAATACTTCAAAACTTAAGATATTTGGTGCGGGCGCGTGAGCATACTGTGAGATAGCTGGACTCGAGAAGTGTGATTTTGAAAATAAAGGAAAATCACAATGAAATTATTGGAATTTTAATTCCATGATATTTGAAGTGAAACTTCTTTAGCCGCGTTGTGATTTGGAATTAGGAAGAAACGGAAATGACACATTACTGCACCTGCGACGCATTAACTGCGCGCATTGACCTCTTTGATTATGATGTAACTTTTAAAACTTTGTTTTTTTTTTACATGAGGCCCTGAGTAAAATAATTTCCCTCAGGGTCAATGTCATCTTTGGGGATGCTGTGTGGAGGGTTTTTTAAGAAAAGGAAGAAGAGGAGAGTTCTGGGAAGGAGAAGGGTTTAAGGGGTGGGTAGGAATCTGGGGTTCAGTGTGTCCTAGTCATCCGCCTCTAAGACCTAGACAAACCTCACTCCATAAACCCGGGCACCCCTGCTAAATCACCAAACGTAGCGAACCACTTGGGGTGACCTGTGGCAGAGGTGTTGGTTGTCCAATTAAGGTTCCCGGGCGGTGGTACCCATTCCCGCCTCCAAAATAATTACATTTAATAAAAATTTTAATTTTAATGTACAAAATAAACAATAATTAATTTTTCGAAGAAAACTTCTTCGGAAAGGTTTTCACTTTGTGATGGCTTTATTTATTTTAATAGAAAGACAAATAACTTTGTTTACATCACTTTTATTTATACATAATCAACATGTTCCCGTTCCCGGGGCGGCGGTACCCATTCCCGCCTCCCAAATTGCAAATTGGTTGAGTTATGAAACGGAAATGACGCTGGGTCTGCGCTCATTGGCCGCTTTGATTATGATCACACTTTTCAAGTATTGGTTGAGATGTTTTGGTTAAAGTTTCGCTTTTACCGCGTGTAAACTGCACTCGATTTTTTATTTTTATGTGAATACCGCACAAGAGTCCTAGCTTTTCCCGTGCATCAGAAATAAAGTATAAACTATAGCATCCCCAATTGGGGTATGTTGTGAGGCTGAAAGTAGTGAGGGGGAGAGAAGGAGACGGGGAAGGGGAAGGTGGTTTGACTTTTCATATCTGGTCATAAAACATAGCTAAAGCCATTTCAAGCAACGTTTAAATTATGAATGAATGGTGATCTTACACGAGGGCGGTACTGAGTGTATATTCCGCTCTAGAACGAGCCGCAAATATACCTTATATTATTTAAAAAATATATATATATTGTGAAATTACACAAATCCAACAAATTAAAATGAATTAGACGGAGGCAATATTAGCGAAACTCAATCGAAAATCTGAAAACAGAAAAATCAGAAAAAGATGCCATAAAACGAAAACGATAGTACTGGTGAAAGGTAATCTTTCAGAATCAACGCGTTGTGTTGCTTGAAATGACTTTAACCCTGTTTGGTGACTGATCTAGGTAGGTACTTCTCAACTGTCATCTAACCCATCTCCTTCACACTCCGTGGTTTGGTGACTGATCTGGGTAGGTACTTCTCAACCGTTATCTAACCCATCTCCTTCACACCCCGTGATTTGGTGACTGATCTGGGTAGGTACTTCTCAACCGTCATCTAACCCATCTCCTTCACACTCCGTGGTTTGGTGACTGATCTGGGTAGGTACTTCTCAACCGTCATCTAACCCATCTCCTTCACACCCCGTGATTTGGTGACTGATCTGGGTAGGTACTTCTCAACCGTCATCTAACCCATCTCCTTCACACTCCGTGGTTTGGTGACTGATCTGGGTAGGTACCTCTCAACCGTCATCTAACCCATCTCCTTCACACCCCGTGATTTGGTGACTGATCTGGGTAGGTACTTCTCAACCGTCATCTAACCCATCTCCTTTACACTCCGTGGTTTGGTGACTGATCTGGGTAGGTACTTCTCAACCGTCATCTAACCCATCTCCTTCACACCCCGTGATTTGGTGACTGATCTGGGTAGGTACTTCTCAACCGTCATCTAACCCATCTCCTTAACACTCCGTGGTTTGGTGACTGATCTGGGTAGGTACTTCTCAACCGCCATCTAACCCATCTCCTTCACACTCCGTGGTTCGGTGACTGATCTAGGTAGGTACTTCTCAACCGTCATCTAACCCATCTCCTTCCCACTCCCTTCAACCTTACAACATACTCCAATCGGGGGTGTGATTCCACTGGCTATAGAAATTGGTACCTTATGTGGTATTCATAAAAAACATCATCATTTCATTACATAGTATAAAATGAAGTCGCTCAAAATGTATGTGCGCGTTAATCTTTTAAACTACGCAACGGATTTACATACGGTTTTCACCAATAGATAGAGTGATGGAAGAGGAACGTTTAGATGTGTATAATACATATTGATTATATTAGAGAAAAGCCGAGAAATTCAAAGAAAACATATTTATGTGCGCTTTAAAACGGCTGGCGGGCTGTACTATAGTCACTTTTGAAATTCGTTCTACGGAAGAAATTGGAAAATAGATGTCCTAGAGTAAGTAGGTATTTGATTTTCCCTTTTCGAATATCCAGTGTTGCATTGCAAGCATTGTATAATTAGTGGCGAGTTAATTAGTTTATATGTATAATACATGCTTCTTATAGTAGAGAAAAGCCGATAAATTCAAATATTCAATTCAGGCAGCGGGCAGCTGGCAAGCGGATGGTGTGGATTTTATAAAGATTGGGTAATGGCGTTGTGTTTCGTTAGCCACAGCAACGCATGGCCGGGTCTGCTAGTTTAAACATAATTTTGCACTAAAATATCTAAGAAAAAATATACATGTACTTCGTGGTTTGTGGTCTATCCTTGGCTACGAAACCGGAGGTCAAGGGTTAGATCCCAAGGCACATAAGTAAATGTTTTTACGATTGTACAGGGCGGTTCCAATGAGAAAGATTAATTATTCTCCGTACCATTTTTTTTAAATAATAACTCATATCGATTTTATTTGATTCAAAATTTGCTTATTTTATACCTAAATTCGAAAATGCTGAAAGGCGTGATGATAAAACTATCAAAATTTTGTTCTTTTTTTAATTATTTTTTAAGTACGAGTATTTACAATTTTTCAATAATGTATAAGCAAATTAAAAATGTAAAAAAAAACATCCTGAATATATTAGTTTTGTGATGTATTGCATTAATCAACAGTGAAAATTAGAAAATATCGTAGCCTACCGCTTTAATTTAAAAAGAAAATACCAATTACTTATAAAACGGACACACTGGCGACATCTATCGGTTCAAGGTAAATTGAATTCTTGTTGACGATAGGGACCTACAATTAAGGATATTGAGATCAGTATTAATAAAAAAACCACAGATGGTATTAAAAATCGTCACGACACAGGAAAGACCCTTTCTTTAGGCTCAAAAATAAATAGTTGAAACCAACAGCCAATCAGGTAGAAGCAGAAAGCTATAAATAATTAACCAAACCAATCACAAATGAAGGGCGTATTCAGATTTTGAACAAAGAGATGGACATTGAACTAGGCAATTAATCAGAGATTTATGGGAAAAAATATCGTCATCAACCGAAAGATCAATACACTATAATGTAAACAGGGTCTCACGCCCGGTGCATTGGATACAATGACCCCAGAGATAAAATAAACATTCGGTGCAATAGAGGTATCGGCAACCGTAAGAAACGAACAAGTTAGTCCATATTATGTTGAAAAAATTATGCAAGAAAATAACAAGAAAAATTATAATAAGAGGTAGATAAAGAAGAGACGTGGAAAACATAGGAAAAACTACTGTAGGAATATTCAGTTGTATAACGAGTATGTGATCAACGATAGGAGGCCAGATTCGGAGAGAAACGTACGGTTGATATTTAAAAGGAAGAAAAACGCTGTAAATTAGGAATGTCACCTTTAGATGAAGCAATAAAGTCCTGGAGAACGATTTGAAAAGAAAAGCTAATGAAAAAAAAATGGACGTTTAAACGGAAGTGTTTATTGAACAATATAAGATTTCGACTTAATTTTGCATTTTCAGACGAGTTTAAATAGATAACGTTATATATTTGAAATAGGGTGGTCATTCTAGTCACATTGCGTTGGATAAAGTAAACGGAAGGGGTTGTTTTACGTCAATTGTTTGAGGAGAATTCTATGGGAGATAGGACAGACTGCAAGGAAAAATGAAACATTATTTGGGTTGACGATCTCACACGTGATTTTGTTGTTTAAACAATAAGAAAACGAACATGATATTAGGTGATTAAACCCATTTTAATGGCTTTTAGGACGATAAAAATTATCATTGGTCTTATGGACAGTTTACTTAACTAAAAAACCATTATATTTTATTACCCTCGAATAAACGCTGAGTTATTGGTGAGTACATCGAAGTCCAGACCTAAACACATGTCAAATTTTAAATTAATGTGGATTTCGGTAAGAAAGGGACGGAATTTGGAGGATGACCCATATGAAGTAATAAAAATTGACATATATTTAAGGGCCGAAGTGGAAGTTTCTCCTATAAAAAATGTGAAAAATAACATAAAAAGTAGTAGTATATAGAAAATGAAATTTTCTAAGAGGTGACATACATCGAAGACAAAACGGGGGGTAGAAAAAAAAGAAAATAAAGACAATTAAAAGATGATTCCGTAAGGAAAACTCTTGAAAATTCAGAAGTATCGATGAAAACAATAAATTTGGCTTGAAATGTAACTAATCATATAATTGTGGAAAGCTACATGAGAATGAATGAGGAAAATCAAAGAAAGAACATCGTGGATAAAAGGAAAATAGGAAAATTCGAGTCTACGACATAAGTAGAGACGATGCAGCTTAAAATTGAATTGATCCATATAAGTGGCATGAAGATATGGAGGAATTAAGTAAAAGGAAAATTGGAAATGCATATTAAAAGTTTTGGCATGAGTTTGTTCATGTTCTGGTAGCTATAAACAAAATTGAGAATTATATACAGTTTATTAAAGACGTACCTATTATATTTTGAAAAAAAAAAAAGGATACGAAAATCATGATATTTGAGGTAAATTCGTAAGACCAGCAGACAAAGGAATGAGGGGCATTTTGACGTAATATCGCCGGTCCGATCCTGGAAAAATGTTTAAACGAGATAGGGCATGAACAAAGTCATGAAAGGTGGACCTAACGACAGTCAAACAAAAATGACAGAATCGATATATGAAATCTCGAGTTGTTAGAGGTTAAATTCGTGGATCAAAGATAGCTTAGATAGGCCATTCTAATCCTGGGAAGGGTATATAATCTAGGACATGGGTCATTTGAGAGGTCAATCGTCGGATTATCAAACGTGGAAGTTACGTGACGTGACGTTTAAAGCGGTTATTAATTGAAAAATTTTCTAAGTGTTAAAAATTTTATGACTCTGAAATAATTGGAGTCAAGTCAATAGAAGTGATTTTGGACTTAGTATAATCTAGTGTTAGATATAATGCATTTTAACAGAAAGTTCTAAGTGTCTAAAGTTTGGTATTAAATTCAGTGTAAGAAATTAGTACCATTAATAATAATTAATTAGATTCAGTGAGGTGATTAAATCATAAATTTAAAATGTATTGGTGGAAAGTGTTGTGCTGTATTTGGTAAATTTAAAAGCAGTGTTTAGTTAAATTTTAGGACTTAATACTTGAAAAAAAAAAAAAAATCATATCAATAATAGTTCCTTAAATAAAGTGCAAATCGAACGTAATAATTTATCACAAGATTAATCTAGTGTTAGATAAAATAATAATAATAAATATGGACGTTAGAATAAATAATTAAAATTATTAAATTGCTGTTAAATGAGATTGTGGTAACTTAATAATAATAACTATTTCGGAAAGCTTAAATAAATAGTAAAATACGTTATCTTACTGCAAAAAAAAGGGATCGGTGACAAACAAAAATAAAAATAATAAATCTCTTATTTCGTAAATAATCGTGAAGTGGTTATTGCTTAAAAATTATAATTTAAACGGAATGTTATTTTAACGATGGAATAATTATAATAATGAATCTGGAAGTTAAAACAAATAATAAATAAATAAGCATGATAATAATCTATTCGGTATTTAATCGTATAATACCTTTTGCTAAATAAAAGTATGGAAGAAAAACGAACACAAATAAGTAATTAATTGTTAATTTTAATTTAAAAAGTGTTTAGTTAACCCACGAGTTTTGAAATAAAACGCAGTCAGAACGATAAACATCATTTAATTTAGTTAGATTAAACGGAAAAAAAAATTTGAAGTCGGAAAAATTTTAATTGAATTTAGTTGATAACATAAGAATAGGTATTAGGTAAGGAAAACATAACAAGGTTTTACCGTGTAGCTCCCGGATGGATAAAAAACCTTAAAGGGGTAAGTTTTATTTAAAAAAAAATAAAAAATTCCAGGTTCCAAGGAGAAAGCGGCATGCATCAGACAGCTGGTATTTGAATAAGTTTTATAACAAGATATTACTTGCTTAATATGTGATATGTATCTATATTAAAATATTATATATAAAATTTATTTTAGTATATGTACTATTTATTATAACTTCAGCTAATATAAAATGATCAAAAAATGAGTTATGATATTGGAATTTAATTTAACTATAATATAATTGTATATATATATATCAGTATATTTATTTATTGAGACAAAATATATATGTATGTATATGTATGCATTATAATTATATTTATCGGGGAACAGATTAAACATCTGCGAAAAGGAAATTACCACTATTAAATTCAAAAGAAAAAAATTAGAACCATATAAGCTCGCGTTCAAGAATGTTCAAAAAAAAAAATTAAACAAATATCTCACGTTTGGAATCTAGGTCACGAGGACAGCGGGAATGTTTACATAATTGAAATTGTTTATAAAACAATTCGGTCATTGGGGCACTGGGTCAGATGCTTCTAAAGAAAGATGTTCTGGGGTATCTAATAGGTAGTTGACAGGTATTAATATTAATTTTAGAATGGGACAAATTCATGAAATTGCGCAATTATAGAAAAGTTTTAACACAATCTTTAATTTGAATATGAAGAGATTATTTTTGGATTGAACAATTTGAAAATAAATAGATTTATTATAAGCTAGTCAAATAATAGGTACATCAAACATTTGGAAAATCACGGGTTAGTTTAGGAGTGTATTGAAGAATTACATGGAATATTCGAGGAGAAAATTATAGAACAATTACTCTCGTAAGTATCAATCATTTACATGAAACAGTTGACAAATCACGGGATAGTCAAATAGAAGAGTATTGAAGAATTACAAGGAAGATTCGAGTAAAATTTTGTGGAGTAATTACTCTCATAGACATCAATCATTTACAAGAAGCAGTTGAAAAATCACGGGATAGCCTAATAAAAAGTATCAATCATTTACATGAGACAACTGGAAAACCACGGGATAGTAAAAAATTTTACCAAAAGTTGAACCTTGGGGAAAAATTTAGAAAACAGTTCAACAATGGGAGGCAGTGGTCGCTCCTTAAAAAAAAGCAAGGACCATTAACCAAACACATAATAGAGATGGCAATCTCTTAAATAAAATTGTCAACCAAACAAATCAAAAAGGTTGGAATTTTTGGCACTCCAGAACAAACCGAAAATAATTTCTTAGTCTATTAGTATCTATTAATATCACCCACTTTTAATATGTATATATTCGGTCATCGGCTAAGGTTTTGTGCAGAATCCCTTTTCACGAAATCCGAGCTCGGAATATGAGACTAGCTAGTTTCATATTGTGAGTTATAATCCTACCCAAACGTAAGTTTACATATATATACATTACAGCGCTCTTGAGGCGATTTTTCGCAAAAACAGCGCTATATAAGTTGTCCAAATTTATTATTATATATCTTTTTATGTACTGTACATTGATTGATGTGGACCCGCTTACAGCTAGCGTTTTAGACTCGACAGAGTTACTCTCACATCATTTCTTGTACGTGGAGGGAGGATTCACGACCCGTAACTCTACACAATACCGTGAGTATATGATTGCATATAGGACGAAACCGGTTCGCCCTAAGTAAATAGTAGACCTTGGAGGAGTAGGAATTTGGGGGTATCTAGGCTCAGATGACGACCGGAAGGCAGTGCATGATGGCAAGAGGAAGGACGGTTAGGACGCGATAACTTAGGTATCAATTAACCGATCCGCGCCAGAAGATTGTGCGAATTTCTAGTAAGAATCTGATCACCTGGTTTACTTGTAGGAGGAAGGCGCCAAATTTTCGGCAGAAAAGGGGCATTCTGAGTTCGTCTAATATGCAATCTATTAATTACATTAACCTACTAAATCCAGCTTTATATGTACCTTATAGCAGCTGAATCATAATGGAGGGGCGCCAAGCAGATACAAGATACAATCATGATCAAATTTACTAACATTTAACCATTTGAGTTACATTCAATAATCTATTCAATTAAACATGTGAAATTTCAATAAGTACAGTCTATTTACGAGTTTGTTAGGATGTAGGGAATCATAATAAGCGACAAAGGAAAGTTAGCCCATTTAGAGAAATTATTTAAAGTTAGATTTGCAAGAGAGAGACCAATACAGTTTGAAACTCAACGCTCTGTTTAGAATCAAAAGGTTACCACAAAAAGAGAAAGTAATTAAAGTCCCATATCATAAATCAAAAAAATTACACAACGTTTGATGGAGTTTAATTACAACATAAATACGAAAATATTTACGTTCAAGGTCGTAAATAACGTATTCATTAGTTAAGTACATATATATCTAAAGGTATGTAGTACAAGGGAGCTTTAAGTAGTTTCTGTAGTTATCAAAGAAAATAAGGGTCCAATTTTCATGAAGGCTTGTGTGACGTAGGGGAGGAATTTTCCGTCCCTACTACACACATGCAAAGCTTTAAAAATTTAAATATCGATCAGAGCCAAGAGAAAAGAAAAAGAAGAAAATATTACACACTGGTGCCAAGTGCGTAGGAGTAAATTAAAAATACAAGAGCGTAGAAGAGTAAAAAACATCACACTGTCTTGCCGATGTAGTCCAGTAAAGGAAGGAGTTGTAGAGTGCGTGAGCAGGAACCTAAGCGATTCTTTCAGGACTTGTTTAGGGTGCTTAGGGTGTGAACATACTTAAAGTCCTGACGTCTAGGTGGTGAGCTAGGGGGGGGGGAGGGGGGGGGGGGAAGGTCCCGATTTTCGGGTTTCCGTTTATATCTCAAAAACGGTGCGTCGCAGACGATAACTTTTTGAGAATAAGTAAAAGCTTATAAAATTATCTACAACTTTTATTCTTTACGTAATTTTGAAAATCCGAGCCGTTTTTGAGTTATACGCTCCACATATGTCAATATTTTCGAAAAAAATCATTTTACCTCACATTTTTCATCAAACATTCCTTCATATCGTCTAAAATATCCATCCAAGAAAGAAATTTATTTGAAAGAAGTTGTAAACAATTTAACTACCTTTTAGAATATATATACATATGTAAATAAATCTCGAACCAGTAAATATTTACAGCAATTTTAAGTTTTTTCGTAAAATGTCATCATTTTCGGAAAAAGCTGTTTTTTCTTACCAAATTATTAAGACGTGTTTTTTCTTCATGGGAAATTCCTTATTAATTTTTGCACGCAAGAAAGCAGGTAAGCAGGTAAGTTGTTGAGCTGCCCCCTGAAGAATGGGGGTGGAAACACGTAGGAGACACCCTGGTGCCAATTACAACAGAAGATCCTCCAGCACCGGAGGTCCTTCTGAAAATAATACTTTGCCGCTGCACCAAGGATTGTGCAATTGGCAAATGTGAATGCCGAAAAGCAATGCTGACCTGTTCTGCAGCGTGCCTTCACTGCCAAGGGAGATGCCTCAATAGCGTGCCTGTTGCCGAGGACGACGATGAAGACGACGTAGAGCCCTTTCAGCAAGAACCATCCACCACTGAGAATGACGATGCCATGGATGAACAACGCTTGCCAGGACCCTCACGTCCAAAGAGGATATGAAAACGTGAATCCATATAAAGTTGAGAGTGTAACATGATGTTATTGAGAACAGTGTCAAGGGAAATGGGGCCAACTCATACTCAAAGAATTTCATCAAATCCTCATCTGATCGTTTGCTTATCAAGCCCACGATATAACGATCACAAATTGCGGCAACGGAGGCATCTTTTTGTCAAATTACTCTGTGTAGTAGAAATCCTCCGTCCACAACTATGTTCATCTGAGACAGTAGAACAGTTTTTTTGGTAGGCTCGAATAAGCTATACAGAACATTTAGTTGTCTTTCGCCAAGGGAAATGGGGCCAACTCATACTCAAAGAATTTCATCAAATCCTCATCTGATCGTTTGCTTATACACATCTGCTGAAAGAGCAATGTTGGGTCAACTGCAACCTTTTCATCGTAAATTTTTATTGACGAGCTGATAGAAGACATTGATAATGCCCGATCTTTGCGGGACAACTTGATGTCTGAGAATGTCAAGCCCACTATCGCATTCATTGCCTTTTTACCAACTCGAACAGCATCGTAGCACGTTATTGTAGCATCTCCGACGACTAATCTAATCACCCATCACAATAATAATGATTATAAAATGAATTCCACCAATCATCTGTTCGAGAACAACTTACCTGCTTTCTTGCGTGCAAAAATTAATAAGGAATTTCCCATGAAGAAAAAACCCGTCTTAATAATTTGGTAAGAAAAAACAGCTTTTTCTGAAAATGATGACATTTTACGAAAAAATTTAAAATTGCTGTAAATATTTACTGGTTCGAGATTTATTTACATATGTATATATATTCTAAAAGGTAGTTAAATTATTTACAACTTCTTTCAAATAAATTTCTTTCTTGGGTGAATATTTTAGACGATATGAAGGAATGTTTGATGAAAAATGTGAGGTAAAATGATTTTTTTCGAAAATATTGACATTTGTGGAGCGTATAACTCAAAAACGGCTCGGATTTTCAAAATTACGTAATGAATAAAAGTTGTAGATAATTTTATAAGCTTTTACTTATTCTCAAAAAGTTTTCGTCTGCGACGCACCGTTTTTGAGATATAAACGGAAACCCGAAAATCGGGACCTTCCCCCCCCCCCTTCCCCCCCCTAGCTCACCACCTAGACGTCAGGACTTTTAGTATGTTCACACCCTAAGCACCCTAAACAAGTCCTGAAAGAATCGCTTAGGTTCCTGCTCACGCACTCTACACCTCCTTTTGGACCATTCGTTTACTGGACTAATGACCAGGAGAGTTGTGATATAATAATATATATAGGTAAAATAAAAAGAAACACAAATTATCACAGTTTGTAAGACCGTAAATAAAATAGTCAAACTGAAGTATTTTCGTGACAAAACACGTGCGCAGATCTTTTTTTTTATTATTGGTTTATTTATATTACTGCATGATTATATTGTATACTTGGGCTGCAATGTAAATGATAGATGGGATCCTTCAGTTTAAATCAAATGCCGCATTGAGCAAGCTCGTGCAACCTATATCCGCATAAAAAAAATGTTCTGCAGTCATGATCTCAACCTTGGATTACGAATGCAAATGGTCAGATGCTACGTGTTTTCGATATTATTTTACGGAATGGAAGCATGGACGCTTTCTGAAGAACTAATTAGGCGACTTGAGGCATTCGAGATGTCGATCTACAGAAGAATACTTAAAATAAGCTGGATGGACAGGGTTACAAACGAAGATGTTATGGTTCGGATGAATAAAGAAAAGGAAGTAATTAAAACTATAAAAATCCGAAAACTTCAATATCTTGGACATGTGATGAGACATCCAGAGAAGTATGAGATCCTGCATCTCATAATGCAGGGAAAGATTGCCGGAAGACGGGGCCCTGGAAGAAGGAGATCCTCATGGCTGAAAAACCTGAGACAGTGGTTTGGCCAGTCTACAATGGAGCTGTTCCGGGCCGCAGTAAACAAAGTCCGCATAGCCAACATGATAGCCAACGTCCATTGAACGGACAGGGCACAAGAAGAAGAAGATGATTATATATGATTTGAATTGTGTGTTGTAACAATATTTTGTTTGAAAATTTTTGCAAATCTGCCAAATAAAAATGTTTCTTACAATAGCTTTTGCTGTGTGCGGTGACCAGATCTGAACCACCGAGGACATCCCCAACTTCCTCTTTCCCATCTCTTTCCCCTTCCCACTATATTGAGCCTCACAACGTACCCCAAATGGGTATGCCAAGGTTTCACTGGCTGCAGACGGTTGGGAGCATTTTGGACTAAGTGCGATTAAGTAAAAATAATAAATTCGACTGCAGTTTACACGCGGTAGAAGCAAAACTTTATCAAAACAATCACAAACCTCGCGTAATTTCCGTTTCATATCTCAACCAATAGGAGCCTTTAAAAGTGACATCAATATCAAAGCGGCCGATGAGCGCAGTTGATGCGTCGCGGGTGCACTAATCACCCACGTGCTATAGAAGTTTCACTTCAAAATTTACTTATCAGAATAAGTCATTATATATCATGTTTCTAGGATTAGAAAAATTACGTTACTCTATCGAACTAAGAGGCAAAATACCTACATTTCATTTGTATTATAATATCTCGATAAATAATATCATATTACATTTCAGCTAACGAAATATTACATTACCGAGAAAATATTATGAAACAAATTCCTGAACTTATGCAACGTATTCACGTTTCTCAATGATAATACGAGTATTATTGATAAAAATATACTATTTTTCGTTGATTTATCTACCAAATAAATACAGCTTCACTCCAAGCCATTAATATCTTGTATTAATTGATATTGTCTCAGAGGAAATGATGAATGAGGGTTGTAAAGAAATAAAAGGGTAGAGAATAAAACCGAGTCGCTCCCTCGGGGACATTTTCTCCCCAACCCTTACGAAAGGATCGTCTTATTAATTTTCTAAGCAACATCTCCATCCAATAAAGCTGTTATCAACCCTTTTACCAGACCATTTCTGATTTATTTTCTCTTACTTTTTTTCCCGTCTATTGATTTCACTTTGAATGGGTTCATCGGAGAAACACGTTGGGACCCGAAAAATCTATTCATTTTGATCGACACCCCGACAAAATTGTAAGTCGGTTGTTTAAACAGGCCTTCAATAAAGTTCGAAATAATATAAAGGGAAAGCAGGAAAGGAATAAGATGTTTTCGGTTTAATTTGGTGGGTGGTTCAGAGCGCTTTTTTTATTACCACGACGATTCACGATCACGGTACAGTGACGGAACATAAAACGTACGTTCTTTATTCTAATAATGCTGCAGCTCTTTTTTACACTTTAAATCAGGGTATCTGTTTCCTCTAAAGTACTACTTTTTTCCTTTGAAGGAAACATATATATCTTTTACGTTTTAAGATTTTCAGGGCCAAAAGTATTTTCGTTATTTGCTTTTGGGGCGTTATGCCGTGTTGCACTACCTCCTTCTTTAGCCAACGTTTCGGACAGCGTTGCAGTGTCCATCATCAGGGCAGATCCGGTAGATGTGTAATTTTTAGTGGTGAAATGTGTGCTTATTTACTTGGAAGCGATACCGTTTCGCCAGCTCCACTACAGTTTCCGGTACAAAATAACCGTGACAAGCAGTGGCGTCATTTCCGCAGATATATCTTATTACGGGTCAGTTACGGCGACTGGAATTGCGTTTCATTTTCTTTATTCGTAAGAAAGAGTTGTACGATAATTATTTTATGTTTCTTTTGGGGGGTGCAATCAACCAGCGCTTGACACCTCATGGACTTTCACCAACCTGTCCCATTGTCTTCTCTATATTTTGTCATACTAACACATATTGTATCTTGTATTTCCCGCTAAGCACTAGCATACTGCTTACTATCGGTAAAAAGTTAAAACTTCATAGAAGTAAAATTGGTGAGTTGTTTTTTTTAAATAAAGCACCCTTTGAGAAATTAAATCCATCAGTTTAATTGTTATGTTTTTTTTTTAAATTTAAAAGTTACTGACACATAACTTATTCCTCGCTCAACGGACAAAGATTCAATCCACACTTTATGTTTTTCAAAGCAAGTTTAGTTAAGAAGTGTTCATTTTTAGCCGGCGTGGGCTTTTTAAAGTTAAATCCCTTTGTATATTGAGAACGGAGGAAATTAAAAAATAATCACATAACAGCGATATGAAATTACTTACGCCATCTTTAGCATCGCGGGTCATTTGGATGTTATACTTGAACCCGCGGGCCGCACTCCGTCTCGGGAGAGGGGGGGGGGGGGTAGCCACATTCGAATCAAATAACTAAAACTAATGAAAAAAATAGTTACGTAACTGCCAACACTCTTTAATTATATGCTACTCTCAGAACATGCAAATGATTTTCCTGAAAATTCAGGCTGCACACAGTCTGCAACCAGAGTTTTATAACTACACTTTGATCCCGAGAATGATTTCCGTCAAAATGCATCAGCAGATGAAACCACAACTGAAATTTTTCGTTACATTATGAACACGGAGCTAGTTTCAATTAAGATTAAATTTGCATGCAGGGAATTAAAACTACAATCAGAACATGAAAATGACTTTCATCTTATTCTGGCAGCATGAACTATGAATCTAGAATTTATAAATGCACTTCCAACATAAGAAATGCGTCAACAAATGAAATCACACCTGATGCGTTTTCGTTGCATTCTTAACACAGAACTGGTTTTAATTACAGGTTGAATCTGTACGCCGGGAATTAAAACCATACTCAGAACGTGAAATTACTTCCTCCAATACTGGCAGCACATATGCAACTACAAATTTATAACTGCATTTCACAAACGAAAATGGTTTCTTATGAAACGCGTTAGCGAGATAAAACCCCACCTGGATTTTTGTCGTTGCATTCTTAACATAGAACTGGTTTTAAATATAATGTGAGTTTGTACGCGGGGAATTAAAACTCCATTCAGAACATGAAAATGACTTTCCTCCAATTCTGGCAGCACAAAGTACGCAACTAGAATTTTATAAATGCACTTCTAACACGAGGAATGCGTCAAAAAATGAAACCCAACCTGAAATGTTTTCGTTGCATTCTAAACAGAGAACTGGTTTCAGATATAGGGTGAATCTGTACGCGGAGACTTAAAACTATTTTACTGAGCACATAAAAATAGCTTTTTCTCGAATGCTGGCAGCACAAATGTAACTAGAGTTTTATAAATGCACTTCGAAAACGACAACGGGTTTCTGAAAAAAGCGTAAGCAGACGAAACCACACATGGAATTTTTTCATTGCATTTTGAACACAAAACTGGTTTTTCCGTCAGCGCGAATTGGATAGTGAGTCCCCGGCTTTAATTAATACTGCACCTAGAACACCAAAATGGTTTTACCTTCGAAATGCGTTAGGGTTAGCAGATGAATCCGCAACAGGAATTTGTATTGTGAACACAAGATTGGTTTCACCTTTAGAATGAATCTGCACAGGAGTCCACTAGTCAACCAGCTAAAATTAAATTGTACTCTGATTATGTGAATGGTTTTTCTATAATTTGTAGCAAACTTATTGTCCGCAATACAATTTTATATTTATTTAACTAACTACAATAAATTACATTTAATTATATTTTATGCTAGAAGTGTGGCAATTATTATGACATTAATGTTTGTATTATATATAAAATGTTAAGGGACGTGCTTGACTTAATATAACCAGTGATTCCTGACTTTATTCGGGGGAGATTGTTATATCTAGCTTTTAGTTCATCATCGCTTTGTAATTGAATAATTTCATACTGCAGATTTATTTATTTATTTATTACATAAGATACATTTATACAGCAAAATAACATAATAATAATATTTCAAAATAACTGTAAATATTAAAATGTGTACAAGTGTTATTATGTCTTGTTTGTCTATATTAGTTCCTAGCTAGGCAGATTGCCCGTTCTAAGGAACCAAATGCTGGTGAAAAATGCCAAAAATGTATTCTGTACTAAAAAAAACAAGGTGTTTTTTTTTTAGATTAAATATATACTAAGTTTTTACTGATTGTGCCATTTAATAGTTAACCATGTAAAATTTTAAGTTTTAAGTTACATTATTTAATAATTTTTCAGACTCAACCCTCCCTAATCCAATTAACCATTTATTTATTATTGAACCGATGCATGTCATTTTGCATGTTTTAATATTTAATTCTGGGGGGATTTTATTGTATAATTTTGGTCCCAGA
Organism: Limnephilus marmoratus; assembly: GCA_917880885.1. Lineage (NCBI taxonomy): Eukaryota > Metazoa > Arthropoda > Insecta > Trichoptera > Limnephilidae > Limnephilus > Limnephilus marmoratus. The sequence continues at coordinate 4,573,423 of OU862923.1, forward strand.
TATGTATATGTATTTTGGAACTTCGACGTATTGCTCACTGGGATCACAAGATCCTTTCTGGTGTGACTTCTTGTGGTGTAATTATGATCAATTTTTTTGAGTTTTCCTAGATTTTTGTGTACGTGGATAATAACCTTTTTTATGTAGTTTTGACGAACATCAAGTACATTAAATTTTTTGTAGAGTTGATCGCTAGAAAACCTATAGGGTTTACGCATAATGACTCTAATTATGGATTTCTGGGCCTTCACTAGTGGATCTAGAATTGTTCTACCTGACGCTCCCCAACCAATACAACCATACGTTAAGATGGGGTTGCATAATCCGAAATATATTTTTCTTAGGTCTTGCTGTTTGATTATATTTCGTAATACAAAGAATATGTGGATCAATTTTCTCACCCTTATTGTGAGGTTGTCGATGTGGTATTTCCACTTAAGGTGATTGTCTATAATAACGCCTAGATATTTGATGTTTTTCACACTTTCCAAAACTTCACAATTGCAGATAGAATCAATATTATCGGAATTACAGTTATGCTTATGTGTTTTTATTGTGTGTGATGTACTAGGTTGTCCTTTAATAGTTGAGCTGAATCTTATGTATTTAGTTTTTGCTATATTTAGTGTAAGTAGATTTTTGTCAAGCCATTGTTTTATCGCTTTGATTCCACTTTCAGCATGTTTATGTGTTTGAGTCCAGTCATCTCCTTCAAATATAGCTACCGTATCGTCGGCGAATGTAATAATTTTTCCGCCTACTTTTAGCTCGCATAACTCATTTATGTAGATTATAAATAGAAGAGGTCCCAAAGTGCTTCCCTGCGGTACCCCAAAGTTAGTCCCTAGTGATTTACTCACTGTTTTTCCCATTTTGAGTTGCTGGCTTCTACCCGTTAAGTAACTCTTTAACCATTCGTAGGGCATACCTACAATGCCAATATTTTTTAATCTTTTGAGGAGTAATTTATGAGAAATTGTATCAAAAGCCTTGGCTAAGTCTAAGAACAGTGCAATGTTTTTCTTTCCGCGATCTATATTTCCAGAAATATGTTCTGTAAGTTGCGCTATCGCATCATCCGTTCCCCTTCCCGTCCGAAAGCCGAACTGATTTTTGCTTAAAAGTTTTCGGCTCTCTACATAGTTACTTAATCTGTTTTTAAAAATTTTTTCTATAATTTTTGAGATAGCACTTAACAGGGATAATTGCCTATAATTGCCCACTTGGTTTTTGGGTCCATTTTTGTAGATTGGTACTACTAAAGACTTTTTAAGATGGTCGGGGAAAACCCCTGAAGTAAAACTTTTATTAAAAATGTTCGATAGAGGTGATGCAATATTGTATTTAATAATTTTTAGTATAGATTATCAGACACATTCGATGGTTAGACGATAAACGAAGTAGCAAATATGTTCAATTCCGTTTGCTCTCTTTTCACGCCCTTAATTCGTTAATTAAATGCCTCACTTAATTTCGCACACTCACTAGCGCATTCAAACGATGTAGAAGGCTTATGTCCTTGCGGTTTTGGAAAATGCGTCGTGTTATTCATTCGAGTTGCACTTTTTCACAGCCTTAATTTAGTTTCAAATGATTTCACGTTTCACTCAGCTTCAGCTTTTCTTTTCTTCGTAGTTGTCATTAATAGGATTATATATTTACTATCCACTTTACTTCCGCAACGATGACTAGAAAATAATGTTTTTGACAAACTGCCTAAGATTCGCCTCCGAATAGAGTTGCCATCAATCCTGAAATATTGGGGCTGTCCCGTATGAGACAATTAAAAGTTCCGATGGAATTTGACTATCGTTTCACAATAACAAATTAAAATAAAATGGGAGTCACGTTATCACGTTTTTATTAGCATTTAAACTACTTGCTAGTAACGATTTTGTAATAACGTCTTAAACATGCATCTGAAACACCGTGAAAAAAACATCCCATTCTGTGTAATTTTTTGTGATTCTTTCAGCAGGCCGCACCAAAGGTGCCCGCGGGCCGCAGGTTCCCCACCCCTGGTCTAATTGAATAAACTTGTTGATAATAATTATCACTATTTTTAATCCATAATTGATTTGAAACTTAACTAGAAATCAAAACACTAACAACGTGTGCAGGGACATTGGAGGTCTAAATTCGTTCTAAACTAAATGTAATTTCGTTCTTTCAAAAAAATTAGAGTCCTTGCGAGAGCCTTGAAGGAATAACCATCTGTTACTTATACCAGGGCGGGTAAGTGGTGGATAACCTCCAATGATAAACGTTCACCCTTTGTCTCATTTTAGACAGTTGTTATTTGGTGTGCAAGAAAGAGTTGCAGTATTATATGCTTAAGAACAAATGCAAAACCATCAGCGCATTAACGTCGGATGTTTTGGAATTTTTGGAATTCACTTACACTTAAAAATTATCTTCGTAACTATATATATTCCATACTTTCAAAATTTTCATCACGGCTAGTAGTATTGTAGGGGTCAACAGAGACGTCACAGAGCGGTGTATGAGAGAAATGCAAGAAAATTATTGCTTTTTTCCTTTGCAGGAAACAGAGCTACGTAAATTGTGTATCCTATCTTTTTTAAATTTATTTATTTATTTTATTTTAAATGCACATTTACAGTTATACATAACCAATAATAAACACACATTTAATTTTATTAAGTAATAATAGCGTTTTTGAATTGATGAATATTTAGTTGAAAAATATTTATATCAGGGGACAGGTAATTTAGTAACAGAATCATTTTTCCGATCGGCATTACTAATGGTAAGTTAGTTCTGCATCTCGGAACAACAAAAGTTCTGTGTCTGCGCGCTCTTGTGAAGTTTGAAAGAGTTGCAGCATTATTGTAATAAGGAACGTTTGATTATTACATTTTTTGTGCCGTCACGGAACCGAAATGTAACCGAGTTTTATAGAATGTTTTTTTAAAGCAAATTTTTCGAACTTTAAAAAGATTTTTTTTATTTTTGTATTTATTTATTTATTTTTTTTATATTAATTTCAATAACAAGGTTTGTACATGTATGTATGATGTATATAATAAGTATAGATTCATTTTTTTTTTCACAGACCTCCTCACTAGGATTTCCTGTTCTGAGGTGGCCTGTAGTTTTTTAAAATATTTGTATTTGGTTATGGATTGTCTTTATATCGTCTTCATGATGTTTGTAATTTTTTTATCACTTTGATCTCTCAGCCATATTTTTACTTTTGTTTTAAATATATTCATTTCCTTTATATTTTTGATTTGATCTGGTAGAGCATTGTATAATTTTATAGCATGGAATTTATTATTTCTCTGTCCAAAAGACGTGTTCAAACTGGGAGTAACCAGGATGTTATTGCTTACTGACCTGGTTGAGTAATTATGTTGGGCAGTGGAGTATACATATATGTTTTTTTTTCAGTTTAAATAAAATATTTTTTTAATAAAGTTTCTGTACATTGAAGACTTGAAAGTTATTAAATATTTCTTCCGTCGGAGTTCTAAGCGGAACTTTCAGTATTGTCTTCAGTACTTTTTGGGCTATATTGAGTCGCTCTGTGTGAGTGCTCAAAGCAGTCCCCCATCCAGTTATCCCGTACTCTATTTGTGATTGACATAAAGCGTAGTACACTTTCTTAATGTCGTTTATGTTGAGGATGTTACGGATGGCTCTAAAGAAGTAAATGTACCTGGTGAGTTTTTTTGTGATTACTTCAATGTGTGCGTTCCATCGGAGATTATCATCAATTTCAATACCAAGATATTTGATACTTTTGATAAGTTTTCTTGTAATGTAAAACATCTCAAGAGAGTTGTTTATTGAGAGCTGTGTTATGTGTTAGGTTAATTTTTCGCTCGAATCGGCGTTTTTTGACCTAAATGAATAAATATTTTTTAAACCGTAATGTTTATCAGGGGGGAGGGGAACTCGGGAGGGGGGTTCAAGGGATGGGGGAAGGGGGGGGGGGGAGTGGAGTGAGGTGAGGGAAGGTGGAGGAGGTGGAGTGGGAACGCGTGGGGGGAAGGGGACGCGGAAGAGGAAGGGGAGGCGGAAGGGGAACGGGACAAATAGGAAAGGACACGCAGGGAGAGATAATTTCTTTATTAAATGGCATAGCTACGCGCGCCGGGAAACAGCTATAATAACATAAATGCTAATAATATTATAAATGCGAAAGTGCGTGTAATGCTTTCACGCCTAAACCAATAAACAGATTTAAAAACTCTCTCAACAATAGTACTTTATAAATAGGCTGTAATAATGAAAAGCTCTGGCGTTATGAAATTACAGATGTTAAAATATTATATTTATTATACGTTTTCTGTCTCTAACTACAGCGAGTTATTGCTAACATCAAAAGAAAAGCAAAACAAATTTTTGCCGTGGAAACGATGTTGATATATTTACGGGAAATTTTATTTAGGCGTAGTAGTTAATATGAACCGCCGAAATTTATGTACGAACATAGAAAGACTGAAAAAAATTGGATAATTCTTTTTTTCAAGTGAAACGGAAATGACGCACTACGGCACCTGTGAAGCATAAAACTGCACTCAAGGCTCCTATTGGTTGAGATATAAAACGAAAACGACGATAGGTCTGCGCTCATTGACCGCTTTGTTTTTTACGGGTCGTTGGAATACAATGCGTAAATTAGCGCCTCGCTGAGCGCATCCCATAGCGTAGCGGTATAGTGCGTCGAAAATCTCAGCGGCCAGAGAAATCCAGCGGACGAAGGTTTGATTCCTACGAAATCCAAAAAAAATAAACAGTTTTGTTTTTGTAAATAAATATTTAATCTTCAAAAATAAACAGGCAAAAGAAAGCGACATCTAGCGACTTTCCAGTTCCGCTTCTATCGCGTGTGAATTACACACTCTAATTTTTGGTGTTCGTTATTGTCAGGACAAGGTTTGTATAAAACTACTGGGGAGCTATGAAATTATGAAATTAATTGTACTAGGAAGCACGGGAGCTGTTTGAAAAATGAATGTACATTGACTGAATGTATGGAATGTGGGAGGGGCGGGAGGGGGAAGGGGGTGGGAGTGGAGAGGGGTGGAGAGGGATTAGGAAGAGGGGGGAGGGGACGTGGAAGAAGAAGGAGAAGCGGAAGGAGAACGGGACGAATAGGAAAGGATACGCAGGGAGAAACAATTTCATTATATACGAAAAGATCTAGAAAATCAATCTTCTATCATATTGTTTGGAGTCAATATGATGATAATAATTAAATCACCTACACGAAATTTTACTCGAGTAAGACATCGTTTGTTTCAAATTAACACCATACATGTTTCTCTTGGTAACAGTAATTACATATTCCATAGAGCATATACCAAAACCATCTTACAAAGCGATTATAGCAACCAAACTAGCGTTAACATTATATCAAACATCGAATCAAAATATATTTGTAATCTAGTTAGGATCTAATTATTGTTTGTTCTTCTACTCATCGCCAGCCATATTAATCATCTTATTCGCTCGATCAAAGGCGGAAATTTGAAGAAACAAGTGGTTTCCATTGTATTAGCGTAATAAATCATATCACTTTTAGGCTTGCCGTGGTCGGAGCGGAAGCGGTTTATCTATACCGGATGTTCCGGCGCAAAAGCCTTTGAAGATGAGCCGCCCGCTGTTGTTACTTCCGCCATAGAGCCTCTGCGGATAAGGCTGGTGGCGAGGTACCTATGTTTTGAGAGATTTATTTGACGTTATTATTAGTTATAAATATACCTGCGTTCTTTTATTCGCTCGGAAAAGGAAATTTTACTGGAAAATATTATTTATATCCGTAACTTGTGTCAACCCTGTAATGGAGGGCGTTTTTATTTGTTTTAAATAAAAACAGAAGGTAGAGTTCTGCTTTGATGTTCAGTTTTTCGGATTGAATTTCTAGACCAACTCTTTTCAGCTCGCAATGCCATATTCATCATGAGCTATGGAGACGTAAAATACTATTTTTTATTTTTATTTGAACATCGCACAAGAGTCCTAACTGCTCTCGTTTGGAGCCAGTGAGACTAGGGTATCCCCAATTGGGGTATGTTGTGAGGCTGAAGGTAGTGGGGTGGGGAAGGAGATGGGGAAGAGGAAGGTGATCAACACCTCTGCCATAGGTCACCCCAAGTGGTTCGCTACGTTTGGTGATTTAGCAGGGGTGCCCGGGTTTATGGGGTGAGGTTTGTCTAGGTCTTGAAGGCGGATGACCAGGACATACTGAACCCCAGATTCCTACCCACCCCTTAAACCCTTTTCCTTTCCAGAACTCTCCTCTCCTTCCTTTCCGTAAAAAAAACCCTCCACACAGCATCCCCAAAGATGATATAGGCCCTGAGGGAAATTATTTCCCTCAGGGCCTCCTGCGTGGAGCTCATGTAAAAAAAAAAAAGGTGGGGAAGAACCTGGCTATTCAGATCTGGTCACCAAACATGGCTAAAGCCATTTCAACAACGTTTCGATTCTGAACGGTGGTCTTATACCAGGGCGATACTGAGAGTATCTTCCACTCTGGAAAGTGCGGCAAATATTCTATATATTATTTTATATGAATTAATTGTGAAATAACACAAATTAATCACGTAAAATTTATTTGCCACGCCGGGATTCGATCCCGCGACCTTAGGATTGCGAGTCAAGAGCCTTACCGCACGACCACGCCGGTTGTCATCTTATGAGAATACCGAACTATTTATTACCAGTTATCTGGAGCCTGTGTGCTATAGCACCCCCAACTGGATTATGTTGAGAGTGGTGACCGGATAACACAGAATCATGCAACTTTAACACCTCTTTTAAAAAATCATTAAACGTGGTGAAAAAATATATAAAAAAATTATATAAATAGGTTACGTTAGGTTAGGTTATGGCCTATTTTTCAATTTTGTTGTATTTAACGATATAAACTAAATGTTGGTCTTTCGCCATGTGGACTCTTAGGCCCTTGCTCCATAAGGATACTTATGTCGATGCTTATGTCGTATACTTATATCGCAAACAACTTGTCACGCATAGTCCGTATACTCAGTCTTCATTCTTCAGTCGCTTCAGTTGCAACTGAAATCAGGAGACCTGAGTCGTTACCAGTTGTTGTTACCAGTCGTTATTTAATTCTCAAAACGTCAAAAGTAAAATGCCATATTCTGACTCACGACCAAACAGTGTTGCTGTAGCTGTCATTTTTGGTTCCATGATAGTTGGTCCGGCGACATTTGGTCCGGCGACAGTTAGTCAGGCGACAGTTGGTCCGGCCGACAGTTCGCCCGGCTGACATTTGGTCTGGCGACAATTGGTCCGGTGAAAATTGGTCCGGCCGAAAGTTTAGAAGATGTTTTCTTCAAGTAAGTATGCAAAGAGGATATACGGCCGTAAAACCAAAGTTGATATACTTATATCTGAAGGCATCTTGAGTGAAAATCCGTTGTAAAATTATTTTTACTAATAATTTCGACTCTCCGAAGTAGAATGCGGCAATCACAAAATACGACATACTTATACGTGCAGTCGGCTTAGCAAAAAAACGCTAAAGATTTCTACTTGCATATAATATAACTTTTATATCTGAATATAACACAAGAGTCCCAACTGCTCCCAACCGTCTCGAGCCAGTGAGACTATGGCATCCCCAATTTTGCTATGGTGTAATGCTGAAGGTAGTGGGGAGGGGAAGAAGATGTGGAAAATATACCTGGCTATTAAGTTATAGACATCAAACTCGGCTAAAGTAACGTTACAATTCTGAATGAATACTGCACGCATTGTACGGCCGTATATCTTCTTTGCATACTTAAGAGGTAATACTAGCGGCGTTTTTCCATACAAACGTATTCCCCGTTTATCTCTCTGGATTTTGACCCTAGAGCAAAATTTTTTTTTACATAATATAGATATCGACCACTAGCGTGTCGGTACGTTTTGTTTTTTTTGATAATTTACTTCTTATAGAAGTTAGGACCTTCCAAAAATGAATAAAATTGCCTAATTTAAACGCCGTCAAAAAACGTTCAGTATACAAACTAAACAATGTATTTTGAAAAAAAGCAAAACGTACCGACATAGAATATTTTCTTTTAATACAGTTAGTGAAAAAAAAAATTAAAATTGGTCCAGTTTTGGAGAAGAAAAATGGGGAATACAAAACATCGATTTCGAAGATTTTATTTAGGTATTTTCGGCCCGACGTGCAGGTGTCCCTTTCGCTCAGTTCTCCTGGGGGGGCCGGGGAACGGGGGTTTTGACAAATACATATAAAGCGAAGTAGTGATGTAACGAATTTTATCGGTAGACTAGTGTTGTCCTTGCCCGAGTAATAGATATTTTTATTCGTTTTTTTCTGTTTAGTGACTCATCGCGGTATACCAATACTGACCGAGCTTTCATACTAAAATTGTGCAAAATTAAAATTGTTTATGTCAAGTACTATAATAAATTTTCAATTTGGGAGGCGTTATAGGTACCATCGCCCCGGGAACCATTTATTGGATAACCAACACCCCCGCCACTTGGTCACCCCAAGTGGTCCGCTATGTTTGGTGACTGAGCATGGGTTCCCGGGTTCACGGGTGAGGTCTGCATGGGTTTTGGTGGCGGATGATTTTGTCCACTTACTGCGTGGCGGGCCGGATTGGGAGAAACTGGAAGAGGGAGATCTTTTGATCTCTACAGCCGGACTCTCTCCACCATCATTTCATATTTTTACTTACCCAGAAATTCCTCTCCTTCCTTTCATTAAAAATAACCTCCACACAGCTTCTCCGATGACTTTGCTATACTATAAGGGTATTTAACTTAAAAATAATTTTTATATTTCATTTTTTATAATTGCATTTTGTGATATTTTTAAGTAATTAATCACCTCTCCCTTTATTATTTTGTCTATAATTCTCATATGCCTATACTTGTTTGTCTTTTAATATTAATCTTATCATGACGAAGAACACTCTGTTTTCGAAATATGTTGATAATATTGATTACATAAAGCTGTTTTTACCAAGTTATTTGTTCTCATTTAATTAAAAATGACGCCACAAAGATTGGACCCATTTGCAGCATTTCAAGCTGGGTCGCCATAACCAATTCGTTTGTGCAATTTCAATCAATGCATTTCTGTGTTTCTCGAGAACCCTTCTATGGGCTTACACGTCATTAGTACTTTTACGCCAGTTTTTTAAAAATTTGTGGTCAGAAACATCCAAGTAGTGTAGTTTTGTAGCTCTAGCACATATGAAGCTATATGACTTTTGCACTCCCAGAAATAAAACCTTTTTAGTATAATTATCATTATGCATATATCCAATTGTATATCCGCATGTACATTATTTGGCTTAATATAGTAACTATGTTATTTTCCACATCAAGTATATAATAAAATAGATGCAAGAATGTTATTTTTTTGATAAATTAATAACGTAAAAAAAAATATATCTATATATTTATTCTCAAAACTCTTGAGAACATATCGTCGTTGCATTCACAAAATATCCCATGTGAGGTTTTCGACCAATTTTTTTTTGTTTACACCATTTGATTCACCACGGTTTCCTAAATAATCTGACAAATATATCCCATTTTTCAAACTCATCTTTTTAATCATATTAGAGGCAACTCTGACCATTACTTGTAATTAATGGTAATTATTTAAAAAAAATATACTACATATACTACAGAAATAAAAGAAAATATAAACCGAAGATACATTTCATCAGGAATAATTAACTAAATAATTACCTGTTTTTCTCATTCTTTCTATTTATTATTAATCTATATTCATCTCTATTTTATTTAGATTTTTCGAATTTCTCCCAAGTGCACAATATTTTAGTTTGTAACCGTATCCTATGTATGTACACCATATGTAATTTATATAACTCCATTGAACAATTATATATCTATATTAAATATTAAAAAATATATATATATATATATTTCTTCAATATTAACTCAGTAGGTAAAGCAAAAATATTTTTTTATAATTTATATTTAACTCTCAAAAAATTACCAAAAAATTAAGTTGCATCCAAAATCATACGAAATTAATTTTTTTAAGACCAATATTTCGTAATTTGAAACAAAAATAAATAAAATAAAACATATTTATCCACACAAGATATTTTCTCTACCTTTTGATAAAAAAATACATTTTCAGTTTATTTGGGTGTTTTGGTCACAAATCCAAATTTAACCCCCCCCCCCCGGCTATTTGTTAGCTTTGGGAACAACTCATATCGATCTTGTGTCTCCCTTACTATTATTTATTTATTAATTTTCGGGAAATCGACAGTTTATATTTATTTCAGTTTGTACATAGTATTAAATAGCCAAAATAAAACCAATTACGGATTTCCTCCTTGTGACTTTACTTCTACTGAGACAGCATAATAAGAATAAGTAAATTAATTTTATAAAAAGGAATATGAATCTAAAATTATATAAAACAAAAAATATATATATGTATACTCAAAACATTTTTTTTAATATAAAATGAAAAATTACAAAACAAAAAATCTATCAAAACATTGGTAGCCATGGAGAGAGGTTGTACATATAAATCAAATCATAACAGAAATATAAACAATAAAAACATAACATTATTCAAGAACCATTAGAGAAGCACTCTTTTTATGGACCTTTTATATTCAGTAAGTTTGCAATTGAAAATGTCCACATTGGAAAATACGCTATTATAACTATTGTGAGTATTATGTTGAGAAATAAGTTTTAAACGGTGTTCGAAAGAGAAAGAGAAAATATCAAACTTTATATTCAAATTCAAAAGTTAACCACAAAATATTGTAATTGTGCACCTTTATAAAACGAAAGTTTATTTCATCGCCTTTCAAAAACAGTTTTTAGTTTTCGGATACTATCAGAAATATTCCATTTATTTGGATTTTATTGCAAAGCGGAAATATTTCGACCTTATGAAAAAATATGCCCGAGGCCCTACGTTTGCTACACAAAATATCATATGTGCATAAAAAGTGCGCACAAAAATCCTGAATGCAAAATTTAAGAAAAAATTGTCGGTTTTATTAAAAAAATATATATTAAGCCCACTTGTTTTCACCCAAACATGGTATCACAAATAACTCTACAATTAATAAAAATAAATAAAAATATGGGTCCCTATTTTTTTATTTATTATTTCTCCTAATATTCTAAAATACCCACAGGATATTTTGTGCGCGCAACAACGATATAAAGTAGCTATAATAGCATATTCATAGGACGCTTACAATGTGAGCGGGTAGAGAAATTGAATGTTTATGTTTAGTCTTGTCTCTACACGTTTGCAGATTGGAACATGCGTGGTCGGCAGAAATAATAATTCGGCTTATTACGGGTGAAGCGCGTAGCCCACACACACAAGGCCTGCATTCACTCACACATCTATAGCGCGATTCTGACTAAGCATGCGATGAGATTCGCGGAAGACGGTAGGAAGGAGGCGCAGAGGGGGAGAGAGAACACTCACGTGGTCTCACCCACACATCTATAGCTAGTTCTTTTGTGAGCGCGGTGCGATAACGATAATTTTTGAAAATACCTACCGTCGAGATTTCTCACCGATGGTATTACCTCTTAATTGAAGAAAACATCTTCTAACGGCCGGACCAATTGTCGCCGGACCAATTGTCACTGGACCAAATGTCAGCCGGACGAACTGTCGACCGGACCAACTGTCTCCGGACCAACTGTCGCCGGACCAAATGTCGCCGAACCAATTGTCGGGTCACCGTCATTATTTTATTGTCATTATCTGATGACTGTGTTGTTCCTACCATTTCTCTAAAGCACACACATTGTTGCAAAATTGTCGTTGTCTGAGATGCCGTAACGTGAGAGAGAACAATGATTTTAGATAATATCGGCAATGTGTGTCTGTATACTGATCTCAAAGTATCGGATTCTTGTGTATCCCCGTGGAAAAGGGCCATAGAATATCTTCTACACAAAAATTGAATCCATTTTAATAAAAAAAAAATTTAAACATTGTTTTTCCAAGAAGAAAAAGCGCGAATTAACATGGGATAAGTCGGGTAATAAATACTAGATAGTAATATTTTAAATGACAATTAATTTCTTAAAATTATGAAAAATCTTTTCCAGTAATAGAAACACAATTTATAATTCAATGTTCCCGAAATAACAGAAATACTCGTCCATTTGTGTCTAGCAGCAGACAGACGCCATTTAAAAAGCAAGAAGTTTGAACTTTAAAAGTTCTGATTTTGACAAATGGAGTTCGGTAAGATAAAACATGTTGCCATTGTTCACTATCTCGTAAGATAAAGGGGTTAAATCAGTGGCGTAACAGCTTTCGAGACATATCGCCCGGAGAAGTGAAATATAATTTCTAGTTTTCCTTTTGAAATACATATATTTTTTTTAATTTTAAAAAGAAAGACATATTCCGGAGTTACTAATAACCTGACCATACCACAGTAGGCGTAAATATTGCTTATGTTTTGATGAAAGAATTAGCCAGCCGAATAATTGAACTGATGACGCCTGGGTGGGACCCAGACGCGATGCCACTTAGCTATTGACCAGATGTAACAGGAAAATCGTTGTGGTAGTCATATTTATTGCATTTTATATTTCAAACGGTACACATTCAGTGTGCTCGATTTCAATATACTTACTACACAATAATTTCTCTTTTGCCTGTTTTTTAAAGTGGTTTGAAGATTGGATATTGATTTCACAAAATAAAAATGTTTTTTTTTTTAGATTTCGTAGGATTCGAACCTCCGTTCGCTTGATGTCTGTCTCTCTGGCCACTGAGACTTGTCAGGCACCTAGCCCACTATACGCTATCGAAGGCAGGCGCCAAAGCGCGAATTTACAATTTACAACATTACACTGTAGAACTAAGTTGTGACGCATTTATAGTTAGAAATCCGAATTTCAAAATTACTAACGGCGCTAAAAAAGTTTCACTTAAAAAAACGTTATATAAATACCCCATTAGAGTGTCAACTGCTCACGACTCTCCGCGAACCTGGCAATGAACGTGGCTACAGGCGTTCGTGCAACGTTTTAGTACTCAATGCACTAGATTGACATTTGCTTAAAATAAGGAATTAATTCATATTTTTATAAGTCAGAAACAAAAAATTATATCAACGTCGTCAGACTTATTACACTTCTAAATATTTCATTACAAAAATCTGCCAAATAAAGAACAGCTCTACCATTACCTAGAATCAAATCAACAACTCTTGAAAAACCAGCAACCAGTTCTGATATTATAGAAATGCTCGCAATAGTCATCAACATTCCATTGCAAAAGCATAGAAAACGTCAGACAAATAAAATATCTTGGCGTCAAGATTGATTAAAACCACATGATATAGTTGACTGACCACATTATCTTAAGAACATCCAATCTAAACAAAATTATGTACCTCTTAAACAACATCAAAACCATCTTTCCATGCATAATACTAGGTAACATCTGTGTATTTATTTTTGATCTTTCCCAATCTTTAATCACGTATGGTTTATTGCCTTGGGGAAGTGCAAATGACATTTCTCTAGAACCTCTAACAAAAGCACAAAATGCAACTATTAAACTAATTCTTCAAGTTCTTAACTATACAGACTCTCAGAAAATGTAAAGGCTGTTCAACGTTTTGTCAATTTAGTAACTTTATGCTAGAGCGTCGATTCTTCATCTCTGCAAATACAAACTTCATATTCCCTTATATTTTTATACTCAATAATAACAGAGACAGAGTCTTTAAAAACCCAACCCTTACTATCCCACTAAAACACTCCACCCACGGAAAAAGATCCTTTAAGTACTACTTCATTGAACTATACTACATGGCAACTACTTTGAAACAACCTGCTGATAATTCACAAACTGAAAATACATACTAAAAAAACAGATCAAAAACTATTCATACCAAACCAAACATAACACAATTTAATTAGTATGTTAATTATGTAGGTCAGTGGGTCAACAGTGAACCACTTTTTTTTCCGAGTCAATTTGAGTAACCAAAATTTAATGTAGAAATGTCAAATAAATTTTGTTGTCTTCAGTACTTCTTTGGTTTTTTTATGTGCATAAACTCATTTTCGCAAAATTTACTATTAATTAGATATAATGATTTACATAAAAAATGGCATTTTGGTTCACTGTGTACTAGGCTGGTACACAGTGAACCGCAGGCATGGTACACAGTGAGCCGAAGAGGTACACAGTGGACCAACATGATAATTCTCCTGAAAATTGTACTAATAAGCCTCGCAATGAAATTACAATATAACTAAATAATAAGGGCTTTTTTATAAACATAATTATACAATATGAAAAATCCATAACAAAAAAGTAGCAGGATAAAAAAATAACTAGAGCTTTTTGAACATTTCGAACATGAAGACTCGCACAATTTAAGTAGCATAATGTCTTACATAAAAGAACAAAAGATTTAGCGAATGTTTTTAGCGAAGGTAACAGCAAATTTATAAAATAGGTTTTCGGAAATAGGGATTCTTAGATCGACCATTGAATATTGACTCATTTGTGGAGGTGATACAGCATTTCATCAAGCATTCTGGCAGTTTACCCCAACATCCGAGTATTTTGATATTTGATAATCATGAATCTCATTTATCAATTGAGGCGTTTGATCTGGCAAAAGTATCTGGAGTAACGATTATCATATTACATCCGCACACGTCTGCTAAGCTCCAACCTTTGGATGTTGGTGTTTTCGGCCCATTCAAAGCCTAGTACAACAATGCAATAGATTCATGGCTTCTGAAAAATCCTGGTATTCCACTGATTATTTACGAGATCGGCGAAATGGTGGGATATGCATTCCCATGAGCCATGACTCACGTGAATATTGATGCTTTAAAAAAATATTGATTCGTTGATTGATAGTCCACAGGACAAAGATGCATATATCTTGATATTTTCCTTTAGGGCCCGTTCTTGATCTTCGTTAAATATTCTATTAATGTCGTAATGTGGAACTAATCTTATGGCTGTTCCGAAACCTTCGACATAAGCCAGTAGCGCTGAAAAGTTGGATAGGGGATGCCAGCAGCTTCTGCAGATTTGTGAGACTATGCCCATTTTTCACCGTCTCCAAACGTTTTTTCATCTCCTCCGTGTGTTTACCGATTTTCTTTATTTTTTTCTGCTTACGATCCATTCTTTTGACCAAAGAAAACACTTACATTGATCTTATTCTGTGAATGAAGATTATTTTAGAAGGCATGTACACAGTAAACCAGATACTGTGTACACAGTGAACCAGTTTACTGTGTCCCACATTACTCTGGTTCAGTGTGTACCATAAAGCCATTTTGACTTAACTAGCCAATATTTCTAAAACCTAATAGATATTGAAAATTTCTAATAATAGGTAACAATTAAAACAAAATACTAAACTGAAAAAATTTAAAAATTCTCGCGTTGGCAATAACATAATTTAGTAATAAAACAAAAACACTTACGTGAAAATGATGTCGAGGTTTGCAAAAATCAGATATTAGCTTGTCAAATGACCTACCGCCTTTGCACACTAACACACACTACATCAAATCTTGTCTTTTTCTGAGCCCGTGCTTCAAGCAAAAGCTTGACACTAACACACTTATAGTTAGGGCTGTAGAGGTGGTGATTCACTGTGTCCTGCTGGTTCACTGTTGACCCACTGACCCCTTAAATGCATCAATATTATATATTATTTGGTAATGTTCTCAAGTAAATAATATTTTAAATACATCATTTAATTATCATCGACTTTTGTTTTATCCTCTTTTCGTCTTAGCTCCTTCAATAAGTTCACTTCATGTATATGTAGTATCATTTTATTTTCGCTAAATTGTTACTTCATTGAATCTATATAACATTATGATGTACTTTATCTGCTACTAACCCAAAATACAATACTGCCGCCATGGGCGAAACTACAGCATTCTAGTTGAAAATCTCAAGAACATTGCTGTGTTTTTACGGTGATCCGACATTTGATCCGGCGACATTTGGTCCGGCGACAGTTGGTCCGGCGACATTTGATCCGGCCGACATTTGATCCGGCCGACACTTGATCCGGCGGACAGTTGATCCGGCGGACATTTGATCCGGCGACAATTGATCCGGCCTGATCCTTTAGAAGATTTTTTCTTCAAGTAAGTATGTAAAGAGGATATACGGCCGTTCAACCAAAGTCGATGTATTTATATCTGAAGGCATCTTGAGTGAAAATCCGCTGTAAAAATATTTTTACTAACAATAATTTCGACTCTCCGAAGAAGCATGCGGCAATACAAAATACGACGTACTTATACGTGCAGTCAGTTTAACAAAAAAACCGTAAAAGATTCCTACTTGCGTATAACTTTTTTATCTGAAAATTACACCAGAGTCCCAACTGCTCCTAACCGTCTGGAGCCAGTGAGATTATGGCATTCCTAATTTTGATATGTTGTGAGGTTGAAGATAGTGGGGAGGAGAAGGATATGTGAAAAATTTTCCTGGCTATTCAGATCTAGTCACCAAACACGCCTAAAGTTTAAATTTTGAATGAATACAGACGAATAGCAAAATACGACATTCTTATATGTGCAAGATCTACTTAAGGTTTAGGAGGCGGATATGTTTACCGTCGCCCCGGGAACCATTTATTGGATAACCAACATTCCTGCCATAGGTCATCCCAAGTGGTTCGCTACGTTTGGTAATCGGGTTTACATAAGATAAGACATTAACAAACCGTGGTTGATCAAATGTCGCCGGACCAACTGTCGCCGGACCAAATGTCGCCGGATCAACTGTCATGGAACCGTTTTTATTTATGACGGTAGAATAAAACTTTATAGAAAACATGCGAACACCTCAGCACAGGTTCTCCTAGTAAGGTTTTCATAAAGCACTACTACTAACATATGCAGTTACTGAGTAATAACATTTTTTGAATTCCTGGAACTTATTATGTAAACTTTATGTACGAGAACAGAAATGAATAAATAAAATAAAAATTGTAATATTTAATTAAATTAGGATAGATTCAATATTAGCGAAACTCAATCAGGAATCTGGGACCAGAAAAATCAGAAAAAGATATTGGCACCTCTGGGACTCGAACCCAGGACCTTCGGCTTTCCGGGCTACTGCGCTAACCCCTGCGCCAAGGTGTCCATATCCGATTCGGTCATTTTTAACTGTATCATACTTCGGCTAAGAACCACCAACATTATCTTCATTTTCTTAATATTTTATTGGCTGCTATCTTTACGTATGATTGCAAGATTTAAACCAGAACTGAATGCTATCTACATGGTGTCTGGCAAAATTTTTATCCCTTTCATTTTTAATTTGCGACTTCTATTGATTTTTCTGCAAGACTAGGATAAATATTTATTTTTAATTTCATGAGTAAAAACTGAAATTGTAATGTTTAATTAAATGAAGACAATGTTAGCGAAACTCAATCGAAAATCTGGAAACAGAAAAAGAGCGGTTAGCGCAGTGGTCTAGAAAGCCGAAGGTCCTGGGTTCGAGACCCAGAAGTTTTAATATCTTTTTCTGATTTTACTGTTTCCAGATTTTCCTTCAGGACGATACTGAGCATATCTACTACTATACCGAGAACCTATTCAAACTTGTCAATTTTGATTGTTGGTGCATTGGTGCACGCGTTAAGTGATGCGTAATATTCCTGTAAGTTTCTGCGTAATGCGCAAAATTATTCACGTTCAACAATCTTTTATTTTTAACAATTGGAACTGATGAGTATAAATCATATCAAGCAAAAGCGTTAAAGTAGGTATTAATTTTATTTTATTTTAATAATAATAATAACGAAATATATATTTCGACGTCTCTATATTTTGTCAACTAAAGGCTAAAAATATTGGTTTTTTAATGGGCAACGATTCTGAGGCAAATATTTTGTAAATACTTTCAGCTTCATAAATTCTATAATTACAATGTTCCGTGATTGATCTCGTGTACATTTTGGTGTTTTTATGCACATTAGAAATTCATATACAGTCGACAACAAGGAAGATCAAAATCAAATATTAACACAAGTACTCGTAAGTTTTACGTGTTCATATAATGTAAATGCATACGTGTGCACACTCTATACATATATATATATATATATATATATATATATATATATATATATATATATATGTATACATGTACATACTCACATGCACAAACATTTACATTTATACACAAATTATAGAGCCAATGCATTAGTAGGTGAATGATTAAAAATGTACAAAGCGGCTCTACGTGAGGAGATCATCAGGTATAATATGCAAGTATCAGCTCCTAGAAAGTATTAGTTCCTTGATATTAGTAGTATTATTCTTAGATATTATTTTAGATATTAATTTTCTTACATATTATATTTCTTATATTATTCTTAGATATTATTTACTGTTGTTTTATAAATTTACGTTCGGATTAATTCCGAACTGGCGCCCATAACATGTTTGATAGTTTGCTTTAACTTTAGATGTTAATACTTAGTTTGTTTGACATGTACTTTCAATTATTCTTTACATTAACCATACACAAATGCGTTCAGCAGCTTTAAACACTCTTAAGTAATTCGTTATAAATATAATTAATAAGCTATAAATTTAGAATCTTAATAATGGGTCTGTTATTTAAATTAAATTGCAATAAATTACATGTTTTTAAAACTCATCTTCTTTCATTTCTATTGTTGTAGATTAACAGCATACCCACACAAAATTTTACATACACAAAAGATACAAAAATCTGAGTACATTGATATCTCGTGAGAATTCGAGTTGCTTCAAATGCCTTTATGAGCTTTCATATAAAATAATGTGGATTATGTTCTCACGAGGTCTTAATACTACATTTCTACTACAGATTTACTAAGAAATTTCTGTGAATTTGCCTGAATTTGAGTGAATATTAAAGCAGTTTGCACTAACATGTTCAATAATATTAATTTGCCCTGCTTTTTCCTGATTTCTTCGATTTTTTCAGAATTTATTTCTTTTGAATGCAGTTTGTGAAATATTTCATCGTATAATTTTTCTCCTGTAAAGGAATCCAGACCACCAACCCCATTCTACGGAAAGTTTATTTGCCCCGACCGCGAAACTTTACATAGGGTACACCACTGGACCCCAGCGGCTGACTTGAAGCTGTGATTAATGCATCCCGTGTCTGAATCATCACGGAGTCATTAATTATAGCGAGAACGCGTTGGAAAAGGAACATTATGATTTTACTTAGCCTAAAGAAATATTATAAAACTGAAGAATAAAGTTAACGTGGTACAATTAACCATCAAAACGATGCCCTTTACTTTTTTCTTTACAAATCTTAGGTACGATTTAGACGATATGTAATTTTTTTTAAATATAAGTGTAAAGCCATTTTTTCAGAACAGCACTGGTATAAAATAGGTGGAGATTGTAGCAAAGTTTGAATTTAAAATTTTTGAGAAATGAAGTGATTTTTTCAAAAAAAATATTTTTTATTCCAGGTAAAAGAAATTACATTTTCACTCATTTAACTAGAAATAATGGTAAATATCGGTTCGGACTGGCCACGCTTATTACGAATAATTTTTTAGAAAAAAATTTTAGATTCGCCTTAATTACTATAAATGGAAACTTTTTGGCTTTGGGGCGGCGGAAAATAATGCATTTTAATTTTCAATTGCATAAAACCAAAATTCACTTCGCGAACCGACCCAGCGAAAATCCGCGGCCGTAACTGTCACTCTAGACAGTGAGTATGTTGTGAGTCCGGGGGTTGTGGGAAGGGGAAGGAGATGGGGAAGAGGGAGGTGGTGGCTATTCAGATCTAGTAAGAAGAAAACGAGAGTACCTCAGACGCTTTTGCCACTGTCCCTGATTTCATTTTTAAAAACTGCGATGAAAGCAAAAAACGTATTTAAAAAATTGGTATTACACGCAACGAAAAATCTTATAAGCTACTTTAATAAACGCAAGCAACAAGTTAAAATAAATAACTATGGTGTACCACAAGGAAGCATATTAGGACCGTCTTTGTTCCAGATGTACTGACACCTGGCTAGCTGTCTACCCAAAACCTGAAATGGATATAAGATGTGTAAAAAAGTGGTTGGATTAAAAAAATACGCTCACATTGATCAACGAGAAAACTATTACATGCATAAATATCTTAGGGCAACCTCATGATGATATCTCGATTAGAATGCACACAATATGTTTGAATTCCGATAAATGTTTTCAGTGTCCCTTCATTGAGCGTACTTTTCAGATGAAGTAATTGGGCCTCACCTTTGATCCATATCTCAAATGGACTCTTCACACTCAAATAATTGCAAACAAAATAAGAAAAATATGCACTTATGAAAGGAGTTGGTAATTTAATACAAATTAAGCAATGGAAACACCTGACGTAAAAAAGCTAATAAAGTTCCGACTGCCAAATCGTAACACGAAGCTTCGAGAATTGTTCTTTGTTTATTACAGGACCATTCGAAGTTTGATAAATGTATCGTATCCAGTCCTACCATATCGTATGCTTCGTCGTGCTTCCACACCAATTGGTGGAATTTGGCTTCTTGTATCATTCAACTTCTCGGTTTCTTAGCGAATTGTCTCTATTATCTCCTCATGTCTACCCATTCTATTTCAATCTTCCATGCACCTATGCAGTCCGCTTAGTTATCGCTCTGTATCGAGGCGCATCTACCTTGCTCTACTGTGGTACCACCTCGGTCAAGATTTCTTCTGCTAAATCATTAGGCATTCTTTCTACAGGGCCAAATTCCGAGCCCATCGCGGTATTTTGAACTTACAGAATCTTACGGCGGCTACATCTTCAAATAGATTATCTATTCTGTATGCATCGTATTTCACAAGTCTATTTCTGCATTAAAAGACCACTTATTTGGTTTGTTTACTGCATTGAAATGCCCCTTTTGAGAACTTTCATTGGCGTATATAATACAAAAATATTGTAGTAATAAAGAAACCACACAACAGAAACCAATCTTCTTCCCACACAACAATCTCAACATCGTTGTTCTCGGAATTCCGAAAAATATTTTAATAAGCATAATGTACTTTGGGGCTCAAAACTAAGCCGGGAAGGTCTAGCACTAATCTTCCATTAAGTGGGGACCATAATCTTCCGAGGGACCCCTTAAGGACCACACATAAAGGATTATGTGTCCGGATCTGTATGGATTTACCCAATTCGCTTATCTTTGCGATATTCTGATATTGTGCTTTCTTGGAATTGCCTCAAGAAGTGGACTTCAAAAGTTAGAATATGTGGTAACATAAATTAATTTTATAAATTGATTTATTGGAATAACTTTTTTGAATCTTTTGAAGGCATACCGTTCAATGTAATATTTAATCATTGAAGAAAAAAATAATACTTAAACATTTAAAAGCAACATAAAACTGAACAAGTATATTAATGTATAAATATAGGGTGGTTAGCAATCTGGGGGTCAATGTGTCCAAGAGAGATGGACGTATGAATCCATCCTTCCCACTGCGTTACGAGGCGATGGGTCGAGAAAGTCCGGCAGGAAAGTTAAAATATCTCCATCAACCAGTCTCAACCGATCCGGCGCTCCACGCTGTAGGTGGACCAAGAAATGTGCCGCCAAGACCTAGGTGTTTGTTGACCAGATCTGAATAGCCAGGTACTCCCCACCTTCCTCTTCCTTCATCTCCCCTCCCCACTACCTTCAACCTCTCAACATACCCCAATTGGGGATACCATAGTCTCACTGGCCCCAGACGGGAGCAGGTGAGACTCTTTTGAGGTATTCATATAAACAAAACTTCCCTTATAATCACAGTAGACCTTGTTTGTCCCAGATCCCATTGGTCCCATTTAATGTTAATGTACATTGTGAATAAAACTCTTCAAAACAAAAAGTCTAGAAATTGTTACACACTCGTAGGTGATGCCCGAGAAATACAAAGTTCCAGTATTTTGAAAACAATATTCTTCTGGAATTAATTATGATTAGTGATTAAATAAGTATTTTAAAAAAATCGAAATAATAATGGCACAAATATTATTTTTATTAATACTGTTATCAGAAGGAAGGAATGAAATCAAGTCCATTTAATAAGCGTGTTTCGGGAAAAAAGTAGGGGCGTGTGGCGTAGTTCAGAGAGAAGTTTTGATTCCCACAGAGATCGTGCGGCAGATAGAGAGGAAAATTTGTTAATGGTGTTACATTCTTCAGTGGTCAACAATTAACATTATTTTCTCTTAAGTTATTACATTTAAAGGTTCCATATTTTTGCAGTTTCTTATATTTTCTGTTTTTGAAGTGAAACTTCTTTAGCTACGTTAGTGATTTGAAATTCGGATGAAACGGAAATGCGACACAACTCAGTTCTACACAAATACTCGGTTCTAATATAATGCGGTAAATCCGCGCTTTGCCCCGGACCTTCGATAGCGCAGTTGGCAAGGCGCCTGACAAGTCTCAGCGGCCAGAGAGATAGACATGAAGCGGAGCGGAGGTTCGAATCCTACGCTCACTTGAATAATACCTCTCACGGCAGTTTCAAAGTAAGAACCATGCAGGATTCGCGCGGTTATAAATGTTTACAATTTTTTTATATTTTTTTTTATAAATCCTACAAATATAAGATAAACTGTATAATACAGGTTAATTCATTGACTATATAGCACTATAACAAGTTTTTATATCTGCATGTTAAAATTTGAAGGTATGATATTTTTTAAAGTTGGCGAAAAATTAAAAAAATGATCTTCTAAAAATGTCGAGCAAACGGAGAAAAAGTTTTAAAATGCTTTGTCGCTCCAGTGGTTATGTGTAAAGTAAGAAAGATGTGATAAAAGAAACAAAGGGAGAATAAAATAAATAAAAAATGTCAATCTACTATTCGAAATAAAAGTCAGAATATTAAATTACATAAAGATTTATTGATTCTACTCTTGTACAAGGTTTATGGTTAAAGGTTAAATTAATAGATTGACTACGACTTTATTATAATTTTAAATTTCACAGGGCTGGTTGGAAGCTCGAAGAAAACTTATAACAGTCGAATTTAAATGTCACATATAAAACGACGTAATTCTAAAGTGGATAAGTGTTTTCTGTTATTTTTAAGGGCGCAAGAACGTATTAACTTAAAAGAATAAATAGTGAAGAAAGAATATAAATGATAATAATAACCAAAACAGAAACTTGTAAAAAAAAAAAATGAGGTATTACGAGTCGAGGTTCCACCATTGCTTGATATGATCCTGTGATGTCCTTCGTTTGTACTTCCCTGAATTCAACTGAAGTTGGAACCGAGCTGCCGCCACTTATCAGTCTGTCAAAACAGCAAAAGATGTCTCGCTGCCGAACGCTATCCTTGCAGCGATAATGTATTAGGGGTAAAAAGTTCCATTTCACAGAAATCAACCGCTACAACTTGTAGAAGATACCACAAGGCAGAAAAGATGATTTAGCACAGTATAACATGACGAGAGGAATGGTGATTGAGATTTAGAAATCGGTAGATACAAAACATATATTTAATATACATACGACCGGTCAGTGGTTGAGTGGGCATCGCGTTTGGGACCCACCCAGGCGTTTCGTGTTCGATTCCTCGGCTGGCTAAGTCCTTCATCAGAACTCAAGCAACATTTTCCGCTTACTGTGGTGGTATTAGGAGATTTTCAAATATTGTCGGGTTATTCGTAACCCAGGAATGCGTGTCTTTCTTATTTATTTATTTTTTTAAATTATTAATTAAAATACAGATATAGAAACAAGTCCGTCATCGAAACTTTTATCTTCTATCATTCAACAACGTTAAAAAAACTTTCATTTTTATTTTATTTTTTATTATTTTTTTTTTTTTTTAAATTATATTTTATACATTTTACAAATATAAGACAAAAAGTCCCGATAAACTACTTTTTAGTAGTTTGTCTAACGGGTTATTGTCTATTCGTTAGCCGAACTATACATTTTTAACGTCAATAATATCCTCTTTCTTCAAAATAAATTGTCAATTTTTAATGACAAACACGATAAAATATCGGTTCCAAAAATATTTTCAGTCTGACCAAGAGCCGATCTGGTAATGATAAAAAACATAATAAAAATTCTTTTCCACTGCGTAATCACATGTAACTCTCCGTAGTCGAATGAAAAGGCTCTCGCCTATCAATACCAAGATTGCGGGTTCAAATCCCGGCGTGCGCAACAAAATATTATTCTCCTTCCCTTCAGCCTTACAACTTACCTCAATTGGGGATGCCATAGACTCACTCAAAAACATGTCAAGTCTGACTGAGAGCCTCGCGATCTGTTAATGCTAAAACACAGTTTAAAAATTCCCTTCCGCTGTGTAATCAATGTGTAACTTAACCTTAATCTTTCTACGCTGCTGTTAAATACCAATTTAGTCTCCGTAACGTTTTTCAGTAATATTTTTACACGTTTATTAGTAAAAATTTATGCGTAGAAGTATATTGACGGAAGTGTTATATACTCGTATGTGTTATTGCGCGTAAATATATGAATAAATTTAATTTTTAAAGTGCTAAAAGCTTAGTAAAATATAATAAAATGAATTATTTGTTTTATTACCTCCATCACATTACTGCATCCCATCCCGTGCCGTCATGACGCCATTGCACTGCTTTATCGTCTGTAAAACATAAACACATTTCATTTAATAATTTTGTAATATAAAATGGGTTTTATTTTGCGAAATCAGAATAAAGTTACTACCACACGAAAGAAGATGGCGTTTTAAAAGGAGCCTCGAGCCATAATTATTATTTTAATATTTACCCATATTTTTTGTATTTTAGACAAACATTTCCCTGAGTCCCTGACGATATTTTAAAATCTCCCACTACCTTCATACGAAGCAGATATGTTTTTTGCCTTATAATGGATGACCTACGCAGCTAACTCAATCACTGACGGGTCAATTATAAAATAACGATTTTAATTCAGGAGGTGGTGGGAAACCATTTTTTTATAACCAACATCTCTGCCATAGGTCACCCCAAGTGGTTGGCTAAAATTGGTGACTTAGCAGGAGTGCCCGGGTTCATCGAGTGAGATGTATTCAGGTCTTGGTTCAGTCAACCAAGACCGCGGTGGACCGGATCGGGAAAGACCGGTTGAGGGAAACCTTTTTATCTCTCCAGCCGGAATATCTCGACCCATCGCCTTACAATGCAGTGGGAGGGATGAATCCATGCGTCTAAAATATAAATTGATTTCAAAAGATTGTTATTTTATCTAGTAACTAGCAGACCCGGCTACGCGTTGCTGTGGCTAACGAAACACAACGCCACGCCAATGCTCAACCTTTGTAACCAACGCCATCTGTTATGCCAGCCCGCTGCCCGCTGCCGCTTGGCCAGATATATTATTTATTTCAACCAATTTACATAATACCTTGACCAATTATATGCCTAAGAACCTTCCTCATAAATCACTCCACGTATTAGTGAAAAATGCATGAAAATCCGTTGCGTAGTTTAAAAGATCTAAGCGCACAGACAGCGAGAGCGACAAAAAGCTATGTTTTAAATTTAGAACATTATATTTATTTTTATCATAATACGGTTTTACCGTTGATCCTCGGAACATTTATTAAATTTTAAAACAAAATTTTATATCTTATAACACACATTTCAAATCATATCACAGTAAAATAAATCAATAACAAGCTACTTTTCAGAATTTTAATTTTAGTTCAAATAAAATCATTCAAAAAAATTCGCACACCTTTCAGATTGTTTTCACAAACTTATTTTGCCTAAACATTATTGAAAAACTATAAATACTTATGATAAAAAGTAATTTCAAAAAGTACATAATTTTAATAATTTTATCATTACGTGTATAAGTATTTTAATTGCTAACTTGAACGCTGCCGCACACTAAACGATTTTTTTTATGAAATCTAATCTATATTGAGTTATTAGTTAAAAATGCTGGTACGGAGAATACTCAATCTTTCTCATCGGAACCTCCCTGTACAGTTGCAAGGGCACGATTCTCAAGACTATCTTGAGGAAATTTGAATTCTCGGTTGCTGGTTAATGGGCCTTAAGGCGCCGCCACCCGAAATTCTATCGATTTCTTACATATCTCCCTTAAACACGTTAAGTTTTAAAGCTCTTAAAATATATATATATGTTATTCTTGAAGATAAAATCTAGACATTCTCCGCGCCGAAACGCAAATTATATAAAATTCCCTCGATAGAAAAAATCGCAAAATATGCTCAAAAAATTATTATAAACACGTTTGATTCAGTTATTTTATAAGTTATAGGTATGAAAAAAATCACAGTGTTTCTTTAAATACTGTTCAAGACAACCCCCGCAAGATGTTTGCTCTATTTTAAACGAGTCGTGTTTTATTAAACATTTTTACAATTTTCGCATCGATTTTGTCACTTTAAATACTAGCGCGCTCCTCTAACATTCGTAATTTCATATCTCTCCAACTTCTTCTTTTTGAATCAAGCAAGCTTGCAGGGGTTTGCCGTCAAGTTCTATATTGCGTGTATCTGTGACTACCCACTGTCTGCATAACGGGCTATTTACCCTTGAAGGGTTGTAAAAACAACAAAAAAAGTAGCTCCCTTTTTTGTAAAAACTAGGTAAAGCCGTTTTGATGTGTTTACGAGTATTTTTTATGTGTCGTTAATTTACGGCCCACGTAATTATATTATTTACGTGATCACCAAATAATTGCTTAAACATTAAACGCCGTCCTCGGCTCGCCGTCAAAATACTGCAATAAAAGCGAGATTTTAAATTATTTACAGTTTAACAGGGTGGTCATAATTACACTTGCCGTTGAAAATGTTCCGGACTACGCGTTGTGTGATAATGTGTAATAAACTCGAACAGATGAACCCCACACTTAAAATTAGGCCAATTAGTCGACATATCTGTTACCTTGTATAAAACAAACTGTACGGTTAGATCTTTTAAACTACGCAACGGATTTTCATGCGGTTTGCACCAATAGACAAAGTGATTCATTTCATTTTGGGAGGCGGAAAAAAAAACCCCAGATTCCAACCCACCCCTTAAACCCATTTCCTTCCCAGAACTCTCCTCTCCTTCCTTTCCTTAAAAAAACCCTCCATACTGTATCCCCAAAGATGACATAGGCCCCAAGGGAAATTATTTTCCTCCTGTGTGGAACTCGTGTAAAAAAAAATGAGGAAGGTTTACGTATATAATTTGTCAAGGTTTTGATATATAAAGGGAGCGGGCTGGCAAGAATGTGGTGTGGATTTGATATGTATCCAAATTAACAGATGGCGTTGGTTTAAAGGATGGGTAATGGCGTTGTCAGTAGACGGCATTGTATTTAGTTAGCCACAGCAACGTATGGCCGGGTCAGCTAGTTTTATAATAAGAATGTAACGTACAGAAATATTCACGACAATAAGTATCACGAATGAAAATGTCGCCATAATCATGATTGTAGGCACAAATCCAGCGTCAAGTACACGTAATTCACCATAATGTGTGGAAAATGAAAAAAAGTCGAATTGGCAAATAATACATCAGATGGAAATCACTAATACTAACGCGTCATTTTTTATTTCTATTCGTTTTTTACCATTATTTTTAAATATTTAAATACTTTATGAGATATATTTTTATATTCCTTCGTATGAGATATAATAATATAATGAAATAACACCGTTAAGCGCTGTACCTGTTTGTATGTCTATAATTCAAATAAATTTAAAATATCTAAAAGCATCCGAAAACTAATAAATGTTTTTGAAAAGTGATGAAATACGCTTCCAAATTTTATAATTCTAAATAAACAAATAATTTTTGTTATAGAAAGAAGATTTTTAATGCAAACATAAAAACGCTTTAAAAATGGCACACCTTACGTTTTTCTATCTAAAATTATTGTCAATTAATAAAAACACATACATATTTTATTAGACAAATATATTATTGTAAACGTTATTGTCAACGCACTCTTTTGTCATTTCATGTAAAAATAATTAATAAAAAATTCCCAAAATTTCATGCATTTTTTCAAATTGTGGTCGAAACTTTGATTTCATAAAGGCGTACATTTTATTTATTTTGTGATTAACTTTTAGATTTGAATATAGAGCGTGGTGTTTTCTCTTTTTAACATTATTTAAATAATATTTCTAACCATGATAGTAAGTGAGACACAACGATTTCTATGAGACCTTTATGAGTTGTTCCAAAA
Organism: Limnephilus marmoratus; assembly: GCA_917880885.1. NCBI lineage: Eukaryota > Metazoa > Arthropoda > Insecta > Trichoptera > Limnephilidae > Limnephilus > Limnephilus marmoratus. The sequence continues at coordinate 4,601,667 of OU862923.1, forward strand.
AACGAACAAATTAACCTGAGAGGTAAAATAACCACAACATTTCATGTTTATAGGTTTTTAAAAAACTGGGGTAGGTAGTTAGTTACATGTAAAAGTTTGAAAGTATGATTTTGTCTTCATTTATCCGAAGTAGGCAGTGAATATAATAAAAACATTGTCATTAAATCTGTATGTCTATCTAGATAAATTTGAAATGTTTATAAATTTTCAATATGTGTCGAATGTATATGAATGTGTATCCTTTATTTTATTCTGTTGCTTTTAAGCTGCAAGAAAATCACTTCTTTAAATGTATATGAATGTGTATTCTATAATTTACTCTTTTGTTTTAAGTTAAAAAATCTATACTTGATACTTATTTAATTGTTATCTCTTAATTCTTTGATTATAACAAATGTATTTTTAATTTTATCATATGTAAAAGCCCTAATTGGGCGTGTACAAATAAACAAACAAACAAACAAACAAATATTTAGCTTTTTGTAGTGTTTATGATTTGTTTTCTCCATAATTTTTAAGTTTTCTTTTATACTCGTAGGTATATTTAAAAATATTATGATTTGTATTATAAAATAAAATAAATTTTTCTTTTAAAAACGGTGTTTTTAAATTAAACACGTAGATTAAAACTTATAATTACAATGGAGGTCTACTAAGTAAGCTTCACAACGATAAATAAATCTTTATAATTATTGTTGCTTTAGAATTTTATGATAGACGCAGGTGTCATTTTAAAAATTCAACCCCTAATTACATGTATACCTTTTGATTATACATGTAAATTATAACTTTATACAACGTTTCCAGATGTAAAATACATTCAATGAATTTTTACAGACCGCGGAAGAAAGCTTATTTGTAACAGATCGTGTTTTAGTGTATACGGGCTTTATTTATGTTGTTGCAACAACACGGGTTATCGGCCGTTGGAGGTTTTTCTTTTTATAAGGCTGTAGGTGTTTAAACTACCTATCATGGGTTTAATGAAAATTTCATTTGGTCATGGAATTAAACATTGGATTTGTGTATTGATCAATTTTGTGTCAAATTCGTGCCGTAGGGGTCACATTGTGAATTGTATTTCAGCTGTGTACTAAATGTAGGTCACTTTCAAAGCTGCTGCGTGCAAAGAAAAATACTTGTTCAATGTTCCCGATTGTGTGTTGAACACGAACCACTAAACTCGCCGTATTAAATATTCAACGGGCAGTCGACTCGCAAACAGCGTGAGGCATGAGGCGTGTTGTGCTGTATTACTCGTATGTACTGAAAACAATAATGTATTACGACTTGGCTGTTGTCATAACGACTCTGAGAATGCGGGGAGCATTGGCAAGGGGAAAGCCGAAGGCTTATGGAGACATTATTATGTTGGAAACGTGTACCTGGTGAAATCAAGTAGGGGAGGTATCTTCATATTATTTGTACTACACTTTGAAAACGTGATGGCAACCGTTATTACGAGATCAATTGCGATCTTGGCTTTTTTGGATATGACACATTTTAAAAGTCCTCCTGTTTTCAGTCATTTATCGAACTTAGCAGTATACATAACGCAAGTCAATCATCGAACTTAACAGTTTACATAACGTAAGTCAATCATCGAACTTAACAGTTTACATAACGTAAGTCAATCATGGAACATAACAAGGAGCCACTAAATATTCCTCCATTCTGTCTAGAAGGAAATGAACTGCTTGTGACCTCGCAGGTTAAATATCTGGGACATGTCCTAACCTCCCTTCTTTCTCCTTTTTTGAAGGTTAAGTCTGCAAAATTCCATAAATCTCGAAATAATTTGTGGAATTGTTTTAAAAAAACCAACACCGGTAAACTCTTATTTACAAATATTATATTGATTATTACCCTTGATAACCCTTCGGTCAGCTGCGTCATCAACTATCGGAAGGTTAAAACGGCTAGAAGGCCAAAACGCAAACCAAATACTAAATTCGGTGAGGAGTGTCAGGACGCCTGGAATGGACTGCCACATATTTTAAGAATGATCACAGGCGCGGCAGTAATTATTATAGCTAAACTCAAAACTCACCTTCTCACACAGTCAAAGCCATAAAGTAAAAACCTTTTAATTAAAGGAAAACAATCACTTTGTTTGTAACCACGATTTATTGATTTAATTTTTATTTACCGACCGGTTTCGCTTAATACAAGCATCATCAGGGTATAAATTAAAACTGATGAAAAAATACATTGTGTGAGCTTATATATACATACAGACAGAGACAAAACATAATATAAAGTAAGAGTGAGAGAGTGTAATTAACATCCTACATAGTGATAGAGAGAAAGAGACGGGTATATCTAATGAATAATTACATTATATCTACCGGGACAAAACGTCATTTGAACAGGTGATTAAGGAATAAAGTGGCTACGGGTTTTTTTAGTTTATGGGAAATATTCCTAATATCGGACTGTTGGACACATTTAACTGATTATTAAGGATTTGGGTTTTTGTTTTAACGGCTTTCTTTATTTCGAGTGCTTCTAAATTATTAAGCCTGTTACCATGACCATTTCTGTGTTACACAGAAATGGTCATGGTAACAGGCTTAATAATTTAGAAGCACTCGAAATAAAGAAAGCCGTTAAAACAAAAACCCAAATCCTTAATAATCAGTTAAATGTGTCCAACAGTCCGATATTAGGAATATTTCCCATAAACTAAAAAAACCCGTAGCCACTTTATTCCTTAATCACCTGTTCAAATGACGTTTTGTCCCGGTAGATATAATGTAATTATTCATTAGATATACCCGTCTCTTTCTCTCTATCACTATGTAGGATGTTAATTACACTCTCTCACTCTTACTTTATATTATGTTTTGTCTCTGTCTGTATGTATATATAAGCTCACACAATGTATTTTTTCATCAGTTTTAATTTATACCCTGATGATGCTTGTATTAAGCGAAACCGGTCGGTAAATAAAAATTAAATCAATAAATCGTGGTTACAAACAAAGTGATTGTTTTCCTTTAATTAATATGTCAAACCACAAAGTGACTGCTTTCTACCAAAATAAAAAAAAATAAAAACCTTTTACCTCTATCTTCACAGCCTGCGACATTGTAAATTACTAATTGTGTAAAAATGTAAGTAAATAAGAACTTGTAAGCTATGTAAGTTCATTTCATAAAAATTCTCCAGTCTCAAAGGGTCCTTAATTCTACAGATCTACTATAATTTTGCCACTAATCTTCTTTTAAATGTAATATAAATAGTAATGAAGGGTTGCAAATGTAAAATTATGCAATGTTCAGTATTTTGAATATAGTGTCCTCTGCGTGCAAAGTCGTATTTTCCCCAAGTACAAACTTTCTAATAAAAGCGTATTTATCAGAAGTGACCTGCCAGGTAAGTATGTTTTCTGATTCAGTTTGTAAATAATTAGATTAATTGGAAAAAGCCTAAAAACTCACAATAAATTGGAGAATGCCCTTGAGGTTATTTTTCACAAAAAATTATGCTCGTTACTCGGAGATTCTCTCCAAGAAAATCCACCCTGTAAATAATTGAGAACTTTTATTGAAATAATTTAAAGTTTGAATCGTATAATCCAAATAACAAGGCCTTTATAATCCTCCTCTCGCCCACCTCTTCATTTTCCCTGAACGTAATTATTAATTATATTGTACATATTCCTCGAGAATAATAATCGTGTCTGGTCTCAAAGTCTCACGTGGTTATAAAAAAGCTTTACCAAAGTAAATTTAATAATATTATTATTAATCCTATGTGAATTGCTTTACCGGAGAACCTATTTGTTTAGCAACCATGTACTTCAAGGTTGAGCAGCTATAAAGGGAAAACATTAATTTCACCACCAATTAAATCAAGAAATGTGTTCACCCAAAAACACAAAGGTAAGAATGGTTAGATCCTGGGTTAAAGAGGTCTTATGTTTGTTATCATATTAAAAGCATAAATAGAATTTACTGTTGTGTGTTTGCAAATTAAGTTTTGTAATTTTTTTTCAATAATCTTGCACTGAAACATTTAGTGCAGATGCTAAAGAGGTGATTTTTTAAATCATTTTTTTGAAGTGAAACTTTCTTAGCCCCGTTAGTGATTTTTAATTTGGATGAAACGAAATGCGTCACAAAAAATTATTATATGACGGGTCCTCGGTTCTAATAATAATGCGGTAAATTCACAACTCCGCGCGAGTGTCCGTAGCGCAGCGGTATAACGCGTCGTAAATCTCAGCGGCCAGAGAAATCCAGCGAACGGAGGTTCGAATCTGACGAAAAACAAAAAAAAAAGTGTAAATCTTCAAACCACCTTAAAATAACCACGCAAAAGAAAAGAAAGCGACATCTAGCGACTTTCTGGTTTCACTTCTAACGCACACTTCTTTACACACTCTGATTTTTTTACACGCTGTCAAACTAGGAAATCGATATAACCGAGAACCCAAAACACTTTTTGGATCAATTCAATTATGATTTTTAAAATTTTTTTCAAAATTTTTCACAACTTTAGGGTTAAAAAAACTTTTGGGGTCGGGTACATTTCAATTTTGACTTAAATATTCCAACTTCGATTTACTCCAAAAGGCAAGCTTAAATCAAATGAATTTATACCACAAAATCGATTCATATTATTATGTAGATTCCCACTTATAGACTTATTTTACGGACACCTAAATATGGATGATGTCCATTATTAAAATGCTGGAAAACAACTCTGATTTACATTGCCCGCTTTTCAGGAACAAATGCATTATTTTTGATAATCTTGACTTTACATAATTTATGATTTTGAAAGGTAAAAGTATTATCTTGAATGATTGTGGGTTATTACATCATTTTGCGATTCCTCATGCTGTAGCCTACATTACAAATAACGTTACAACGTAAAGCTGTCGCGGTGTAATGATGGACTCTGTAACGCTGTCCGAAACGTTTGCTAAAGCATGAAGGAGGAAGCGCAACACGGCATAGCGACCTAAAAATTTATCACAATAATCTTGCGGATTGTTAATGGTTTGGTTTTGTGAAATAAACTGTCACAATGTTTATCATTTGAAACCCACCGAGTAAAACATGGTTTTATTACTAATTAGATGTGGTCCCCGACGTTCCGTCCACCATACTTCATCTGATCTGAGCATGTTATTTTGAAAGCCTCAATGGTGTAATGTAGTGGTTTTAGATTTTGTCTGGGAGTCGGAGGGCTGTGGTTCATGGGTTCGATTTCCACTGCAGCTCAAAATATATCGATTGTTTTTCATTTCCTGCCCATCTGCAAGTCTGGGGATGTAACAGTTAAGATTAATGAACATTAAAAAAACGGTTTTGGGCTCTTTACAAATTGCTCGCAATATCACTCTTCACTACCGACCGAGAGAGAGTGATCGGCTTTATCATATATTAAGTGATTAACGTAAATGACAGAAGGTTTTAGTCAAGTTCCGAACCTAATGACTTCGAGTTTTTATTCTATAGATGGCAATGGTTATTAGTTTTCAAGCATATTATTTTTAAACATAGATATTACTAATGTGAAATATAAGCTATGAAAATCGGGTTTCAACTTAAATATCTATTTTTAGATATTATAAATTATTAAGTCTTATAAAATGTCGTCAAGTCAGCTTTAGGGAGTAAAATTTAAAATATCATACTTATCCATTTTACAGTCGTCTTAAAAATGTTTTAACAGCCTTTCATAAAATTTTGCGACGGAGCCTTACAACTTAAAAGCTAGTTACTTATCTTAATGCTCCCTCTTCCTAACGATGAAATGTAGAAAGTCGATGATAGTCGATCCGTTCTCTTTTATCGTCTAGATTTGCTGACATAACCTAACCTGTGCCCCGGGGCATCGTAAAGAAGTTCCTGCCCCGGCAGCGACTCAAGAGCCAAGGAGCCAAGCGCGAATATTGATGAGATGCTTAACCCTCAAACTTACGCGGAGATTTATCCAGCTCCATTTCTGCCACCTCCAGATCCATCACAGTTACTCCACTGAGCTTATTATTCTCTTCAAAATCGTTTTGAAAAATGCGAATGGCACACAAGGAGAGTCGTGATTATAGGGGTGGGAATGGGAATATAACGTATATCTACTCGTTATCCAGAAACTCGTAGTCAAATCGGGAAACAGGTGAATCTATATCACATGGAGAACCCAAAAAAAAATTTTCCGATCTGAACTTTTTGATTTTTTTAAACTTTCCTTTTTTTTGACAATTAATAAAGCGTTTTTTCGGAACATTGGTGCCGGGGACTGCGTTTCAACGCATTTTAAAAGACTAAACTTCAGTCCCCTTGCGATCGACTTTTTTATTCCAAAATTGACCCAAATTACAAATCATTTCACTCGAAAAGGAAAGCTAAAATAAAAAGAAATGCACAAAAAATGCAAAACATACTCCATGGCTTTGAATCGAGAGTCTGGAAGATAATTAAAAAAAACATTAAGAAACTTGAAGGAATGCAAAAAAAATTGTGAATAATAAATATACGATACAAGTTGACCCTTGTCCTTTGTAATGATCATCAAACAGTATTACCTAATAGCCTTACGTCTATCGTACACACTCGATTAATAAACATATCTATATTATTAATACGCTAAAAAACTTCTTTTGTAATTCGGTTTCGAATTCAAGAATTCGTCAAAGAATGGCGCCACATGCGTTAGTAGGTCACATGAGGACGTGCCCTCCCAAGGTATAAGTACTACGAATTGAATTTGGGTATCTCTCCGGATATGGAAAGATTGACGGTAATACTTAGAGTTGTGAATAATAGTATCACTTGGCTATATATTACAAATGGCGTCATTGCCTGACGCGTTGTCCCGGTGACTAGCTGTCACTGAATCACAGTGGATTCGAGGAACCGACTATTTTGGGAACCAGTTCCTATCGGATTCATAAAATGGTCACCACCACTCAAACTGGGTGAAGCCGAACCAAAAGCCGCCCGCAGGAACTCGAGGCAGAAACCTGCGGAGCGGGTTTTTAACTACTAGTTAAAATAAATCTCCTCGTACCTAAAGTAGTTTAAAGTGGAACGCCTTTGGAAAGGCGATTGATTTCGACTTTGCAATTTTCACAAAGAAAGTGCATTTAGAAAGACGATTGGTTTCCGTTTACGTAGTATTGGTAGAGATGTTGTCGCTTGGATCGCTCGAGGTCACAACATGACGTCAGCAGTCACGGTAGATGGCCTGCCTTTTCCGAGAAGTAGTGGGGGGCTGGAAGAAGTGATTAAAACGGCAAGCTAAGTCAGTAAGACGAAGTAGCAGTTTTAGGCAGAGAGAGCAGGAGATATATGCCGATCCGGTGGTTGAGATGGAGTGACCAACTATATTTCCTCTCAACTCCTCCTTGGTTCACTGAAGGTCCAATGAGGGAAGAGGACCTCATCTCTCCACTCCACTTGCCCTTGATTCTCCAAAGGCTTAACGAGGGAAGAGGGCCTTATCTCTCCTCTTAACTCCTTCTTGGTTTCCTGAAGGCCCCACGAGGGGTGATGTACTTTTTGTCCCATGAGTATCATAATGATAGATGGGATCCTTCGGTTAAAATCAAATTCCGCATTGAGCAAGCCCGTGCAACCTTTATCCGCATGAAAAAAATGTTCTGCAGTCGTGATCTCAACCTTGGATTATGAATGCGAATGGTCAGATGCTACGTGTTTTCGATATTATTTTATGGAATGGAAGCATGGGCGCTTACTGAAGAACTAATTAGGTGACTTGAGGCATTCGAGATGTGGATCTAAAGAAGAATTCTTAAAATAAGCTGGATGGACAAGGTTACGAATGAAGATGTTATGGTTCGGATGAATAAAGTAAAGGAAGTAATTAAAACTATAAAAATCCGAAAACTTCAATATCTCGGACATGTGATGACATCCAGAGAAGTATGAGATCCTGCATCTCATAATGCAGGGAAAGATTGCCGGAAGACGGGGCCCTGGAAGAAGGAGAACCTCATGGCTGAAAAATCTGAGACAGTGGTTTGGCCAGTCTACCGTAGAGCTGTTCCAGGCCGCAGTATACAAAGTCCGCATAGCCAACATGATAGCCAACGTCCGTTGAACGGACAAGGCACAAGAATAAGAAGAGTATCTAGGGAAATAGAAGGTGCACTCCGGGCGGCACCATTCATGACACTGTTCGCCAGGTCATTCAGCCTGAGCACGGTAGCTCAAACCTTGGTTTTGGATGGCTCTTGCAGGTCACGTTTCACTTCTTGAGCCATGGGTTCACCCTGCCCTGCATGCTCCTACTTAATAACCACTACATAATAAGACAGAAAATTCAACAACTTAATAAACACCGTTCAAATATAATAATAGGTATATTATCACAAATCGTATCATATTATTGTGCCTAATATGCCACGAATTACTACTTTCACAAATATAATCATTTCCAACGATTTTCCTCCATAATTGACATTATACACCGGCCCGGGCGCGGCGAGGTGTGTACGAACCAACATGAGTTTTATCACCGTCAGGTAATAATAACAGTAATTAGGGTTACAGATAGATTAATGTTCTGCAGGTAGAGCCGATATGAACCACTAGAGAATAGAGGCTAGGAGTCCAGGGGCTTGCTCTGACGGTATTTTCAGATTATCACGATTTTACTACGGAGTAAAGATTTATTTGCAGAAGGGCTGTCCAACTTTTGCACGGCATAAATGATGAAAACAAAAGTAAAACGCATCGTCCGAGAAAAAAAAACAGTTTTTGAACGTGGAATACTATAGAAGCTAAATCTGGTAAAAACATGATTATACAATAATATTTATTACTATTTACCAGCTGGTGAACAGGCGCATCAACCGCCAAGACTTGGACACACATCACCCAATGAACTTTAGCACCCCTGCTAGTCACCGAACGCAGTGAACCACTTGGGTTGACCTATGGCAGAAGTGTTGGTTATCCAATAAATGGTATTCGGGACGGCACCCAAACACGCCTCCCAAATTATTATATTTGTGGTAACTAATGGCAGTGTTTGATTGTTTAAATTGTGAAGTTCTTATTTTCAGTAAAAAACTTAGCTGTACCTATTATATATAAGAAGAGAATCAATAATTTTAAGCAAAAATTGTCTGACATAGAAATTTTGTTGTAATATTTTCTGTAAACATTTAAAATAAAAAAAAAAAGTGTTCAGTGTCTTTATAGCATGTTTTGTATCAATAAGGCCTTAATTTCCATCATGACACAAAAACTAATAAACTAAACTAATAAAGGAAGGGAAAATTTGCAGTACGCCACTGCATGATATTATGGATGCAGTATAACAGTGACAATACCCGGATGATATTGCACTTGCAAATTAATGCAAAGTGCATGGGGAGCAATGCACAAAATTGATATCTTTTAGTGCATACAATGCGATATTTAAGCCAGACACTGTTCTAGTAATCAGCTGAAATATAATATGCTGGTGATATTGTTAAAAAGTCTAATTTCAGTAGTGAATTGATTTTGATAACCCAGCGAAGTCAAGCGATAAAGTAGGTACAGAAATTATTTTATTTAAAATATTTAAATAATAATTTTATATTTTAAATATTATAATTATTTTATCGTATTTTTTAAAAATTTAGATACTAACAGTTTTTAGTTTTTTGCGGCCAAAAGTATTTTCGTTATTTGTTTTTGGGGTGTTATGCCATTACATCTGCCGGATCTGCCCTGACGACGGACACTGCAACGCTGTCCGAAACATTGGATAAAGAAGGAGGTATCGCAACACGGCATAACACCCCAAAAACAAATAACGAAATTTCTAAATGTATGTTTTTGATCGCCTCTAAAATTGACAAAGTTTATTTTAAAGGCAAATATTTATTTATGAATACTTCTTCAAAAATCACAAATCCTACACTGAATCCAAATGTTCCATGATTTTTCAAGGTATTGCGCTAGTAATCTTTCTAATATATAAAAATGAATCGCTGAATGTGTTGCTAAGGGCAAATCTCGAGAGCAGCTGAACCGATTTCGCTAATTCTTTTTTTAAAATATTCCTTGAAGTACGAGGATGGTTCTTACGGAGAGAAAAATTAAGAAAATTGCGCAGAAAATTGGATGATTTCAGAAAACCTAACGACTATCGCACGTTTGACAGTTCACGCGTGTGAGAATGACATTTTGCAAAACAATGATGGTTAAATCAGGATTCAATTTTTGAAAATCTTTAAGTTGATAAATTTATTTAAAGAAGGTACTCCCCTAATATTTTTTTTTCAAGAATTTTAGATATTTTAAATAGGTACCTATGTTAGGTACCAAATTTAATATACATGAAAAATGGAAATTTCAATAAAAATTGTAAAAAGTGGCACGCGGGTTGTTTAATTGAATGTACTGGGATTGAATATATGGAACGCGGGAGGAGGGTTGGCGGGACGAGGGAGCGGAAAAGGGAAGAGGGAAGGCGGGGAAGGTGGAAGGGGAACGCTGGAGGGGAAGGGGACGTGTGAGGGGGGAGGGGAACTCGGGAGGGGGGTTCGCGGGACGGGAGAAAGGGGGGGGGGGGTGGAGTGGGGAGAGGAAAGGTGGAGGCGACGGAGTGGGAACGCGAGAGGGGAAGAGGACGCAGGAGAAGAAGTGGAGGCGGAAGGGGAACGGGACGAATGGGAAAGGGCACTCAGGGAGAAACAATTAAGGAATTTAAACAAATCAAATTTCAAAATTAATTTTCAAGCTCTGTTAAAGTTCCATTCAAGTTCTAAATAACTGACATGGTCCTACGGCCATCTGAGTGTCTTAAGGACAATGTTTTACTTACTGTATAACACTTTATCAAAATATGCGAACACCTCAGCTCAGGTTCTCCTAGTGACGTGTTCACAAAACACTACTACTTAACCGTTTACATGCAGTTACTGATTATTTTACACTCTACTACCATGTTTTATAATAGAAATTTTTTTTTGGATTACTGGCACTTATCATTTATGTAATATGTAAAACCTCTGTCAACTGTATGGTGTTTTTCTATATTAGCTCCACACAGGAGGCCCTGAGGAAAATAATTTCCCTCATAGAATGTCATCTTTGGGGATGCTGTATGGAGGGTCTTTTTAGGTAAGGAAGGAGAGGAAGTTCTGGGAAGGAAAAGCGTATGAGAAGTGGATGGGAATCTGGGGTTCAGTATGTCCAGGAGTCACGGACGTACGAAACCATTCCTCCAATTGCGATGCAAGGCGATGTTCTGAGAAAATACTGCCGGAGAAGTCCCTCAACCACTCTCTCCCGATCCGGCCTATCAAACAGCTGGAGGGTAGACGTATCCGCCATCAAGACAAGGACAAACATCACCATGAACCCGGGCACCCCTGCTAAGTCACCAAAGGTAGCCAACCACTTTGGGTGACCTATGGCAGAGATGTTCCCGGGGCGGCGGTACTCTTAACCACCTCTCAAATTGTAAGTTTTAATGTTTGTTTGAATAAAGGAAAAAACTTGTATTCCTTTTTTTTTCGCAAATAATTTTCATCAGGAGCTACGAATTTTTTATGTGTAGAAGATCTTTTTGAGGAGATGAAGTTCTGGGAACGAAAAAGGCATGAAAGGTGGGTAAAAATCTGGGAGTCAGTTTGTCAAGAAGTGACGGACCCATCCAATCCATCCCCCCCACTGCGGTGCAATGCGATATTCCAAGAGAGACCTTCTGAGAATTCAAAACATCTCCCTCCATCAGTCTCTCTCGATCCGGCCTGCCACGCATTTCGCAGTTGGTGGGCAGACTCCGCTGCTAGAACCCAAACAAATTTCACCCCCAGGCTATTAAGTGACCAAACGTAGCGAAACACATGTGACATGTGACAGAGGTGTTCGTTATCCAATAAATGGCTTCAGGGGCGGCGGTACCCACTCTCGCCTTCCAAATTGAATAGGTATTGTGTTACGACAATAATTGAAAAGTATCCTAAAATAGGTCCATCGATAACACCACCCCTTTTCTTGACCCACATTTTTCCGGAGATATCTTGTGAGTCCGCATTTGGGTGAGATATACAGGCTATAATAATTTTCAATGTTTATGTGATGGTCCTTTGTTGTTTACGTGTGTAATGTAGGTAATTTTCGAAGGGGAAAACGATATTGTAAGGCTATAAAATTTTTACGAGTGTGTGGTACTAATACGACAGAACCCTTACTGAAAAGACTTGTAACGATATAATATATATCGGCGGTTAAATTTCCGATCTTAAGTACCTAATGATAAATCACGATTGTATTACAGATTGAGGTCAAAATTGAATGAAATATTTCGAAGGAGTTCCTTTATTCAAGTGTATATTTTCAACAGCTATAAATTACCATTCTGTAGCCTCGTTGTGATTTGGAATCGGATGAAACGGAAATGACGCATCACAGCACCTGCGAAGCATCAAACTGCGCTCATTGACCGCTTTGATTATATTGGTTTGAGATATGAAACGGAAATGACGCCAGGTATGCGCTCATATGACCACACTTTTAGAGGCTCCTATTGGTTGAGATTGTTTTTGGAAAAGATTCGCTACTACCGCGTGTGAACCGCACTCAATTTTTTTGGAATCAGCTCCACTAAAGTCTTGAGGAAAAAAATCCTTCAAGGCCTTTACCATCTTTGGAGATGCTGTGTGGAGGGTAAAGGAATGAGAGGAAGTTCTGTGAAGGAAAAGGATTTGATGGGTGGGTAAGAGTCTGTAGATCAATGTGTGTAGGAGTGGCGGACATATGAATCCATACCTGAAGGAGATCTTTTGAACTCTCCAGCAGGACTCTCTCGGAACATCGCCTTGCACTGCAGTGGGAGGGATGGATTCATCAGTCCTCTACACAATGACCCCCAGATTTCAACTCATTCCTCATATCTTTTTCTTCCTTTCCTTCTTTTTTATAAATTTTTGTAATTGCATTGTAATGCGATGAGTCGAGTGAGTCCGACTGGAAAGGCCTAGGTTAGGTCGGAGGCGTCTACTAATATCTACAGGAATTCCAAAAACTGAAAAAATCGAACTAATATCTATGAGAACCAAACTGTTGACGAATATCTACAGCACAAACTGTTTACTAATATCTATGAGAATCAAAGTGTTGACGAATATCTACAGCACTGGCAGAGGTTGAATTTGCAATTATGTGTAGCATATTGGAATAATGTAATATTGCGTATGCAGTTTAAAAAACTTAATTTATGTAAGTGTGTATGTAAAAATCCGTAATATCGGACTATTGGACACATTTAGCTGATTAGTCCAACCTACGCTCTGTAGATATTAGTTCAACCTACGCTCTGTAGATATTAGTCAACACTCTGAAGTTCGTAGATATTAGTTCAACATATGAGCTGTAGATATTCGTCAGACATACAGGCTGTACATATTAGTATTTGGAGTCGGTTAGGTCTCCCTCTGTCTCTCCTGATCCAGCTAGCCACACAGTTAATGGGCAGACGCATCCACCGCCAAGATCCGGAAAAATCTCTTTCCATGAACTCGGGCATATCTACTAAGTCACTTGGGGTGACCTATGGCATTGGTTATCCAATAATTGGTTCCCTGAGTGGCGGTATCCGTATATGTCTACTTATTATTTAGTGATTGTCATTAGTCACTGTGTCCAAACTTATTGAAAAAAAAGCTATTTTTTTACATTAGCTCCACACAGGAGGCTCTGAGGAAAAAAACTTCCCTCAAGGCCTATCTCATCTTTGGGGATGCTGTGTGGAGGATTTTTTACGAAAAGGAAAGGAGAGGAGAGTTCTGGGAAGGAAAAAGGTTTAAGGGGTGGGTAGGAATCTGGGGTTCAGTGTGCCCTGGTCATTCGCCTCCAAGACCTAGACAAACCTCACCCCATGAACCCGGGCACCCCTGCTAAATCACCAAACGTAGCGAACCATTTGGGGTGACCTATGGCAGAGGTATTGGTTATTCAATAAAGGTTCCCGGGCGGCCAATGGTTGGTGTTGCCAATTAACACAATATTCTATACCGAGACCTCAGATTTGCATATGAAATAATTTTTTTGCAACAGAAAAAATTTCGATATTCCAAAATGTTTGAACGATTACAGCGAAAATAATTAAAAAATGAAGTAGATGTAGGCACACGGACACGCCTACATGTTTTTCCTTGCATTATTATTATTATAAAGATTTAATTTTTTTCTTGCTCAATAAAATAAAATAAACAAACGATTTGATTATAACTACTTATGATTGTTTGAATCTAGCAATTTATTTGTAAGGTGGCAATTGGCCAATTTATTACAAAACGTTTTCTCAATACGTCTTGTGACGTCAGTTTGGCCTAAAATAAGGTCGAAATGTCAGAGTTCGTTCCCGGGTCGGTTCAGCCGTTTACTTTTCGATTTCATTTTACGTAACGGTTTCATGAGATTGTTTCAGAATTAGATATAATGTAAGTTCAAAGAATTAGCCCCGGGCTTGAAGCAAAAAGGATTTTTTGCTGCTATCATCCAAAAGCTACGAATACCCTGAAAATATTTCAGATGAATTAAATACAGCTAAAAATAATAATTATAATTTTGGAGGCGGGATTGGGTACCAACGCCCCGGGAATCATTTATTGTATGACCAACACCCCTGCCATAGGCCGAATCTTCCCGTGTGAGGTTTTTCATGGTTTCCTCATTCCTGAAGGCAAATGCGGAAGAACTCCTTATAAAAGGACAAGACCACCTCCTTTCCAGTCCCAATATAACACAAACAGACACGTATATATATATTGCCCCTAGCTTCGAATGAAGATTGATATTGATGAAAACATGTAATATTAGTAGGGTTTTTAAATAAAAAAAATTCCCTACCGATGAAAAACAAGACCTCAAGTCTATAATAGTCAGTTAACATTTTAAAATACCCACGTGAGGTAAAAATTGCAAGGCGCAAATGACGCCTTTCTACTTATATAAAGAACATTTACTTTAAATTCAGTAAATTTAAATGATTCATCTCTTCAAGGCATGTATGAATCTAGCAAATCAAAAAAAAATCAGGTCACCCCAAGTGGTGACTTATTTTAATTTTAATTTTATTTTTATTATTATTGTACAACAGAATAATGAATAATTCCAATTACAGCACAATTTAGTTACCATATCAGCATTTAGGCAAGTGACTCTTCAATTATATTTTTAAGGCATATAAAGAACTGTCACTTACATCCAAATGGTTTGCAATTTCTATTAATAGCACCACTCTGTTCCAAATTTTGAAAGACAGAATAGCAAGACTTGCTTTCCGTCTAGTTTCCAGACTCACAGAATCAGTTTCCTCAAGTAAGTCAATAATAATAATAATAACATTTTATTTATATAGCGCAGTTTTGTGACATTTCACTTCAAGTGCGCTTAACTATAATAAAATTTAAAATAATTCTACAGTGCTCCTTATAATATTAAGAAAATAATAAAAGAATAAACAGTATTTACAAAATAATGACAGAAGAACAAAATTAACTAAAGAATATACAGTATTTACAAAACAAAACAATGACAGAAGAACAAAATTAACAAAGATAGTGCTGTTATAGCACACACGGGACAATAATAATAAAAGACAATAGCGGTGCTATTGTAACACAGGACAAAACAAGAACTTTAAAACTAAAATATAATATACCTACCAACAGAAAGGCAGTTTGTGTTTAGAAATGAGAGATATTCTGCCATAAATTCGGATACGAAACATAAAATAAAAATACAATTATGAGGAAACCGAAACCAAACAATTACGGGAAGCTTGAGAACATGGCTGATTATAATTACGTATATTGAAAAGATGTCAGGATTCATGAATGGTATGATTTTTTAAATAATTTTGTTTTTAAAGCCCGTTTAAATTCAGCCAAATTCTGGATATTACTAAGAGCTGAGAGAAGTTTATTCCAAATGAGAGGGCCCGTTACATGAAAAGAGCGATCATAGTAAACAGCTCGATTTGACCTAGAAAGTTCGATTAAACGATTAGTAACATCTAGATCTGCTGACCTTAGAGTAAGCTGTCTCTCGCTTAAGTTTTGTCGGACACATAGTTCCGATATATAGGCTGGCACCATTCCTTGCAATGCTTTGAAGGTCATTAAGCAGATCTTGAACTCTATTCTTTCAGGACATCGAAGCCAATGAAGACGATCCCTTAGAAGCGGGGTTATATGACAGTACTTAGATTCACCAAAAATCATTCTCGCCGCAGCATTGAAAACGGACTGTATTCTATTCAATTGTGTCTTAGGTAGGCCAGCATATGCACTATTACAATAGTCCATTCGTGAGACAACGAACGAATTTATGAGGGACTTTGCTGCATCAGTGGGAAGGCATCTCCTGATTGACTTTATCTGCCGTAGATGGAAAAAGCCAGAACTCACAGCTTTTGAAATTTGCGATTCAAAAGAAAGACTATTGTCTAGAGTGAAACCCAGAAATTTTATTTCTGTAGAAGGAATTATATCTGTGTCCTGAATACGGATTGGACTGAAATCGATGAGGGCTTGCCTTCCAGGAGAAGCTATCCAAAAAAATTCCGTCTTTGTCGGATTAAGTGGTATGATCAATATGGTATGACTTCGTTGGGTTCATGGGGTGAGGTTTGTCTAGGTCTTGGGGGTGGATGGGTCTGCGCACTAAATGCGTGGCAGGCCGGATCTGGAGAGACTGGATGAGGGAGACCTATCCTAAACCTCTCCAGTCAGACTCTTTTGCCGGATTCATGCGTAGCTAGACACATTGACATTGACCCCAGATTCCTGACCACCTCTCATACCCTTTTCCTTCTCAGAACTTCTTCTCCTTCTTTTTCTTAAAAGACCCTTCACAAAGCGTCCCCAAAGATGACAAAGGCCCAGAGGGAATTTTTTATTCTCAGTGCGTCCTGTGTGGAGCTCATGTAAAAAAAAACAATTTACGAATACTAAGTATTTCAAAGTGGATACCCTTGATATGTTTCCTTGTGATGTTTTATAAGTGGTATGTTTATTTACCGGTGACGTGAGCTGTGTATAGGTATGTGTGTGTGTCTGTCTGTATGTGAGTGTGTGAGTATATGTATATGCATTTAATAGTTAACATATGACAACAAATCTGAAAAAATATCGAAGTTAGATTTTAGACAATTACTATTGTAGATTAATTGATCAATTAGATGCTGCATTTGTTTTGTAAACGTGTGGAATAGAGCTCTATGACATGCACGTCTTTAGACTGAAAAATCCATCAAAGTTAAAATTGAAGCTCTGCGAAAGTTCAATCAAATTCTGTTATTATTTCATCACGGGCCAGTTGTTTCACGGGATTCCACAATAGTCGATCCCCCGGCATACTTTTTTTTTCAATATTATGTTGGTTTAGGTTTTCACACACACAAAATATAACTAACTGTCTCCAAAGTGGTTTGCAGAGAGGATGTATACCGATTAACAAAAGAATAAAACACATTTTAATTCAAATGCGTCAAGGAAAAACTTCTTGCTTCTATACTTAATACAAATCATACTAATATTTCGATTCTGTATAGCGATTTTTCCCCGGAGCGATACTAATAATATCCATCTACAAATCTGAATATATTTTTTTTTTTATTTCAGATATTCAATATGAATTAAAGGAAATTTTGAAGAAATATTTCTTAGATTTGCTTTTTCGCAATAATAAAAAGGTTCTGTCTTCATGTAAATGTTCGGCTTAGCGTAGGGAAGAGAATGCAAAATTACGAACAATTAATCGAGTTTTAATGAACAATTTCGTTTATAATGAAGTCTAGACTACATTAATAATCGGAGAAAAATCAAAATTATTTAATAAAGCATGAAATTGAGTGAAATACATTAAAAAAATGCAATACTTTTACTTGTTTTTATGTTAACTTAATTTAAATAATTTATTTATTTTCCGTAGTATGATTGTTTGTTTCTGTCTCTTGCCACTTGAAGAGAAGGTTTGTTTGTTTGTAATAAATAAATAAATATACCTATCCATGTACTCGTAACAATTATCTTTAATTTAAAAAAAATATATACTGGTTCCCATATAGTGTGCATGAGATCGTTTGTAAGTATAAGTTTATAAGCTCAGCCGCGATTCGTCTGCTATACTATAGTATAGTATGTAGCATTTTGGAAAGTGGTTCAGAAATATGGGGACCAGTGGATTTAACATACTCTCAAATGATTGAGAAAGTGCAAAATAAGTTTCTGAGATATTTATATCATAGAGACTTCGGATATTATCCCTGGTTATATCCATCAGCCTTTTTGTCCGGCATGCTGGGTATTAATAGCCTCGCCGAAAGAAGGAAAACTGCTTTTCTGACAACAGCATATAAACTTTTAAACGGTAACATCTGTATTCCCGAAATATTACAAAAAATTGAGTTTTATGTCCCCGACAACTTCACAAGAGCGCGCAGACACAGAACTTTTATTGTTCCGAGATGCAGAACTAACTTACCATTAGTAATGCCGCTCGGAAAAATGATTATTTTACTAAATTTCCTGTCCCCTGATATAGATATTTTTAAATTAATATTCATCAATTCGAAAACGCTATTATTACTTAATAAAATAAAATGTATGTTTATTATTGCTTATGTATAATTGTATATGTGCATTTAAAATAAAATAAATAAGTGCCATCAATACGATAGAATACATTGTCATCGACAACGAGTCTGTCTGCCGAGTTTCAGCTGAAGTGGATTAATTTCCACTCCCAAGATTTGCATTAATTCATTCACGAAAACAAAATCGAAATTCCAATAGATGTATTTAATAAAAAAATATATTATCCTCTTTAAAATGTACCCACGAACGTATGCTTGCTGGGCATTGCTAGAAGAAAACATAAAGGAAACGAAGGAATAAGAAAGCAAAAAAAGCAACTGACAAATTCAATACGAGACGCATCGACGAGTAATGAAATTCCATGGACAAATCTCGTCATTCTATTGCGCCCAAGAGATTACCAGGGCCGCCGCACCCGCTGGATCCGAGAGATAATCAAGATAATAAGATGGGCCGAAGCTCGTAGCAACCAGCGACGGCGGGAGCGGTTAGGGCGACCTTAATCCAGCATCGGGAAGACAGTGGCTGTGGCGATGATGATATGTCCATTCTCTCAGATCTTGTATTGTTTGGTATTGGTGGTGCTTTCACACAAACAAAGTACTGCATTTCGTTAGGGCGCACAGTTTACCTACGCGCTGTGCAAGCGAGTTCCTTATAGAGCGTCGGATAATCCCAGATTTGTGCTGTAAATCTCAAATATTCAATCTTCAAATCAAAAGGGAATTTATTTTCTAACGAAGTGGGGCACTCTCTCAGGCAAAATAACATATACACCTACTTCAAAAATACTTATTTCGATTGTTTATGATGATTTTATTCCTGCACGAAATTTTCACGTTGAATGAACTTTGAATTAAAGTGTCATTTTCATAGAACTGATAGTTTAAACAAACGAAAACCACTGGAGTGCTTTCTAATTTTCCCTTCTTTGTAAGGAATTAAGTAGAAGTTTACGATTTTATTATATTGTTTTTATAAATCCTACGAATCTTTGTATTTATATTTATATTTATTTACTAAGTATAAAATGAAGTCGCTCGCGCTTTATGTGCGATTAGATCTTTTAATTCAATGTTTTATGTAAATTGGTTGAAATTTATAATATATCAGGGCCAAGCGGCAGCGGGCAGCGGGTAGCGAGTAGTGGGCTGACAAAGTAAACGGGCGGAGTGGATTTGATTTAACAGATGGCGTTGGTTATAAGGGTTTCGTTAGCCACAGCAACATTTGGCCGGGTCTGCTAGTATGTGATAATCGACCAAAGACAGATGAATTCATTGGCTATATAGAACTATAATCAGTTTATATGTCTCCATATTAAAATTCGGAGGCATGATTTAGGTACTGTGGGCGACAAATATTCAAAATGGTAACCAAAAAATCTCAAGCAATCAGAGAAAAAAGTTTTATATTACGCTGTCGTTTCAGTGGTTAAAGTAGGAAAGAAGGTAACCTTCTTATTATCATTTTAGTAATTAAGATTTTGTACAAATCTTTCCTTCATTTGTCATAATTTACTTCATTTGGTGTTCATTCGAAAGGTAAATTTCTGAAAGAAAAATCCTCCATTTTATTCAATTCATTTGTACTACAAAACACATATAATTTCGCTTTTAAGTCGATTTTAGGAAGAATTTCTACAGGTTTTAAGAGGGCATTACCAGAGAAAACCGGAAATACGTCATTTTCAAAAAAGTTTTTAGACGTATTGACTCTTTTCCACAAAAAATTATAAATGGATTTCAAAAGATTGTTCTTTTATCTAGCATTCATATGTAATAAATTATGAGAAAATTTTTTAATTTTTTGTATAATAAGGTTATTCCATAGGTCGTTGGCAGATTTGTTCAATTTTCAAAAAAGTTGTTGTATTATACCACACCCATTTCAAATAATAAAATCATGCAGTAAAATAAATCAATACATTATCTAGCAAACGCATGTTTTAGAAATTTTAATTTTAGTTTCAATAAAATTATTAAAAAATATGTACGTACATGTGTTTCTTGGCGAAAATTGGTCCGTTTGTGTATTTATTTGCGCACTTACAAACTAATATATTTCAGATTTTTTTAACATTCTTATTAAATTTAGACATTATTGAAAAATGATAAATACTTATAATCAAAAAATAACTACAAAAAGTACATTATTTTAATAGTTTTATCATCACGCCTTTCAGCATTTTTGGATGAAGGTATAAATTAAAGCTAATTTGAATTTAAATAAATTCGATATTGAGTTATAATTTAAAAAAGCTGGTACGGAGAATAAATAATCTTTCTCATTGTAACCGCCCTGCACGATCGTAAGAACAACTTTCGACGAAATGTGGATTTTCGTCCGCTGGCTAGTTAAACGCTCTTAACATGGAAATGTAATAATGAATATATTTATATTGAAAATAAATAATATCAACTCTATTTGAGCCACTTATCTTCTAATAAATGTCATATAAATAGTAATGAAAGGTAAAAAAGCAAATATATTAATGTCCAGTGATTTTAATACAAGGTGTTAAGGGATGTACTATCCAGTGATTCCTGATATCATTTGGATAAAAAAAATCTAAATAAAATTTTGGTCTCCGGAGACAATTTTGGTGTTTTTTCAACTAAAAACATATAAAATCGGTAAGTATCGGACAGTTAGGGGCGAGGTGAAGGGTCGGGCGGTTATTTGACCGAGTGACCAGTGACGACAGGTGGAAAAAATAAACTTTTGTTTGATTTTAAAGAAAAGATAAAGATAAAATTCCGAGGAAAATACTGAGTGCGATTCCAGAGGGTGGACGTCCAGTGGGCCGCCCCAGACATAGTTGGGCGAGGCAACTCCAGAAACTGTGTGAGGAGAGGATGGGTCTACCATGAACGGAGGCCGAACAATCAACACAAGACAGGGACGAATGGAGGAGCCTTGTCGATGCAATGGGTCCCCGACCCAAATAGGACAAGGGGAAGAAGAAGAAGATGCTGATGATGATGATGATTTTAAAGAAAAAAAATATGAAAGACATCCAAAAAGTCACCAGATAACAAATTTTCATTTTCATGTGCAGAAATCATTGATTAAAGTAAGTCGAGGACGTCCCTTAACCCCCTGTAAAGTGTTCCCAGCAAGAAAAGAAGTATCTTCTCTAAGAAAGTGTATTAATCTGAAGTGATCTGCCAGGTAAGTATGTTTACCATATTTGTTGTAAGTAAATAATAAAATTAGATAAAATCCAGGTGATCATAGTTGTGGTGCGCCCTTGAGGTAATTTTGTACAAAAACGGCGCTATACAAACTATCCAATTATTTTTCTTATTATCATAGGTATTGCAAAGATAGTTATTACATGTATACCTAAATGCTTTATTAATTTCTCCATTATGTACAAAATATCGGTAGTGCAAAGGTTTCATAATACTCGTACACTATTGTTTATTTTTCCGGATAAGGGTTGGTTGGGGAGGATAGCTGGTTTGAGTTGTGACCTCCACAAAAAGTTACTCGTTGGGCGGATATTATCGGCATTTCGTTACGAACTTTTTCTTAGATGGAAGATAATGTAAGATATAAAGTAGGTTTTATTTCAACAATGGGTCAAAATAGGTCAGATCTGTTTACAAAATAAATAGGTAATAACTGGACACAAGTTAAATTATTTTTCCGAACATGCGAAACATGTTACACGAAGGCTAGAGATTATATTTAATATTACGTATACATAGATCGTTTCATTGTACGGTTTTTACAATATGTAAGATCACCATTAAGAATAGAAATGTTGCATGTCATCTACGACTGGAATCTTATTTTTGAAGTGAAACTTCTTTAGCCCCGCTGTGATGTGGATTTCGGATGAAACGAAAATGACGATTACTGCACCGACGCATCAACTGCGCTCATTAGCCGCTTTGATTATGGCTTTTTAGAGGATCCTATTGGTTGAGATATGAAACGGAAATTACGCTAGGTCTGCCCTCATTCGTGGCTTTGATTATGACATCACTTTTCAAGTACGGGTTGAGATTGTTTTGATAAAGTTTCGCTTCTACCGCGTGTAAACTGCACTCGATTTTTTTTCTTTCATTGCTTTAGCCGAGATACAGGATGGTATTCTTATAATATATTCTTATAATATGTAAAAAAAAAAACAAAATAACGCACCTATATAAATAAGTGTAGTTCTCGTTAAACACTTTAAAGTTATCCAAACTAACTTAACCTAACCAAACCTTAAGCCCAATCCAACAAAACCTAGCTTAACTCTAAAAATATAGTTCACGTATCACTTTATAGATGAACGTTTTAAAATAAAATTACAAGTAAATCATTATTTAGTTAACAATTATTAAGGTTGAATAAAATTGTACAATGGGAATAAATATTCCAAGTGGTTTCATTAACGAATCTATCTATGAATCTATTCATTTACAGGAAAGTGTCTTTGGTGGGCGGCGTGAATTTGATTTTGTTACAAAACTATTGTTTTATTCCGAGATTGATGTAATTTTGCGCACTAGGCTTTCAAAATATAAGGTGTTTCATAACGCTGATGGATTTAATTCGTTTTATGCTCCGATTGGCATACGGGATCGGAGGAATCCAGATTTTTGGAATTCCGCACAATAAGGGTGCCTAATTACAAGGTAGACAGGTGTCAAGTACCGCGTTATCGCGAGTCCGTTGCTAACCATCATCGTATCGTGACATTTCGCTCGACGTCGAAGTATTATTTATCCTATCGTTACATAAAGTGTAAATCCTATCGTATTGTATCGTATGCTTTGGGTGAATTTCTTATATAAATCGATTTGTGGGTCAGATCTCTATCATGGGTTATAAAATAACCCCAATTATCGAGCGCTTGCGGACACATTTGTGACTGTCACCAAACGGAAGCCAAGCCAGAAGACACAACAGCAGTGAGTACCACTTAATTGTGAATTACCTATCTTGTTTGTTAGTCGGGCATAACTCGTATCGAGATCGTAAAGCGTCTTAGCAAAGAGTAGCCGCAAGGTTATTCTAAAACCCTCATGCATAGTCATGATTCATGAGGAAAGTCATTGTCTACATTAGATTTAAAAAAAAAACTCTACTAACTCTGGGAACTTCACCTATTGCACATATCGATCGTCCAGTTGATTAGGCAGTCATTTTGGAAAAATCAAAATTTGAGTTGAGTGTGTAAAAGTTTTCCCTCTGTCTGGTACAAAGCTCGAATTACTTATAAAAACCACCAAGTCAATTATAATGCAGAAAACTTGTAGCGAAATAAAGAAAAAAATATGTTTTCTGGGTTACTAGTAGGAAATTTCAAAATGTCATACTGAATGATGTACCAGACCGTTCAGTTTCCCGGTGACATTTTATAGTATATTTAATATGCAAAACACAGGCAAGTGAAAATAATACTTGATTTATGGGAAACATTTGAATATTGCTTTCCTGATTATCTCAAAACTTAGTATTTGGAGATGTCTCACTAATAAACTGGACGATCGATATATAGAAAGTGTTTCCGGGAAGTTTTTTTTTTAAAACCTTGCAGTTTCATTCTGAGATTGATGAAATTTTTCACACTTGATTCAAAAAACGAGAGGAAGGTCGATTCACATAAAAACTTCCCATCCCTTAAGAGGGCATTACCAGAGAAAGCCGGAAATACGTCATTTTCAAAAAAGTTTTTAGACGTATTGACTCTTTTCCACAAAAAATTATAAATGGATTTCGAAACATTGTTCTTTTATCTAGTGAAGTTATGTAATAAATTTTTAGAATTTTTTTTAATTTTTAGTATAATAAGGTTATTCCATAGGTCGTTGGCAGATTTGTTAAATTTTCAAAAAAGTTTTTGTACTATACCACACCCATTTCAAATAATGTAATCATGCAGTAAAATAAATCAATACATTATCTAGCAGAATTATGTATTAGAATTTTAATTTTAGTTTCAATAAAATCTTTAAAAAATATGTACGTACATGTGTTTCTTGACGAAAATTGGTCCATTGTGTATTTATTTGCGCACTTACAAACTAATATATTTCAGATTTTTTTAACAATCTTATTAAATTTAAACATTATTGAAAAATGATAAATACTTATAATCAAAAAATAACTACAAAAAGTACACTATTTTAATAGTTTTATCATCACGCCTTTCAGCATTTTTGGATGAAGGTATAAATTAAAGCTAATTTGTATTGAAATAAATTCGATATTGAGTTATAATTTAAAAAAGCTGGTACGGAGAATAATTAATCTTTCTCATTGTAACCGCCCTGCACGATCGGAAGAACAACTTTCGACGAAATGTGGATTTTCGTCCGCTGGCTGGTTAAACGCTCTTAAAGTAGAATAAATTAAGGGCATTGCTAACTAACTCAGAGATTGCAATGTCAAAAAGGTGGAAAGATTTAAATACCTCGGCAGTATTCTCACGGAGAATCTTGACCCAGATGTAGAGTTTAGGGGCAGAATTGAAGCAGCAAGAACTAAGTTCATTAAAATGAACGCATAATCACCAACACAGAAATTCTCAGGCAGGCTAGAGCAGATAGAGAACTGCTTACATTAATATAAATCAGAAAAATTTCATTTCTGGGTCATATTCTTCGAAGGGAGAAGTATCACTTGCTCCATTTAATATTGAAAAGCAAGATAGAGGGTCGCCGAGGTCCTGGTAGGAGACAAATATCTTGGCTGCGAATTGGACGAGAGTGGGCCGGCATTAGAAGTGTGGAGGAGCTCTTCCAGGCAGCGCAAGACAGAGATACATTTTCAAGAGGGGGTCAACGTCAGGTGGACCTGACAGGGCACACAAAGAAGAAGATGTTCGATAATATAATTGATGTATATTATTAACCCTAATAGGAATAATCACACACGTATTTATTTACAAATTTTACCCAACAAAAGTTTACGAATTGAAAATCCACTAAAACATTATTGCACGCCAGTGGGAAATACGCGGACAAAATAATTGAATTGAAAGAATTCAGAAAATGTATTTATTAATCCATAGCAGGTAGATCCATTGTTTCGCTGTTCAAAAAGTTCGTAATTTGTTCCCAGCGGTCGAGCCCAACAATATTACCCATACTAAACTACGGGGCAGGTTGTGTTCTTCTACATAATCGTTTTTCATTACAGCGGCAAGGCTACACGAATCCGAAGGCAGCATCAAATATTTATACAGCGTTACTTGCGGCTAAGCCAATAAGGGGAATGGCGTTACACAATATCAAAAATTTACAGGTCAGTTCATGAACTTATTGTTTCTTTAATAAGTTAAAATATTCGTCAGTGTGTGGTTTACCTTCCCTTGTGCTTTTGAATTGTATAAGTTGGCAGCATGTTCACCCGTTAATCTAAAAATATATGTGGTTATATTATATTAATAGAGTAACATTATTATGTCATGCGAGTAGGTACTCGATGAAAAAAAATAATTTTCACCCTTTATATTAGCATTATGCGTAGAAAATGATACTTTATATATTGTAATTATATATTACTAGCTGGTACCCGACGTGCGTTGCTATGCCATTTAATAAAGAAATTGTTTCTCCCTGCGTGTCCTTTCCCATTGTCCTGTTCCCACTCTGCCTCCTCCACCTTCCCTCTCCCCACTCAATTCTTCCCCCGCTTCCCCCGTCCCGCGAACCCCCCTCCCGAGCTCCCCTCCCCCCTCCCGCATTCAACATTCATTCCCGATACATTCAATTAACAAACAGCTCACGTGCCACCTATTGCAATTTTTTAAACAAATTTCATAATGCCAGAGCTCACCAATGGTTTTATACAAACCTTGTCCTGACAATAACGAACACGACAAAAAAAGAATTATCCAATTTGGTGCAGTCGTCCGGAAGTTATGCGGGAACATACATTTCAGCGATTCATTTATAATATATTTGTCATTATAATATATAGATATTGATGTACCTTCTAATGACTACCCTTTTCATCAAACAAATTAATTTTTCGGTTATTATGCCATGTTGCACTTTATCCTTCTTAGTCCACATATCGTTCGTATCTGCCCTGACATCTGTTATGATTAGTGCCAGTACTGCAAGTGGTAAAGTAGATATAAAAAAGATGGAGTGAAAAAAATCTTTCAATATTAATTAATTTAATTAAATTAGAGATTATTATTTTACTAAATCAAAAAATTAAAATTCAAAAAAAAATTGTTTTAGCTAATTGAGTAATTTTTACATTACGCAATCATTGTTTAACTTTTATTCCCTCCTTCCGGACTTGCTGAGGACAGAACGAAGAATTTATTTCCATAGAATCTCTTGGGAAATCGAGGAGTCAAAGCAATACATTTAATATAAATTGTGTTTTTCTCCGTTTCAAATACTGGAAAAAATATATTTTTTCTGTAGCCAGTTTATTAAAAATGTTTCCAATATCTCGGTACTCGCACCTGTGTAATCTAAATGTAAATATTTTCTTCGTACAAAGCGTAATAAGATTCATTGTAATTATTGACCAGACAGTTGATTCCCGGAGAATTGCCATCCCCGAAATTATAATTATTATATTTTTTGTGCTGGGGAAAATAATTTCACTTAGAGCCTATGTCATCTTAGGGGATGCTATGTGAAGAGTCTTTTTAACGAAGGGAATGATAGGAAGTTCTGGGAAGGAAAAGGTATGAGGGGCGGGTAGGAATTTGGGGATTGACAAACGTATGAATCCATCCCTCCAACTGCGATGCATGGCGATGGGTCGAGAGATTCTGGCTGGAAAGGTCAAAAGGCCTCCATCAACCAATCTCTCTCGATCTTGCCCGCCACGCAACAGGTGGGTAGACGCATTCATCGCCAAGACCTGGATAAACCTCACCCCATGAACCCGGGCAATCCTGGTAATTACCAAACTTAGTGAACCATTTGGTGAGATATTGGTTATCCAATAAATGGTTCCCGGGGCGGCGGTACCCATACCCGCCTCCCAAACTGGATGCGGGTATGGGTAAAAAATTATTTCCAATTTCAAACCTAAAATCGACTGATACAAGCTGGTATAATACAGTACAGAGACAAGCAGTTTTATCCTTGATGCATTTGAATTAAAATATATTTTACACATTATAACACAATTGTTGGTAAAGGTTATTTATTTAAGAAAGTAAGTTCACAGATCACATAATATGGTAAAAATAGTCACAATGTATCAATTCACTAATTAACTGAGCAAGGGATCGGAGGGAACCTTGCCGTTAGGCTTTGGGAACAACAAAACTGATTGTGGTTCTGCTTAGAGGGTCGTACCATAGGACGAAGCGCAACTAAGGCAGCAGTCGGGGGTCTGGTTGGTGCTTTACTTATGGTAGTAGAATACTCCTTAGAGGGTCGTGCCAGAGGACGAAGCGCAACTAAGAGAGCGTACTAGCCAAGAGCGAGCTGCAGACGAACTGACTAATTTAGGGCGCGCAGCCTGTTATATAGCCCATTCCTTGTTGCGGGGTGTGGTTTATGTAGCGGCTCGAGGGTGGGAGATGCGCAGAAGGCGTCGGCGCATCCTGGTTTGCTTAGGGGTGGGTGAGCAGGATGGCGCTGTACGGGGGAAAGAGATGGTGTAGTGGCAAGCGTAAAAACGGCGCGCTACAACATTTGTTATTCGAAGGTTACATTCTCTCCGCACACTTATTTAAGGACACTTAGTTATATTTTATGTTAGTAAGAATACCATTTCAGAACCCAGCTACGAGTGCATGTCGGACGCCATGCCAAACGCGCTGCGCCACAAATAACACCTACGTGTACGTGGAATTTCACACAAAGCTACTGTTATAATTCGGTGGTTTCGAATTCAAGAATTCGACACAAGATGTCGCTACTTCCGTCAGCAGGTCGGGCCGGGACGTCTTCCCCCTAGGTATAACTGCTACGAATTTGTGACTAATATGTGGTGTCTCTACGGATATGAAAAGATTGACGGTAATACATGTTGTATCAAGTAACTATATATTACATATGACGTCATTGCTGTCTCGGTTACATTGTCCCGGTGACTAACTACAGTGGATCCGAGGAACGGACTGTTTTTGGAATCAGTTCGTATTGGATCTATAAATGGTCACCAACGCTAACTGGGCGAAGCCGAACTAAAAGCCACCCGCAGGGCCCAGCAGTAAAAACCTGCTCGTTTTTAACAGCTATTATGTATAAGTATGTCGGGGCGACCATTGTCGGGGGAATGAACTGTCATGGAACCAATTAAAACATGTAAAGTGTTATTTTTCCCATACAAATATTAGTTAACGAGTTGTTTTTATACCTTTGGTCAAAAGTATTTGCACACCTCAAAGCCAGTTTCAATCAAAAGTAAATGGAAAAATAACGATGCCTTCAAAATGAAACGTGCTGTATTTTGTAAGTAATTTTTAACTTTCATGCGATTTAAATATGTAAAATGTTTCGGAACGGCAATTTCAAAATAAAAAAACGTATAATTACTCTTAATTATTATTTTAAAATAATACATTAAAACCGATATAAAACTTTTTTGATTAATTAAGACAATATTAATAATCCAAAATCGGCAAGCAGAAAAATCAGAAAAAGATACGATCACATCTAGGAATCGAACACAAGACCTTTACCTTGCCGGGGCGGAGCTCTACCACTGAGCAAATTGTTATATTTTAATTAAATGAAGATAATTTTAGGTTTGTTTAATATTGGATACGTTTTAAGATTTTCACGGACAAAGCAATTTTGTTATTTGTTTTTGGGGTGTTATGCCGTGTTGCGCTACCTGCTTCTTTAGCCAACGTTTCGGCAGATCCGGTAGAAACATCTACCGGATTTGCCCTGATGATGGACACTGCAACGATGTCCGAAACGTTGGCTAAAGAAGCAGGTAGCGCAACACGGCATAACACCCCAAAAACAAATAACGAAAATTGTTTAATATTGTCTTAATTTATTTAAAAATAAATCTTTTTTTTAAGTTTTGTGTTTAATAAATCATAATAAAGAAAATAAACATCCCAATATGTAGTATCTACTTATTTTTGAGGACGCTTTCGTTGTAGTTGAATTCTTTCATAAAACAAAAAAATTAAACTATGTAGTGCAGGTCAAATTGTGCACATTGGTTTTTGACATCATTTAAAGTGTTCTTTCAAATCATTTCCTCTTATTATTTTTATGTGATGAAACTCAATGCCATCTATTGACAACGCAATTACCCAACCTTTATAACCAACGCCATCTGTTAATTTTGCATACATATATTATCAAAACAACACCGCCCGCTTGCCAGCCCGCTCCCTTTGTATATTATATATTTCAACCAATTTACACAAACCGTTGACAAATTATATAAGTAAACAAATTATATATATATCACTCTATCTATTGGTGAAAACCGTATGAAAATCCGTTGCGTAATTTTAAAGATCTATGCGTACAAACAGCGGGAGTGACTTTGCTTTATACTATCTTTATTTTAATTTTAATTGCCGGCAACCCGGGCGTTTATTGAAATAACATTATCATATCCAAACAAGTAAGTAACTCGCCTCACTAGACGATGTCTGTTCCGAGACGGGTACATACCTATATGCATACATATACACATTCACGCACACATACGTACATATACACATACACGCACATATGTATACGCATGCATGCAAATAATCATAAAAACATAAGTATGTAGAATCTAGATAAAATTATTGGATATTGTTAAAAGGTTGTCATAAAACCAAAATTCTGAAAATAATTATTGGTTTTTATGTTATCTATGAAAAAATTCTTCCAATATATGTATGTAGATTATACAGTATCGCACAACTTGCTTGTAGCCCGAAATAAAATAATAATGGTTATTATGAAACTGCTTCAAGAAAGTTCGGCTACGTACGATGACACGGGATATTATTTTACCTTTGAAAGGTATAAAAATTGTAACAAATTCGGAATATGAATAATATTTTACGCTTTCAACTTGACGTGGGTTTGAAGCCTGAAATATAAACGAAGGGTCCGTTTTTTAAACTACCGTAATAATAGGGTTCTTTGTGGGAAGAAGTGAATGTTTATGGTCGGAATAAACACATATTGCAAACGGAATAAATACATTAGGAAGGGGTCCTTCACAGCTGAAATAGTTTTCCATAACAGAACGTTGTTGTCCAGAAAGGCATAACGAGAACCGTATCTACTATATCGGATATCTACTGAAAACTACCGACTGGTAAATATTGCGTGGTTTTGTTTATATGGACTACATATAAAATTTTTGAATGAAAATGCATATATTATTTTTTTATTCCCTTATAAAAAAACAGCACCCTTTAAAATGTTTGTAGATAGGCTGGTTTTTATTCAAACTATTCCTTTTCGGTATTAACTCGTTTTTATTACCCGAATTTATTCCAGTTCCTTAAACTCTATTTTAGAAATATACATTTTTCTTTGCCGTTGATAAAATATGGAAGATAAAATGTGAGGTAGGTAACTATTGAGATACATTTTTAGATTTTCACCGCCAAAAATATTTTCGTTATTTGTTTTTGGGGTGTTATGCCATGTTGCGTTACCTCCTTCTTTAACCAACGTTTCGGACAGTGTTGCAGTGTCCATCATCAGGGCAATCCGGCAGATGTGTGCATCTGCCGGATCTGCCGGATCTGCCGGATCTGCCGGATCTGCCGGATCTGCCGGATCTGCCGGATCTGCCGGACATGTCGGATCCGCCGGATCTGCCGGATCTGCCGGATCTGTCGGATCTGCCGGATATGCCGGATCTGCCGGATCTGCCCTGATGATGGATACTGCAACGCTGTCCAAAACGTTGGCTAAAGAAGGAGGTAGCGCAACACGGCATAACACCCCAAAAACAAATAACGAAAAAATGTAAATATTGTTTTATTTTTTTTTTCAGTTAGCTACTCGGGCCATGTAGTGCTATATCATCTGCCATCAATTGACACGACCTCAATGATTTTGAAATAAAGCGAAAAGAAATAGAAGTGAATGTAACCTTTATTGTACTTTGTCTAATTGATTTTTTTCTAAGTTTCATGTACAGCGATAATTACGATTTAGAAAAAAAAACCATCGCGATTTAAAAAAACTTTAGCTATGTTTGCGTTCAAAATATTAAATTTTAACATTAATGATAAGTACGTTTTGTAAAAGCCAAAATCTCAAATAGTTTTATCTGCTTTCAAAAAGATAATTTTATTTTGGATTCGTTCAAAATCAGTGAATTTATTTGAAATTGTTTTATGACATGATATTATTTTTAGGAAATTATAATCACGTTGTTTATACCGAGGGGTGGGAAGAGATGACAAACCGGCACACAAATCTCTATTGGCAAACTGCTTGCTTTATTCACATTCTTAGATCACTTATTTTTTAAAAGAAAAACAAACATTCCCGGGTAACGAATAACCTGACAATATTTGAAAATCTCTTACTTCAACCGCAGTAGGCGGAAAATGTTGCTTGTGTCGTAATGTAGGACTTGGCCAGCCGAGGAATTGAACACGCCACGTTTGGGAGGAACCCAAACGCGATGCCAACTAAGCCACTGACTATTGTTTTATAAATTAAATAACAGAAAACAGAAAAAAAAATACGTGTGAACAGTAGGTAACATTTAAAGGACAGAGATTTATAGTACAAGTTAAGTTTCTCACAACCCGCCTCACTAGGCTAGCCTGTGTTGAGGCATTAATTTTGTAAGTGAATTTGTTATAATAATAATAATAATTGGATAATTTATAAAGCGCTGTTTTTGTGAAAAATCACCTCAAGGGCGCTGTGCTATACCGACTAACATACCTACACTTGTATTAAATATATTCACTCCACAGCTACACTTGAATTAGAGTATATTCACATTAAGAACTTGTCAAGAATAACGGTTTATTTTCTCCATTTATCTGCCCGTTTCTCGGGATCAGCCCCTTTGTTTTAGGTCCAAGTAATCGATTTTGGGCCAAGGCCTGCTATTTCAGATCTCCGAATTTTTTCGGGTCACCACTTCATCTATGTTTTGATCTTCCTCGTGGCATTTTATCTGCTAGACCCTCGTTTTGCAGACTACTGCACAAACAATCACTATTTATGTCAAAGTGGGCTGTCCATTTCGATTAAGGTAGCAATGCTAACTTTTTTGAACACAAAAATGGAAGGTTTTGAGGAGAATTTGAAAAAAACAATCGAAAAAATTAAAAATATTGATATGATCCAAAAAAAAAATTCTGAACTGGAAGTTAAACTAATAACACTTGAGGCCAAAATCGAAGAACAAGAAAGACAACAAAAAAATTTCGATATTGAAATAAGAGGAGTACCAGAAATTGAAGGTGAAAATATACAAAATATACTATTCAACATTAGCAAAGAGATCAACACAACCACCACCAAAAATGACATCGAGACCACTTTTAGAGCTCCAGGCAGAACCACGCCAACAAAAACCAGACCAATAATCGTAAGGTTCAAACATGTACATTTAAGAAACGATTTTTTAAACTGTACAAAAAAGTACAACATGAATGCAGTATCGAGGGAAGATAAACTTAACACCAGCTCCATTGGCCTTTCCGGACCTCGAACTCCTGTATTTATTTCGGAGCACCTAACATCTACAAATAAAAGATTATTCTACCTAGCGAAGAAGACGGCAACAGAGAAAAAACTCGCATACGTATGGATTAAAACGGGACGAGTGTATATACGTCAAACCCCTGAATCGAGAGCTATACTCATCACATCAGAAAATACCCTTCTTACACTGTGACTGAATAGGACGAAACCAGAGGAAAACAAACAAATGGCCAATACTAAAGCAAAAGAGGAAGATACTGCTCCAGAAATAGGCGACAAACTGTATCCTTTAATACTCCACTCTACCTTACAATTACCTTACCAAATAGCAATTTTACCCTTAAATTTAATTCCTTCTGCATTTGCAAGTACTCACACAGGATTGTCCATGCAATCCATGTATTCACTTGCATTGATATACCATATTTTATTAACTTATAATAATGAGTCTAAATTACTTGTGATATTTACAGTATACATAAATTTTAATTATAATGATAATAAAAGAGCATAATGAAATCGATAGTATCATAATGCCGATTACTGAAATAATCTGCCAAGATAAAGATAAAATTATGCAATTCGAATGGGGATCTAATAAATTTAATATTATACATCAGAATATTAGAACTATGGAAAATTTGGATGACTTTCTTATATTTATGGATGAAATAAAATCTGTTGTAAAGTTTCATGTAATAATTTTCACAGAATGCAGATTAAGTGAATCTTATACAGCCAAACAAATTGCAGGCTATAATGAATACCATACAACTACACATATTAACCAAAATAGCGGAGTGGTAGTTTATATTGACGTCACATTAAATTCTCAAGTTCAAGAAATACACATAAGACAATGTAATTGCTTAAAAATCAACATAAATAAGACTTTAGGTATATTAGCTATCTACAGATCACCATCGTTCAATGACATCCAAGCTTTTCTGGAGAGTCTCATTGTAGAGATAAAAAAAACTAAGAATATTCCGCGATACTTGCTAATCGGGGACATGAATATAAATACAATAGGAGAAGTAAAGCATAGACAGTGTGATGACTTTTTATGTGCTATGTCGGAAAGTAACTTTATCTCCAATATTAATTCCCCAACTAGGGTACAAGGTACTTCAAGCTCGTGCTTGGATCATATATTCACTAGAAAAATAACAAACTCAATTGCATTTGTTATGCATAATACAATTACTGACCACTACACCATTGCAATCAGCATCCCAAACTCAATGCACAAAAAAATAAAAAATAAAAATAAATTGGTTATAGACTTTGAGGCTTTATTAAATGATCTTGGTAAAAAAAATTGGGAATTTATTTATAAAGAAACTGAAGTTAACAATGCTCTAAACTATTTCATCAATGAAATCAATGCATACATTACGAAACACTCAACAATAAAACACATTCCACACAGTAAACTACAACTCACCCCGTGGATTAGTAACGGCATTGTTAAATCTATACATAAAAGGAACCATCTTCATAAAATAGCAAAACAGGACCCATTGAATATTACTAAACAGCAAAACTATTACCGATACCGAAACGTATGTAAAAACGTCATTCGCAAATGTAAAGAGCGTTACTATAAATCTTTAATCGATAAGGACAATTCCAGCAAAAATTTGTGGAACGTTGTTAGTGACATAACAAAAACTAAACGAAATACAGGTACACCTATAAATGAATTAAAAATCGGAAATTTGACTATAACTGACCCTCAAACAATTGCATGTCATACTAATCAATATTTTGCATCTGTGGGCTCTAAGCTAGCGAATAATATTTTTAAAAATACCCAGAAAACGGAAGACACTTTAGCGTCGGCAATTAAAACAAACGATCCAAGTTGCTCATTTGAAATTAAACCAACTACTACAGAAGAGATCATAAAAATAATCAACAGTCTTAAAACTACGCATGCAAAGGGTCCAGATAGTCTAAATACATACATATTAAAAAAAATTAAATCTCAGATTTCTACACCGCTTGCATATATCTACAACTTGAGCTTTGCTTCGGGAATATTTCCTGATCATTTAAAAAGATCAATAATAATCCCAATTCACAAAAGTGGACCAAAATTTCTTGTAGAAAACTATAGACCAATATCACTGTTAAGCGCAATATCTAAAGTTATTGAAAAGATTTTCAAATCAAGGTTGAGTGAATATGTGGAGCATAACAAAATTCTAAGCCCAAACCAATACGGTTTTCGATCTGGTAAAGGAACAGATGATGCCATCGCATGTCTCACGGAAACTATTGCAGGAAATATGAACCGTGGCAAGAAAACCATTGCCCTGTTCCTGGACCTGGCCAAGGCTTTCGACACAATATCACATAAAATACTTTTACAGAGACTGCAAAATATAGGGATAACAGGAAAAAGTTTTCAATGGATACAAAGTTATATTTCTAAGAGATTCCAGCAAACAAAAATTAATGAGGCTACTAGTACTTCAATAGAAAATAACTTTGGAGTGCCACAAGGAAGTACACTAGGGCCCCTTCTCTTTATTATATATATCAACGAACTATGTAATCAACATATAGGTGGGAAAATCATTACGTTCGCAGATGACACCGTCATGTTATTTGAAGGAGAGGATTGGAAAGAAACGCACCACCTTGCGAACATCGGTATTAACATAGTTAAACAGTGGCTGGACAGTAATTTGCTTACATTAAACATATCAAAAACCAAATACCTAACATTCAGCGCTACTATTGCAGGACAACCCAAAACACCTCACCACCTCATAATACATAAAATTAATTGTAGCCTCGGAAATAGTAACTCTCCGTGTAAATGTGAAACTCTTGAGTGTGTTAAATTTATCAAATATCTAGGCGTTATAGTTGACAATAACCTAAAATGGAAATACCAAATAGAAAATGTAGCAAAAAGAGTGCGTACACTTATTCATATATTTATTTCATTGCGGGAAATTTTAAAAACACACTACTTAAAAAATATATATTACGGGCTATGCAACTCGATCATAACATACGGATGTATTGGGTGGGGGGGTGCAGGGAAAACAATATTAAACTCGATATTGAAGGCACAGAAATCTATTTTACGTGTTATAATGAAGAAACCTTTCAGATATTCGAGCGACGCTCTCTTCAGGGAATTTAATGTACTAGATGTTCGACAGTGTTACATTAAAAAGATAATAATTTATGCTCATAAAAATAAATATAAAATGAAAAAAGTCGAACACAAACATCAAACCAGAAGTAAGGGCAGAAATGACCTTTCTATTCCAACAAGCAACACAGCGGCTTATCAAATGATATTCTCATACCTGGGACCGAAATTGTATAACAAAATCCCTTCTCAACTAAAATTGTGTAAAGTGTCATCCTTCAGCCAAAAAGTTACAAAATGGTTACTAGATTTGGGCAGGACGGAGTCTGAAATATTACTAAAAAATATTATCTGATAATTATATATTACAGCGTCTCTATTTTTTCCAAATTAATGTCTTTTGTTTTTTTCTTACTGTCTACCTGTATATTATTCTTCTTGTATTCAAAAATAACAAAACTAATTTTAACAAAAAACCAAAAAATTTACTCATGCAACTCTGTCACATGGTAGCTTATCTGATGGTTCTGCCACTTTTCTTGCTGGAACAAATTAATTGAGAATCTTTTGTAAAATTAATTGAGAGTCTGCATTTGTGTAAGATGTTTTGCTTACGAGGCTTCTTTCGCATTGAGTTTATTGTAATGGCTGATTAAGTTCTTTAAAGTACGATTGGAAAACACTTTAAACATTTTTGAAAACCTTTTATGCTAACGATTCTGATATTTTTTGTATGCCTCTACTGAAGTATAAAGCTGTACTAATTAAACAATTTAGCAGTATGTTTTTTAACAAGGTCACCATATACAAGTATTTTCTGTTTGCTTCTTCTTCACTGCTTTCAATAACTTTGTATTAATATGTATTATTTTTCTTTTGTACTATTTTTACATATGTATTATTTTTATTTTGGTAATATGTATTATTTTTCTTTTGGTAGAATGTATTATTTTTATTTTGGTAATATGTATTATTTTTCTTTTGGTTTATTTACAAGTAAACTTGTAATTTTACATTTCTTTCTTTTTTCTATATTGAAAAAAAAAAACATGTACGTAAAGGACACTTGTGCATAATTATAAATAATTAATAATAACTAAATTAGTAAATAATTAAATTATGCATACATTTATAAATAATAAAATATATTTGTGCCTGAACTTTAGTAAATAAGATAAAGTTTTTTGGCGATGATTTGTTGATTTGTGTCCCAAATTGGTCATTTCTAAATTAAATTTACGCCTATCAAAATGTTTGTCATTTGACTGTCCTAGAACGGGAGACCTTCCTAGTTGGACAGTCAAAGCTTCTTTGTACTGATGTATTCTCTATAACAAATAAAATAAAACAAACAAATAAATAAATAAATAAATAAATAAATAAATGCCAACGTTGCGTTGTGGCAAAACTCCAAAACACATTTTATTCTTTTGTCTTATAAATAATATGTTATAATGACTGCATAAACCAGAGGGGAAAGATTGCCATTAAGAGCGTTTAACCAGCCAGCGGACGAAAATCCACATTTCGTCGAAAGTTGTTCTTACGATCGTGCAGGGCGATTACAATGAGAAAGATTAATTATTCTCCGTACCAGCTTTTTAAAATTATAACTCAATATCGAA
Organism: Limnephilus marmoratus; assembly: GCA_917880885.1. Classification (NCBI taxonomy): domain Eukaryota; kingdom Metazoa; phylum Arthropoda; class Insecta; order Trichoptera; family Limnephilidae; genus Limnephilus; species Limnephilus marmoratus. The sequence goes on from OU862923.1 coordinate 4,639,581, forward strand.
TTTATTTCAATCCAAATTAGCTTTAATTTATACCTTCATCCAAAAATGCTGAAAGGCGTGATGACAAAACTATTAAAATAATGTACTTTTTGTAATTATTTTTTGATTATAAGTATTTATCATTTTTCAATAATGTCTAAATTTATTTATTTATTTAAACGCCCATTGGGCTTTTACATACATTGTTATAAGTATTATTACATTAACTATATGGCATATAAAAGTTTAAGTACATATACGAATAAAATAATTATTATATGTGTAGTACCTACATAAATGTTTTACAAATAATATAGAATACCATTATGGAGAACAGTTTTTTTTTTTTGTACTTACAAACAAAAATAACGGGATTGAAATTAATCAGCATTAGTAGGGACTTAAGCATAATCGAAATATAAATTAAATTACAATATTAATTTGTAAAGTTACATATATATATTAAAGTTAAAAAGTCTAAAAGAAAAGAGTGAAATAGATAGAAGCTAAAAAGGGTTTTTCACTATGGAATGGTGAAGTCATACATTTCAGCAAAGTGTTTATGTAGATTTCGTTTAAGCACTGCTACGGAATCTCTAAATATATATCAACGACATTACCAAATTTATTACCAAAATTTTGTATTCGATTTAGGGATATGTGCGCTTGATAATTTGTTTTGAAATTGTCACAGAAAAACGTGGAATTTTGTCTCGTATTTTTGGAAGGTACATTGGAGGGGACCCACCACTTTCCCACGGCTGTGTGAGGAAACTGATTGTTTAACCTCCTTAGCCGCACACGTCAGGACTCTAATTTTTTGTAAAAAAGGAAGCTACATTTATTTTGAAATGAATCTAGACCCTCCAATGTCCCTGCATGCATGATTGTTAGTAAAAAAGTAAAATGTATGCATACTTACTGTAACCGACGTGTTGCTCTCCCTCATTTCTTAATTTTTAATTTTATATGTTTTGCTATGTACAATGCCCCGGTGCAACCAAATAAAGCTTGTGTGCCAAGTTTGCACCGGGAGACATTCTAGAATCCTATAATTTTAATAATTTTAACAATTAATACTTTATTTATGCTTACTTACGCCTCCAAAGGCAACCAGGCTGACTAGCCTCCTTTTATTTTTAATTAAGACCCCTTTGAGGGCCTTAATTTCCAGCCTTAGGCTAAAGCCCTAAGAAGGGCCATTTGCCTTCCCTCCCTTGCCGCTCTGCTGTTATGGCTCTGCAGGAGGCGGCAGCTCCGCCAAGCGGGCTGCTCTCTATTTTAATTATGGCCCTTTTTAGGGCCTTTTTTCGTCCTGGCCACTAAGTTCAATAATACCGTGCCGCCAGCAACGATCTTTTTCAAAACACATTTTTTCAATTTTAAATGTCTTTTTCTTAATACACAGATGCCCTGGTGACACAAGTAAAAACTTGGTTACCAAGTTGCCACCAGGAGACATCCTAAACTTATTATTTCATCGCCTTCAGGGCTATTTTTCCGGCTACAAAGCCAAAACACCAATTTGGGTGTCCCTATTAAGGGCCTTTATATTGGTCAAAAATACACCATATTTTAATATAACTTCGTTTAAACACCCCGTAGGACGCTGAAACTAAGACGTTTCAGTGCAGAGTCCTACGGGGCATCCATAGAGCCATAAATAAACATTGTAACTCTTAAACTGCCAGCGCTATCAGCACTTGAGCAGATTTTCGAGACTTTAGCATCATTTCACTTTTTCTCCATTTTAAAAATCCCAGGACCTCGTAAAGCGACGGAACCAAAAGGTTTCGATAGCCAAGCTTACGGGGGACCTGGGAAAAATATTAACTTCTTTGTAACTATTCAAACACTTTGTTAAATAACAAATACCTACCGACAAAAAGTCAAACTTCCTTAAAATCAACCCAAACTTATCAAACAAAAAATCTACGAATGTAGAACATCCGTAGAAACACTGTAGTTTTAAGGAAAACATTGTAAATACATTAACCTGACCTGTATAATTAATTTAAGAAATCAATTTTAATCAACCACTTTCAAGCAAGTGTTTGCCAAAATGGGTGGCCCACAGAAAGGCACACCTTATATAGGTAAAGGGCTAGGTAAAACCTCCCACCACAAAAATGTACCACGTGACAGGTTTTGTCACGGAAATCGGGTATATAAACCCGGCCATTTCTCATAATAAATTAGTTCTTCCATCAACGTCAAACTCGTGTTATTATTTCCTTCTGGGAAAAGTTATTATCATCAGCTGCCTCCCCCGCCGACCTCTGCCTAGGTTTTGCTCCTGGTGCCATCAGTCTCCTACAGAAAGCCGGCCCTACTTCAGGCAACCGCCACGCACCAGGACTGGGCAGAGGAGTAGGCACATCCAGTGTCCTCAACTCATCAGGCACTGGGTGCACGGGAGGTCAGTATTATTATTTCAAACATTTCATCCTGGTCGTGTACTGAAACCGGTACCCTTTTTTACAGTCTTGTACAGGCTTGATACGTCTGGTACACTTACATTTGCAGTAATTAACAATATAAAAATAGTTCGCCTGTTGGTTCAGCATCTAGTTAAGTGAAATAATAAATAAAAAGAAAAATATTTACAGGTGTAAGTATGATTAAAACCAAAGAAAAAATATAAAAAGAAAGATATTGGGGGCAGTTTGTCCCACTATCACCGGGCAGTCCCGGCGAGAATGAGCGGGCGAGCAGCCTGGTCGCAACGTGCCCAAACGCCACGGAAGGTACAAATAATTTTATTGTGGCCAGAATTTCAGAATTTCAGGGCTGTCGATTCTATAATTAATAATTTTATTTAGTAGAACAAGGTCGGAGATAATTCGCCTATCTGACAGCGTAATCAAATTTAGTTGGTGCATCAGCTGGATATAATTTATATTTTGGATTGGAATATTTAGTTTAAAGTTAATAAATCGTAGAAATTTGTGTTGTACCCTTTCAATATTGTTGGAATGTATTTTATAAAAGGGGGACCAAATAGGCGAATTATACTCTACTTAACTTCTTACTAATGATGTGTACAGTGTTTTCAAACATTCTAATGACTTGAAGTCGCATGCGGTTCTACATATAAAACCAAGCATTTTTAAGGCTTTATTTGTGATTTCATTTACATGCGGATTGAATGTTAACTGTTCATCAAATATAACACCGAAGTCCCTGATTTGAGTGACAGCTGTCAATTTTACGTTATTTAGCGAATATACATAAATTATATGATTTCGTATTTTACAAAAACGAATGACCTGACATTTTTTAATATTAAGAAACAGAGAGTTGATGATGCACCAACGATATAGTTTATTTAACCCGTTTAATCACAGGAGACCCAAGTTGTCCCAAAACATCATATGCCGTTATAATAACAGGAGACCCAGATTGTCCCAGAGCGACCGTGCATTATTAAAAGTCAGATATCTCTCTTTCTGTAATGCTAATATTTGTGATTTCTTTTATGTTAGAAACGGAAAGAAATAATGCTTCTCATCGTGTTAGAATTATATGAGCTAGGTTGTTCAGATATTTTACAAACCTGATCAAAGGTGACGGTTTGATTTTGCGCCTATTTGTGACGTAACCCACATTTAATTTTAAAATAAAATTGTACGAAAGTGATAAAAAGTGAGGTAACAGTTTTATTACAAATTTTGTTTAGAAAAGGAATCTGAATTTAAAATTTGAAATTTATTCTATTTTAATTACTTTAATTCAAATATTCGCAGGTATGCATTTTTAAGCCAATTTACATTTCCAATATTAAAATTTTAATATTTATAAACAAAAATGTTGATTTTTAATAAACATATGGGAAAGATTATTTTGTCATAATTTTAGAACAATTTTTATTTTTGTAAAAGCATTAAAAAAAACTAATATAAAGGAACTTTTAAAATGCATGGGAAGAACCAGGAATTTTTCGCGCAAACTTTGACAGGCAAAAGTTGACAGAAAATTATTTTCTTATTATTCGAAGGGTTAAATTAAGTTGCAAAGTATAACAATCGTCTAAACTACGTATTGTTTTATATATTTTCAAGTCATCTGCGAAGAGAATAACTTCCACATCTTTAAATATGCTAACAATATCATTAATAAATAACAAAAAAAGAATTGGTCCCAGGTGAGACCCCTGAGGAACCCCACTTGTGGCTTCGAAAACGTAAGATTCCACAGATTTTATTTTCACACATAGCTCTCTTTTACTAAGATAACTATCAATCCAACTTAATAGATTACCCTTGATGCCCAACAAACTTAATTTTTGTACAAGGATATGTCGCCTTACTTTGTCAAAGGCTTTGGAAAAATCAGTATAAATTGAATCCACCTGATGCTTCAAGGCAAGAGAATCAGTTATGTAATTTTCGTATATGATCAAGTTACTTAGAGTGGATTTACCTGTGATAAATCCATGCTGGTTGGGTACAATAATATTATTAATTTGTTTAATAATGACATCTAGGACTAACGATTCAAATAGTTTGGGAATAGCGGACAATATACATATTGGTCTGTAGTTAGATACATCGCTTTTATCTCCCTTTTTATGAATAGGCGTAAGATAGCTTTTTTTCCACTGATTTGGAAAACACCCTAACGACAAAGACTTATTAAATAGTTTAAATAGTGGATAAGTCAAACTGCGAACACAAGATTATAAATATGTTGGAGGGAAACCATCCGGTCCAGCGGATTTATTAGTATCTAATGCTTTTATAGCCTTTTCTATAGCGTTTATTTCAATAAAACAATGGTTTAGGTTAAGTGATTCTTCAAGTGATATATCGTTTGGGATTTCATTATCAGGAATACTATCATCATAAACACTTTTGAATAAATCTGCAAAAAGATTGACAATGCCTTCGGTACTGTCCGCACAATTGTTATTCAGATGCATAATATTTGGTAAACTACAGTAATTTTTTCGCTGAGCATTAGAAAAGTTCCGCAATTTTTTTACATTATCATGAACCTCCATTTCTATTAAACTAAATAAGAATATAAGAAAATAAGAATGCTAAAAAAATGTGAAATATATTAGTTTGTAAGTGCGCAAATGAATACACAAATGAACCAATTTTCGTCAAGAAACACGTGTACGTACGTATTTTTTAATGATTTTTTTGAAACTAAAATTTAAATTCTAAAACATGCGTTTGCTAGATAATGTATTGATTTATTTTACTGCATGATTATATTATTTGAAATGGGTGTGGTATAATACAAAATATTTTTTGAAAATTTAACAAATCTGCCAACGACCTATGGAATAACCTTATTATACTAAAAATTTTAAAAAAAATTTAAAATTTATTTCATGCAAATAAATAAGATAAAAGAACAATCTTTCGAAATCCATTTATAATTTTTTGTGGAAAAGAGGCAATACGTCTAAAATCTGATTTGAAAATGACATATTTCTGGTTTTCTCTGGTAATGCCCTCTTAAGGTTACCTAGTTCATCGGTTAATCAATCGGTTTGTATTTGACAATTCAGAAAGTTAATAGAAATAATTGAATGAAGACAAAGACGTATTCGTCACTATTTCTTTTAATTAAAATTAAATTCATTTCACTGCCTTACTTTGAGATAAAAATATGGATAATAAGACTTTAACCAGATCTTATGCAGACCTTATACATATGTTAATAAAACATGGTCACCAGAGATATTATGCAAAAAAGATAATAAATGGTCTCTTTATGTGTTATCATATTAAGACATGCACAGTACATTATGAAACAAGTCATAAGATTATAAAATTCAATTATGAAGTCTTAGATTATAGGACCTTTTGTGTAAGTTCATGGAATATCAGTGGGAAATTTGTCCTAAGATGAGAACTGTTCATAAAACTTAACTAATGATGAGTAATGGTAATGAAAATGAAGAAAATGTGCGGAGATATAAAGATAAATAATTATGCTCACGAATTGTAATAGACTGTTAATAAAAGTTTAGATAAAAAAATAAATTTTTTTTTTTTTTACATGAGCTCCACACAGGCGGCCCTGAGGAAAATAATGTCCCTGAGGGCCTATGTCATCTTCGGGGATGCTGTTTGGAAGGTTTTTTAGGGAAAGGAAGGAGAGGAAAGTTATGGGAAGGAAAAGGGTTTAAGGGGTGGGTAGGAATCTGGGGTTCAGTGTGTCCTGGTCATCAGACGTAGACAAACCTCATCCCATTAACCCGGGCACCCCTGCTAAATCACCAAACGTAGCGAACCACTTGGGGTGACCTATGGCAGAGGTGTTAGGAGTTTTAATTTTTTTTTTCACGCTATGAAATTTAATATAGTATCATGAAAAATATCAAAGTGTAGTAATTTTTCGTAGTAGGTATAAGTTGTGATTGCGCGAGAAATTATTGAATTATTTGCTGCATTAGTATTTTTGGCTTCTAAATGAAAAAGCGAAGTGTCCTTTATTGCAACATTTAACCCTAAACACCACTCGCGGGGGAGTAGAGTCCCCCGCTAGTATCGCCCGAGAGGTCGATTCTAAGAATATCGCCCGGGCTGACATGGGACCTAGGACCTAGGACCTAGGAACTGGGACCTAGGTCCCCCACAAGTGTAGTTTCGTAAGAATTTTATTTTTATTAATTTTTTTGAATTGATGACTCGGAAAATGATAACTTGGATAATGCAAATCTTGGTGACAGCATCTCTAATGCATTTAATGACAAAATCAGGTGGAAATGGGGAAAAACACCGCCATTGCGGTCAGAGTTCGACCGCATAACATCATTGTGCTTTTGCAGGCCTAAAAAATCCTGCTCGATCGAAAAATGCGATGACTTCGCTTGAAATTCGTTTGTAAAAAAATTGTAATAAACTAGTTTTCTTGGTTTTATTATATATCTTTCATTATTTTTAAATAAATAAATCCCAAAAAAGTTTATTTCTAATTTAATGAAGCATAAATTTACGGGGGACCTAAGTCCCCCACAAATAAATTTGTGTAGGCTAAAAATAGCGAGTGTTGATTGAATATTATAAATGGTCAACTTTCTATAGCGGTTTTAATGATGCAATTATCTACATCAACGTCTTTTAATTTTAGGAAAGATGTTATAATAATAATAATAATAATATAATCAAAGATATAAATCAAATTGATGATTTATGTAGAAAATGTTTGGCTTTTCCGGAAACTATAGAACAAATTATATCGGGATGTTCTATATTAGCGCCGTCCGAGTATACATTTAGGCACAATCAGGTTTTAAAAATAATTCACCAAAGTTTGGTAATTAAACATAACTTGATTGATTGCCGTAATGTAGTACCATATTATGAATATGAACCAAATTCATTTTCAATAAATGAATTTGGTGAATTTATATTATGTTAAAACTATACTAACAGACAGAACAATTAGTCATAATAGACGTGATATAGTTTTACATGACAAAATTTAAAAAAAATAATTTATATCATTGAAGTAGCTATTCCAAATTCCTGTAATATTCAAAAAACTGTTTCTGAAAAAATTAGAAAATACACAGATTTAGGAAATGAGATTAAAAGAATTTGGCATTCTCGGACTATAAAAATATTACCGTTTGTTATTTCGGCCACTGGCATAATACCTAGGAATCTGATTCAAAATTTAAGCATATTAGATTTGTCAAAGAATTTGTATATAAAAATGCAAAAATCAGTAATTTTAAATACATGTAGGATTACAAAAGATTTTTTAAATATTTATATTGAGGGATCAGTAGGATTTATAGGTTCAATTAGAAATGCCACAGAGCCGAACCCTCTGATATGAAAATATCTGGAGTCGGTGAATTATATTCCCATTTGGTCTCTAGTAGGTTAACATGTTGTTCTTGTATTATTTTGTATTTATAATACTTATATAGTGCAATTGCATAGCGTGGGTTGACTAGATGATCATTTGGGGAAGTGCGTGAAAGGGTTTAGTTTTTCCTGTGGGGAAAATTTAACCCGGACATTTAAGAGCGTTTAACCAGCCAGCGGACGAAAATCCACATTTCGTCGAAAGTTGTTCTTCCGATCGTGCAGGGCGGTTACAATGAGAAAGATTGATTATTCTCCGTACCAGCTTTTTTAAATTATAACTCAATATCGAATTTATTTCAATCCAAATTAGCTTTAATTTATACCTTCATCCAAAAATGCTGAAAGGCGTGATGATAAAACTATTAAAATAGTGTACTTTTTGTAGTTATTTTTTGATTATAAGTATTTATCATTTTTCAATAATGTCTAAATTTAATAATAATGTTAAAAAAATCTGAAATATATTAGTTTGTAAGTGCGCAAATAAATACACAAATGGACCAATTTTCGTCAAGAAACACATGTACGTACATATTTTTTAATGATTTTATTGAAACTAAAATTAAAATTCTAATACATAACTTTGCTAGATAATATATTGATTTATTTTACTGCATGATTACATTATTTGAAATGGGTGTGGTATAATGCAAAAACTTTTTTGAAAATTTAACAAATCTGCCAACGACCTATGGAATAACCTTATTATACTAAAAATTAAAAAAAATTCTAAAAATTTATTACATAACTATGCTAGATAAAAGAACAATCTTTCGAAATCCATTTATAATTTTTTGTGGAAAAGAGTCAATACGTCTAAAAACTTTTTTGAAAATGACGTATTTCCGGCTTTCTCTGGTAATGCCCTCTTAAATCTGGTGCGTAATTTATTTCAGCCGAACAGAGCGGTGGGTGCAATACTCTGTCTGCCATAAAAAAGTATACATTACATAAAATGGATTTACATAATATATAAAAAAAGAAAAAATAAAATTATATAAAATATTTAAAAAGAAAATTAAAAAAATTAAATTAAAAATTTAAATTTAAATTTAAAAATATAATTACCGAAATAAGTCTGTACGTCTGTAGTTCATTGGCATCTGTGTAAGAAAAAAATCTACCAAAAATCAGTGTTCAAATTCTCAGCACTAGAAAATATATCTATGAATAGGTGCCTTCCGTCGGTACGTGATTATTATCGTAAGGTGAAATTTTATGTTATGTAACTGTTTACTTTTCTTTAATGTACGAGACGAACGTTGTCAAGATTAAAGACTTTGAATGTGAACCTTTAGGAAAATACTGAAAGAATTCTGAACGGATCATATAAATAGCTAACGAGAAGATGCTATTTCGTATGTAGCATGAAAGGACCCACCCTTCAGAATCAAAAAGAAAATATGTACGCTTAGAAATGAACAACATCACCGCACTGAAGGTACTATGGAAATAATAACATTTTCATTTACTCATTATAGGTAATTTTTGAGAAATCTAAGAAATCGGATCGTAGGAGATAGGAATGTATTCTCATTTTAACTGCAAACAACCATAATAAAGTGGGGTCTACCTAAGGGTGTTAGAGGCCTATCTATATATATAAATGAATCCCTGTTTCCCTTGGTCATAACTTCATAACAATTTTATCTTTTTTTTTTTTTTTTTTACAGTGAATACCGCACAAGAATCTCAACTGCTCCCGTCTGGAGCCAGTGAGACTATGGCATCCCCAATTGGGGTATGCTGTGAGGCTGAAGGTAGTGGGGAGGGGAAGAAGGTGGGGAAGAGGAAGGTTGGGAAGTACCTGGCTATTCAGATCTGGTCACTAAACATGGCTAAAGCCATTTTCAAGCAACGTTTCAATTCTGAATGGTGGTCTTACACCAGGGCGATACTGATAGTATCTTCCACTCTGGAACATGCCGCAAATATACTATATATTTTTTTAAATTAATTAATTGTGAAATAACACAAATTAATCAAATAAAATTTATTTGCGCATGCCGGGTTCGAACCCGCGACCTCCGGAATGTGAGTCAAGAGTCTTAGCCACTGGACTACGGAGGTCGTCAAATTATCTACATCATTCGTTTTTTTTTAGTTTTCTTTTACTTTGTAGAAGGTTCTTCTTACAGTAAGAAAAATTAAGAAAATTGGATAATTTCAGAAAACTTAACGACTATTTTACCTTCGCACGTTTGACAGTTCGCGCGTTTGACGAATGTGAATTTTAGTATGCGTTTCCGACGGCATACGCATGATGTTGATTGTCTTCAATATTAAACGTAACGTTGCGTTGTTATTTGTGTTTTTGTTATAAACTGCGTCTCCACTTGAGTTTGTATTTTCAATAGTACGATTCTGAATTTATTTTAATATAGCATTTAAAAAATGTACACTACTCTTCCAGACACAAGCTAATGCTTCCATGGAAGAGTGGTATTAATTAAGATATTTGAACATGAACATGTACGCAAATTATTACATCATCTAAATGTACATTATATTTTAAATGCTAAAATAAAAAAAATAAAAAAAAATAAAAATTATTTTAAGCGTAACAATTGTGTCATTAGTCGCATTTTTGTTATAAAATGCTTATGTTATAAGTGCGCCTGCTCTCAACAAGAGTTCCAAGTGAGCCAGGCACAGCACATCACCATTTGTAATAAAATTATTAATAAAGATGAATAATAAAGCTAAAAAAAAATACATAAATTTATTATATATTATTATATATATATTATCTTAGAATTGTTACATATTATAATTTTACTGGTCTTCCATTAAAAGCCTTAGCTTGTGGATGGAAGAAGAGTTGACATTTCATAATTTATGTACAAATACAGTCACGTGTACAGTTAATACAATGCAGTTAATACAGTTAATACATTTCATATAAGTACATACAATCACTATTTACTATAGTCATGTATTTCAATATATATATATATATATGTAGATGCAGTTAATACAGACACATGGCAATCAGACCCGTTAACTAAAATATGCAAACATATAATATGTATTCAGTAAGAAGAAAAACAAGTATGATTTTTAGTGTGACATTCTCTAAAATACTTTTTGATGGAGTTCAACAATTGAACTTTGTTCCTAATGCTTCTGATTTCTATCTATGCTTTATAAATATCCTTATTTTAAATATTTAGGTACCTACCTATAATCCATTTAAAATCCCGTATAGGGCATTAATAAATGGATATTATTACGTCTTCAATAATAATATTTTTACGATGAAATTATTTTTTTCCTGTTTGAAGAAAAATCGTGTAGAACTCCTAAACAACGAATTTTATTATCGAATTGGCCTCAATAATACGTAATGACGATAAAAGTTTTCAGACAATTGAAATAGCACTGGTGATGGAGAGATGAGAACAAAAAAATATCAGCCTCAACTCACCCCCTGGCTAAAGGCTTTGTTTTTTTAATGATTCATTCATGAATAATAATGATTGGTGGAGATGTTCCTCTATAGGCCTATTGATTTTCCTTTGTCAATAGAGGGTGGATTGTTATAGATTGGGGAGAGTTTTAATGTTGATAACGATCAGCTTTTCTCTCATTTTTTGGTATCAAGTTAAGTTTAAAGCGGTTTTCGTTTTAACGAAAAACCTTTTGAATATACCGATAAAACAATTTGGAAGGTGGGTATGGGTACTCTGCCATAGGTCACTCCAAATGGTTCGCTACGTTTGATGATTTGTGAGGGGTGCCCTGGTTCATGGAGTGAGGTTTGTCCGGGTCTTGGCGGCGGATGCGTTTGCCCACTTCCTATTGACTTCTCTCCTTAATTTCCTAAAAAGATCCTCCACACAACATCCCCAAAGATGACACAGACCTGAGGGGAATGATTTTCCTCGAGGCCTCCTGTGTGGAGTTAATGTAAAAGAAAACACACAAAATTCAACACCCTAGTCCAGTGGTAAGGGTCTTGACTCGCACTCCGAAGGGCGCGGGATCGAATTCCGGCGTGGCAAACAAATTTTATTTGATTAATTTGTGTTATTTCACAATTATTCATTTAAAATAATATAAAGTATATTTGCGGCACGTTCCAGAGTTGAAGATACTCCCAGTATCGCCCTGGTGTAAGACCACCATTCAGAATTGAAACGTGGCTTGAAATGGCTTTAGCCGTGTTTGGTGACCACATCTAAATAGACAGGTCCACCTTCATCTTCCCTATCTCCTTCCCCTCCTCACTACCTTCAGCCTCACAACATACCCCAATTAGGGATGCCATTGTCCCACAGGCTCCAGACGGGAGCAGTTGGGAATCTTGTGTGGTATTCATGTAAAAAAAACACCTACTAAAACAACGTTTTTTTTTTCCTACCAAAAGTTGGTCTCAGTATCGCCCTGACGTGACAAAATATTTCAAAGTCAAAAACTCTGCTTGCAATGGTTTTAGCTGAGTTTTGGGACCGGGTCTGAATGAGTTCCTCGTTCCTTCCCCATCCTCCCTAATTTTCCTATACACAAAATATTTCACAAAACAGGTATGCCTTCTGTTCCGCTGGCAGCAATTTTATTTTGTTACTACATCTGACTGTTCAGATTCTTCTCATAATTCTTAAACTCTCTCCTTCTCTTCCCTTAATAGTTTCAGTCCTAAACCATTCTACGAAACGAGGATACTATGATCCCATTAGCTTTGGGCAGTTTAAATAAAAACAAGAAAGAATTATCCATAAAAATGTTCTTCTTGAAAAACACAGCACAATAACAAAGGCAAGATTTTTTATTTTTTTAAATTCTGATAAAACCGAGAACACGAGAAAGAATATACAAGGAAGATGGGAAGACGTATTTCACAGTGTTATTGTTTACTTTTTAGAATTTCCTTCCCTTTCGGTAGGAACTGATTCCCTAAGGGTGGATTAAGAATCAGAAATCAATGTTGAAATCCCAGAAGCAGGAATTTTCGACAAAGAAAGAGTTCAAGCCCGGAGGCGCGTTGTGGGGATGATTTGAATTTTCTATCCATCTGATTTTCAAGCAGTATCTTGATTTTATTAAATATTGTTAAAAAAACGCGAAGTGAAGGCTGCGATATCCGAGTTAACTTTGAACCTTTCTTACGTTTCATTGTCAGTAATCATTATTCAAGGTTTATTCAACCGCTCATGCTTCCAACCTTATAAAGACAAAAGGACTATGGTATTCCATATTGGGGTAAATAGCAAGGAAGAAAAGATGACATTGAAAAATTTGGTTGAAAAGTAACTGAATATTAAGATCTAGTTACCAAACACAGCTAGGTAAGGTAAAACTGAATTTCAATCAGTTTCTAATAGTAGATAGTGGTTCGATCGTAAAATATCCGCTCATTATAACCTGCTCACAAACCACCAGTGAGCGATTGGGTTACTTTTTCAAAAAAAGATTCGATCGACGGCCCCGTGGTGCTTATGTGATAGATTTACGAATTTTGTAGACCGTGCATCTCGAATCTCATTCTTGTAAAAAACAAAGTTAGTAGATATCTAAAATTGTATTTTATTTACCTACAACCTACATTCCCACGTCAAACAAAAGTATTCGATCTTTGATCGTTATATATACGTTTTTGAACTTACTGCAGCCAGTGCGCTTCCCGGCGGGCCGAAGGCATCGCTCTCTCTTCTCTACTATATGGAATTTTTTCCATGTGATACGTATCATTTCATGAATTCTTATACAAAATGAATATAAAAGAACTAAGTACCTTTTAAAGCTCATTGTAGATTACAATGATAATATTGTAATTAAAAAACAGATGATGCAAAAAATGACAACATTGTGTGAGTCAGAAGCCTCGATAATATACATGACATTAAAAAAAAGTACCGTTTTAATGAGCGGGTACTATCGATCCGATCACTTCGCCAGTGGATCGATCACTGGGAGAAGGAGGCCTTTTGACCTTTCCAGTCGGACTCTCTCGATCAATCGCCTTGCACCGCAGTTGGAGGGTTGGATTCACACGTCCGTCACTCCTATACACACTAACCCTTTTCTTTTTCTTTCCTAGAACTTCCCATCCTTCCCTTCCTTAAAAATACCCTCCACACAGCATCCCCTAAGATGACATAGGCCCCGAGGGAAAATATTTTCCTCAGGGCCTACTGTGCGGAGCTAATGTTAAAAAAAGTGTCCTGACTACCCGGAAAGAGTAGTGCTATGGCTTACACATTTGGGGTATGTTGTTAGACTTTAAGGCGTAAAAAGAGATGCGAAGACGATAGCGGGAAAGTGACTGGATGTTCATACCTGGTCACCAGACATAGCTAAATCCATTTCAAGCAACGTTTGGATTCCGTATTGTGTAGGTATACCTTTACATATATATATGTGTTATATGTTATTTTATTTATTTATTCAACGCCCAGAAGGCTTTTACATGTTTGGCAGTACAATGATGACAGATGATTTTTCAATAGATAATGAAATAACAAAAATAAAATTAGATAAAAAATGCACACAAGTCACAAAAATACAAAAAAAAAAAATACAGCGATTTGATAAGTTTACAAAAATACACGTATGTTTAGTAATAGTTTTGGAATATGTTTTTTACAAGAACCACAAAATTCGCCAAGGTGATGTTAAATATGTCGACATCACCTAAGTACTGATTCCCCATAGTGTGAAATCGTTGTATAGGAGAGTGGGCAATGTAGTTCCGCTTGTGAATGCTGCAGTAGAATAGTGTATTTTGTCGCGTGGTTACTGTCGGTATTCGTAAGTTTATGAGTTGTAGGAGTTCGCAACAGTCGAATTTAGAGTTAAGTATTTTGAATAAAAATGTTAAGTCATTTATTTTACGTCTGTCTTCTAGTGTATGTATTTTTAGAATATTTAGTAATAGATTATATTTTAAGTCTTCTAGTGGGATACTTAATTTAAAATTTATAAAACGCAGAAATTTTTTTTGTATTCGCTCAATATTATTAACGTGAATTTTGTAAGATGGAGACCAAACTACCGAGTTATATTCAATTTGGCTTCTAACTAGAGATACATATAATAGTTTAATGGCTTCTATGGAACTAAAGTTTTTAGTTGTTCTCAATACGAAGCCTAGTGTTTTCATACCTTTGTTCATAATTTGGTGGATATGATTTGCGAAACTTAGTTTTTCATCCAAAATAATTCCAAGATCTCTCATTTCCGTGACTCTTTCTGAAGCTGTGTTATTGATGGAATATTCAAATAAAACAGGATTTTTATTTCTAAAGAAATCAAGGTTTTACACTTTTCTACATTTAAAAATAAATTATTTTGAACGCATCAATCTTTAAACTTATTATATTGTGTACATATCTTTTATCATCATCGAATGCTCATGATCGGGTTATCGGGTTAAAATTATCGATCGATCCAGTTCTAGTTTCCACAGGTACTTTCTATATTTTACTTACTTTTCCGCGTGTAAAATATTCACTGCACATTTATAAAATAAGTTTGTTGAATATAATTGGTGCCGACCTAAAAGCCTTGTTCCAGTTTTTTTACGTCTCATACAAATGAAAAAATGTATTCACAACGATAAGTAAATGAGCAATTCACGAAGAATGTATTAATATCAATTTGCTACGTGCGGAACAGCACAATGTACGTAAAATCGATTAATAATGTACTTCTGAAAGGTCGTACATATATTTCAATACCACTACCAATGTTGTAGATCAATACTTCCTTTTTAGATAATGTTTAATACATTTCTATGAAATTTTGCAGAAATCTCGCTGAAGTTAGGTTTCATTAAGCTTTCATCATGTTTATACAATTTGTTTATTTGTGCTTTAATTCAAACCAAACAAACGAAGTCAGAACAAACAAATAGGTACACGCTGCTGAATATTTTAATACATGTGGTGAATGTGAGCTTAAAATAATTGCTTGATATTATTTTTCTCAGTCATCCCGCGATGCCTGAGTGGCAACCTGACGTTTTTTGTCACTCGGCTACCAGACAGTGAAATAATTTGTTTTAATTTGGGAATGGATAGAGATAAGAAAAGGAAAGTCATTGGAAATGATGGTGTGTTAGTGGGAAAAACACAATTGACGAGAAGGTTAAGCTGTTTTCAAAGATGATAAAAATAATGCAGTAAGCGTAATGAGTAAGATTAAGAAAAAGACGCTCAGATAGATTGGGCATGTTTAGCGAATGAACGGAGAAAGGAGAGGAAGAAGATTATGTGACGCAAATATGAATGGTAGAAGAAAACATGGCACGAGCAAGTGAATCAGATATTTGAGTCAGGCAATGTCAAGAGTCAGAATAATAGAAGAATGCGTATGAGATGATGGATGAATGTGAATGAGGAAAGAAGTGGGTGCCTAGACCAAGATGTTTGGCGGTGCGCCCTCTTTGCCTATCCCTGCGTGAAAACAACAGAATGGTTAATGGTTAGTCAATTACATAGAGTTAGCGGCGGGTCTGAATTTCAATGATTCTCTTGTTACTTGAGCGAGAAAATACTATTTTTGGATTTCTTGGACAAAAAATACTAGTTACAACAAACCTATGTATATAATAACCTAGTTTCGTAACGCCACAGCTCACCGTATATATAGAAACCTTCGCGGGCGTGTGCGCAATTCACCAAAGTTTCATAGTCGGATGAATAGTATAGGAAATAATTTCATAACGCCAGAGCTCACAAATATACATAGAATCCATCAAGGGCACGCGCATATCATAGCACCGAAGTTTCATTGCAATCGGATGAATGGATTAGGAACACATAAGGGACAAATAAAGAAATATTCATTTTTATACAAAGATAAATATATATATATTTTTTTTTACATGAGTTCCACACAGGAGGCCCTGAGGAAAATAATTTCCCTCAGGGCCTATGTCATCTTTGGGGATGCTGTGTGGAGGGTTTTTTTAAGGGTAGGAAGAAGAGGAGAGTTCTGAAAAGGAGAAGGGTATAAGGGGTGGGTAGGAATCTGGGGTTCAGTATGTCCTGGTCATCCGCCTCCGAGACCTAGACAAACCTCACCCCATGAACCCGGGCACCCCTGCTAAATCACCAAACGTAGCAAACCACTTGGGGTGACCTACGGCAGAGGTGTTGGTTATCCAATAAAGGTTCCCGGGGCGGCGGTACCCATTCCCGCCTCCCAAATTGAATATAGTATACGCGCACTAACACGCTTAACCGACATTTTAGCTTACTTTTATTACTAACTACCAGACCCGGCCACACTTTGCTGTGGCTAACGAAACACAACGCCATTACCCAACCTTTATAAAATCCACACCACCCGCTTGCCAGGTGCCTGAATTGAATATTTGAATTTCTCTGCTTTTCTCTACTATAATAAGCATGCATTTTACATATAAACCTTCCCCTTGAATCACTCTATCTATTGATGAAAACCGCATGAAAATCCGTTGCGTAGTTTAAAAGATCTATGCGCACATACATTTTGAGCGACTTCGTTTTATACTATGTAATGATTTATCTATATTTATTTTTTAACTTATTTAAGGTTGTTCAAAGTCGTCCACCTTAATTTAATCCTAAGTAAGTGAATTAACAATATTTGGTGTTGAGTATAATTAAATTAAATTTAATTGAACTATTTAAATAACAAGATTAAAATTTATAACCATATATTTGCAAACCTAAAAAAGTTAAAATAAAGGTAGGTAATAAACTGTTGACGAACAAAAGTAACGCGTAGCTACCAACAAAGGAAACGTCCATTTTAAAAGCTCTAAAGAAAAACAATTAAGCCATCATCAATCAAAATTACAAGCATTCGACAAGACCTGGAATGTACGAAGTCACGAAATTCTACGGTACTTACCATACAAACAGAAAAGCTGTAGGCGGTGGAAGATAATTATGACACATTATAACGGAGCGCTTTCTTTGTAATGAAAACACCCCGCAAAATTTTTTTGACTTGGAGCTTTCAGTTATTTCAACTAATTAGAAAATAAAATGTACATTGCTTAAAAATATTTACCGCTAATACTTGAAAACTTTCTGATTGTTTTTCTTTTAATGACGATAATATTTTGTGAGGTGTCATCTGCGTTTTAATTTTTTTTACATTAGCTATACAAAGGATCGTCTAGGAAAATGATTCCGCTCAATACCACAGTCATCTTTAAAATGGACGATCTTTTTTGGAATGAAGGGAGAGGACGTTCTGTGAAAGAAAAATATATGACGGTAGGGGATGTGTGTCCAGGGGTGACGACGGATACATATCCCATCGTGGTGAAAGGCAATAAATATTTCATGAGAGTCCTTTTTTTTTACATTAACTCCACACAGGAGGCCCTAAGGAAAATAATTTCCCTCAGGGCCTATGTCATCTGAGATCGTGTGTGGAGGGTCTTTTTTAGGAGAGGAAGGAATGAACATTGGTCTTGAAGAGACCCATGTTGTAGGAAGGAGGAAACACAGAGGCCGGCAAATCGTTCCACAGCCGAGCTGTTGAACACAAGAACGAGTCGAAGAAGCGACCCATCCTCATGTGACAAATGTTAACCGTGTACATATGTTGGGCACGCGTTTGGCGTATTTCCCGACTATGCACCGGTGCTGAAGGGATCAATGATGCTAGTTCCTCGGAGCATCTTCCATTATTATACCGGCAGAACAAGGATATCATTCCTACCCGACGCCTGTGCTCTAAAGATTGCAATCCGTCTGATAAGATGGGAGGATATATCAAACGGACCGCGCGTTTTTGTACAGTTTTTCAGGTATTTTGGAGCTCCAGACTAGAGGTGGCTGCCAAATTCAACCGTGGGGCGCACTTGTGATTTGTGCAGGGTAAGGAATTGTGTACTATTAAAGTATCTGCGGTCCCTGTACAGTACGCCCAGTTTTTGGGAGGCTAACTTTACTCTGGCTTCGATGGAGCCCCCATGTCTGAGCTGGTCACTTAGAGTTACACCAAGTATATCAATGGATGAGTCCTGCTGGAGAGGTCAAAAAGTCTCCCCCGAATAGTCACTTCCGATCCGACCTGCCACTCAGTTGGTGGGCAGAAGCATCCGCCGCCAAGGTTCAGACAAACTTCACCCCAAAAACCCGGACATCCCTGTTAGGTTATCAAACGTAGTGAACCTTGCTTGAAATGCTTCCGGGGAGTTCGATACATAGGGATTTTTTCTTAGTAAAGCTTCTACGTATTTCTAAGCATTGAATAAAAATTACTTGATAAAATTTTTACATGCCTATTAGTGCAGTGGAGGTAATCCACCTCTTACCCGCCTTGGTATAAGTAACTGATGGTTACTCCTTCAAGGCTCTCGCCTCTCGTCTCTCAATGTCTATTAGTGCACTTATAAAAATAACTCGAACAATATGCGTGGTTCTCAAATTAATGTTATCAAACGTTTTCAATTTGGGAGGCGGGTATGAGTACCGCCGCCCCAAAAACCATTTATTATTAACCAGCCCTTCCTCCATGACATTGAGTCACCCCAAGTGATTGCTACATAAGGGTACCCAGGTTCACGGGATGACGTTTGTGTAGGTCTTAGCAGCGGACGTATCTGCCACTAATCGGGAGTGACTCGTTGAGGGAGACTTTTTGCCCTTTCCAGTAGAAATTTCTCGACTCATCGCCTTGCTCCGCAGTGAGAGGGACGGATTCAAACGTCCGTCACTCCTGGACACACTGTCCCCCAGATCCCAACTCATCCTTCCATGCCATTTTCCTTCATTGAAGTTCCACTCCTTTCTTTCCTTAAAAATACCGATCTCCAAACATGACCTAGGCTCTGAGAGAAATCGTTAACTCAGGGCCTCCTTCGTGGTATCATGCAAAAAAATATTTTTTTTTTTGTTAACGTGAGCTTGTTCATTTGTGTTTTAAGAATCATCAATACAATGAATTGATAAATGTTTACGAGGAAAGAAATAGACAGAAAGGTTTATTTCAAAATATATTATAATGCGTTAGGCGTTGTTTTTGTTCTCTCAATTAATTTTTTTTTTAAATTAAACATCTTTAGCGCCGTTAGTGACTTAAAATTTGGGTGAATTGGAATTGCGTCACGACTCAGTTCCAAACAAATAATCGGTTCTAATATAATGCTGTAAATTCGCACCTCGGCGCATGCCTTCCATAGCGTAGTGGGAAAGGTGCCTGACAAGTCTCAGCGGCTAGAGAGACAGACATCAAGCGAACGGGGGTTCGAATCCTACGAAATCCAATTTTTTAAATTTTATTTTGTGTAATCAATATCCAATCTTAAAACCACTTTAAAAAACAAGCAAAAGAAAATAATGCGACAACTAGCAACTTTCTAATTTCACTTCTACCGCGTGTAAATTACACACTCTGATTTTTTTTTCAGGAAACGGTTACACTGTTTGCTGTTCCATCGTAGATGTGCTCACATGATTTGATACGAAAAGGTGCTTCGAAAATCTATTGAAAAGCAATGAATCGAGTGAATTGATTGTATTCTTTAACGGGATTTCTTTACATGGATTGCCGATTGATGTTGTGTGCGAATTTAAGCCAAGTCAAGATACATAATATATATTGCAAATAGAAACACATTCGCTCAACAACAATTCTGGATCATCGCTCCATAAAATTCACAATGCATTGAGCACCAATGAATATAAAGCCGAACAATTCTATATCCCTTTTTACTACCCGTGTACAACATTGGACATTTGAAAAGGGCGAGCTTTTTTTATAGATTACATGAGTTGAAAATTACGCTTCACGTATTTCATTACTCTTTTTTGAAATTTTGATACATTTTACTATTCTTTTGTATTGTTCGGTATTTCTCGGGAGCTCTTCTGTGATTTTGACTTCTTTCGAAAGGGAAGCCTTAAAATACATCTTTGCGTGTTTTTTAATCTTGCTTTTTAGATAATTTGAAACAAATGAATATTTAATGTGAAATTTATATGAAAATAGCTGACCCGGCGAACTTCGTACTGCCTCAGAATTAATAGCTGTTGTGTTAACTTATTAGCGAATTAAATAAAGTTTTTATTATGTTAAAAATTACACAATGAAGCAATTATCGATGTGCAACCGTCGGTGTTTTGTTTTTGTCAGTGCCAGAGATGGCGTTGTGTACGGATTTTCTTACTTTTCCACTTACTTACGGGAATTGCGTTTCATTTTCTTTATACGTGTGAGGGAGATTTATCATAATTATTGTATTTTTCCTTTGGAGGGGTGCAGACATACGTTCACAGTTTGTCTCATTTTCGACTGTTGGCATTTAGTGTGTGAGAAAGAGGGGCAGCATTATATGTGTAAGAACAAAAGCAAAACAATTACCCCATTTGAAATTTTTTGAATTTTTGGAATTCACGTACTATTCAATCAATACTTAATACTTATATACTTATATAAACTTAATACTTATATACTTAATACTTATATACTTATCACAATATTGCAGCAGCTCTTTCAAAAGATGAGAATTGTTCTATACAAAATGTATGAGGACAAGAATTTCCTTCATATTTTTTTCATTCGTGAATTTTTCCGATATTTTAATAGCTATTCTGCTATTCGGGGCGGAGATAAATCCAACAAATCAAAGATCATACAAATTGGTCCAGCCGTTCTTGAGTTATAAAAATGGTGTAACTAACAAGAATTGGTTTTATATATTAAGATAGTAAAATATATATTTTGTTTACATATTAAATTCGAATATTAAGCTTACAAGCAAAATATGATTCTTAAGTTTTCGTTATTCTATTTTTATGCATATGTATTCTATAAAATGAATTTTATCATTCATTTTAATTTTAGTAGGTTGTTCGTGATAATGCAATTGCGTATTGAATGTGAAATTTATATGAAGTAATAAAATAAAATAAAAATAAATATTCATCTTAGACTTGCAGATAAATCAATAGAAATCACATATTAAAGAAAATGGATAAAGATTTATCCAGACACTATCTAGATAGCATTTAGTTCGGGTTTGAATCTTGCAATCATACATAGCAAACAATAAAATATGCGTTTTATTGTAGAAAGCAATCACTTTGTGGTTTGACATATTTAATAAAATAAAATACTTTTTTTGTTTAAAACCACGAGATTTATTAATTTATGAACCGACCGGTTTCGCTTACTTCAGCATCTTCAGGGTACAAATTAATACTGAACGTGAAGTACATCATGTGTGCTTACGTATAACAAAATATAAAGGGAGATAACATTATACAAATATTACAAACGCATAGACGGCCATAAAATACATTAACATAAGTACTCAAGTAATGGGAAAAACCGAAAGATAATTAGGTAGACTAATGGGTTATAATAATAAATTTGGAGAAACAAAGCATTAACTGGCATGGTGATAAGGGGCATTGGGAATTTTTATTTTTAAGGGTTTATTGGAAACAGACCTAATATAGGACTACTTGATATATTATGTCTAATTGATTATTAAGAGCGTTTAACCAGCCAGCGGACGAAAATCCACATTTCGTCGAAAGTTGTTCTTACGATCGTGCAGGGCGGTTACAATGAGAAAGATTAATTATTCTCCGTACCAGCTTTTTTAAATTATAACTCAATATCGAATTTATTTCAATCCAAATTAGCTTTAATTTATACCTTCATCCAAAAATGCTGAAAGGCGTGATGATAAAACTATTAAAATAGTGTACTTTTTGTAGTTATTTTTTGATTATAAGTATTTATCATTTTTCAATAATGTTTAAATTTAATAAGAATGTTAAAAAAATCTGAAATATATTAGTTTGTAAGTGCGCAAATAAATACAAAAATGGACAAATTTTCGTCAAGAAACACATGAACGTACATATTTTTTAATGATTTTATTGAAACTAAAATTAAAATTCTAATACATAACTCTGCTAGATAATGTGTTGATTTATTTTACTGCATGATTACATTATTTGAAATGGGTGTGGTATAATACAAAAACTTTTTTGAAAATTTAACAAATCTGCCAACGACCTATGGAATAACCTGATTATACTAAAAATTAAAAAAAAATTCTAAAAATTTATTACATAACTTCACTAGATAAAAGAACAATCTTTCGAAATCCATTTATAATTTTTTGTGGAAAAGAGTCAATACGTCTAAAAACTTTTTTGAAAATGACGTATTTCCGGCTTTCTCTGGTAATGCCCTCTTAAGTATATGACTTTTGGTTTTTACAGCTTCTTATTTCTAGCGCCTCTAGATTGTTTAGTCTGTTACCATGCCCGTTTTTATGTAAGATGTTAGCACCGGTGCTATGACAGAACGTATGATCTTTATCGATCAAATGATTGGCGAATTATGAAAAACCGTTATTATTGAGGCAACGGAGATGTTCCTTTATCCTAATATTAATGTTACGTGTTGTCTTACCGATATAGAAAGCCGAACAATTATTACAGTTTAATTTATAAATTCCCAAATGACTTAATTTGTCTAAATTAAATTAATGATTAAATCTATAAATTTAATTAAAACTAAAACAAATAGCCATTAATCGCTTCTTATTTGCTAGTCCTTGTCCTCAAATCAACGATAATAATATTAATCATCAATGGCGGCGAATTTTATTCATTAATAATTTTTCTACTTTAAGTGTAAAAAACCTTCCTTCTGAAGTCAGACCGGCCTTTTATACCAATAACAATCTAGGTAAATTTCTAATTAATTCTAAAGATAAGGACGACAAATTAAGTCATTCGGGAATTTATAAATTAAATTGTAATAATTGTTCGGCTTTCTATATCGGTAAGACAACACGTAACGTCAATGACCGAATCGGATATCGACACCTTGGCGCAGTGGTCAGCGAAAGGTCCTGGGTTCGAGTCGCAGAGGTGCAAATATCTTTTCCTGATTTTTCTGTTTCCAGATTGTTGATTGAGTTTCGCTAATATTGTGTTCATTTAATTAAAAAAGAAAAAAAAATATATTTATTAAATTGAATTGTTAGGCTCGAATATTAACTAACCATAAGCAAAATATGATTAAAAAGGTTTTAATGTTCTAATTTATAATATGTAAAAAACTAACTTTCCCTGAGGCCGTTTCCTCGCAGGGAGGAAGGCACATAAGATATACCGCCAAACAAATCGGTCTTCGCATACACTCCTCATTTTATTCAAATTCATACATCGTCTCATATATATCTTTCTGTTTTTCTAAATCTTGAGGGACTCAAGTATATGGTTCACTTGTTTATACCATGTCTTCCTCGGGGGATTCCGACTTCTACCATTCACATTTCCGTCAATATAATATTCTACGCATACTCTTTTCATCGTTAATTTGCTCTACGTGCACAAACAGTTAAAGTGTTCTTACGTGCAGTTACAAAGAACATTACACTTGCAGTTCACATGTGGTAGAAGTGTAACCTTCAGAAAACAAAAGTAGACAAGAGTGGGGAGGCTACGAAGCACCGCACAAAGGGGGGACTGATTATTCTATCTCTTCTCTCGAAGGCTAAATCCTATAGATGTCTGTGTTTGTCTCTTTTTACTGTCAAATCTCAACGGTGCTAAAGAAGTTTTCACTTATAAAATGTTTTTTCCTAACCAAAGAAGTAAATTTAACTCATTTATTATTTTATTTTAATTTCTTTTTGTTAGCCAGGATTAATCTTGTCTTTAGAGCAAAATGTTAATTACAGGAATTTTAATAATAATATCACTGAAGAAGAAGATAACAATAATAATCTAAATGAAAATATGAAAGAGAACAAGACACAGAAAAATGGAAAAAAAACAATGGTCGCAACTGGGACTCGAACCCAGACCTCTCGTCTAACCGGTACTTGCGTGTTAACCAATTTCGCTATTGCCACCTTCTGTCAAACCGTCATAATTGTCAATGTCATATTTCAAATTTTAGAATTAACAATATTGTCTTCAACTAATTATTTTTCCATATTATGGGCAACTACCCTTTTTATTGGAAACAATCATTCTAAGAATTGGTTTGTCTCCTGGATAGGGTCTCGGATAAATGAATCCGAATTTATTCATTTGGAATTGACTTTTTATAAAAGTCTAAATGAATATTCATTTTTTTATGAGAAAAACTCTCTTTTTATAACTTTTGAAGGTTATTCGCACCAATGTAATATATCACTGAAGGACCAAGTTGCGACCATTGTCTTTTTCTGTTTTTCTGTATCTAGTTCTCTTTCATATTTTCATTTAGATTATTATTGTTATCTTCTCCTTCAGTGACATATTACATTGACAGAAATAACCTTCAAAACTTATAAAAAGAGAGTTTTTCTCCTAAAAAAATTTATAATAATTACATTAATCACATAATGTGAATGATTGAGATTGGCAGTCAGTAGCATATTTTCCGTCCAGCTTTTTTAGTTGTAGTTTTAAATTTACTCCACGCGGTAGATTTGAACATTCCCTCAGGCGGTTTTAAAAAGTTTTTGAGAAGGTACTGTGTGAATGATCTGCTTAAATAAGGAAAGAAAGGAAAATAAATTGTGAAAAGAATCGAGTTGTAGGAATGAGGAAATAAAAAAAAATCAGGCATTCATTCTAATATTCCACGGTCGACTGATATTGAATACGAAAACAAGTTGCAAAAAAGACCCTATTACAGAAGTTCTTATGCAGTTATGAAAATTATTCATAAATAGGTATCTGATGGTGGATCAATGATCCTTTTTCATTATGATCGCCTTATTTGAAATAGCGGCAAAATAAACACAATTTTCCCTTGTAATGACTTGCGTTCAAATCTCTAGAAGATAGCGATCTTTGCGATGAAAGTAGAATCTATCAAAATAATTTTACTCATTGATCCCCTCGGCATCAGTGCATAGCCGTGAAATATACCAAACACGCGCCCAACATATTATTATGTACACGGTTGTCATTAGTCACATGAAAACGGGTTTCTACGACTCGTTCTTGAGTTCAATAGCTCGGCTGTGGAACGATTTGCCGGCCTCTGTGTTTCCTCCTTCCTATAACATGGTTCTCCTCAAGACCCATGTTTACTCCTCAAAAAGACCCTTCATACAGCATCACAGCAACTTAATAAATTTTCATATTCCGTCAAGATCAACCCGACAATCCGATTTATTTTAGTTGCCCTCATGTAGGACAAATATTAGAAAAAAATCCTCAATTCCTAGTGTATGTGCACAATATAATACAAAATTTCACAGCATTGACATTTTTAGTAATAACCTAAAGAAATATCAATATGAAGTAGATTATTAATATGAAAGTATGGAATGTTTCAGGAGCATCTCCTATCCTTTTCCTATATTCCTCTTCCTCTCCCCTTCCTATAACCCAAAATTAATTATAAGATATTAAAACTTCATTTACAATGAACTTTAGCATAAGAAACTTTTGTGGCTTGACTTCAGCTCACTTGTATGTTTATCACTTTAGGTATATTATCTAAAAGCTGTTTGTTTCTTACAAATAAATAAATAAATCTTCATAGATGATATCAAATATCTCTCCTGTGTAGATCTAAAATAAATATTTTTTTTGTTTAACAAAACAAAAAACGACTTAAAAAAATGCACTAAAAAGTAAAAAAATAATTTCGTATTCTTCTACAACTTTAAAATCAACTTACCTTTTCTACTCATCAATATGTACGTACGATTGTTATTTTTGGAGTCGGTGTCGGCGGGAGAGGAGCTGTCAAGTGAACACCGACTCGATAACAATCGTACCTACATATTGATGAGTAGAAAAGGTAAGTTGATTATAAAGTTGTAGAAGAATACGAAATTATTTTTTTACTTTTTAGTGCATTTTTTGAAGTCTTTTTTTTGTTTTGTTAATTATTTTTTTTTATTTTTTGATTTTTAGTGAATCTGAAGTACACTAACTAATTCGATTAAGATTCGGCCGAGCATCGTAATTTTTTTCTTCAGAATTGGAGAGTTCCGTTACTTTGTCATGGATCCCATAATCAGAACCTAATCAAACTCTCATCAAACTACCCTTGAAGTACATCGATATTGAGTTATTCGTCCATTTGTCGCGCACATACTTGATGCAAATTTAAGACTTATATGATTTTCTCATAGATGCCATTGTCAGAACTGGACCAAATTAAAATGGGACCACACGGGAAGCACCAGCTTTCAAATAAAAAAAGAATCATCAATATCGGTTCACCCAGTTGAAAGTTCTAAGGTAACAAACATAAAAAAAAAAATATACAGTCGAATTGAGAACCTCCTCCTTTTCGAAGTCGTTTAAAAATAAATAAAAATGACAGAATTGCACATATTGTAGATGTATATGTATTTAAGCAACTGGGTGCTTAAACCAAATGTGGTTACGAAATTCAATAGTAGATCGTATTTATGCTTAATGTAGGGTTAGTAGTTGTATTTATGTAAGTCGTATTTTTATTTATTGATCAACATTATATATTATATTATTGATCAACACCACTCAAAATTCCAAAGGTAAATAATAATATTATATACACAGTGACCAAGAGCTAGAATACAGAATTCCAAATATATACCTAATATATTGGTTTTCATTCCAATACATCCTTCGCTTGTTACAATTTTACTTTTAGAAACGCAGATGTGTAGGTATGATTCGATCGTATTTTGTCTTCATTGGATCCAAAAAACGTCTTGTCAAATGTAAATATGGAGGCGATTTCTTTCTTTCTTTGCAGAGTTAACATTTTCCATGTGACGAAATGAAATCGAAGGGAATAAATTCAACCCCATATTGGGTTATTCCACGCAATATATTCAGTATTTCGTCAAACTCCGTTGAACTTTACTTCCGAGCTTTCGTGACTGGGAGCTACGAACTTTCACAGTGGAAACGAACATACTTTCAGTTGAACATCCAACTATAAATATGAACTTCTTTTGAACTTCATTCAAAATGAAAGTCTAGAGTTTCGATTTTAGATTTTGAACTTTTATAGTACTTAAAAGCTTGTTTATTTCTATGGATGTCACTAAGCTTCAAATGTGCTTGAGCTTGATAATATTAATTATTAAAGCCTACCTCTTTTTCAAATTTCAATAAATTACTTTGATACAGTTATAGATAAATTAACGACGAGTTTTTTTATCGTACAATCTATTCAAAACACAGGCGCAACTTTAATTATTGACAAATAGGTATAATAACATATTATCCAAGGTGGACATTTCCAATTGTGAACTTGCCAAATATAAGAGATCCATAAGAGTATTTCTCTGATGTTTCGTAAATAAAATTATGTTCCTTTTTTGTATGTACAAACTCTCTCCACGGCACCAATGAATTGATAATTTTTTTGATGTGTAATTTTACGTTTTATGTAATTTTTTGTTTTACATAATTTTTGGTTTCGTATACCTTTCTTATACATT
This sequence comes from Limnephilus marmoratus, assembly GCA_917880885.1. Classification (NCBI taxonomy): domain Eukaryota; kingdom Metazoa; phylum Arthropoda; class Insecta; order Trichoptera; family Limnephilidae; genus Limnephilus; species Limnephilus marmoratus. Next base: position 4,667,763 of record OU862923.1, read on the forward strand.
TAATTTACTTATAACTTATTATGTTGTCTCATTACAGGTACAAAGTAATAAGGAGGAAATCCATAATTGGTTTTATTTTGGCTATGTGATACCTACTGATGTACAAAATGAAAAAATGTGAACGGTCGATTTCTCGAAAATTAATAAATAAATAATACCTAAATAAAGTTAGTAATAAATAAAATGAAGTAAATTTATTAGAGATCTCAAAAAATTTTTTTTTTAATACTGGTTAGTATTTTTTTTAAATTTATTGAAGAAAGTATAAGTAAGTAGTAATTCTGCTTTATTTCGTGTGACCGCGCCTTTTCACGCAATAAATCAGTGGCTTAGAATTAATAAATTGTATAAATAACTAACTAACTATCACGCCGTTTCCCCGCAGGGGTAGGCAGGGAGGACGGACCGCCAAACAACTCGGTATAGGCACACACTCCTTGCCTCGTTCACATTCATACATCGTCTCATACATGCTCTGTATACCTATTCATAAATCATAATTTTGAGAAAACTGAAATCGAAAGTTTTCCAATCTTCGAAAATTAGATTTTGTGATACAAAAATAAGTAATAAGGAATCTGATTCTGATTTACATATTTTGACGTGAAGATAATTTATGTTATTAAGTAAGGAATAATATCTTTGTGAATATTTATTTTTTGACGACTCATAATTTATTTGAATGATTATGTTTTTGGGGCGGCAGTCTTAACCTAAGAGATGCAATAATAAAATATTGTTCGTCAATAATAATTAAAAATGTTTGAAAGTTGCAATTAACTAAATTGTTTTGAGAAAATATTTTGCACACAGATATTGGCATAGTTTTTTAATACAAAATTTAAAAAAGAGCATAACATGTTTGAATAAATTCTACCGTGTTCCACATTGAAAATGAAAATGTTTGGTATGATTTGCGGGTGTGTAGATTATGTTGGTTCATATTTTAATTGAATTGTAATTAAGTAATATAATAAAAAAGACGAATAAAATTAATAATCAATTTCGAAAAATTTCATTAATAATAATATAATAAGTTTAACTAACATTTCATAGAAATCACCAAACTTAAAGTAAAAATGCTTTTGTCACAACTTACCTCCTTTTCTTCAGGTAAAACTATCATACAGCTTTTATATTGTATTACGTTTATCAATCACAAAACATTTATTTATAATATTTCTTAAATTAATAATAAAAGATGAATTTTATCACTGATTTCTAAAATGACACTTATGTACGAGTACCAACTAAAAGGTGCAAAATTTTTAAAGAGCTATCAATAATATTATTAACTGGTATTAGTTTTTCGACACGAATATTTAACGATTTAATTTCTGCACTACCCCAATTTTGACGTTCTTATTGCATATTTTTTTAATTATATATTTTTAACATGATTATTTATTTTATTTTTTACGTGTTTAAACTATTTTATAATTTAAAAAAAATAATAGATTTATAAAATCACCATTAAATATTCACTGTGAAATTATTTGATTCGTTGTTTATTCACGAGAAAGTGGGCCCGGTGAACGCGTAGCACGAGTGATGTCTACGAGGGCTCTGCGCGTACTGACGTAGGCGGGGAGGTTTGCCGTAGCGGCAGCGTTCCCCGGCGTAGAGGCAGCCCGGCGTAGCGGGGCGAGGGTGGAGGGCAGGGAGTAGGAATCTTACTTTATGTGGCGTAGACCAGAGCCCGCGTAGCAGGGGTCGCATCCCCGCTCTACGTGTAACAGTTTCACATTGTTAGACCATAAACTAGAAGAGAAAGAAAATCAAGTGCTTAAAACAAAATGTAGACTGTTTGTTTTTAGCGGCACCTCTTTAAGCCTAGCGGGGTAAATTTAGATCGTCTGATTGTACTTTCGATTTCCCGACACATTTTATTTAATGGGTTACTAAATTGAAGTTTATAGGTGCCTCCATATAAATCTGCAGGACGAAGGAGTGATGAGAGGCCTTAGTGGTTAGATGGCTTGGATGTATGTAAACACCAAGGATTAGATCAATAACTGGAGAGAAACAGCATGAGATAATTGGTAGGCCATCAACAGGAGTGGAAGCACTAACTGGAGACGTCCAAAACTCTACTAGATTGTGGAAGTAATGACGTTAGTAATAATAACTAGCAGTTAAAGCCCTTTTTATAAATCCGATAGGAACTGGTTCCAAAAATAGCCAGTTCCTCGGATCCAGTGACAGCTAGTCTCCGGGGAAAAAGTAATAACTGCGACAGGCAATGACGTCATATATATTTTTTTTAATCGTAAAATAGAAAAGCAACTAAACCCAATAATAATATGTTACATGTTTATCATTCATTAACAGTTTTAAATTACCCAGTTAGTAGAGAAATAATCTCGGGTCTAACTGGGGAGCTAGTCTATTAACTTAAGCTATGTATTTGGAAATAATAAAAAGTTTCTAATCTATAGACGTGTGATATTATTCAAAATTGCCAGTTACAATTATAATCATACTAGCGTGAATCTCTCCATATCCGGAGAGATTCACGAAATTATCATCAGATTATTTTGATAATATTTATCAGATTTCTTTTCCTAATTTGCAATATATTTACATATTCCCTAATTACATACATATCATCCTTATACTCCTATAAGATCATAAGCTTACCCTTTATTGTGTTTTTCTATTTTCTTATCATGCATATTTAAGTATTTAGCTTCTCTTAACTATTTTTTTTCTTAGTTTTTCTTTATGTTTTTCTTGTCTGGCTACTAAAAAAAAAAATTATCAGCGAAAACATGTTTTTAGACTTACTGTTTTATTTTAGAATCTTTGTAAAGCTGTTTGTTTTCCAAATAAATTTATTATTATTATTATTATTACAAATCCAATAGTATTTACGTCTGCCATTCAATGCTCCTCACGCTAGCTGTTAACATACGTGGCGCCATTTTTCGGCAATTCTTTAATTCGGTTCTAAAAAGTAGATTTGTATACAAAATCCACGTACGAAAACGGTTTTTCGTAAGGCGCGGCGTCACAGTTGCATTTTTAGCCGGATTCTTGAATTTCAACGGTAGTCTCTAGGCTGTTTGATGATGATGCATTATGTTTATTGATAACGTATAAATTATGTAATGTAGGTTATTTCTTCGTTGTGTCTTCATAGAACCTTGACAAAACTATGTTGGGTTATTTTTAGTACCACTAAGGCCATTCTGATCGGTTTTCTACCAATTCAGTTACATTTTCGGTCCGATTTCACCCCGAAAATTATCGAGGGTCTACCTTGAAATCGGTGAATAGGTGGATCGTATTTATTCAAGGAGAATTTTTGATTTGGCACAATCGGGAATTGGATTTTGGAAATAAATGGCTGAACCTATTAAAATTAAAATTTGCAACCAGAGCAGCGAAATGAAGTATTAAATTTTCACACTATGGGAAATCAGTACTTAGGTGATGTTGACATATTTAACATAAACCTGGCGAATTTTGTGGATCTTGTAAAAAATTTATTCCAAAACTATTCCTAAACATATCTCTAATTTTGTAAACCTATCAAATTGTTGCATTTTTATGACTTGTTTGAATTTTATATCTAATTTTATTTTTATTATTTCTTTATCTGTTTAAAAATCATCTGTCATGAATTAATTATACAACCAAAAGCCCACTGGGCGTTAAATAAATCACAGAGGTCTAATGCAACAAGTTTAAAAAAATGAACAAGATTTTTTTTACATGAGCTCAACACAGGAGGCCCTGAGGAAAAAAGTTTCCCTCAGGGCCTATGTCGTCTTTGGGGATGCTGTGTGGAGGGTATTTTAAGGAAAGGAAGGAGAGTAGAGTTTTGGGAAGGAAAAGGGTTTAAGGTGTGGGTAGGAATCTGGGGTTCAGTGTCCTGGTCATCCACCTCCAATACCTTGACAAACCTCACCCCATGAACAAGGGCACCCCTACTAAATCACCAAACGTAGCGAACCACTTGGGGTGAGCTATGGCAGAGGTATTGCTTATCCAATAAAGGTTCCCAGGGCAGCGGTACCCATTCCCGCCTCCCAAATTTGAAAATTATAATGCATTTTCTCTGTAAAATTCTTCGAAACATAATGTTATAGTCGAAGGGATTGAGGCGTAGGACTTTATTTTGTTGAAAATATCTGAATTCAAGAAGGCAGTTTTTTTAAACCAGGAAATTAAAGAATTGAACTGCTATGGATACATTTTCCCTTTATGTTGCAGAAGACGGCCCGCGTAGTCGATGGTTAAGGCTCTTGACTCGCAATCCAACGGTCGCGGGAACAAATCCCGGCGTGCCTAAATAAAGTTTATTTGAATAATTTGTGTTTTTTCAGAGTTCCAGAGTGGAAGATACTCTCAGTATCAACCTGGTGTAAAACCACCATTCAGAATTGAAATGTTGCTTGAAATGGCTTTAGCCATGTTTGGTGACAAAATCTGAATAGCCAGGTGCTTCCTCTTCCCCATCTCTTCCCCTCTTCACTACCTTCAGCCTCACAATGTATCCCAATTGGGGATGCCAAAGTCTCAATGACTCCAGACGGGAGCAGTGGATACTCTTGTCCTATTCCCATTCAAAATGTTTGTTAAAAAAGTACAGATAATATTTAAGAAACAAACAAAAAAATTATCGAGTACAATTCACACGCGGTAGAAGCGAAATCACAAGAGAAATATAAAGTGCTGAGAAACAGAATAAATAGAGAGTCAAGAATAGCCAAAGAAACATTCTACCAGAATAAATGCGATGAGATAAACGACGACCTCAAGAGAGGAAATATAGAAAGAGCTCACGCTGCGGTGAAAGACTTCTTTGGGATGAGAGTTGGAAAGGGTAATGCAATAGAAGGAGAAGACGGCAAAATACTTTTCGAAAATGACCAAATAGGAGAGAGATGGAAAAGATACCTCGAAATGCTGTACAATGGGAAGGGAAATAGTGACAACGAAACATTGATAGAAAGAGAAAATGAGGTAGACGCAGATGATTTGGGAGATCCCATCACTAGAGAAGAGTTTGATCTCGCACTGAAAAACCTCAAAAACGGGAAAGCACCCGGAATCGATGACGTTCCGGCTGAACTAATTAAACCAGCAGGAAAAGGAACTATAGATGCCCTGTTTAAAATGATACAGACAATGTATAAGACTGGAAAGATACCAGAGGATTTCGAGAAATGCCTAATTGTTACATTACCAAAGAAAGCAGGCACGACGAAATGTGAACAACACAGAACTCTTAGCCTAATATCTCATGCCTCAAAAATATTGACTAATATCATTCAAAAAAGAATCGAACCAAAAGTAGAGAACATCCTTTCCGGAGATCAGTATGGCTTTAGAAGAGGTGTAGGAACCAGAGAAGCAATATTGTCGCTACGAATACTACTTGAAAAAAGAATAAAAAGAAACCAAAACACATTCATCGCATTCATAGACCTGGAAAAGGCTTTCGATAAAGTAGAATGGAAAAGACTCTTCGAGATTCTGAAGAGAATTGATATCAAATATAGAGATAGACGAATAATCCAGGCGCTATACAAGAATGAGGCCGCTATAATTAGATGTGACAATGATACAAAAGAAGCCAGTATAAGACAAGGGGTGAGACAGGGATGCTCTCTGTCACCTGTTCTTTTTAACGCTTATATACAAAGTGCGATTGACGACTTGAGAGAGAGAATGAGTCACAGAAAAGGTGTAAAGATACACGGGCAAAAGGTGGATATGATAAGGTTTGCTGACGATATTGCATTGGTTGCTGAAAGCGAAGAAGAACTGCAAGAGGCCTTAACAACCATGCAAAGCATTCTCCAAAATAACTATAACATGAAGATAAATAAAGACAAAACAAAGCTGCTGACTGTAGGCCGAACGCAACATCAGATGCGAATAGAGATGTCAGGAGTTCCACTAAAGAACGCCAAGGAGTTTGTCTATCTCGGGAGCAAAATAACATGGGACGGTCGGTCTAAGAGCGATGTCGACAGCCGTATACACCAGGCTAGGCTTGCTTTCAATAAAAGGTCGAAAATAATTGAATCAAATAATATAGACCTAAAGCTGAGAATACTCCTCATCAAGACCTATGTATGGAGTATCTTGATGTACGGCTGCGAAACATGGTGCCTATCCAAAAGAGATAAACGGAGACTAGAGGCCTTTGAGATGTGGTCCTATAGAAAACTATTAGGAATTTCCTGGAGAGACCACATTACAAATGAGGAGGTTCTCCAAAGAATCGAAGGAGGAAGGCACCTGCTCAGGACCTTGTCCGAAAGGCGTGCAAGATGGATCGGCCATGTAATACGACAAGAAGGCCTCTTGCATTCCATAATGGAGGGTATGACCGAGGGGACAAACTCTAGGGGACGCCCACGCCGAGAGTACCTGGAGGACCTGCTGGTGGACGTGCGCTGCTTATCATATGCAGACCTCAAAAGAGCCGCACAAGACAGGGAAGAATGGAAGAGGAAACTAAAGGAAATTGCTGCAAACCAATCCCAGGATTGAAACCAGAGAGAGAGAAGCGAAACGTTACCAAAAACAATCTCAACCAATAGGAGCCTTTAAAAGTGTGGTCATAATCAAGCGGTCAATGAGCGCATACTTTGCATCATTTCTGTTTTATATCTCAACCAATATAATCAAAGCGATTAATGAACGCATTTTGATGCTTCGCGGGTGCTGTGATGCGTAATTTCCATTTCATCCGAAATCCAAATCACAACGAGGCTAAAGAAATTTCACTCCAATAATGACATAATAAATATGTATTAAGGTTCTATTTCCGTCAATGATTAAGATTCCGTGACAAAGACGTTTCTTACGAGTCATTAAAAGACCTTCATCAAGGAACTGTTCGTTTCCCTGGTGACAGTTTTTGATAGGCGATCAAAGAAAACTATGTTTCATCTGCGTAAATAAATCTCTATTGTTTTAATCAACGTGTAGCTATGTATGAGGTCAATAAAGAAACAAAGGCACCCGGGTTGCCGACAGTGAAATAAATCCAATTCTAAATCAAAAACGTTCGTTTAATTAATAACATTGTCTTTACGATGTACGATATTATCGACATTATAAAATATCGCGAAAAGTAAGCTATTTATAAAGATATTATAGTCATCTGAAGATCTGCCGTACCTTGGTTAAACCCAACCCCTTTTACTTTAAAAAACAAAAAAAACATGTTTTAAATTTTACACAACTACTAATCAACCATTAACCCTAAAGTAATGGGTGTTTATCAGTCGTGTTAGTAAGTTGTTTATCATTTACTCTACATAAATATAAGAAAATATTTTTTTAACCACTGAACACTGTAAAACACATTCAAAACACTGTATACTGCGTGTACACCTCATTATCTACTAATAAAAGTGTTTGTAATGTTTCACAACTGATGACCACTTTCCTTACATTATTGTTTTTTTTTACGTGAGCTCCACACAGGAGGCCCTAAACAAAATAATTTCCCTCAGGGCCTATGTCATCTTTGGGGATTCTGTGTGGAGAGTTTTTTTAAGTAAAGGAAGGAGAGAAGAGTTCTGAAGGGGTGGGTAGGAATCTGGGGTTCAGTGTGTCCTGGTCATCCACTTACAAGACCTAGACAAACCTCACCCCATGAACCCGGGCACCCCTGCTTAATCACCAAACGTAGCGTGGTTATCCAATAAAGGTTCCCGGCGCGGCGGTACCCATTCCCGCCTCCCAAATTACAAATTATTATTTAAGAGTTGTGTTAAATTTAAAAACATTTATTAGTATCTAAGGCTCACAATGTTTAGAAACAGTTTCGACTTTGCGCCACTGTCCTAAATACGACCAAGTTGCACGATCAATTCTCCGATTCCTAACAAACGCGTATTTATGCGCGAGTGCAATAAAAAATTGATTGAATGCATTGTCATCGACAACCAGTCTATCTATCGAGTTTCGGCTAGTTCGGATATCGGGAAGTGGGTTAATTTCCACCACCAATATTTGGTTGGATTCATTCATTCACGATTCATCAAAATTCAAACATATTGCATATTGCATATTGCATATTAAAAGATTATTACATACTAAGTAATCACCAAAGATGTTCAAAATATTTCAATATCTTTGGTAATCACTTTCCAAATTTGGTATTTATTTCAAATTCTTACCTGGTTCACTAAGCCAAATAATTCAAATTAAAAATATAATTAACCTAAGCCAAGGAAATTTGAAAAAGTGTAAATTGGCAACAACAGGTAATATTTTTTATTCATTATTTCATGTTGCTGTGTCAAGCTGTTTACGTCATTTTCGCTGTCTCAAGAGTCTTGACATCGTACAAGATCATCTGAAACTCCTGAAAAAAATATCGAATCTCCTCTGACACGAGTTTAAGGTCGGTTTTTTGGTGTTGACACTGTTTTGTTCCAAAACACATCGCAATAAATCTCTAACAAAAAACAACGACTCACGCCCTTACTCCTACATGACGACTTTAAACGACAATGATCAAACAAAACAAACTGTTTTACTTTGAATAAGATTATGACTAATTTCTTAGCCCGCATATTGCTTTTTAACTTACAACTCAGTAATGAGGGTTGACAAAACATTACCCAACTTTTCCAAATTATAAAATCCACAAAACATAATTACATCATTATTAAGTACAATTAATTAAAATTCTTAGGTGGGCATAATAAAAATGGTTCCATACCAACTCAGAATCAAGTCAACATAACACCTCTTGAAAAATCATTAAAAGCAATGATTTTTTTTATTAGCTTGTAACCTAACCTATTTAATATTTTTTTTCATCACTTTTAATGGCTTTTCAAAAGATGTGTGGAGTTGATTTCATTTTGAGTTGTCCGGTTGCCAATAAAAATACATTAAACTCGTACTTTGTTTATGTAGTTACTGTTCCACCGATGTTGTTTTTTTTATTATTTTTATCTAAAACTGCTAATATTGCTTATGTTTAAGGACAGATATGAATACACAATGTATCGATTATTAAAAATATATATATGTAGATTGTTTAATTTTAAAAACTTTTTTTGGAGAAAGTCGAATAGCCCCTCGATAGATTTAATTAAATCATTCTTTAAAATAATAATATGAAAAGCACTGCTGAAAATCAGCTGCATTCCAGGAGAAATCCTGAATTGTAGCTGAGCAGTGACATTTTCATCAATAGACTCAATGATAAAAGAACAAAATGTAAAATACTGTAAAAAATCTATTGGTGAATAAACGCTTTTATTATTTATTATTATTAAAACATATTTTTATTATTTTTATTTATAAAAAGAAAGGAAAACATTCCCGGGTTACGATTAACCCAGCGATATTTGAAAATCTCCTGCTATCACCACAAATATTGCTTGAGTCGTTATGGAGTTCTTAGCCAGCCGAGGGATCGAACACGGAACGCCTGGGTGGGACCCAAACTCGATGCCCATTCAACCACTGACCGGTCGAATGAATTGAATTGCTTCCTGCAGTACCGTTTATTTCATATTTTCAAGTTTAATAATTTTGGCACATTACGGCAAGCAATCGCTCAAGACGTTTTGTAAACTTGCCGTAATATACCAAAAATCGCTTGAGTGGATAGTTTCTACTAGGTCAGAAAGACTCACATAAGTATTTAAATAAGTTGGTTCAAAATTTAAATAAAACGAAAAAAATTATGCGTGCAACGTAATAATAACCTGATGAACGCAAAGTATCTTTTTTTCTTTTTATTCTCTTTTATGAAAATATCAAACATGAAAAAAGTAATATTGTTTATTGAAACGTCGCAAATTTATTACATTCTTCTCATAAAAATATTTCATCTCAATTGAGAGAACTGAGAGAAATAATAAATAAACAACAAATAACAATAAAAATGACGAATTCTAAAAATAAATTTCAGAGTCTCCGTCACAGAGAAATGTAATATTTAATGGAAATGAGAAGTCATACATATATATTTTTGTCATAGTTAATATTTATGTACCAGCGAATTTATGACAAACAAAATATAACCATTTATCAACAGAATTCAATCTAGTGTACGTTAGGTGATGTACATGAGAAATCTGTTTGACCTAGAAATAAAATAAAATAAAACATTTTATGATTGCTTTTTTCATATTTTTTGAGAAAATCTACGATATCAGTGATTTATTGCAATTATTTTGGCAAACCTTCCAAAATTCCAAAATTTATGTTTATACATGTTAACTGAAAAAATTAGAATGATTTCTTTTGCATATTATTACAGTCACTGGCCAGTTTCCAAAATATTAATGGTTAAATGTAAACATGTAATCAAGTAAATATACCTACCGTTTGCAATTAAACTTCAGGTCTTCTAATTGTTATGATGTACCTTCATATAACGGGAATGAATTTGCTGAAATTTGTAACTTTGTTGTGGAATTTTATTAATTATCTTCTATTTCTGTTATTTTATGGAAAAGCTCGGTAGCAATGATAGATTGTGGTCAAATTCAAATCACTCGTAATGGAATTATTGAATTTAAAAAAATAGTTTTGGTATTGAATGCATTTCACAACATATTCGAAACATCAGCAATGAAATCATTGTATTTTAAAGGCAATCGTTTAGGTTGAATGAATTTCATCAAATATTCGAAAAGATGATAACGAAATCATTGTATTTTAAAAGCCAAGCATTTATATTGAATGCATTTTACCAAATATTCGAAACATTAGTAAAGAAATCATCGTATTTTAAAAAACCAAGCTTTTATATTGAATGCCTTTTTACCAAATTTTCGGAACATTAGTAATGGAATAATTTTTTTTATGTTAACTCAACACAGGATACCCTGAGGAAAATAATTTCCCTCGGGGCCTATGTCATCTGAGATGCTGTGTGGAGGGTCTTTTTGAGAAGAGGAAGGAATTAACATTGGTCTTGAAGAGACCCATGTTGTAGGAAAGAGGAAACACAAAGGCCGGCAAATCATTTCTAGTTCCTCGGAGTATCTTCCATTGTTATACCGGTAGAACAAGGATAGCATTCCCACCCGACGCCTGTGCTATAAAGATTGCAATCCGCCTGTTAAGATGGGAGAATCTTTCAAACGGACCGTCCGTTTCTGCACAGAGTCGAGGGTATTTTTCAGGTATTTTGGAGCTCCAGACCAGAGGGGGCTGCCAAATTCAACCGTGGGGCGCACTTGTGATTTGTTTAAGGTTAGCAGTTGTGTACTATTAAAGTATCTGCGGGCCCTGCACAGTACGCCCAATTTTTGGGAGGCTAACTTTATTCTGACTTCGATGGAGCCCCCATATCTGAGCTGGTCACTTGGAGTTACACCAAGCCTGTTCGAAAGATTGCTTCTGTTGAAGGAGACTAGATTTTCAATTCGATCCCTTTCTGATGTAATCAGATAAGTTTGGGTCTTTGAAACATTAAATTCGAAGAGATTATTTTTACCCCAAGAGAAAACACTCTCGAGGAATTACACTTTAAAAGAAAAACGTTTACTTTGAATGCACTTCACCAAACATTCAAAACATTAATAACGGAATCATTGCATTTTGAAAGTCAAATATTCGAAACGCGCTGGTGAAGAAATAATTTTATTTTAAAAGCAAAGTATTTATGTTGAATGAATTTCAGCAAATATTCAACGTATTGGTAATGGAATCATTGTACTCGTATAAAAGCGTAGTTTGTGTTGAATTCATATCACCAAAATGAAATCATCTATTCAAAACATTATCAATTAAGCTATTGTACAACGTAATTATGTTATTTCATTTGACATCTGATCTATTTTTAAATAATTATCGTTTTTAAAAATCAAAATAAACCTTAAAATGTCCTTTTAGAATAAAAAATAAAATACGGAAGCTTTTAAAATGTCGACAATAATCCGCTTAGCTGCAAGCGATCTGGCATTGCCACAACGAGGTGTCAGATACTAACACGTAACACCGACAAAATACAAACACAAACGTGTCACAAATATAATGTGCCGCGTGACCCTGACTTGCTCCTTTAATCTACAAATCACACGTAGAACGTAATCACATGTGCGAAAAGAAAAATGAACAAAACTGGAAATATTACAAATAAGAAGAATCGCTTTTCCAAAAGTGAATTACTTTCGTGGATGTCGGTCGGGTAAAAAAAACAACCTCTTTTACTGCTGCGGATCGTTCAGTTTTGTATGAAAAGCACTCAGAAATATCTTTTCACGAAGCATCGATACGCTCACACTCGGCACGAGATCATATTTCATACTAAAGCGTTATAAAACAGAGCGATTTTTCAATGCCGGAAGCACTCTCCGAGTCTTTTACACCGGTCGCGGTGTTAATCGAATGAAAAATGGGCATTCAATTAACGGTAGGTATCCATACTTTATCAGCACTTTAAAAAGAGCATTTCATTCAAGCTTTTTTTAAGTGGTGGTTTTCCATTTATTCCACTTCAGCGGCGTGAACTTTGATTATTAACAAAAAAAAATAGTTAAAACATTTTTCATAGTGCTAGTAGAGTAGCTGGTACAATAAAATCCCAAGGATTCTTTAAGAGCTAGAAATAAACATTGTTGTTGAATTGCTGTAAAATTAATACGAATTTAAAACATTGAATGTCAGTTTGGTTTGCCATCATTTGCTACAATTTGGGAGGCGGGCATGGGTACCCCGCCCCGGAAACCATTAATGTTTTTCGTCACCAACAAATTTTTCAAAATGTATTATGTATAAATTCTTATCTTATAAAATGGGGGCCTCAGCACGGGTAAGCCACCCAGTGAAGCCAACATCACTGGATTGTATTATGAAATGTAAAATATTGTATCAATAAATAAATAAATAAATTGGGTAACCAATACCTCTGCCATCGTGTCGTTCTGGTGTAAGCCCACAATTCAAAATTGAAACATTGTTTAAAATGGTTTAAGCCGTGTTTAGTGACTAGATTTGAATAATCAAGGAGGGGAAGGAGATGGGGGAGAGTAAGGTGGGGACCTTTCTCTTCCCCATCTCCTTCCCCTCCTTCCCCTCCTTCCCCTCCTTCCCCTCCTCACTACCTTCAGCATCGTAACATACCCAAATAGCTATAGTCTCATTGGCATTACAAAAAAAATTGAAATTTGTATATCTAGGAGGAAAATAGATACTTATTTGCTTGTTATTCAAATGTATCCTACAATAACTTATAGAAAGGGTAAAACAAACAAAATACCTGGGGGTAATTATTGAATCACACTTACGCTGGACTGAACACATTACTTTCATCACAAATAAACTCGAACGAGTCATGCACCTATTAAAGTACATTAAAAACATCTTCCCACTTACAATACTAAGATCCATTTATTTTGCACTTTGTCAATCCATTGCCACATATGGAATACTAGCTTGGGGAAGTGCGACAAACATAGCAATTGACCCAATTCAAAAAATACAAAAAGCAATAATTAAACTCATCCTGCAAGTACCATTTCAAACAGATTCTAGCGAAATCTATAAAACATTAGAAGTCATGTCAATCAGACAACTTTATGCCAAATCTGTTATACTCCACCTACTCCAAAACAAACTGCATATTCCCATTCAACTAAAAACCATAATAAAAACCAGGTCCACAATAAATAAAATACTAAACATACCGATAACACACACCACACATGGACAAAGACACTTTGAGTATTTTGCTACCAAACTTTTTAATTGTATGCCGACTACTTTGAAACAAATACTATCTGCTAATACATCTACAAATATTCACAAAAAACATATCACTGCCTGGATTAAAAATCAAGATATTAACTTTATAGAAAACGTTATAATCCCCTACCAAACATAACAAAACTACAAAAATTATAAAATTAAATCAACTAAATAATTAAATAGTTTTCAAGTATTCACCAACTATACATAGACTTACAATTTGTATATGTGTGTATTGTAATGTATGTATATGTATGTTTATGTATAAATATTTTTCTTATTTTTCAAATATATAAATATCTTAATATTATCTATCTTAAAGTTTTAAAAAAAATTAAAAACTTTCTACTACAACACATAAATACTTGTCACACTTAATCACAAACACGTAAACACCTCAGCACAGGTTCTCCTAGTGAGGTGTTCACGAAACATACAAAATTACCCATCCACAGTTTCACCTTCTCAAACCTACCTTACACCCAACATAATTAAATTTCAAAATATATTATGTAAAAATATCAACAAATAGGTAAATACTGTAACATATAGAAATAAATAAATAAAATAAAATAACATTATAAAGGCGTAAGTTTGTTTGGATGTATGTTTGTTACTCTTTCACACAAAAACTAACAATGGACTTTCACTAATAGTAAGCTACATTATTTGCGAGTACTATAGGCTATATATATTGGTAAGCTCTGGCGTTATGAATTATCTCTGGCGTTATGAAATTATTTATCATACATTTTCTGTCCCTAAAAAAATCGAGTTATTGCAAACGCCAGAAGAAAAGCAAACAAATTTTTGCCTTGTAAACGATGTTTTTTTTTTGAATAAGGCAATTCACCCTAAAAAGAGTACCCACTTTGTTGGCGTCGCAGTTAATATCTAATATATAAAATTCTCGTGTCACGGTGTTTGTTACCATACTCCTCCAAAACGGCTGGACCAATTTTGATGAAATTTTGTGTGCTTATCTGGTAGGTCTGAGAATCATATTAATCTATTACCCCTAAAAGTAAAGGGTGTTCCACTCCGAAGAAAATTATTTTCCCCATACATTTTGTATGGAACGAATTCTCCTATTTTGAAAGAACTGCAGCTATATTGTAAGGGGTATAATATTGAACTGTGAACCGGGGAGGGGGGAGGGTGGAGGGGGGAGGGGGTAGGGGGTAGTGGGGAGGGGGGATGGGGGGGGGGGGGAGGGGGAGAGGGGGGAGGGGGGGAGGGGGGAGGGGGAGGGGGAGGGGGGAGGAGGGGGGGGGGAGGGGGGGGGGGGGAAAGGAAGGCAGGAAGGGGGGTTAGCGGGACGGGGGAAGGGGAGAAGTGGAGTGGGGAGAGAGAGAGGGAACGCGAGAGGGGAAAGGATACGCAGGGAGAAACAATTTAGATCAATTCAGCTAATAAGTTGACAACAGTTTTTGATTCTGAGGCGGTACGAAGTTCGCCGGATCAGCTAGTCTACCTCTAAAAATGAATCGCCGAAATGTATGTACGCGCATAACTTCCGAACGACTGTACCAAATTGGATAATTCTTTTTTTGTTCGTTATTTTCTATAAAACTACCGTTGAGCTCTGTCATTATGAAATTTGTAGAAAAAATGTAATAGGTGGCACGCGAGATGTTTGAAAACTGAATGTACCGGAAATGAATGTGTGGAATGCGAAAGGTGGGAGAGGGGAGAGGTGGGTGGGGAGGGCGGGGGGGAGGGGGAGGGAGAGGAGGATGGAGTGGAGGCGGTTAGTGGAATCGCAGTGCAAGGGATGGATATGTACGTCTGTCGCTCCTGGACACATTGATCCCAAGGTTCCTACCCACGTCTCCTATACTTTTCCTTCTCAGAAATTCCTCTCCTTCCATTCCTTATAAAGACACTCCACACAACATCCCCAAATATGACATATCCAATCGTCACGCGTCGCTTTGGCCCGGGTTCAATTCTCTGCCTAAAGTAAGGTAATTCCTCCACAATAAACAAAAAAAATCCGTTTATTATGGTTGTAGCAGGGGATTTTAAAATGGCGTTATTTTATTCGTAGATCACGAATATTCAAAACTAACACAGGATATTTCATGCGGAAGTTGGTTATGATTTAACATTTTGTATACTAATATGCGAGCATGGGGCGTGTAAATGACCCTAGAACTCTCTGAGCGTAATACTCAAAAATCTGATCATGATTTACCTTGCGCGGCCAATATATCACAAAAAAAGCAATCTGACAAAATCTCAAGGGGAAAAAAAGATTCACTAACCTTGTATGTCAATCTCTGCAACGAGAGAGGCCTCCCAATAATTTCAATCTTCTTAAAATTAAGATCAGTCCAATTTTTGTAATTTTGAAATATGCCCAAGTCATTTGACGACTTTACACGACCAAAGTAGAATCACAATGAAGGTAGAAATCGCAAGATATTTAAAACCACAGATGATATGCCAGTTATTCACACATACCACAATAATATTTTTAAATAAAATACGTTTTACTGTGCTGTTTCTTCCAATCGATGGCCGGCATAGTCCAGCGGTAAGGCTCTTGACTAGCACTCCAAAGGTCGCGGGATCGAATCACGGCGTGGCAAATAAATTTTATTTGATTAATTTGTGTTATTTCACAATTAATTCATTAAAAATAATATATAGTTTATTTGCGGCACGTTCCAGAGAGGAAGATACTCTCAGTATCGCTCTGGTGTAAGACCACCATTCAGAATTGAAACGTTGCTTGAAATAGCTTTAGCCGTGTTTGGTGACCAGATCTGAATAGCCAGGTACTGCTTCTTCTTCCCTATCTCCTTCTCCTCCCCACTACCTTCAGCCTCACAACATACCCCAATTGGGGATGCCATAGTCCCACTGGCTCCAGACGGGAGGAGTTGGGACTCTTGTTTTTTTATTTTTTTATTATTCATATTTATTAGTTTTGAGTTACAATTTGTTTTATTCTATGCCTGTCTCACTAGGAGAACCTGTGTTGAGAGCAGGCGCTTAGCATGAGCAGTTTATAATAATAACACATACAAAGTACAAATAATAACACAATATTACAAGTAACAAGTTAATCATCAACGTAAAATTGAAAAAATAAATACTTATAAGTTAGTTTTGATATAATCTTTGATGTTGGATCTATTTTGGCTGGTAATCCAGGACTTGGTGTCAGATTTATATTTAAGATACATTATGTTTGGCCTAATTGCCAGAGGAAGTGTATTATATAGTTTTATTGCAAAGTATCTAAAATTTCTTTGGCCAAAGGTTGTTTTAGCAAAAGGGATAATTAGGAGATTACGCCCTTTGGTTCTAGTATCGCGAGTAGTTTGGACATTTTCAAAGGTAGTTCTGTGTTTGAAGAGGTATGCTAATATGTTTTTGGCATAAATTTGCCTAATGTCCAAGACACAGATTCTCCTAAAGATTTCATCCGAACTGCTTGTGATAGGTAGTTTTATTATAATCTTAATAATTAGTTTCTGGGCTTTAAAGATCGGGTCAATGGCGGCATCGTTTGCTCCTCCCCAGGCTATAATACCGTATTCAATTAGAGATTGACATAGAGCATAGTAAATTGTTTTGAGTTGATTTAAGTTTAAAAAGTTGCGAGTATGTCTAAAGAAGTATATTGATTTTCTAAGTTTGTTTGCTGTAGTGATAATGTGTTCTTTCCACTTTAAATTGCTGTCAAAGATAATACCTAAGTATTTGATTTTAGTCACCCGTTCTAAGTTAGGGCAATCACAAATATTAGCATTAGTCAGGGGGCAAGCACATATTTTAATTTGATTTACTGGGATACTTAAGGATGCATTTATGCTAAACTCAATATATTTAGTTTTGGTCACATTCATTGTTAGTGTGTTATTGTCTAACCATCTTTTAACAATAGTTATGTCCCTGTTTGCTTTTAGATAGACATCATTCCAGTTACTTGATTTGAAGAGGAGAATCGTATCATCAGCGAAGCTTACAATTTTGGCATCGATAGGTAGATTACACAATTCATTTATATAGATTAAGAATAAAGTTGGACCCAAAACACTTCTTGAGGCACACCAAAACTAATTGTCAATTGATTGCTGAGACATTCATTTATTTTTACACTTTGTTTACGGTTTTTCAGGTAATTTCGAAAAATACTAAGTTCATTACCGTTTATTCCAATGTTTGATAGTTTTTGTAATAGTTTGGAATGCGAGATAGTATCAAATGCTTTGCACAGGTCCAAGAATTTGACATACATGCTTGTCTAAGTTTTCGACTAAAAAATCTGTAACGGTTGCGATGGCTTCGGAGGTGCCTTTATTTTTCCTGAAGCCAAATTGGTTGTGGGATGGTATATTATTACTTTCAAGATATTCAATTAGTTGATTGTTAATAGCTTTTTTAAAAACTTTAGATAATGAATTTAGTAATGTAATTGGACGATAGTTAGTTATATCCACTCTAGAGCCTCCTTTGTGTATTGGAATTATGATTCCGTGTTTAAGTTTGTCGGGAAATTGGCCTTTTAGGATGCTTAGGTTAATTAGATTTGTTAGGGGAATGGTGATTTCTGGTGCAAGTTTTTTTAAGGCAATATTTGAGATATCATCCAAACCAGTTGAAGACGAGTTCTTTAATGAGTTTATGATCGTTCTAGTATCTTCATTCGAAAAAATGCAAGTCATTTTGCAAATTTGAATTACAGTCTTGTGTGTTGAAGTTGGAAGAGCTATCACCAATATTTTTTGCTAGTTCCTCACCAATTTTTGAGAAGTATTTACTTGCATGATTAACAATAATATTGGGATTACTAGAAAAATTAATTATTTTATCATTTATATTTAGTTGTTTTAAGTAATTTAGTGGATTAGGTTTAGAATGGGTAGCTTCTTTAAGTGTTTTCCAAATTTTTTTTGGATCATTATTACAATTTTCTATTTTTTGTTTATAGTATATCTCTTTGGCCTTTCTTATTATTTGGGTACATATGTTTCTATATCTTTTATAGTAATTTAGAAGTTGTATATCAAAAGGATTGTTTGTGACTTTTTTGTGGAGCTTGTGTCGTTTACGAATTGAGTTAATAATAGTGTGATTAATCCATGGCTTAATTGGTAAGATGTTATTAGGAATATGTTTTACTACTATATTTGTTTGTTGGCTAATGGTAGTCTGTAGGTAATTAATAAAGTACGTCCAGGCGTCTTTTGGATTTGTGATGCCATATAGTTTTGACCACGATTTACTCCTCAGAGTATGAAGAATTCCATCGTAGTTTGTTTTTTTAATGTTTATTGTGTTTTTGTGATTGTCTTTCCGGTTACATGTCTGTACGGCAAAAATAGTGGTGTAGTGATCAGTAAGTGTAGATTCGTAGACTTGTGCGGTATTCATGTGTGAAAAAAAAAGTGAGCGCCATCTATGATTCATTGTGACCGATCATGACGATTTAGCAGTTTTTATTTTCGAAGAATACATTTCAGGGTCTCTGATAATCCAAAGAGACTGCCAATCACCATTCTTGTGATGTAAATATATTAATTATTTTTTCGAATAAACAAAACAAAAAAAAAAATTATGATGCCGAACCATATTATTAAACCTTATGTAAATAAATTTCTTCAAAATTTGCAAATTCATCTTATTCATTATTAAATTATTTTTTAATGATATTGCAGATTAACTTGTCGCCATGGGGTACTGTAGTGAGGAAGACATTAAAATGGCGTTTTCTTCAAAGTAATGGATAACATTCAGAAATGAACGATGGGATAGTTTGTAGACGTGCGACCGATTAACAAAGAAAGAAAGGTCAGAAGGAATACATTATGGAAAATGGAGTCTGGGAATCTCAAAGGTCCCTGAAAATTCAGATAGATTGAATCACGCAATTGAGTCAGGTCATGTCAAGGGTTAAAATAAGCTAATAATATACACCTATGAATGTAAATAAAGAGAGGAGTGGGAAAAACTGATATGTGCACAAAACTGAGAAGAATTTTCTGGTAAAAACCAGGTCTATCAATAGAAAAATAAATTATAACCACTTGATAAAATAATTAAAACTCCCAGAAGACTTATTCTCCCTTGACTTTGATTAACCACTTGATAAAATTATTAAAACTCTCAGATATAAGACTTATTCTTCCTTGACTTTGATTTTCTCGAATTTTTAATGGTATTATGGACAACACTGATTTAAGGGTCCGCAACCCGGATTTGCACCGATTTATTACATATTTCCCTTAAACACGGTAAGTTTTAAAGCGCTTAAAAAAATACAGGTTTTTCTTGAAGATAATATCTAGAATTTGCCCGCGCCGAAACGCAAATTATCTAAAATTCCCTCGATAGAAAAAAATCGCAAAGTATGCTCCAAAAATTATTATTAACACGTTTGTTTCAGTTATTTTACAGTTATATGTATGAATAATTCACAGTGTTTATTTAAATGCTATTTAAGATAATGCTCGCGAGATTTTTGCTCTATTTTAAGCGAGTCGTGTTGTATTAAACATTTTTGCAATTTTCGCATCGATTTTGTCGCCGTAACTCACTGTCACTCGCCTCTAACATTCGTAATTTCGTATGTCTCCATCTTCTTCTTTTCGGGCCCGGTTACAGAGCCTAAGGTGAACGTCAAACTGTCCGTGCCAGCCGCAATGCACGCACCGCACGCAACGGATTTTTCAATAATCTTTTACAGAAAAATTCGTTGCCCTCACCGACCGCCGGTATTTGCCGATAGTAGACGCAGTGCCGTACTAATTCATATAAAGATATAGAAAAATCCGTTGCGTGCCGTGCGTGCATTGCGGCCGGCGCGGACAAATGGACGTTCACCTTTACTAAGCCTTATTATTTTAAATAATAATAATAATATTTGGCTGATTTACTGGAGCTATTTTAGTGAAAAATCACCTCAAGGACGCTATTATTCTCCATACAAGAAGTACTTGATCAAAAATTATTTTGATTTGCAACAACAATAGGTTGCATGCAGTTGGCAATACTTTCTCAGATGTGGTAGATGTGTTCGATTGCTCGGTATTCCGAGCGGAATTCAGAGCCGTCCGAGAGGACGGACCGCCAAGCAACTCGGTATTGGCATACACTCCTTGTATCATTCACATTCAGATAAC
This sequence comes from Limnephilus marmoratus, assembly GCA_917880885.1. Classification (NCBI taxonomy): domain Eukaryota; kingdom Metazoa; phylum Arthropoda; class Insecta; order Trichoptera; family Limnephilidae; genus Limnephilus; species Limnephilus marmoratus. The sequence goes on from OU862923.1 coordinate 4,688,591, forward strand.
GTCTCAAATAAACTCTTCTATTATTCTGACTCTTGACATGGCCCGAATCAAACATCGATTCACTTGAACGTGCCGTGTCTTCCTCGGGCGTCACCCAATTATTATGAAATTCAAATGCGATGGCGATATACCATGCAAGCAAGTGCAAGAGATACAAAGCGCGCGCTAAATGGGTTAAAACCAAAACGGTATTAAGACAGAAGCGAGATTGGTATCCATTCAAATTTACAAGGAAAGTCATTTACCGCATGACCGATCGACAAACACGGTCGACGAATATAAATTAAAATAAAGTGGTTTTAAACAAAGAAGTTGTTTCATTTTGTATTACAAAGTTCAAGACACAAAGTGATTTGTATTACAAATTTCAAGACACAAAGTGACTTTCTTCGATAATAATTTACTTTTTTATGTTTTTCATCTGTCAACATGTTATAACCGAGCTAATTACTTATTTTATTGCATTTCTATTGCAATAGAAATTGAGTCATTAATTATTATGAACTCGGGTACTTATTCAGAATACAATCGATTTTAACCAAACAAAGCTCAAATCATCAACGCTTACTCCAAAAACTTCAGGTACTAATACAAAATCCAGAATTTGCGCCCCTTGGGCCAAAATGAGTAACTGGCGCATACCTCCACTAGTACACACACTCGTAGCAAAGAAATGTTGACTGAACTGGGAATGAATTCGGTGAAGGAGTGCATATCAGATGGAAACGAAAAAAACCTTGGTATTTTTCACAAATAAATGTGTAGTACCCATAGGAAATCTGTCTGAATTTCTAAACATCTCTGGGCTGAAAATCTCTGCATTTTGTTGAAATAGGATAGGCATGTTTTAGAATAACTTCTTTGAAAGGGCAAAATCTGTAAAATATAAAGGAGCGTATTTTTTTCATGACGAACCTACATTACTAACATGGAATGGTGTTTTTTTAATGTTTATGAGTTATTTCAACTCAGCACCGGATTTATATAGGCAGTAGGGGTGGCAAATTTACACATTGTACCAGACTTGAAAATATTTTCAGTATTACCTGAGTGTAAAAACAAATATTTGGATTGATAAATTTGCAATGGTTCTAGCTTTGCCTATTGACAAGATCTGAACAGGATTGCCATAGTTCCGTTGACTCCGAAAAGCAAAGAATATTTTCGACGGACATAAAAAAATCTATCCCTGCCACTGCGATACAAGGCGATGGTCCGAGAGACTCCTACTGGAGAGTCTCAATCAGTCTCTCCTTTTTTACTTTAACTCCACACAAATTAATTTCCCTCAGGGCCTATGTCATCTGAGATGCTGTGTGGAGGGTCTTTTTAAGGAGATGAAGAAATGAACATTGGTCTTGAAGAGACACATGTTGTAGGAAGGAGGAAACACAGAGGCCGACAATTCGAGCCATTGCCGAGCTGTTGAACTCACGAACGATTCGAAGAAGCGATCCGTTCTCACGCGAAAAATGTCAACCGTGTACATATGTTGGGCGCGTGTTTGGCGTGTTTCCCGACTATGCACCATTGAAGTACCCACCACTGTCCCACCCCGGTATAGGCAACTTATGGTCGCCCCTTCGGAGTTCTCGCAAGAATCTAATTTTTTTGAATAAATGGCTCTACTATGCACCAGTGCCGAAGGGATCAATGGCGCTAGTTCCTCAAAGCGTCTTCCATTGAAATATCGGTAGAACAAGGATAGCATTCCCATCCGACGCCTGTGCTCTAAAGATTGCAATCCGTTCGTTAAGGTGGAAGAATCTTTCAAACAGACCGTCCATTTCTGCTCAGAGTCGAGGGTATTCTTCAGGTATTTTGGAGCTCCAGACCATAGGTGACTACCACTACCAAATTCAACCGTGGGGCGCACTTGCGATCCTTACCAGACACATTACAGATGCACCCGCCATGAAGATCCGGACAAACCTTACCCCATGAACCCGGGCACCCACGCTAAGTGCAGAGGTGTTATACAATGAATGGTTCCCGGGGTGGCGGTACCTGTACACACCTCCGAATTTGTAAAACTGCCAAATTGCTTATGATGGAAGGTACCTACCTATGTATATACTTCAAGAGGTACTTTTTCGTTGTTTGTACCGATAAATTGAATTATTTTCAGTAAATATAGATTATACCCAAAATTAGACGAATGAATTCGGATGGATAAACGTGAAGTTCAAAATTAATGTATTCTGAGGTAAAAGCATTAAGTTTACGGTTTCCATTTGGCATATTTATCTCTGCTTTATACTATAATTCCACAAATATGGCTTGTTCAATTCCACAAACCGCGTGTGTGTGGATTTGTAGATTTATGCTAAAACTCCTGAAACGAGCGAATATTATTCCGTCGCTTAAAGCTATTTCGAGGTTCTACCAAAAAAACTTGGAGAAGCTTGATTGAATACAGATTGATATTCGAAGAAGAGTAATATTGCCTTGAATAGATGAATGGTCCATTGAAGGGTAATAGTATTGAATATAAAAGTTATTGGAATTCTCAGAAAGCCATCAACAGAGCTTACAGAGTAATGCAAGAACTTATGTTTTCTGTGAATAGAACTCAGTTATTCGTTGTTGTCAACGTCAATAGAAAGATCATACTGTTGAGATGGTTTTTTATACAGGGTGAATGGTAAGTAATCCGAAATAAAGAATTTCTTGAAGTTGGTGATACTGACTGAATGTTGTGAAATTAATTAATTAATTTGAATTCTTATATTGTTACGCCGCAATCTTTAGATCATAGGCGATTCGTAAGATTTATGTGTATTTTCTACCAGTATTTTAAAGAAAATAACTCAGAAGAAAATGCACCAATCATCTTTTTGATGTGAGTGAAAATTTTGAATACAAACCAAAAGTTTGTGTATTGCTGTTAAATTATTTGTTGATAGAAATCAAGTTGTTTCCAATAACTGAGTCCTATAATTTCAATACCCTCTATGTATATCCAATTTTTTGACAAAATGATTTGTTGATGACGTTTTGTTCACATTTTTGCGAGGAACAAAAGAAGTTGAGATTTGTGTTTCGAAACCTCCCTGATCACGACCGAAAACCATGTTAAAACTGCGAATGAGAATCAAAACCCACTATATCATTCAAAAAGTTACTTATCAAAACCGGCTATATCGGAATTAAACCAATCACGAGCAGTTATTTTGCAAAGATGGCGGGTTTAGAAGTTCGTGCGTCAGGTCAGCTGAGTTTCAAAACCCTCTATATCGTGAGTAAATCACGAAGTGAGTGTCAAAATCCGCTATACCAATTTTATTTATCGAAATTACTTAAATTATGCTAGACATAAATAAAAAAAATTAACACTTTTCAAAATTATATTACTCCATTTCATTATTCAAAAAATTGAAAACCAATTATTTATTTACGCTAGAGATGTGTCAGTTTTTTTTGCGGTTCTCTACAAATCAACGAAAGTTGATATAGCGGATGTAGAAATTGAACGACTCCTCTCTCTTTTCTCTCGCTCCTTTAAATTATTTATCTGCCTAGTTATTTTACTTTTATGAATATAGATGTTGGCACGTAGATATTTCATTTTAATAGTAATTTATAGATTTTTGAAAATCTGAATTAGCCATTTCGTTGATATCTAAGATTTTTCTTAGATATTTCTCTCGATTATTGTTTCTTCAACAGCTCGGCAATCAAGTATCTTGCAGTTTTTGTGTATTATTTCTAGAACATTCATTCCTATCACGTCTTAAAAAAACCTCAGTAGAGCATCACTAAATACGAAATATTTCCCGTGTAAACCACTGGGGGGTAATGATGTTAATAAATGAAATATTGGAAAGATATACTAATTAAATAAAAAAAAAAAACAGAGTGTGTGATGCACAAGCGGTAGAATTGAATCTAGAAAGTCGCCAGTTGTCGCTTTCTTTTCTTTTGCTTCCTTTTTTCAAAGTGGTTTGAAGAATGGATATTGATTTCACAAAATAAAATATGTTTTCTTTTTTTCATTTCGTCGGATTCGAACCTCCGTTCGCTTGATGTCTGCCTCTCTGGCCGCTAAGACTTGTCAGGCACCTTGCTAACTACGCTATGGAAGGCACGCGCCGAGGTTCAAATTTCAAGCATTATATTAGAACCGAGTATTTGTATGGAACTGAGTTGTGACGCATTTCCGTTTAACCCAAATTTCAAGTCACTAACGGCCCTAAAGAAGTTTCACTAAAAAAAAGTTTAAATACATGATTTTATGTTAGTCTTTCGACAAGAAACAAACCTATATTTCTCTTACCGTATAGATATGTGGTTAAGAAAAATCACATTAAATCCTTTGCTTTATTGCGCGAGCTTTTTGCCCTTAGTAAGCAACCATTCTGACCGAATTTAATTTATGACGTTGTGAAACATCTTGACTTGGGTCCGATTCGCAAAGGACAACAAAACGCAAGTAATTTAAAGACGTGTTGTTAACGGAACACGAACGATTAAAATTATTTAATGGTTTTTCAATACAGATTCTTAACCCCTTTTTACATGTGGCACGAAGAGTAACGGATTGGTAAAACATATGGGGAGGTATTTACATGTAATACGTACATATATGTAGAAAGCATAAAACATTTTTTTCGGAAAGTTCAGGCATTGTTTTATTACATTCCTCTTCAAGGGGAATTTCCGGACCGACGAAAGGGTGGTTTCGGAGCTCTAATTAAATAAAATATTGCCACGATTTTTATTTTATTTTGGACGCTTTTATAATTTAAAAAAAATCATTAAGCCGTCCCTACCCGAATTTCTACCAATTTCTTACATATCTCCCTTAAACATTTGAAGTTTTTAAGCTCTTAAAAATATATATGTTATTTTTGAAGATAATATCTAGACGCGTTCCACGCCGAAACGCAAATTCCCTCGATGGAAAAAAATCACAAAGTACGCTCCGAAAATTATTATAAACTCGTTTGTTTCAGTTATTTTACAAGTTTTAGTTGTGAAAAATTCACAATGTTTCTTTAAATGATAATTAAGATACCTTCCAAGAAATTTTTGCTCTATTTTAAACGAGTCATATTTTATTAAACAATTTCGCAATTTTCGCATCGATTTTATTGTTTTAAATATTAGCGCGCTCCTCTAACATTCGTAATTACATATCTCTCCATCTTCTTTTTTTTGAACGTGTGTGGAGGGCTTTAAATCATTTGGTGTGATAAAATATTAGTATTTTACAGAAAATTGTGGTATACATTATTTTACTTTTATTTCGTTTATATTTTTAGTCATATTATGTACGTAATACTATTAACCTTTCATTTTAATAAAATTTCAATAGCAAAGGTCATCATGGTACAATACAAGTCAAACATTTTCTACCCCACTGTTTCCCTACTCATGTTTTCCCTTGGAGACTTGCTTTCTCTCCAATAATCCACCTGTCAGAACAACTGACTTTCCTCTGATGGAAAGAAAGGTGAATGCATTGTAAGGAAATCAGAAATAAATAGAAAACCTTTGCATACATGGATAAGATGGCAGAATTCTATCTTATTTTTGTATTCCCACGTCAAAACATCTAAAATATATGTTTTAGTCATGAAAATATGAGAAAAGCGCAAATATCCACAAATTTGCAGTACGAGAATTTATGATTTTAATTTGTGCTTATAGCCATAGAGTTTAAATTTCCGCTTTACACCAGCCGCTTGTTCTGATTTTTGCAAGAAAAAAACATCGCAAAAAGTGTGTTTTATTTTATATTGCGGAGTTCAAGCACAAATATTGAATATTTTACGATAATTTTCTGAAGAACTACATTTGCCACAATATAAAATAAAATCATAACAGAAAAGAGATTCGTAAGTAGAAAATTCTGAACTATAAAGTAGTTTTTATAAGCCCTTCACGTTTTTTTGGGCTTATAAAGAGTCATCCAATAAAAACTCAATCATAGGCCAAGCTGTATTCTACTCGCAGTATTTAATTTAAACATCATTCTAACTAACATTATTAAGGCGAAAGTTTGTATAGATGTATTAATGTAAGGATGAATGTATGTTTGTTAACGCAAAAGCTACTAAATGAATTTTAAAGAAACCTTACAATAGTATAGCTCGTACATCAGAATAAAATATAGACTATAGCTCAGAGCCATGGCTTTATGAAATTTGTTTAAAAAAATTGCAATAGGTGGCACGATTAGTAAGATATCTATAATTATTTATTCGATTCAAATTATTAGGGGTTTCAAATATATGCCGAAGGGTGGAGGGGAGAGAGGTTGGAGGGCGGAGAGGGAAAGGAGGAGAGGGATGGGGAGGGAGAGAGAGAGGGGGGGGGGGGGGGGTGGAGGTGGAGTGCGAACCCCCCTAATACCGCGGGAAAAATTTAGTCTGAAATATTTTTAAGCGATCAAATTTTCAAACGAAGAACACATGATTTCTTCGTGGTGCTTCGCTTCAATGTGGATGAATATATTTTTTGGGGATTTTATTTTTCCCCCGTAAAAAAATTCTTTAAATGGGTTGGTATTTTGAAAATTTGTGGAATGCTGGCAGATATTTTTTCTCCATTTTTATTGTAAACTAGATGGGGTACCCGGCTTCACTCAGGGAGTTGATATGAGATGACGATGTTCGAACCCACGACGGATCTTGCTTTATATACCTTTATCAATGTGTAGTCCCACCCATTAAAAGAGGCTTCGAATGGTACACAATATTTCAGAACATCCACAACATTCGAGAGTATTCTGGAATGTTCCACAATGATTTGGGATGTTCCGGGATGTTCGCGAACGTTCCAGACTACCCACAATACGCCAGAATGTTCTGGGATGTTCTGGAATGATGTGGAATGCTCTCGAATACTCTCGAATGTACTGGACTGTTCTAGAAATTTCTAGAGGGCGAAATTTCCAGTCCTTATATTTTCAGGTAAGAATGGGAAGCTTCTTCACATATGGGGGAAAGAGCGCTACCACACCATGTAACTCCCTTTTAGCGGCACGCATATTGTACACTTTCTTTTATAATATTATTTGACGAATTGATATCTATTAAATATGTAATGAAACAAAAAAAAAAACGTTTTCGTGCTTTTTCTCAATTTGAAGACACGAAGAAAATATGTTAACTGACCTAAAACATATAATTATGTTCAAGAATAGATATAAATAAATAAATAGATTGCATGCATTTGGAACCGTTTCGGATAGTACCCACCCTTCGTATTGATTATGTTGGTCACAGGACACACATGCCATGTTAGCTAAAATTTGACTAATGCAGCAGCGTACAGTATAGCTACAGATTGACTGTTGACAGTTCGATCGATCTCACTGAAGGAGCGTGTTCACCGCGGATCGTACACTCGGTCATCTTCTGACTAGCAGGCTGTATTCAAATATACAGGATCTAACAGAATTTCACTTAAGCTCTGATGAAACTTCGGTCAAAGCAGCAACACATTAATTAGAAGTACAAAACCAACTATTTAGATGTATTAAAGGCATTTTTTGAAGTGAAACTTTTATAGCCCCTCTGTGATTTGGATTTCAAGTAAAACGGAAATGACGATTACTGCACCTGCGATGAAACAACTGCGCTTATTGGCCGCTTTGATTATGATGTCACTTTTAAAGGCTCCTATTTTTTTTACATTAGCTCAACACAGGAGGCCCTGAGGAAAATAATTTCCCTCAGAGCCTATGTCATCTTTTGGGATGCTGTGTGGGGGTTTTTTTTAAGGAAGGGAAGGAGAGGAGAGTTCTGGGAGGTAAAGAGTTTAAGGGGTGGGTAGGAATCTGGGATTCAGTGTGTCCTGGTCATCCGCCTCCAAGACCTAGACAATCTCATCCCATGAATCCGGGCACCCCTGCTAAATCACCAAACGTAGCGAACCACTTATGATGACCTATGGCAGAACTATGAGATACGAAATGGAAATTACGCTAGGTCTGCGCTCATGGGTCGCTTTGATTATGACCCACTTTTCAAGAATTGGTTGAGATTGTTTTGGTAAAATTTCGCTTCTACCACGTGAATCTGCCCTCGAATTTTTTTAAAAACACTCGTTGCGCTTGCTTCAGTAATTCTTAATTTGGACAACTTGAGGACTTCTGATATTAATATCCCCATAATCCCATTATTTCCGCCATTATCCGATAGTCTTTTTCAAAGAAAGGAAGAAGAGAAAGTTCTGGGAAGGAAGAAGGTATGAGGATTGGGTAGGGATCTGGGTATTAATTCGTCCAGGAGTGACGGGCATATGAATTCATCCCTCCTACTGCGGTACAAGACGATGGGTCGACATTGTCCGGCTGGAGAGGTCAAAAGGTTTACCTGTCTCTCTCGATCCTGCCCGCCACGTAGAAGGCGGGTAAACACCAACGTAAGTAACCACTTTGGGTGACCTAGGTGGAAAAGTGAAAAATATTTGCACTTGTGTGGGTACACAAAATAATTTCGGTTTTAGAGCTTACCCTTGAATCTCAACTAAAAAAAGCAAAGTTTGATAAAAATATTTACAATAATAAAATTTAAGGGATTATTGAATTTTTGGGTACAAACGATTAAATTACATTTTCTTTATTATTTTTTGGGGTGTTATGCCGTGTTTCGCTATCTCCTTCTTTAGCCAACTTTTGTTGACGTCGTCCAAAAAGTTGGCTAAAGAAGGAAATAGAGCAACGCGGCATAACACCCCAAAAACAAAAACGAAAATACTTTTGGCCGTGAAAATCTAAAATCATATCCGCTTAGATTACATCATTAAGAAATACTTTAAATTAAGAAAAGCCTTCAAAATTGCAATAAAATCAACAACGACCAAAATTCTCCAATAGTTCAAACTCACCGTAGTAGGTTAAGGATAAAGGATACGTCGAATTTGTCATCAACCTTATTTAGATAGTGAGCCCGCTCTTCCCATAAGTGAATTCTGTACGGACTCGCTCGACAAAACAAACCATTGTGGCGACGCGACGTTCCCGGGTGTGAGACTCGGGTAAAAATAGGTTGATTTGTGTCCGAATCTCACAGATCGATACGTGACCGTCGATTTTTTTTTACATTAGCTCCACATAGGGGGCCCTGAGGAAAATAATTCCCCTCAGGGCCTATTTCATCTTTGGGGATACTGTGAGTAAGTTTTGGGAAGGAAAAGGAAGAGGTGGGTAGGAATTTGGGGTCAGTGTGTCGGTCGGGTCAGTGAATCTGGGGGTCGATTCAAATAAAGAAATAAATATATTTTCAAAGCAAAACATTTCACGCGTTTCTGGAGTTATTCGTATCTGGAATGAAATGAGATATGTTTCATGGAATCGTAAAATTAAAAAAAAAAATCAATGTTAAAATGTAAGTTGGTCCATACGGGGCTCAGATTATAATAATATATTTATCATTGTTTCTCTTTCGTACACCAACAGCCTTACTAAAAAAACACTTCACGGCCGTTAAACGGTGTTGTTGTGACAATGTAAATAAAGCGCGTACACACTCGAATACGATCTGTTACAAACTCAGATCCGCGGCCGTGCTGGAAAAACGCATTGTATGTATTTTAGAGCTGGCAAGGTTGTATTTGAGTATACTGTAACACAGGCCCGCGACTGTTTTTTTTTTTTGAAATAAGAGGTAATTCCCATGTATTTTTGGTTGCTGAATTCGGGAAAATTATCAAAAAAGTAAGGTTTTTTCGGAAAACTCAAAATGCTGTGGAATTGCCTATCTTAAGGCGCACAACGGAGTTTATTGCCGAAATATATATTTTTTATTAATTCCAACTTATTATAAGATAATGTTATATTTTATAGACTAAAACAAAACATTTAGTAACTCATGTTGTTTTTATTCATACCCGCAAGATAGCATTATTAGTGCGCCTGGGCATTTGTCCTACGCGCTGGAAAAACAATAAAACCGCGAAATATTTATGTCCGCGAGATGTTTGTTGTGACCTTACTTAATTATTTCTGTTATAGTGACCAAATCACTATTCTATTCATGTAATAAATATATTTTCTGTTATTTTTTTGGTTTTTCATCAGTTTTGGTCAAGTTATCGCACTATAATCGTATTTTGAAATCAAATTTGCATTTGAAGATCTTTATTTTATGAGAATTTCTTAAATGCGATGTTTTTTTTATAAAATTAATATCTATTGCGTGTGTTGGTAAACGTATCAAAGAAATGAACTTCTTTAGAGAGCCAAGTAATCCATTCGAAATGTTAGTTTATTTTTTGATTATTTTTTTGGCATTAAAAGCAAACTTCAAAATTATTTTTTTTATTGTATGCACGAGAAAAAAGTGAGGTGACAGTTTCCATTCATCAAATATAAGGAATGTGTTTTCGTAATTTTGAATTTTTTCCACAAAAATGTTTTTGGTAAGATATTTTTTAAAAAATTTTTCAAGCTTAAAATATGGCGTTTTTTTTAGATTTTTATATTTCAAATACATACTTAAGTATATATATCAAATACAAAAATCTCAAAGGTAATTTTATCTAGTATTTATAATGGCATTTGTTTGAACGACATCTTCAAAAATAATAAATATATAGAGCATTTAAAATACTTTGGTAAATTCCAATAAAAAATAATAGATAAACAACCCCCTCTGGCTGTGTAAGCGATATATATCTTTCCATGAAGAATTTTTTGTCATTTTTTAATTAATAATGTTTTCACGACAACGGCCGTTTATCAATAATTGAATACATTTTTATTAAGGTTTTTAGTAAGGCTGTTAAAGTTTTAATGTTAGAGTATTATTGAATGAGAAGAATTTGCGAATGATAAAGGTTTGTATACGTACCATGATATCTGCAGCATAAATCATTTACATGACGGTGAAATGTTATATTAGAGTCGAAAATAACTCCCAGTGCTTTTTTCAGTCAGACAAAGAAAAGACATTGCCGTTGATTAAATATTCAAACATTTTGTCCAACTGTATCAAAAATGACATTACCGTACATAACTGATGAAACAAAAAGACTCACTTTTATTTTTCTGTTACACTACAGAGTGTCAAAGTCTCTCTCTCTCTAGTAGAATCTAGATTCTGGAAGGATGTATTTTTAAAATTTCTTCACAAGAAAAAGGTGATTATACGTATATATATGTAGGTATAACATGCAAATTATTTTTGTTTAAAATCGTATATCGTTTTCGCTTCCCTTCAACTATTTTAACGATAATTTTATTTTTTTGTCTAAAACATCATTTTTAATTATCTTTTTACAACCTTTCTCCTTTTATGCCTCTTTGAATATCATATTTTCTTTAGTCTGACGTTCTTTTTACATGCACCTCGTCCTTCGCATTTGAATACCGGATTATTTGAATACCAGTCATTTATGTGGGGCTCTTTACACCATTACCTCAATAATCATTCATAATATTTTTTTCGGTAATATCAAACTGACATACTTTCAGGTACTCACTTAAACTTTTGGGAGAACGACCATGAAAGTAGGTTAAATGTTTTACCAATTGGTTTTTCAAAATGTTCAAACTTTTCTAGCTGCTCGGTGCGGTGTTACAAAATGCCTTAATTCACTCTATATGTACATCTCCGACTTTTAAGAGTTTTTGTTTTTTTGCAATAGAAACAAAATTATCCATTTTTTCAAATAAATCATTGTTATGAAGTGGTGTTAACTCTTATTTAAAGTTATTATTTTTCTAACACCTCTTCACAACAAGAACCATTGTTGTTTTAATTTTCGTAAAGTGATTAAGAATACGGGCAGGCAACACAGAGACGGCCGGGAATCTATGGTTTCCGGCTCCGGTTTTGGTTTTCACTCTGGAATCGTTTCACCGACGGGCAATCGTTGAAATGTTGGCACAGTCAATTAATTATAATTTACATTAAACCCAGACGGGTGAACGTATAGGAAATGTAAGAATAGTATTTCCACAATGATGGGTGAAGTTTCAACCGAATAAATATAAAGTTTAATCGAGTGTTGTAAATTAAATGACCGCAAAGGTCCGCGCGTGCAATGTAAAATTAAATAATTTACTACCGCGAATCGTTGCCATCGCGCGATGTTGTGAAACCGCGCATGCTGCCAAGGAAGTATAATACTCCCGGGGCGCTATCCAGGCCTTATTTTACATACGGGAGTTGTATTAACATAACAACGCGCTCTGGACTGCATCAGCCAAGGCCATCCGCCCGTGGAGCTCCCACATTGTCATGGATGGGAACTCAATGCGCTGAGATCAGCCACCCTGTGCTGGAGACGCTGGACCCGTCTCCAGGGCACCCTTTCCGGACGGAGATCCTGATGGTTCCAGCTGGTCTGACGAGATCGGATCCTCACCGGTTTGATGGAGGCTTCCCGCTCACACACGCCCGCACACGGTTATATAAATGTTAGTTAGCTTAGATAGAATTTAAACCATCGACCGATCCCTGGGGGTAAGTTTAATTTAAACATATTTGTAATACTGTTAATATGATCAATATATACTACGCTATATTTTTCTGAACATCATCTTTCAATTAACACCCGAACCATCATATCATGCATACCATTGTGCCCACGCTCAGAGATTGTGTCATGCTCTCTTACATCCAGAACATTACTCGGGAACCGAGTATTGGCGCGCAGGATTCTGCAAAGTTCCGGATGGTACATTATTTGAACCCCACACAAACTGTGTTAATATTTGGCAAATAGCCCACATAAGAAACTACCTAGCAAGCAACATAACAATTGGCGCCTCATCGCGGTTTGGCTCGTAGGGATTGCATGATGTGTTGATTTTGATGTTTGTTTCATGATTATTTGACATAATATTGAATATCTTATGTCTAGTGTTTACAATGATGCTTCATAACCTCAAATATACTCAGATATACTAGTAAGGATGACTCATGATTTGCTTCATTCTATGGGAAAGTTTTGATAAGCTATCATCTTTCAAGAAATCTATGATTTATCTATGCTTTTGCAGCTGTCAGTTTTTATGTCAACATTTATTATAAATAACTTGATTATAAATGAGGTTATGTTAAACTGTCTAATTCATGTTTACTTCGATGTTATTCACTTGTTTAGTCAAGACATATTGACGTTGCATCATATTGCAAGATTTTAATACTAATATACCTGATATTCAAGACATTTAAGTCATGGTTCTTCAATACAAATTGTAAATTCAAATTACAATCGATACTTCAGTAGTAAATATCCGTTCATCAGTGGATATTATTCTTATACGTACGTGATAATATACAGCATATTAAATGATATCTTTCATTAACATTTCCGTCAGGCCGAAATCTAAGAACCTTCAAAATATATTAGGGTGGACCATTTTTCATTGTTCTCAGTAGGGTGGAGCATATTTTTTTTAAACAAAAAAAAAAAATTTTTTTTGGTTTTAATTATACAACAGAAGTTGAGATATTATTACTAATGATACTACAGCCGTTAGTAAAGAGTTTCTTTTGTTTTATAACAAATAATTTAATTTTTTTTAATTTTTTATAATTCTTTACGATTACAATTTATTTCTATTTGAGCATCAAAGTACGCCGTCATGTCTACACCAATACCAAATATCAATGGGGCTTCGAAGGAGGTTCTCATAAAAGAACTAAAAGACAGAAATATTGATCCATCGTCGACTTCTCACGAACTACGTTTACAGGCACGAGCTTATAATAAAGAAATTAAGATGCCTACTATTAGTGATATAGGTTCTTAATCATCGGATTCTGAATTAGACGAGACAACTATTAAAAAAGCCCACATCATTAAACAAACGAAGATTATTTATAAAGATTCACATTCTAACAACGTCGACAATTGGAAATTAAAATACGACGGAAAAAGTAGTGTGAGGGAATTTTTGCTATTAATTGAGGAGAAATGTAGGACTAAAAACTTTAACCAGGATCATCTTGTACGCGTTTTTCCCGATCTTTTAGAAGGATTAGCACTCTTGTGGTTTAGGTCTATTTACACTCAGGATTTGAAATGGGATGATCTTTCAAAACTTTTGATTAGACAATTTGAAGCAAATGACCTTCAAACAGATCTTAAGGTAAAATTATTTAACATGACGCAACCTAAGGGTATGTCAGTACTAGAATTCACTCTCAGAATGAAGGCATTAAATAATATGCTTGAAGCTAAACTACCAGAAATAGAACTTTTGCGGTTAGCAAAAAAAGCTTTATTGCTTATGTATGCAAATTTACTAGTATCAAGAGATATAGAGACTTTTGATCAATTGACTACTCATGCAGGCAACTTGGAATCTTATGCATCACTGTCGGATGATTTTGTATCTGTCAAAGTTTCTCAACCAAGGGTAGACTTACCTGTCACTAATAAATCGGAGAAATTTGATGGTAATACTAGACAACCACATAACTTTAATAATAATATTCATAGACGCCAAGATTATAGCCAGAATCATTATAGAAAACCAAATAACAACAATTTTACTAAAAGTAGTCTCGGAAACATGGATAATAATAATAAATATAATAAACCGTCTTCTTCTACTCCTAATGCTTATACAAAAACAGCACACGAAAATTCTAGAACGTTTTACAACAAACCATTTTGTTCATATTGTAAAATATCGGGACATGTTGTACAGGGTTGCAGGAAGAAAGACGCAAGGTCTAATAATCCTAAAGTGGGAGCTATTAATGACAAAGCTCATAATAGGTCAAAAAACTAGGTCGGAGTCTCTCTTGCTACAAGCCGTCCTTTGCGCAGAGGAAAGACGAGTGGGAGAGTTGGCTCCAAATAGTTAATAAATTTCTTTCATCCCCGTCAACCGGAACAGTGGGCCCGCTGCCACGGGAGACGGCGATTGAGAATGATAATCGTCCTTATACATATGTACACATTATAAATAATTTTTACAGCGGACTGCTAGACAGCGGCGCTTCATTGTCGTGTCTAGGAGGCAATAGTTATAAAATTTTTAAGGAATTAGGTATTAAGTTAGTTAAAGTTAAGTTTAGTGTTTCTACAGCGGACGGTTCAAACCAACCAGTCCTAGGGACAATGTCATTGCCAGTCACGTATAAATCATCCACAAAGGAAATTCTTTTCTACGTCATCCCGACATTGTCGCCTTCAATTATTCTAGGAGTTAACTTTTGGAAGGAGTTCCACATCGCACCGGAGCTGTTTTCGAAAGTTACTCATTCTGTTTCGGAAGGAAATATTAGTGGGTTGAGGGCTATTCGGCCAGCCTCGTCCCTAACTATTGAAGAGAATAGGGAACTCTCTAAGATAGTTAAAAAATTCGAGTCAATTTCTTTTGAAAAGAAAGGGTTAGGTCTAACACACTTGGTTAAACACAAAATAAATACAACAGGGCCACCTATCAAACAGCGGTATTACCCTCTTTCACCCGCACGGCAGAGACAATTGGAAACAGAAGTTGATGAAATGTTAAAATTAGGTGTTATTCGTCCTTCTCGTTCACCATGGTCCAGTCCAGTATTAATTGTAACAAAAAAAGACGGAACAGGTAGGTTTTGTCTTGATTCGCGAAAAATCAATAACGTCACGGAACGTGATAGTTACCCTCTCCCTTATATTTCGCGCATCCTAGATAAACTGGGCGGTGCCAGATATGTGTCCTCGATTGACCTTTCCAAGGCATTTTGGCAAATAGCCTTAGACAAAAAATCATGTGAAAAGACAGCATTTGTAGTTCCTGGCCGGGGCCTCTTTGAATTCACTCGCATGCCGTTTGGTCTGAAAAATGCTCCTAGTGAATTACAAAGACTAGCGGATGCCTTGTTTGGACCCGAGTTCGATGATAATGCTTTTTGCTATTTAGATGACCTTATATTAGTATCGGAAGACTTAAAATCACATTTTAAATTGCTAAATCGTGTGTATGAACGTCTACGAGACGCGGGCCTCACCATTAACTTAAAAAAGTCAGAATTCTGTAAAGCCGAGCTTAAATACTTGGGTTATATGGTTGATTCACAGGGCCTTCGCACTGATCCAAGTAAGATTGATAGTATTAAAGATTTTCCTGTACCGAAAAATGCTAAACAAATTCGGGCATTTGTTGGTCTGTGCGGTTATTTTAGACGGTTTATCAAAGGATTTTCAAGCATTGCAGCTCCTTTAACAAGTATTACTGGCTCAAAGAAAGGAATAAGTAACTTCAAATGGTCACCGGAAGCCGAATCCGCATTTATTGCATTAAAACAAGCACTTACTTCAGCCCCAGTTTTAAGTTGTCCAGATTTTTCCAAACCTTTCGCTATACACTGCGACGCAAGCTCCGTAGGTATTGGGGGGGTATTAATTCAAACTATAGATGGACAGGAGCACCCTATTGCTTATTATTCGAGATGCTTAAACGTTCATGAACGTAATTATGGAATAACTGAGCGTGAACTTTTAGCCGTGCTAGACTCCGTTACACATTTTAGACCATACATTGAAGGAACTCATTTTACAGTTGTAACCGACCACTCAAGCCTAAAATGGTTAGGTTCTCTGTCTAATCCCAGCGGTCGTCTCGCGCGTTGGAGTTCACGTCTATCTCAATTCTCTTTTGATGTGATCCACCGTAAAGGTACTCAGCATATAGTCCCAGATGTCCTTTCGCGAATGGATCATGCCGAAATCTCTATTATAGATTCAGAAAATATTCAAGACATGTGGTATAAAAATATTTGGAAGGGTTGTCAAGAATTTCCTCAACGTTTTCAGAACTACCAAATTCGTGACAATGAACTATTTCGTCATACAAAGACTAGTTTAGCACTGTGTGAAGATACCGCGTGGAAAAAAGTAATTCCTCAGGAAAAAAGATTTGACATTCATAGTAATATTCACGAGTCTTCTCGGTCGTGTCACCCCGGCGTTTTTAAAACTTATAAAAAAGCACAATTACGGTATTATTGGCCAAACATGTACAAGGATATTAAACAATTTGTAAATCGCTGTACAGTTTGTAAGGCGCATAAAATCAGTACGGCTTCGCCTAACGGTATTTCATCAAATCCTAAAAAAGTTACACGTCCAATGCAGATGTTATCGTTGGATTTGGTAGGTCCATTACCTAGAAGTTACTCCGGTTTTACTGTTATTTTATCCTGTGTCGACGTTTTCTCTAAGTTTACCTGGCTGTTTCCGCTGCGTAAAGGTACCGCGCAAAGTATTGTTAAGAATTTAGAAGAAAATATCTTTCTTGTGCATGGCGTACCACGCACCATTGTTTGTGATAACGGGCGTCAGTTTATATCTAAAGAATTCAAGAACTTATAAAGTAATTATAATATACCACCTCCGTTTTATAACTCTTTATATACACCTCAGAACAATGTTGTTGAGAGATATAACCAAACTTTGGGTACCGCACTATCGATACTAGTCGAATCAGACCACCGTAATTGGTCAAAATTCCTACCACAAATTCAATCAGCTATGAACAATTCCGTAAATTGCGCTACGGGTTTTACTCCGTATTTCCTTATGCATGGTCGAGAGCAAATATTAGACGGTGATTTGCATCGTAACCCTATAGCTGATACAGAATCTAATTCACAATATTCTACTTGTCAGAGAATCTACGCACAAAAATTAGAAGAACTATCGTCAGTTTATGAGCAAGTCTCAGACGCCTTACTAAAAGCTTACCAAAAAGGGGCAAACCATTATAACTTGCGTAGAAAACATGTTAGTTTTCAAGTCGGAGACAGAGTTTGGCGTAGAAATTTCGTTCAGTCGAATGCATTAAATTATTTTGCTCAAAAACTAGCTCCACGTTTTGTGCAAAATATTGTCGTAAACAAAAAATCGGACTTAATCTATACATTAGCAGACCTAAACGGTAAAGAAACTGGTGACTTTCATGTGAAAGACATCGTCAAGTCAGATAATATACCGGTTTAGTAGGTTTCTGATAGTACCTTGGTGGGTCTGGCCACCCTACCAAGTACTCTCAATTAATAAATATTCCATATAATTTTTCATTGCAAGGGAGCACAAAGCGGCTTGATCAACCGAGTTGGAGCGACCCAGCATTATGACAGTCTTAGTCCTGTCCTAGTTAATTTTAAGGGTATTATAAATAGGCAAATAATAGAAAGAAACATAATAAATTTAGTGTCACACTCTAGTATCTTACTCGAGTTAATTACACGACAATGATGTTGTCTAGATAAATTTATGAGTCAATAATTTAAATAAATCTACGTAGAATATGGTTTTGATTAAACAAGTGAAAGTTAGGTATCATAGTTTATATAATCTGCCCAAATCTTGGAATGCACGGTGATACTTTCCCACTATCCCCTTGTATTCTAAGTTTCCTTATATGAACTATATGCAAATTTTATACGTTCGCCCGTTACTTAGAAAGTGAAGATGTATCGGTCCAGTACATCTTTGTTTTCTAAGCATATATTTTTTTTTAAGAATTGCTTTTGACCAAACATATTTTTGTTTACTTTAATATAATTATCTTTTCATGTTTACAAATGGTTAACTTATGTTAGTACCTTTGATATTTTGTTTATTAATTCATAGTAATTAATGTTATAATTATAAGAGCTGGTTCAGCATAAATCTTTTCATTAAGTTCCTTCTATAACTTTAGTTTTATTAAGTAAAAGTAATTTTATCTATCAATTAGTATGATAATACTATTACCGATTGCACCATTTATAACAATAGATGTATACTATTACCGATGGCACCATTTATAACAATGGATGTATACTATTACCGATTGCACCATTTATAACAATGGATGTATACTATTACCGATTGCACCATTTATAACAATGGATGTATACTATTACTAATTGCACCACATCTATAAGATTGGTTGTTGACAGTTTCACTGGATTAAACCACCTTACACACCTGCGTGCGTGTATAGGTTAATAGTTTTTTCTACTATTACGAAATAATGCTTTCCAAGGATGATTATTTTGTCTTATTGTATAAATTCTTTTCGAAAACTTACCCAATAACCAGGTCAGGTAGAGTAGATAGAGTTTTTTCAAAGTGTGTTTTATCTCCAACGGAGAAGTAGACTCAGTGAAAAGTGAGGGTTGGCTTGCCTCCCTAAAAAGTGTTGCCTGATTGGCCTAATCACCCTATTTATGGGTCAGTGAAGCTTTAACGCTTGAGTTATCCTGATGTGTTGAGAAAGAGAATATTTTTTTTATATACTTATAAGTTTACCTACAATTTATGTTTAAGAATATTATCTGTCATAGATGTAACGTTAACGGCAGTCTTAGACGTTCGTCAATTTATTATCACTCGGTATTCCGATACTGTGGGTGCTTGCAGACTCCGCTCACGTAACATCTTCTTAAATTTGTAATTAAACCATAAGTTATCTTTAAGTTTGAGAATGGCTGCATCGCAGGCTCAACCATCCGGCTGCACGCTCGATGGGTGCGATTGGAGCTGCGGCACACCCATTCATCATAAGTTTTGTTATTCAAATCGTAGATTTAGTTTTTTTTTTTTCTTCCTTACTTTTCTTACAAATCATGATGTTTATATATATAATGGTCGAATGTTTTGTTTTTTTAGATACCCAGAGGATCTTCTCAAGTTAAGTTATTGCAGTTATAGTTTTTAGGGTTGTACTCATGTTTAGGGGCAAACATTTGTGTGGCGCGGGGGGTAATGTTATGAAGTGGTGTTAACTCTTATTTAAAGTTATTATTTTTCTAACACCTCTTCACAACAAGAACCATTGTTGTTTTAATTTTCGTAAAGTGATTAAGAATACGGGCAGGCAACACAGAGACGGCCGGGAATCTATGGTTTCCGGCTCCGGTTTTGGTTTTCACTCTGGAATCGTTTCACCGACGGGCAATCGTTGAAATGTTGGCACAGTCAATTAATTATAATTTACATTAAACCCAGACGGGTGAACGTATAGGAAATGTAAGAATAGTATTTCCACAATGATGGGTGAAGTTTCAACCGAATAAATATAAAGTTTAATCGAGTGTTGTAAATTAAATGACCGCAAAGGTCCGCGCGTGCAATGTAAAATTAAATAATTTACTACCGCAAATCGTTGCCATCGCGCGATGTTGTGAAACCGCGCATGCTGCCAAGGAAGTATAATACTCCCGGGGCGCTATCCAGGCCTTATTTTACATACGGGAGTTGTATTAACATAACAACGCGCTCTGGACTGCATCAGCCAAGGCCATCCGCCCGTGGAGCTCCCACATTGTCATGGATGGGAACTCAATGCGCTGAGATCAGCCACCCTGTGCTGGAGACGCTGGACCCGTCTCCAGGGCACCCTTTCCGGACGGAGATCCTGATGGTTCCAGCTGGTCTGACGAGATCGGATCCTCACCGGTTTGATGGAGGCTTCCCGCTCACACACGCCCGCACACGGTTATATAAATGTTAGTTAGCTTAGATAGAATTTAAACCATCGACCGATCCCTGGGGGTAAGTTTAATTTAAACATATTTGTAATACTGTTAATATGATCAATATATACTACGCTATATTTTTCTGAACATCATCTTTCAATTAACACCCGAACCATCATATCATGCATACCATTGTGCCCACGCTCAGAGATTGTGTCATGCTCTCTTACATCCAGAACATTACTCGGGAACCGAGTATTGGCGCGCAGGATTCTGCAAAGTTCCGGATGGTACATTATTTGAACCCCACACAAACTGTGTTAATATTTGGCAAATAGCCCACATAAGAAACTACCTAGCAAGCAACATAACATCATAATTTTTATTTATTAATGTTACATGCAACAATTAAATGATGTACATAGGCTTGAATGGTCCACAATAATTTATGGAATATGTTGGTACAGAAATGTTAGACTTTATTGTATTTTTAAATATATATTTTTTTATGTATATCACGATAATCATAAGTTAAAAATAAGAAAGGGAATTATTTCATTAAACTGGAAAACTAAAACAAATTATAATTTATTACAAAATATTTGATGTGTTAATGCTATGTATTTCCCATTTGATCCTAGCAACTCTGAGTGAAATATAGTAGAGGTCGATCGCTCTACTTTTCCCCTTCTAATAATTCGCTTTTCAAAGTTCAGTTCCTTTAAAATGGTAATTTATATTCTCAGAATTTCACGGCCGTTTGGAAAGGTCTACTGCGCCACAAATCAGACGTAATGACGGGGATTGAAATGTTTTCGAAACGTAAGCAAAAAAAAATGTATATTATTTACACGTCTTTGAAAAATGTTTTGCGTCAACTTTTAGGCCATTTTTTTACTAAAGTCTCTACTGAAGTAATACTTCTTCTGGCAAGATTCATCGAATTCCCGAAATACAAACTGAAGGGCCTTTATTTCATTGAAATTCTTTGATTTAAAAAATATATAATTTAGAAAAAATGTGTTTGAAGTGATACTTCTTCAGCGCCATTAGTGATTTGAAATTCGGATGAAACGGAAAAGCGTCACAACTCAGTTCTACACAAATACTCGGTTCTAATATAATGCGGTAAATTCGCGCCTTGGCGCGTGCCTTCGATAGCGCAGTGGGTAAGGTGCCTGACAAATCTCCAGAGAGACAGACATCAAGCGAACGGAGGTTCAAATCCTACGAAATCCAAAAAAAAAAACCATTTTTATTTTGTGAAATCAATATCCAATCTTCAAATCACTTTAAAATAAACAGGCAAAAGAAAAGAAAGCGACTTCTAGCGACTTTCTAGTTTCACTTTTACCGCGTGTGAAATTCACACTGATCTTTTTTTAAGTGTCACATCTCAAGAGCTATCGTGCTGATACTTTCAGCACTAGAGGAACTATAGTTTTGTCATCCGTCCAGGTGATTATATGGGACGGGTTAAGATAGCAGCTATAGTAAGTGATTGGTCTAATGATTTTTCTTCGAAAGTACCTATTCCAAAGTAATTTTAACCTTTCGAAATGTTTCAAAATATCACTGATAACTTAACTTAATATTAAGAGAATTGAATCCAAATCATTAGTTTATTTTCGGGTCGATCGTTTCGAAGCCGATTTCACGAATCGCTAAAGTCTAGAGAGAAACAGTTCCTTACTAAGTTGAATCCATTTTATATCGATGAATTGATTTCAATTTCAATTTGCAGAGTTCCCGCAATGACTGTGGTAGCATTCTCTAGGGACCAATCTTAGTGTTGTAAAGTTCTACGAAGTTTCGAGGATATTATTTTTTGTTGGTAACTGGCAACACTATAACTGTATTATGATAATATGATTAATGACGAGGTGCCAAAGTTGGAGGCAGTTGAAATGTTGTAGCGAAGTTGTTTCGTAACGCTGTTGTGTGTAGTTTGTTTTTTTTTGTACTACATAAGATTCACACATTTCTGAAACAGTGGGACTGTGGTTATCTCATATCTCTATCTAAAGAGTTGGATATCAAAGGTGTATGTGAAGTAGGAAGAAAGGTTTGAGCAGGAGGTTCTTCGCCATTTTTGTTCATCTGGGGGCCCTTCCCTTTCAGAGATTAAGTATCATCAGGAAAATATTTATTCTGCAAGCTACAGCCCATAACAAAGGTACGGTAATACACTCGTAGCAATCAAGTAGTTATGGAAACTACAAAGAGCTACGTCTTTCTTATGATATATGTTTCATAATTTTTCTCCAATTTTTCACCATTTAAGTCAATTGAATTTCGTTTTCGTTTCGCATAATGTGACCGAAATATTGGAGGTTTCTTTATAGCGAGCGCATTCAGTATACGTAAAATACTTATTTCTAATATTAAATAAATTATTATTTCGTACTAAGTCATTACATGCACAAAACAACAGAAAATTAATTATTTTGCGGAAGTGAAAAATTTTAATCAACGTAAAACGAAAGTCTTTTTGGTTGGTCAGTTTTATGTCGGAATTTAATTAATGGAAAATCCCAATCACGAGCATGTACTGGAAAAAAAATTCAATTTAATTTTAATATTTAATAATATGAATTTGGAAGGCGGGTGTGGGTACCGCCGCCCCGGAAATCAATTATTGGATAACCAACATTCCTGCTATTGGCCACCACGAGTAGTTCGCTATGTTTGGTGGTTTAGCAGGGGTTAGGTCTAGGTCTTAACGGCGAATACGTATGCCGCTCTACAGCGTAGCGGGCCAGATCGGGAAGAATTGGTTGAGGGAGACTTAATTCTTCTCAGGTCTTCTTTTCATTATTTTCCCTAAAAATACCCTCAACACAGCATTCCCAATGATGGCACGGATAATTCTGGCATCCCTAATGATGGCATAATCTAACCTATACCTCTCCTGCCTGACTCCTTCGACTCATCGCCTTGCACCGCAGTGGGAGGATTGATTCATATGTTCTTTACTCCTGGACAAAATGACTCCCAGATTCCTATCCAACTATATACATTTTCCTTCCCAGGTCTTCCTTTCATTATTTTCCCTAAAAATACCCTCAACACAGCATTCCCTCTGTTTCACCTCTTCCTCACACTCAATAAATGCTGGCGTCCCACAGGGATCGGTTCTGTCTCCGACTTTGTTTTTGTTGCACATCAACGACCTTTTGTCATGTGCACCAATTCATTGTTACGCGGATGACAGTACAGTTCATGATAGCTTTTTGTTTGACGAACCCCAAAGGGCTCACAAACTACAACAGCTCGTAAGGCTTTGAAACAAAGAATGGACGGTTACCTCGAGAGTGTTTTCTCTTGGGGTAAAAATAATCTCGTTGAATTTAATGTTTCAAAGACCCAATCTTGTCTGATTACTTCTAAAAGGGATCGAAATGAAAATCTAGTCGCTTTCAACGGAAGCAATCTTCCGAACAGGCCCTCCATTGATATGCTTGGTGTAACCCTAAGTGACCAGCTGAGGTATGGGGGCTCCATCGAAGCCAGAGTAAAGTTAGCCTCCCAAAAACTGGGCTTACTGTACAGGGCCCGCAGATACTTTAATAGTACACAACTGCTAACCCTGTACAAATCGCAAGTGCGCCCCACGGTTGAATTTGGCAGCCACCTCTGGTCTGGAGCTCCAAAATACCTGAAAAATACCCTCGACTCTGTGCAGAAACGGGCGGTCCGTTTGATAGTTTCTCCCATCTTAACAGACGGATTGCAATCTTTAGAGCACAGGCGTCGGGTGGGAATGCTATCCTTGTTCTACCGGTATTACAATGGAAGATGCTCCGAGGAACTAGCATCATTGATCCCTTCGGCACCGGTGCATAGTCGGGAAACACGCCAAACGCGTGCCCAACATTTGTACACAGTTGACATTTGTCACATGAGAACGGGTCGTTTCTTCGACTCGTTTTTGTGTTCAACTGTGGAATGATTTGCCGGCCCCTGTGTTTCCTCCTTCCTACAACATGGGTCTCTTCAAGACCAATATTTATTCCTTCCTCTCCTCAAAAAGACCCTCCACACAGCATCCCAGATGACATAGGCCCTGAGGGAAATTATTTTCCTCAGGGCCTCCTGTGTGGAGTTAATGTAAAAAAAAAAAATCCCAATGATGACACAGATAATTATGGCATCCCAATGATGGCATAATCAAACCTAGACTTCTCCTGCCTGACTCATTTGACTCATCGCCTTGCACCGCAGTGGGAGGATGGATTCATACGTCTGTCACTCCTGGACACAATGACTCCAGATTCCTATCCACCCCTCATAAATTTTTCCTTCCCAGAACATCCTCTTCTTACTTTCCCTAAAAAGACATTTCGCACAGCATCCCAAAAGATAAAAAGTCGTGAGGGAATTTTTTTATCGGGGTCAAAATGTCTACACTCGGGCTTTCGTTTTTCTTCATAAGGTGAACGATAAAACAGGAGATTAAATAAGGAACGAAAAAACAGGTATGAAACTCTTCAATTGTAATCACCAAAGCATGTATTTTTAGAGAGAGAACACTTTCGAGAAAGTTGATCTCAACGAAAGTACACGATACGAGTATACCGGCCTAAAATAATAAATAGTGAACGCACCCGAGAACAGTAGTCATTCTGTTATTCAACCCAAAGTGTTTCCACGTTTTCACATTTTCTTTGCGGGAAACGGTTCGATTTAGAGCGTCATAAATCTCCTTTCAATTGACGCCGCGACGCCCGCGCCGCTACCGACGCCTTTACCCGGCGGAGCAGCAGCGCACTAAATCCTACACTCTCCTGAAACCTCCCAATCTCAGAGTTTCGCCAACGATTTCTCTGCATTTTTGTCACAGATTTGCTAATTTTTTTGATCAAAAAGAAAATAGATTAATTGTGAAAAGGGGTCAGGTTTAGAATTGGTTTTGCTGGGCGTTGGCTGAAGATTTAATATATTATAATGTTTTGCGTGTATCACCCTAAAATCTTTTTACCTAAAATCGGCGGATCCACTTCTGTACCTTTAAAATATACGTTTGTCAGAGTAGAGTACTTAATCAGATTTTCAAAATTAGGAACTAACAATTGCTGAAGTCATTATTAGAGACACAAAGATTCTAATAGGGTGGTGTTCTAAAAAAGTTAGTTCAAAGTTTATTATCAATGAACGGTAAATATCTTTCAACATACTTACAACGGTAAGCGAGTTAGAATTTGTTTATGAATTGGTTCTATTAATTAGAGTATTTTAAATGTATAACAGCATATGTGGTCGAGGGGTATAGCCCTTGACAAGCAATCCGAAGATCACGTAGTCGAATTATTACGCCTTCTAGTAAATTTTATTGATTAATTTGTGTTACTTCACAATTTAAAACTATTAGTATATATGCGGTATGTCCCGGCGTGGGAGATTCTCTCAATATTGCCCAGGCATCAGACCGACATTCATAATAAAAAAATTACGTGTTTGGTGACCAGATCTGTACAGTCAGGTACTTCCCCACCTTCCTCTCATCTCAAACTTATAACTAGCCAATTGGGGATGCCATAGACTAACTGGCTTTACGTGAGTTATTTCATAACGTTATTTTTCACACTTATTGGGAAAATTAAAACGAGTTGGGATGTGTTGACATCTGGATTATTATCATTATTAATATTATAAACTACATACAAAGCTTGTTTTGATGCAAAATTCTCAAGTTTTAATCAACACGATTTTCGCCCAAGAATAGCTTCTAATCATAGGTAGAGTATTGTGCGAATTAATGTGAACAGGTGATATTTAGCACAATTACACTCTTGCAGTTGTATGTAGCATATTGTAATAGCGGCCATTTTGTGTTTGTGTTCTATCATTCAGTGAGTTACGAGACACACCAAGCTACAGATGCGTTAAATTTTGTATTTTTTTAGAATTTTGCAGAGGTAAACTTAACTAAAGCTTTTTGTTTCTAATTTTTAAAGATGGATATTTCTCTTTTAAAACGCACAAAGATTGTTAATATTTCAAAGACAAAAAAAATACATACGTTAAATAGCCAGGTAACTTTTCGCATCCTAATCCAATTGAAAATCGGTGGGCTATAGTGAAAGCGAGACAAGCACAACAATAACAAAACTGTTTGAGGCAGTAATTTAGAGACAAGCAAATATCAGAAAATTGTAAAAAAAATTGTTGATTCTATACCAAACCGTGTACAAGAAGTTATAAAAGTTAAGGCAGGACACACTTCGTATTAAAAAAAATTTATTGTAATCTTTCTCTATTTTTTTCTTCAATAAAGAATATATATTATTTATTCTAATTCTACACTTGTGTTCACATTAATTTGCACAGTACTGTATATATATGCCAATGATCCATAGCTCAACAAAGTTTCGAGGGAAACTAATAAATGATTCTTGTGTTATCCACAATGGTAAAGTCTTATAAACTGATTCATTAATTTCTTATGGTACTTCGTCTGCACACACTGTGTAAACTTAATTATTTTGTTAATGTTTCAAACTTAAGAACTTAATACCGTGTTCATAAATCATTACGATCTTGCAAGGTCGTGCTTTGGGTAGAGCGCTTATGTTTCACGTAAAACGATGTTAACTGTACCTGGTCATAGAGCTTATATGCTGAATTCATGTGGCATTAGATAATCAGACAGCATGAGCACTGAGCACTTATCATAATATTATATTTACTCCAGACTGGCACAAGTTTTGAATTTAAAACGGTGGATCGGTACCCTGTACCGTATAATATCTTTCTTTGCATACTAGTCATGTGAATATCGTGTGCATAGTGCAATAGTAGATACGTGTTCTATTTCAATTCGTTTTAAGTAGCATACTTTACATGTCATTTTATAATATTTGCGCGTATTGATAGATTTTTGATTATTGTATGATTTATTTGAAAGGATTTTGTCTTATGTTTATCACTAACAATTTAAAAAAAAAATGTAATTTAAAGAATATGAGTTACATTTTTCCACTTATCTTTAAGAAAATATTATATTTAAGGTCATCATTGATCATGTATTCCTTATTAGAAAAGCGGAGCTCTTGTGCCTGATAAGAGAGCCAGGATTTTTTCTTAGGTTGTATGTTTTGTTTTAAAATGTTTACTTTTTAATTAAGTAATATATTGTTTTATAGCCCAATCATGGATATGTTCCCCTACCCACCCACTCTTCATTTACCTAGCAACGACTTCACCCCTACCATAATAATATATTGTTCCCATCCATATTTCAAAACTGTCAAATCTGTATACATTTGCCCTGAAGAAGGAACGGTCGTTCTGAAACCGGTCGGATTTACTCAAATATAAAAATGGTTCAAACAAAGTTATATTGTTTCATTTATCTATAATGGACAAAGTTATAGCTACATTCAAAAGTACTATATATTTCGTTGCAAAATACCTAGTATATTTCTTCGTTAAAGAAATAAATAGTATTTATATATTATTTGATCATTGTATCATTTGTAAATTTCATACATATGTAAAAGCCGTGTAAAGTAAAAGTGTAAGGAGAATATATGACGCTAATGTGAATGGGAGAAGAAGTCGAGGACGCCCAAGAAAGACATGGCACGACCACGTGAATCAGATACTTGAGTCGGGCCATGTCAAGAGTCAGAATAATAGAAGATAATGTATGAGACGTTGTATGAAAGTAAACGAGGCAAGAAATGTGTGCCAAGACCGGGATGTTTGGCGGTCCGTCCTCTCTGCCTACCCCTGCGGGGAAACGGCGTGATGGTTAGTTAGTTAGTTTTGTAAAAGCCCCGAAAAAGGGCATAAATAAATCGTTTGTAAAATTCTTGATTTTCTGTTCTATTATTGTTTTTACTTTTTTTCGTGATTCCTTGTAGATGGGCAAGCGATAACTATTTTATCATTTCATATTGGAGGGAGTGCATAACTCAATTTGATTTTTCAATGTAAATCATTTTATCGTTTTACAAAATTTCAAAATTTTAAGTAACCCCCGACACAAAAAAAGCTGATAACCTTGAAACGCCTAAACAGATTATTATCAATTCTAGTTCAGAACCATCTCGATCACGTGAGCTTTTAAACACAAAAATCTGCATTATAATCGGTCCATTCGTTTAGGAGCTACGATGCCACATACCAACACACAGACACACAGACGACGGCCAAACTTATAACACCCTTGCGCTGGGGGTTAAAATCATTTCTGTTGGTGCCTAGCATTGCTCCTTGTACCTTTTTTACTACTTATAATTATCTACAAATAACTTATAATTTCTATCCACCAATAACTTATAATTCCTACCCAACAATTCATTATTTTTCCTGCCCACTAATGCCGACGAGATACAATCATGTATCACATCGTTTAGTTGTAAGTTACAAACCATCCTCTCAATAACTACGTTGAATACGAAGCCTTTAGTCGACCATGTCGAAAAATATAAGTAAAAATTGTGAGCTCGCGAGTTCAATTGGTGAATCTAAGAACCAGTGGAACTGAAAAAATTAAGCGAAGGAAGAAAACCTGCGGGATAAGTCGGCATTCCTGTTTATCCTCAATTCTTTCCGCTTTGCGGGTACCTTGTGAAACCCCAACAATTTCAAAATTGTTCATTTTAGTTCGTTAAAATAAACAATTGGTATATCAGCTGCACTTGCAGCAATATATCTTGCCTTTTAGATAGTTTTATTGATACTAAATATGTCGACATCCAAATTGATTCTGTTCAACCACTGGCAAGATAGTCCTGGAGGCTTGGAGACAGAAAAGTCTGTACTGCCGGTGATGGAGATCACCATCGGGAACATAGAAATGAATGCTCTCCATGAACGCCGAGTTTTCAAATCATCCACGAATCAGTCTGAAGTAATGTGTAGCAATGTGTACCTTCCTTCTGACCTAGAGAAGGTTCATTCCAAGCATGCCCAAAATAATGTCGGTAGGTTATAGCTACGGGAGGTAGCGATACTCCCTTGTGAAGAGAAATCTTCTGAACTCTGCAACATAGGGGAATACTTTACTTGTCGTGGACTCTAAATTACCGACCCACTTTTAAGTCTACTCCTTACTAAGGAATTGAATAAAATTATGAGAACCCGGGAATTTCTAAAATTCCTTGCGGTACATAAAACAAAGCCCGGCATTCTCTCATGAAGTGGTACAAGCCATCTATACGAGTAATCCCGTCAAATATGATTCCATGTTCCTTCGTGGTAGAGAAATGTTAAAAACTTTACTGTTAAGGTTTCGACGGGTTCAACTTATTTCGAACTGTTTTTAAAAAGTTTTTTCAGTGTCCTTGCAAAACGAGATATAAGATTTATCAATGCGTTTAATTTTACTTCGAATTTAGTATTTTAAGGTGGCGCGATTGCCTCGTGTTACCTCACTGGTCAGAAAGGAGTGTTTTTTTTCTTATAGTAGCCCACACAGGATGTTCTGGGGAAAACATGTTTCCTCAGGGTCTACATCATCTTTGGGGGTGCTGTGTGGAGGGCCTTTAAAAGTAAATGAAGGAGAGGAAGTTCTGGGAAGGACAAGGCATGAGGCGTGATTTTGGCTCACAAATTTTACGCCCCAAACCACGGCAAAAGTATTTCACAATGATGCTCACAGCCGGTTATACTGCGATGTTGATTTTGACTCGCATTTGTTTGATGATTAGGGTTTGAACGTAGACACTATAGTTTGTTTGATAAGGAGTCTTGTAGTGGATGGTCTATACTCTATACAAATACGATTGCTCAAACACTGGTTGTTCCTGGCGAACTTAACGAATGGAATATCCATGGTCTAATTCATTTACCCTTCGGATTAATAGAACTGCCATAATCTGGATATTACGACAGGGTAAGAGTTAATACTTTAACGATTCACAGCGAAACAACAAAAGGTTGTTGAGACAGAGTAATGAAGGAACTTTTTAATGCTGATAATAATAATACTTATCGTATCTTGATTTCCCGCTAAGCAGTCGCATACTGCTTACTAACAACTTATGCATGGACACTTGCGGTCTGGATTCGTTCAAAATTAAATGTAGATTTTTTTATTAAAAAAATAGAGTCCTTGCGAGAGCCTTGAAGGTGTAATGTTACTTATACCATGGCGGGTAATCGGTGGATAACCTCCAATGCTGAAAATAGTCGTCGATGTAATAGAAGTACGGCACACAGAAACGGAAAATAAATACTTCAGGAATAGCAATTGCGCAAATCCAATCCTCACTGGTCGAATCCTGGCTTCGCCATTGGTGGGACACATGACTCCTCCTTCAAGAACTAATTGGCGTTACGAAACAATAATGTTCCCTAAAAATAGCTAAACTTGCCTTACTAAAAAAAATATAATCTATCCTCATTTGTGAAAGCTTCCTTTACATGACAGAGGCACAGTGGAGGTAATCCACCTCTTACCCGCCTTGGTATAAGTAACTGATGGTTACTCCTTCAAGGCTCTCGCAAGATTCTAATTTTTTTTGTTAAACGAAGCTACATTTATTTATTTTGAACGAATCTAGACCTCCAGTGTCCATGCATACGTTGTTAGTAAGCAGTATGCAAGTGCTTAACAGGAAAAACAAAATGCAAAAAATAGGTTAGTAAGACAAAGATAAATTAAATAGGGCAAAAGAAAAACTCATTCATGAGGCTCCATGAGGCGGCATTGCATCTGTAAAAACCCGCAAGCACCTGCATAAAATAGAGAACATAAGTAATACAATAAATCTCAAATCAATTGGCAAGTACCAACAAAAAATGTGAATGGCTTTCAGTCTGATCATAAACTACACTTAGCTTCCGTGTCCCTTAGCCAACCACTCAGTGAAGCCTCAAAGAATGTTAACTGAATATTTGGGGTAAAATACCCGAAGACTAAAAGAAAATTCAGCGTTGGGTAGTCAGAGGCAGGACAAAGGACAGTCAAGGTCGTCTGATCAAACCTCAAGCCTTCACATGTCATTGGGGGAGGCGCAGGTAGATTTGAAAAGGATCTGCAAAATTAATTATTTAACTAAAGATGAAGCAGGGACAAGGTCCAGCACCCCCCCATATGGGGATAGGGGAAAAAAAAAAGAGAGAGAGAGAGGCACAGAGTTAAATGAGGGCCGCGAAAATGCAATTCGTAGAGCCATGAAAGTTTCACCAGAGCCAGACAATAGTACATTTTCCTGTAGCCGCTGAGACAAGAGGAATCGGTAAAAGTAAGATAAAGGCAGCAAGTGTCTGCCTCTTCAAATGCCGTAATAGATCAAAAGCTTATATCAAATAAATATACAATTCAAACAGTAAGAGTTATTGATTGAGCAATGCACAGTTTACGGAGTGCATGCGAAATATCGCGGAATATTGCAGAATAATTCCCCGGCGTAATGCAGTGCAGATGATTTAGTTTATTGCCGTATTTGGTTGCAGGGCCGGGGGGTAGTGGGCCACCAGGGGTGGAAGCAGGCCGCTGGGGGGGAGGGAGGGGTGCAAGCGGCAGATAAATATGGATAAACTCGACCATAAACAAAAATTTCCGATGCGGGTGCGAATGCAAATGGCCCCCTTACCGCGCTGCGCCAGTCACTGTAGTAATATACTCTAAGAGGTATTGATTGGACTGGGCGTTTTTAGCCGGAGGTCCTAAATCTCGTGAATTGTGTAATCGCATGTATGTATCCAAAACTCGGCAGAGGGCAGTGGTTTAGGAATGAAGTTAATCATTTGTAATGAATTTTTGAAAAATCATTTTAACTGTTGAAAAACATCATGGCAACAAAATAATAATGATAAATACATTTATTTATCAAAAGATTTTAACAATTTTATACATTAATCTATTGCATACATTCAAGACTTCTCCCGGAAAGTAGATGGTTTTCAGCAGTGCTTCTAATATAATACAATAAACATAATAATGGGGTATTTCCACATTTTGTACTGCTTAAAAAAAGTAAGCAAAAATTACGATGATTACAGCATTTTTATTTTATTTTTATGTTGACGAATAAATTTTCTACAGCGAGTCAAAGTTTGCCATTTTTAAATTACCGCTAAAACGATATTTTGGGGAGGGGCTATCGTATGACGTCATGAGAGTGGAAGCTCACTGACAGTGTATTTTTATGATGGCCAAGCTGAGCGACGCTTGTGACGTCACAATCCGAATTGCCAACCACAGGCCGTTTTGATTTTGTCAATTTTAGATCGTTTTTAAAATCAATAATATTGAAAGAAAAGATAAAAAACAATCATTTTTAGTAGGATGATTAAAATAAGAAAAATGATCTTTAAATATTGCGTACATTTTCAAGAGAATCCCTCGTTTGAGGAAATACCCCATTAAATGCATAATGCAATATAAATTTTTAAAATAAATCATATAAAATCAAATTAAAGCAAATAACATTAAAGTTCAAATTAAATAATATTAACACACACAAGTAGGTATTACTTTAATTGTAAATTCCATAAATTATGTTGATGAGACGTTGACTGTGCAGTCAGCAACCATTCGCCGCAGAACTTCTTGAAGCACTGTAACGCTGTCGATATTCGAATAGACAGTGGTATTTCATTCCAAAGTTTTGATGATGAATAGCTGAAACTGCCCTCAAATACCTCAATACAGGCTGCTAGTCCTAGTGAGGTTAATATTTTTGTATGTAAAAAAAATAAGAACACATGTATGGTGAGAAATCTATATAAATAAATAAATAAAAATACAGCGATTTTATGTATGGGGAGAACGAGTAAATTTTAACCTAACCTTTGGCGTGTACCGTGTGCATGTGAGTACCGGGACCACTGCAGTTTGTCAAACAGAACAGGCAGTAACCTTCGAATTCAATAAATTGTGAATTTAAATAAAATTCAATAAATTAAATATTTCATTTTTCTAAATGGATAACCACAAAGTAATAGCTACATTAAAAAAAAAAATAATAATAAAAAAAAATAAATAAAAAAAAAATAAATAAAAAAAATAAAAAAATAAAAAATAAAAAATAAAAAAATATCAATAAATTGTATTTGATGTAACTTCCTTCTGTTCGACATATTTAGAATCCGATGCCGATACACGCTCGCGTCTCGAGACTCTCTCTCTCTCTCTGGTTTCAATCCTGAGATTGGTTTGCAGCAATGTCATCTATTCGTTTCTTCCACTCTTCCCTGTCTTGTGCGGCTCTTTTGAAGTCTGCATATGATGAGCAGCGCACGTCCACCAGCAGGTCCTCTAGGTACTCTCGGCGTGGGCGTCCCCTAGCGTTTGTCCCCTCGGTCATACCCTCCATTATGGCATGCAAGAGGCCTTCTTGTCTTATTACATGGCCGATCCATCTTGCGCGCCTTTCGGACAAGGTCCTGAGCAGGTGCCTTCCTCCTTCGATTCTTTGGAGAACCTCTTCATTTGTTATGTGGTCTCTCCAGGAAGTTCCTAATAGTCTTCTATAGGACCACATCTCAAAAGCCTCTAGTCTCCGTTTATCTCTTTCGGATAGGCACCATGTTTCACAGCCGTACATCAAGATACTCCATACATAGGTCTTGATGAGGAGTATTCTCAGTTTCAGGTCTATATTATTTGATTCTATTATTTTCGACCTTTTATTGAATGCAAGCCTAGCCTGGTGTATACGGCTGTTGACCTCGCTCTTAGACCGACCGTCCCATGTTATTTTACTCCCGAGGTAGACAAACTCCTTGGTGTTCTTTAGTGGAACTCCTGACATCTCTACTCTCATCTGATGTTGCGTTCGGCCTACAGTCAGCAGCTTTGTTTTGTCTTTATTTATCTTCATGTTGTAATTGTTTTGAAGAATGCTTTGCATGATTGTTAAGGCCTCTTGGAGTTCTTCTTCGCTTTCAGCAACCATAGCAATATCGTCAGCAAACCTTATCATATCCACCTTTTGCCCGTGTATCTTTACACCTTTTCTGTGACTCATTCTCTCTCTCAAGTCGTCAATCGCACTTTGTATATAAGCGTTAAAAAGAACAGGTGACAGAGAGCATCCCTGTCTCACCCCTTGTCTTATACTGGCTTCTTTTGTATCATTGTCACATCTAATTATAGCGGCCTCATTCTTGTAAAGCGCCTGGATTATTCGTCTATCTCTATATTTGATGTCAGTTCTCTTCAGAATCTCGAAGAGTCTTTTCCATTCTACTTTGTCGAAAGCCTTCTCCAGGTCTATGAATGCGATGAATGTGTTTTGGTTTCTTTTTATTCTTTTTTCTAATAGTATTCGTAGCGACAATATTGCTTCTCTGGTTCCTACACCTCTTCTAAAGCCAAACTGGTCTCCGGGAAGGATGTTCTCTACTTTTGGTTCGATTCTTTTTAGGATGATATTAGTCAATATTTTTGAGGCATGGGATATTAGGCTAAGAGTTCTGTGCTGTTCACATTTTGTCGTGCCCGCCTTCTTTGGTAATGCGACAATTAGGCATTTCTCGAAATCCTCTGGTATCTTTCCAGTCTTATACATTGTCTGTATCATTTTAAACAGGGCATCTATAGTTCCTTTTCCTGCTGGCTTAATTAGTTCAGCCGGAACGTCATCGATTCCGGGTGCTTTCCCGTTTTTGAGATTTTTCAGTGCAAGGTCAAACTCTTCTCTAGTGATTGGATCTCCCAAATCATCTTCGTCTACCTCGTTTTCTCTTTCTATCAATGTTTCGTTGTCATTATTTCCCTTTCCATTGTACAGCATTTCGAGATATCTTTTCCATCTCTCTCCTATTTGGTCCTTTTCGAAAAGTATTTTGCCGTCTTCTCCTTCTATCGCATTACCCTTTCCAACTCTCATCCCAAAGAAGTCTTTCACCGCAGCGTGGGCTCTTTCTACATTTCCTCTCTTGAGGTCGTCGTTTATCTCATTGCACTTATTCTGGTAGAAAGTTTCTTTGGCTATTCTTGATTCTCTATTTATTTGGTTTCTCAGCACTTTGTATTTCTCTTGTGATTCAGCTCTTTTATCATTTTTGAGCTCTCTTCTATCCTTTATCATATTTAAGATCTCATCGGTTATCCATTCCTTCCGTGCTTGGGGTTTTTCCTTGCCTATAGTTTCCTCTGCCGTAGTTATAATCTTCGTCTTTATCATTTTCCAGATCGC
Organism: Limnephilus marmoratus; assembly: GCA_917880885.1. Taxonomy (NCBI): domain Eukaryota; kingdom Metazoa; phylum Arthropoda; class Insecta; order Trichoptera; family Limnephilidae; genus Limnephilus; species Limnephilus marmoratus. Next base: position 4,724,058 of record OU862923.1, read on the forward strand.
ATTCACGTTCTCCTCTTCCATTAGGTTGCACTCTTTTGTCTTTTCCCTAAAACTGTCGCTGATCTCTTTTATCTTTAATACTTTTGTATCCCATTTGAAATTTTTCCTCTTTTTTAATTTTTTCAGTTTTAGGAGACTTTTGGCCATTACCATATTATGGTCACTATCTATATCTGGACCGGAATAGCTTCTACAGTCTTTTATTTGGTTTTTAAATCTATGTCTAACCATTATATAATCAATTTGCAGTCTTTGTCTGTCTCCAGGGGATTTCCAGGTATATCGCTGTCTTGGGTGGTGTTGGAAACAAGTGTTTGCTATCACTAATTTGTGTTTTTCGCAGAATTCTGTCAATCTGTTTCCTCTGTCGTTTCTTGCACCCAACCCAAAGGGCCCAATGCAAGTTCCTTCACGTCCTTCTCCTACGACAGCATTCCAATCTCCTAGGAGAATCAGATTTTCACCTGCTTTTATCTCTAATATAAGTTTATCTAGCGAACTGTATACCTCCTCCACTTCTTCTTCGCTATGACTAGATGTTGGCATATATACTTGGATAATTACAGTGTCTACAGGCTTAGTTTCTATTTTGACTAGAATAATTCTTCCGCTATATTGCACGTATCCCTTAACCCGTCTTCCCCACTCCTTGCACAGCACAACGCCTACTCCTCCTTGGCCAGGTTTATCCTTTATGCATCCTGTGTGGATGATTCTGTAGTTGCCACTCCAGAAGTCTCCGCAATTGGGCCATCTCATCTCTGCTATACCTAGGGCATTCAAATTTACTTTTTGCATCTCAGCTTTCAGATTATCCAGTTTGCTGTTTTGCAGTAATGTGCGGACATTCCACGTTGCCCATCTCGCTATTTGTTTTTTTGTATTTGATTTTTGTTTCGCTATTGACTTTGTGTTTCTAGCATCTCGAGCAGTCCCCACCCGGAGATCCGAACGGGGGACTATTTTACCTCCGGAGAATTTTACTTGAGATTGGGTATTCATGTTTTGCTGGTTCTTGGGATGCCACTTGAGACATTGTGGCAATATCGGACACATGCATTTTGGACAAGTTATACCTGTTTTATCGTTTTTTTTTTTTAAATAAAGAGGCTAATAATAACACGACTATCGGTAGTAATTTCACTGATATAAATCTCTCATTTTATACAACAGACGAGGCTTCAAATTGCACCACTGTGACCCTTTTTTAATCTACCGTCCACCATTATTCCAAGGTTACACGCAGCATCAAAAAAAGTGTTCTCATTTATTTATCATGTCCTCCATTCCTTAAGCTAGATATTTTTTTATTAGTTCCCATCAATAAAGCAAATTTTTTTAGGGATTAAGAAGAAATGTGTGCTCTTGTGACAAAGTGATCACCACTTACCATATCTACTACTAGATGAGATTTACTGACGTCAAACGATTAACATAATTGTGTGTCATCAGCATTTATGTGTTACCCACAGTATTCAATAGATTTCATAATGTCAACGATATATAGCAAAAAACAATACTAATGGGCTGTAGAGTCGCAAACAATTCCTTCGCTATACAACACAATTTTAAACAAGATTTTGCGCGTATTTGGATGTCTTTGGAGTCAAAGCGGTGCCAGACGTGCAGAAAAAAGATACAAGATCATCGCACGCCAAATATCGCTCTCCATACAATCCCATCAGATCAGACCTGTCACACCTAAGCGGTTTATGCGCAGATCAACCATAGACAATACAGTTCTTACGCCGTAACCGCTCCTGAGGCGATATACGAAAAGTTATGCATCCCCCGCTCCGGAGAAGGGGTAATTTTAATTACGGAGCTGCCTAGCCGGGCAGTTGACAAAAAATGTCAAGTTGATAGTTCAGTATAAATAATTGGCATTTCATGGCAGCTCTGTAATTTAACTGACCCCCTCTCCTACCATAGGAAGAAATATTTGACAGCGTCGTGTGACGCGGTATAATACATAAGCGCTTGCGGTTCAACAGATATCTGCTCGCGCTTTTATCTGCGCGTCTGGCACATTCATTAATAAAAAATATGTTATTTTTTTACATTTGCTCCACACAGGAAAATAATTCCCCTCGGAGCCTATGCCATCTTTAGGGGTGCCGTATGGAGGAACTTTTTAGGAAACAAATTAGAGAGAGTTCTGGGAAGAAAAAGGATATTAGTAAGAATGAATAGGAATCTGGGGGTCAGTGTATCCAGGAGTGACGGACGTATGAAACCATCTCTCTCACTGCGGTGCAAGACGATGTTCCGAGAGAGTAGTCAAAGGGATTCTTTCAACCATTCTCTACCGATCCGGTTTGCCACGCAGCAAGTGGACAGACACATCGGTCGCTAAGACTTGGACCAACCTCACCCCATGGACCCGGACACCCTTGCTAAGTCACCAAATGTAGCGAACCACTTGGAGTGACCTAACTAACACCTAAGCCAGAGGTATTGGTTATCCAATAAACGAAATTATTCCCGGGACGGTAGTACCCGTACCCGTAGTAAAATGCAAAAATACACATTCATTTATTTATTTATATTTACTTGTATTACATACTCCCGTGTGGCATTTATATTTATATATTTGAACTTACAGTATTAACATAAGAAACAAATGAAAAAGACAGTAAACTTTGTAGGAAAATAATTTTTTAAAAACCATCACTGTTTTATTATTATCTTTGCTTGTGACATTGTTTTTTATATAAGGTTAAATAAATAAAAAGGAAACAATGATAAAATAAATGGAAAGCACAAAAGGTTGAGTAATTTTTCGATACCCTTTTAGTACAAGCATCAGCAAACATTATTCTTCGGCTTCGATAAGTACAAAATATGAATTATATTATTGTGACATTTCTAAGGTAGTCTTTTGGGATACTGAAATTTCATATATATTAGGTGGTGTATTATTTTTCATAATTTAAAACTGAACTTTAAAACAAAATTGAATCCTGAAAATATTTCCTCGAATACAGCGTGAGTAGATAGATACCTAAACAAAATATCGGAATAATATAAGCAGCTATAAAAACTTGTTTTGTTAAACATTTTTTTGCAATTGTGATTTCCAATTCTTTCCTCGAATATTGTCTGTATCGAAATGAAACTTAATAAATCGGTATGAATTGAGCGTTTTTTTTAGTAGACGACGATTCGTTTACTAAAAAAAAACAATTTGAGATATCCCTCAAATAATATTTATTATCAAGAGAGATATTTTATAACTAGAGAACTATTTATTGCATAACCATTACTTCTGCCATAGGTCACTTCTACATTTGGTAACTTTGGAATATGGGATGTGGTTTGTTCATATCTTGGCAGCAGATGCATCTGCCTACCAACTGCGTGACAGGCCAGATCTGGAGAGACTGGTAGAAAGAGACTTTTTGGCCTCTCCAACAGGACTCTCTCGGAACATCGTGTTGAATCGCAGTAGAAGGGATGGATTCATACGTCCGTCACTCCTGGACATACTAATCAAAATCAAAATCAAAATCATTTATTGTACAAAATTTATATTTAGTACAAAAGGTATAACTTATAGGTACCTATATCCTATTTCTTCCATTTAACCTAAAGTGTTGTACAGATTTGAACACAAATGAAATATAAATATAAAAGTGGTGTAATACAAGGTGAATTTGTTTTAATTTATTATATAAATATAAATATAAAAACAGTTGTACTTATGTGAGCTATTCACTTAATGTGTAATGAGACCTGTTCAGAAGGAATGTTTTTAGTGATGACTTAAATCTGAGTGTATCTTGTATTTGTTTAATATCATGTGGAAGGTTGTTGTATACTTTAATGGCCATGTAAAAGGGTCCTTTTTGGAAAATTGTTTTGTTTGCTTTTGGTAATTATAAATTTTCTGTAAACCTTGTAGCGTGTTTATGTGTAGAGTTTTTTTGTGGAAACTTTTCTGGAGATGATCGCACTAACATGCATAACTCCATTATATATATATGTCGGTGACTGTAAGAATTTTCAAATTTTTAAATATAGGTCTACATGAATTCCGATTAGCAGAGTTTGTCATTTTTCTTATACATCTTTTTTGGATGATAACATCTTTGGCGTTTACTGAGTTTCCCCAAAAGATAATTCCGTATTTTATTATTGAATGTAGGTACATAACCATAGTATGCGGCCATTACCGATTCGATGTTTAATATATTTCTCAGTATACCTAGAACAAAAGAAAAGCTACTGATTTTGGCTACTATTTTGGATACATGTTCTTTCCAGTTTATATTTGCATCTAGTTGTATTCCCAGCAGTGAACAAGTTTGGGAAGGTTCAATAATATTATTATTGAAGTTTACATTTATGTTTATAGGTGTAGCTTACACTGGACAAAATTATAAAACTTGAGTTTTGTTAGTGTTGAGTGACAGATTTTGTGATAACAGCCAATTTGCTATTGATTGATAAGTCTCGTTAATATGTTTATTAAATTCGTCAACGTCTTCATTACATTCAAACAACAAAGCAGTGTCATCAGCAAACATTGAATATTATGTACCAGCAATAATTGGAAGTTCGTTTATGTACATAAGGAACAGGAGGGGCCCAAGAATGCTTCCTTGAGGCACACCCTTGTTGATTGTTCTCCATTTGGATTCTACCATGTACTGCATCATTTTTTCGTCAATGTTTGAAATTTGAACTTTTTGTTTACGATTTATTAGGTACGATTCAAACCATTTTAATGCTAAACCTCTTATACCGACGTGTTCAAGTTTAATTAGAAGAAGCTTATGATCAACATTATCGAATGCTTTTGAGAGGTCGAGAAAAATACCTACGGTTTTTTTGCTAACATTAATACTTTCGAGAATTTTGTTCATGAAATTGAAGACTGCTTGTGTTGTCGAACGGCTTTTACGGAACCCAAATTGTTGTGTACATATTATCTTATCTTAAATCCCCAGATTCCCTCCCATCCCTAATGCATTTTTCGTTCCCAAAAATCCCCTCATCCGTCATCCATCCAGACCATGCTAAATGATGACTTAGGCCTTGAGGTGAATTATTTTCCTCTGAGCCTCCTGTTTAGAGTTAATTTAAGCTTAAAAAATATATAAACGGTGTTAAGGGACGCAATTGACTTGCTACTAGTTGATTACTAGAAAGGATAAAAATATCTCGAATTTCTTGTTAAAATACTACCGAAAATGAATCTATGTTACTAGGCTATTACGATAAATGATTTAAATGGTCAATACCAAGAAATTTTTTAAATAATTTTAAATATTTAAAATAGTACCTAAATAGTTTCCACGGGCTAGTTTCGAAATAAGCTGGTCAATAAGACTTGACATTCTATGAGTCGATTGATCTTTAAAGACTTTAAAGTCAAAGTTCACGGAACTTTGACTTGGTGAAAAGAAAATAAATGGATCAATTGAGAGGCGAGTGTTAGTTATTTATTAAAGTAGAACCCAAAAATATATTTTTTTACGTTTGGGGACACTCATGTGAGTAAAAATACTTTAAAAGAGGGCAGAAAAAATATCTACCTACATTTTTGTTACCTTCAAATTGTGACAAAAAATTTGTTATATTTTGTAGGTATCTACCGTTCGTGATTTTGGTACAAAGAACTAAGAATCGGTCAGTTTTGAAATTTTCCTTTCTGACGTGTGTCACTGTTAAATATGTCACTCAATTTGACAGCTGACACATGTACCACAAAATATTTTAAGTACCAGTCTGTTAAAAGCAACATGGACTCATTTTTATCATATTAAATTCTTTATAAGTTCAGGGAAAGGTCTGTTGATGTTTAGAAAAGAGAGTGAATGGTTTTATTTTTATCTAGTAATATTGTGACCTAAGAGAGTTTGTTTTGAGATTCTTTTTTTTGTCAAGCTTCTGAAAAGTTATTCGTTGGGACCTTTTTTTCTTTTTATTTTAATACACAATCATTTCTTCAAACTTTGCAAATATACATTGTGGTATCATTATTCTTATAATGAAAATAAATAACTTAGTATGCACCACTATATTATTAACAATATTGACATGTTTCAAAAACAATGTTTTCTTCATCGGGATAAGTTGTTAATACAAAAATAAAAGACAAACAAATATAGATAAATAAGAACAAAAACAAAATATTAAAAAGGTGGGGTGATTAATTATTAAAAAATCTCATAAAAATTATTATGTAAAATAAAATATAAAAATTATTTAAGGATGTATAAAATTGCATTTAGATAATAAAAAAACTTTTAAAAGAAACAATATAAACAGGAAGTCTAAATAACAAAATAAATAATTATAATCGAAAATTTTAATAAGAAAATAATAATTTAAGTGATGGTTATTTAAAAAAAAATGTTATTTATAATATTTAATTTACTATTAACGCTTTTCCTAATTTTTAAATTATCTAATTGTATATCCGTTGTGTTATTGTGTAAAAATTTTAGACCTTTTTAATATAAAAAAACGTCTTTTTTTCCAAAATATGGTTGGCAAAATCTGAATAATAAATAATTATCATTTAAAATCTTAGATATTCCTTAACTCTAATGTTAAAATTTCTAGAAGTTTTCCCTTTACAATACAAAAAGGTACAATCATTGCAAATTATTTTACGCCAGGTTTGTTAAAAAAATCGCATTTATCCTTGTTATTTAATATAATATATAATTTTATAATTTGTATAATAAGCTGGTTGGATGTTATTTGGCAAGTTTTTAATTATTAAATTTGAAGTGCCATTATTTAAAAATTCAATTTTTCTCCAATTATTTTCATTTTCAACTACGTGTGGATAAACAAAAGATCTAAAAAAATTTTTCTTATGTTTTTTTAAACTTATTGTCTAATTGTTGATGTAATTTCGATGTACAACAGTTATAGTGGTTTAAACTAAGTTATTTGTTTTCATTATAACTCAATCATTTCTTCAATAATCGCAAATTCGCTTAGCGGCGTCATGTTAATTAAATTTGAATAAATAACTTTGTCACACCACTATTTAATCAAAATAATTGACAGATCCGGAACCAATGTTTCCTTCGTCGAGATAAACGTTCAATAAAAAATCTCAAATTTAATATACATAAAGACAAACAAGTTTAGAAAAAAAGTACCAATGAAAATGTTACGATGTGCAGAACTTTTTTTTTATATTTCCATTATACGTTTATCCTGACAAAAAAATTATTGATTTTTGAACACGTCGATTATTTGCCAGAACGGGCGACACCTACCACTCTGGAACGTACCGCAAATATATTTTTTAATTAATAAATTCTAAAATAATATAAATTAACACTAGAGGTGATCCACCACTTACCCGCCCTGATATAAGTGACAGATAGTTACTCTTTTAAGGCTCTCGTAAGGACTCTAATTTATTTGAAAGAACGAATCTACACTTAGTTTAAAACGAATTTAGACCTCCAATGTCCCTGCATACGTTGTGTTAGTATGTGTTAGTATGATAAAATATAGACAAGACAATGGAACAGGTTGGTGAAAGTCCACGAGGTGGCAAGCGCTGGGTGGTTGTATCCAGCGTATCCTACAAGCACCTGTTTGGGAGGAAGACACAGTAGATAAGTAATAAGGGCATGGCAAACGGTTGGGAGTCCTCTCCAATCGATTGGCAGTCCCAGCAAGAATGCGCATTAATATAATAAAATTTATTAGCGCACGCAGGGATGATATCTGCGACCTGCGAATTTATAGTCAACGATCGTAATCACTCTACCATGGAGGCCGACAAAGGAAAGGGATTTCAATGTAGCGACTCTAATTCTTTTACTTCAACGAAATTTACACGTGTTTCTTAGTGCTAAAACCAAATAATTTAATGTTCATGACGAAATGACTATCTGGGCAAACAGTCTCACATATTTTGAAAAAGCAAATTACCCATCTGCTATGCTAATATGAAATGTCATGGAGAATATTAATACTAGAATAAAAATTGCTGTTATTAACTGAATTTCTTTTAATATTTTAAACATCATGTTTTATTTTTCTTGTTTCTCCTTATATTTTGGTTTATAACTTGTTTTATTTCTATCTAGCTGGTACCCGGCACGCGTTGCTATGCCTTTAATAAAGAAATTGTATCTTTCTGCTTCCTTTCCCATTCGTCCCGTTCTCCTTCCGCCTCCTCTTCCTCTCCCGCGTCTCCTTCCCCCCTCGCGTTCCCACTCAGCCTCCTCCGCCTTCCTTCTTCCCACTCCACTCCACCCCTTCCCCCGTCCCGTGAACCCCCTCCCGAGCTCCCCTCCCCCCTCCCTGGATCCCCTCCCACCTCTCCAGCGAACCCCCTTCTTAAGTTCCCTTCCCCCCTTCCCCTCCCGCATTCCATACACCAGTCCCGGTGCATTCAATTTTCAAACAGCTCGCGTGCAACCTATTGCAATTTTCATAAAGCCAGAGCTCACCATTAGTGTTATAGAAACCTTGTCCTGACAATAACGAACATAAATAAAAAAGAATTATCCAATTTGGTGCAGTCGTTCGGCAGTTATGCGCGTACATACATTTCGGGGATTCTTTTTATTTATATAGATTATATAGATTACTGTTAACATCTCCACAAAGATAAAAAAAAATCTTAAACTGTGCGTTCTGTGAATATTTTATTTATTTTTAACGCCCTTTTTAGAGGATTTTACACATTGATAGTAAAAAATACACAGTTATAGGCACTAGCGTCAGTCAGGGCATACGTTGCGATATCTATTATAGCATTATATATTAGCAGAGAGGATGGACTGCGTTTTTTTTTTTACTTAATTTTTTTTTTTTTACATAGAAAATTTATATATATATATATTTTTTTTAAATATATAGGGTAGGCAGAGAGGATGGACCGCGTTCAGTATTATATTTTAAGTAAAAAAAAACGCGCGTTTTTTTTTACTTAAAATATAATACTTTTCGTATTATTTTACATTCTATTATATTCTTCCATACTGTTTTATATCACTCCATAGTAGACGTGGGCAGAATGATTCCCAGGAGTGAATCGATTCAGTCTGATTCCCATGGCCTTTTGAATTGATTCATTTTATTCATTCCTTTAATTCAATTAAATCCAAAAAAAAAATTTTTTTTAATTAAAAACTGAAAATTAAATGAATGAGGCCACGGACTACCCGGAGTACCGAAAAAGAGGAGACTGATAGGCTACCAAGCATCGCACAAAGAGGAGACCGATTATTCTATCTCATTATCTCTCAGGCTAAAACCTATAGATTAATGTGTTTGACTCTTTTTAGTGTCGCTTTTTCGTTTCATCGGTTTTCAAATCACAATGAGTGGGGAAGCTACGAAGCACCGCACAAAGAGGAGACCAATAGGCTACGAAACACCACACAAAGAGGAGACCGATTATTCTGTCTCATTATCTCGCAGGCTAAATCCTATATTGTTTGTCTTTTTTTAGTGTCGTAATTTTTCGTATGTAAAATGTATTTATTGCTAGCAATTATATCTTAAAATTATACAAGTTTTCGTTTCACCCTTAAAATTTTATTGATTTTATTTTATTTATTAAACTTATAATTTTGTTCCATTTTACGTGATCTAATATAAACATACATTTTAACATTTATGGTGGGTTTCTTCATTTATTTTACCGAGAATGCTAAATGCAATGCTAATTGTAAAAGTAAACGGACAAATGCATAAAATTTTTTAAATTTCGATCGTTTACTTTTACAATTAGCATTGCATTTAGCATTCTCGGTAAATGAAGAAACCCACCCTAAGATGAGTATTTTATGACAGCTAACCACAGCTAAATAATATTTGCAAATTTACATATTATACCGACCCAAGATCTACGTCTAAAAGTAGGTAGGTACAATATCTTTCGTACGTACCAAAAAACCGATAAGCATCATTTTAGCTTCTCACTTTTCTAGCTGATGTTCAGATTCAAAGTCGAAAGTTTTCGACTAACTATGTAATGAAATTGACGGCTTGGCGCGCGGGGGAATAAATGAACCGCGCCGACAGATTAAGGGCTGGCATTGAGGAATGAATTAGTAACTTTTGACTGATGTTTTGTGTCTTACCTAGCAGTGACTTGATTTACTCGCGAGCTGCGGACCTAGGACTGGGATGCGTTTGGGACATATCGTGACATTGACGTGCGATGACGCCTGACGTCATTTCTAGGTCTGAGATTTACAAAAGACCATGACGTCACAAGTGAAAAAGACTTTTGTTTTAATTCCTCTGTCTGTCGGAATCGGACAATCTCGATTTCGACAGACTAGATACCTGGGACGCGGACATTGAACACGGACCTGGGACGGCGGGGACCTTAGGACAATCTCAGGACTATTGATTAGGATAAATGATTAATTCCTTGCGTGAAAGAGATGCTCGGGCAACCCGGATGAATCGCGGCCGCGTTTTGGCCATTTTGGGACTTGGACTTTAATGATGTTCGGGTGTTTTTAGAATGGGGGCGCGGCGGTAGCGGAATACAATCGTAATAGGCGAGTCGTTCACAATACCGTCCGTCGACCACTTCGCGGCGCGCGGCCCGTTTAATAATATTTAAATACCAATGAAACAATATAATATTTCAATCGTTTACAGAACACATTATTCATTGAAATAATTTAACAGTAAAATAAATGGAAATTAAAAATGTATGGTGTCGTTAAAAATCGTAGGATGCAAGGCCAAAGATAAGGAATGAAGAATCAATTCCTTTTGAAATTGAGAATTAGATAGAGTGTGTCACATAATTGAATTTATTCATTTAATTCGGTCATTCAATTTTGCCCACGTCTACTCCATAGTCATTTACATTATAGTATTATAATATTTTGTATTCTTTAATATTTTAAAATATTTTTAACAGTCTTTAATATTTTAAAATATTTTTAACAGTCTTTAATATTTTTTAATATTCTTTAATATTATGTATATATATATATTTTTTTTATATTCTCGCACATTCTCTATATTGGATATGTTAATGTACTGTATAGAAAATCGACAGCCACAACACGGGCATGTGCCTAGCATGGTGGTCGAAAAATCCTCAATTCATGTAACAAATAAATCAATACATATCTACAAAAACTTCTGATATATATCTATATACCTATGTACCATAACACGCACATGCAAATCGCTCATCAAGATATAACTTATCCCTACTCTCTTACCAAATAGTACTTTCTTTGATTTTATATTGTATCTATATTTTTTACAAACGCACTTGTACTTAATGTACTTGTATTTTTATTACATTTTAATAGTATTTTAATTACACAAATGTACTTTTATTTTTTAATTTTTTTGATACATGCTCCTTGTATTATTTTTAATTCAATAATACTATTTTCTTTCTATACTTTTCATATTATTTTTAATTTTTCTGTTTTTCCATACTTATTTTTTATATTCATATATTTTTTATTTATTTATAAAACACATGATACATAATTAACACATATTTTTACATAAAGAAGATATATTAGATCACCATACTAGGCGGCTGCCTGTTTCATGGTGACCAATGGAGTATTGTTACTTTGTATGAAATATGAAGTCTAGTGTGAACATAATAAATCGATCTAGATAAATGATGCTAAAAATTGAAAACATTATAATAAAATAAAAATAAAAAGTAGAAAATAGAAAGGGGTAAAAGAAGTAAATTAGCATTATGTTAAAAGAGTGAACATAGCTTTTTTTCAACATGGGTGCATGCAAGCACACAATATATACGTAGGTGCATACATCTATACAGAGATAAGCATACGTATATAGCTTTTTTTTCAATATGTGTGCATGCAAGCACAGCGCATACGGTGCACACATATCTTAAACTTATGTAGATATTTTGCATTATTTTTAATTCCTTTATACATCATACTTGTTTTAGATGTATAAATTATTTTATTTTATTTTTATATTATTTTGTTTTTCATTCAACTTATTTTTAATTTGTATTATTATACTAAACATAAAATTGGCCACTACAACACGGGCATGTGCCTAGTGTGATGGCCAAAAAACTATCCATTTACTGTAATGTATAAACTTTACTGAATAAAGAACATTAACCCATTACCTCCATGACGATGTCTATAGGCATCAAAAAAATTGATGAAAAGTATGATTTTTTTTCACTATGAATAAAGCAAAATCCCACCAAGTTGTTATGCAGCATTTACAGAATGGTATGTTAGCTTTCAATAATTAAAATAATTTGATAAATTTTATTAATCATCCTATTTTTAATTATTTTTTTACTAAAGCCCTGAAAATAGACCCATTTTGAAAAAAAGAAAAAAAAATTAAATCGAAAAAAATAAAACATGTGTGAATCACATATTGTTATCAAAAGATGAAATGGTCGGAAACAATGTTTCAACATAGTATTATATGCATAAGATGACAGCTAGATGTCACTGAAATCAGGTGATGCCTGCGCGCAACCTTTGGAGGTTAGCTGTGACAGTGTTTACATACGTTTTTGGTTAGCTTGCCTTCAAATAATATGGTTTTGTATAGTTTTTATGAGTGATTTTTATTGAAATCAATAGTTTGTCTACGGTTTTCGTATATTTTTTATCATGTCGAAAATACCTACTTCTCCTATACCTACATAATTCGTCGTTATAAAACGAAATCGTTGAATCAAGATGAAATGGTGGCAGAATTGGAGCGCTCTTTTAGCGTATGTGAAAGTGATGACAATAATGTTGTTAATAACGCGCTATTCAGAGAACGTTGATAAACAGAAGAACGAAGAGCATATTGACGATAATTTTATGAAAAATAACGAAGATGCGGAGGTGGATAACTTTCGAGATATTGCCGGCACATTTGTAATCGAGCGCAACATCGAAATTCGAAAATTGATGAGTCATGCCTTGACGAGCATGAACCAGATGAATTCGCTAATGACCTTCACTGGAGTCAGCCTTCGACATCGTCCTGTGTGAGTCGTAATACCTTGAGAATATCTATTTCAAATGCACCACCAGCCAAAAAATCAAAACTACAGTACAAAAAGAAGCCTCATTATAAACAAAAGTGGTCTAAGGATACCTGTTCCAAGCAATGCCGTATTCCGGAGCATCTGATACATATGACCCCTAATTAGATCAGGGATTATCCGCCCTACTTCTACGATAGAATATATAGAGTTCCCCATACGCCATGAGCTATTTATGAACAATTTCTTCACATCTCACCATTTGATGAGTGTCCTGAAGGATAAGAGAATGCGCGCTACTGGCACATGTAGCTTCTTAACCTTGAAGCTTCAGGCAAGTTGAAGACAGGAAAGCAATTGCCTAAAGGTATAATTTTCTTTTATATTTCCCTTGCGCATAGCGTTCATTTACCTAGCTAAAGTTTAACTCTCATCGCTTTTATAATTATAGATAAATTTGATGCGGTGGTAGACGTAGAAAACCAAATCCTCGTATGCCTTTGGTAGGACAGCCGTGTAGTAACAGTGGCCATGAACTATGATCGAATGGAGCCAGTACGTCAAGTGCAGCGTTGGCAGATATCGAAGAAAGACAAAAAAGGCAACAATTTGGAGAAAGCATGCAAAAAAATCGATTGCCCGGCGTTAATACAAAATTACAATTTGGGAATGGGTGGACCTCCATGATAATGGTATACAAAATTATCGGTTCAACGTTCGGTCCAAGAAGTGGTACTGGCCTTTATTTGTATCTTGCCTCAGCAGCGCTCTTGTCTCTTGTAAATGGATGGAAGTTGCAATGCTTCTTGAGGAAGTACGAGCATGATATGGGAAACCAGAAGATGACTAGGCAACAGAGAAACCTTTCCCAGAAGGCATTCCATGTGGAGTTCACCCGTACTCTTTTATTGTCTTTTCCAAATCAGATCAATATCGAATTCGGAGAACCTCCTGTGAAGGAAGGCCATGACGCAGAAGATGGAAATTGTGTGCCTCGAATGCAAAAATTTCATTTGCAATGTCGTGGCAAATCTTATATTCGTTATGCTCTGCGTAAAAAAAATCTAACAGACTACCGGTGCCGGGCCTGCAACCGTGCCCTTCATTTTGACTACTTCGAACAGTATCACTTAAAGAATAATTTGCTTAGATTTGGTTATTTTCCTCATTCTTGAATGTTTTTTTTAATATTGAATTTTTTATTATTTTACGTATTTTCCATTAATATTTATTTTTTCATTGAATTATAAACAAAGGCAATCATTTATTTTATATTATCAATATAAATCTCACAGTAGACTGCACTTAACCCATAGTTGACATAAATTTTGCTTAGAGGGGTTACCTCCAAGAGTTGCGTTTAGGCATCAATTTTCTAGAAGCTCTGGTGAGAGGGTGGGCGGGCGGAAAATTCTAAAACTGATTTTGGGCTCTTCTTTAAGTCTATACTATCGGGTTATAATGATGATTCAAGTTTATAAAAATAAAAAATAATTCATGGAGGTAATGGGTTAAAAAAAAAATAAAAAAAAAAAAAAAAAAAGTAATAAATTTGATGTTATTACTCTCTAAATGTTCCAAAACAATAAATACCTAATTAGGCGTTAAACCTTAAGCCATCGACTTTCTCTTGTAAGCTATTTTATATTGGTGACGAACAAATTAAGGTTCACTAAACAAACGTGTCAATTTTACAGCGACGGAAAATGTCTGACGGTGTACAATATACTTCAGGCCTTACCCGCTCCACGTCACGCCACGCCGACCGCGTGATATCGCGATAGCATGTGTCAAACCCCACGCGTCCCGTGACACTTTCGGGTCCGGATTAATCAGCGCCGCCGGCTTTGCGGGTAATGCACGCGCTTAAAACACGCCGGTAAATGGCTACATTTTGCAAGGGAAAAGTTACGTGTAAGACACCCTTCACGACTTTGTAAGTAAGGCAGAACACCGACAACTAATTGATACAAATACACCTCGGAAAAACTGAAACATTTACTTTTATTATTTTTTATTAAACTTTGTAAATTACATTTTGAATTGAAATCTTCTTTAGCACCGTTGACATTTAAAACTCGATGTAACGAAAATGCGACACTAAACAGAGACAAACATATACATCTATAGGATTTAGCCTGCGAGAGAATGAGACGGACTAATCGGTCTTCTCTTTTTGCGGTGCCTCGTAGCTTCCCCTTTATTGTCTACTTTAGTTTTCTGAAGGTTCACTGTGAACTGCACATACTTTTTGAAGTGAAAACTTCTGTAGCACCGTTGTGATTTGAAATTCGATGAATCGAAAAAAACGACACAAAAAAGAGACAAACGCATACATCTATAGGATTAAGCCTGTGAGAGAATGAGACGGACTAATTGGTCTCCTCTTTTAGCGGTACTTCGTAGCTTCCCCTTTATTGTCTACTTTAGTTTTGTGAAGGTTTTACTGTAAACTGCACACACTTTTTAAAGTGAAAACTTCTTTAGCACCAATGTGATTTGAAATTCGATGAAACGAAAAAAACGACACTAAAAAGAGATAAACACAAAAATATATAGGATTTAGTTTGAGAGAGAATGAGATAGAATAATCGGTATCCTCTTTGTGCGGTGCTTCTACTCCCCTCCTTGTCTATTTTAATTATTTTTTTAATTGAACAATAATTTTTTTGTGTTTTTTCATCAACCGTGCTAGGCTTGATAAATGTTAAATGCATTTTAATATATTCTCTGTGATTGTGGTCTTAATATTTTTAACTTTAACAGTGGAATTGACTACATGAAGAACAATTACACTTTATGCACTAACGTAACGGTGGTAACAAGAAAGTTACAAAAAAAAAACAAAAAAATTCTGACACACCAATAAACCCTGTCACTTACCCTTTAATTCCTTTCCATGGTATAGTAAAATATACATGTGAGTTTGGTAGAATGAGGTAGTGATGCAAGGATGAGAGCGCGAATGTGTGCACCTGTTTTAATGAACGGCCATTGCTATTCTGGTATTAGGAGTGTCAGGTCGGGTGTGTGTCTTTCTTTGAGATAACACCTCGTGTAAATTGTTCGTTCAGTGACAAATATGTATTATACATCTATTTATTTATTTCTATGTTCTTACATACAGTTAATAAATACAATGACATAGAGATAATAAATGCAATGACAATTACATAAGGTGGAAGTTTAGTAAAACAAAAAATATTCTTATAAAACAGTAGGTAGTAGAGTGAAATATGATCGGCAACTGCGTGTAATTGGTTAAAATGAATGTGGTTATGGATTGTGAACACCTCACTGGAAGAACCCGTGCTGAGGTTTATGCATGTATTATTATGCCATCATAAGTGATAGCACAGTATCCCCCTTGAGATTCTCAAGGAGGACTCCGTGGTAACACCTATTGTGGCAGTATTGTACATATAGTAGGTGTGGGTAGCTCTGTTGAGATAGTCATAATATTATACAGACACAGTGTAGTAAGTTGAGCATCATAATATACTAAAGTTGCAAAGGATAATACATTATAGTAAAAAGAAAAAAAAAAAGAATATACATGAAGTGAACGTAGAGAGCACTTGAGACGAAAAGAGAATAAAAGAAAAAAAAACAAAAGTAGCCACTGGAGCGACTATGTCGAATAATTCGACGTTTTGTTTTCTTCTAGGATTGCCCACGTCGAATAATTCGACGTTTATGACGTACCACTCGTAAACAATTAAAAATTATTTAATTATTAACAGTTCCTGGCCAATATTAATTCCGTTGAAAAGCTGGTAAAATTGTCTTTCATCTATGGCAACATCGATGCTTCTATAGTGTTTCTGGAAGGAATATTTCGCGGTTTAAAGTGACAGTTTATTTTACCTCCGAGGCAAAACTGTTTGAGAAATTGGATATATTTACACGTATTTTAAAATGCCGTAAGTGATTGAGTTTTTGCATTTTAACGCCATAATATATAATAGTGTATTCGTGATTCAATTATTAATGTGTTTTCAACTCATTTGAATAAAAAATCAGAGTTTTTTTATCATATTTTCGATACAAAACTATTATTTCTGGTGGGGTTAGGTTTTTTAAGTTTTTAATTTGCAATTCAATTCGTTATTACTCCACTTGTGCATTTGAAATAGTGTTTTTCTATTAGAATGATTCATTACCAAGAGATAATTATAAATTTTATTTAGGTGTGGTCATTTTTTCTCCAGATATTTGTAATTTTATAACTCAGTAGAAATGTCAAAAAGATCGTAAATTTATTAGATGAAATTTCATGTAAAGTTACTATCACACAATTAATATGGGATTATTTCGTTTCGTTTTGTAATTAAATAATTTATTTACTTATTTTAAATTTCCACAGAGCCAATAATCGAGAAGTCTCGCAATCCAGGTATAAATATATATTTTTAAAATTTTATATGATAAGATATATAAAAATCTATGATTTGATTCAAAATATAAAATCTACATGAAATATGTGTTTAAGTGTACCAATGCCGAGCGGAAGAGGACGAGGACGAGGACGAGGAAGAGGCAGAGGCAGAGGCAGAGGGAGGGGGGCTGTGGGAGCTGGACGTGGAGCGGCACTGGCAGCTCGGTCTGGAGTGTTAGTATTTTTTAATGTGTTTTAAGAAGGTTTTTTTGCTGTGGCTATGTGTTGAGCTCATCATATATATTTTAATTTATTTTAACAGTGACCCTGATCTGGTTATGGTGCGGGAGGATCGCGCCAGGGCCCTAAAGGACGTTAGGGCCCTGTCTGCTTCTTTCCAAGCGGAACTAGAAAGCCGCAAATTTAAGAAGCAGGCGGCGCGGATCCTGCTCCCCACCGCGCCTGCAAGAAAAGCTAAACGAAAGTAAGTTATCGTCTCTAGATGCATTACACAATATTATTGTTTTTCCCCGAGAGCTTTCTGCCACCGTGAGAGTTGGATGGATCAGCGCTCTGTGCATTATGCACATGCAGTAAAATCAGCGCTACTCCAATTCTTATTGTTTTTATTTACTGTTTCACGAGTGAATGACAACGATTCATATGATTTATGTATATGTTTTCAGAATTCCATCTCCGGAGAGAGTAGCGTGTCCCTTTTCACAGGGGACACCTTCAACGCTGCCATCGCCTATTCCCCCACCGTGGTTGTGCAACGTTCCATCTATCACAATGACCCAAGCAACGGCTCCCGCTGTGCCAACGCGGGCGGCTTCTCCAGAGCCGTTACCTGGGACATCGCGGGATGGGGAACTGAGGGGCGATCTCTCTCTGGAGCATAGCTACCATAGAGAGCTGTGGGTGGACGTGCCGTTCTGCCAGGAAGTGTCTGAGTTTGGAAACGGTGAGTTTTTTTTTAATACATCATACCAGAGGCGTTCCGTAATTGAAATATAGACATATTAAATCAATTTATGTTTTGTACATTTCAGAGCCAGGCATGGACGGAACGGGGACGGGTGACGTTGCTGCAGCTCTCTATTATGATGAGTGGGCACTTGAAAACCGTAAGTTATAAAACTAACTAACTAACCTTCACGCCATTTCTCTACATTAAGCTAATTTAAGTTAATCAATACATAGTTTTATTGTGCCTCGCTCTAGAGCGATACTCTCAGTATCGCTCTGGTGAGAGCCCACTATTCAGAATTGAACATTGCTTGAAAATCGTGGAATGGGGAACGCCAGTGGGGCGATCACTCTCTGGAGCATGGCTACCATAGAGAGCTGTGGGTGGACGTGCCGTTCTGCCAGGAAGTGTCTGTGTTTGGAAACAGTGAGATTATTGTTTTAAAACGTCATATCAGAGGCGTTCCGTAATTGAAATAAAGACACATTAAATCAATTTGTGTTATATACATTTCAGAACCAGGCATGGACAGAGCGGGTGAATTTGATGCTGCATCTCTTCACCATGATCAGTCGGCATTTGAAGACCGTAAGTTATAAAACTAACTAACTAACTAACAACGCCATTTCGCTACATGGGTAGGCAGAGGATGGACCGCCATACAATTTGGTCTTGGCACTCACACTCTTTTCTTCATTCAAACTCATTTATACCTGCCCTTGTGTTATTCTGACATTGCGCGCCTCAAATATTTGATTAACTTGATCGAGCCAAGAGTTCATTATCTTAAAGCGTTGTACCAAAGGGAGTAAGTACTCGTAATATAGAAATGTTAAGTTAATTTGTGTTTTCTGTTGTTTTAGAAATGGATCTGGACGAAGGGAGCGACGTTGACGAGGATAACCTATGCATGCCACCAAAACCTTATCATCGTATGAACAATGCACGTAAGCCCGATATGGCCGCAGACCTAAGACAAGACCAGGTAGAAATAGAGGCAATGCGTTCGATTCTGCCATCTGATAGTTACTCTTTCGATTGGTCCAGCGAAATCTCACGTTTCAATGATTTCAAAATTTCAATTTGGGAGGCGGGAATGGGTACCGCCGCCCCGGGAACCTTTATTGGATAACCAACACCTCTGCCACAGATCACCCCAAGTGGTTCGCTACGTTTGGTGATTTAGCAGGGGTGCCCGGGTTCATGGGGTGAGGTTTGTCTAGGTCTTGGAGGTGGATGACCAGGACATACTGAACCCCAGATTCCTACCCACCCCTTAAACCCTTTTCCTTCCCAGAACTCTCCTCTCCTTCCTTTCCTTAAAAAAACCCTACACACAGCATCCCCAAATGTGACATAGGCCCTGAGGAAAATTATTTTCCTCAGGGCCTCCTGTGTGGAGCTCATGTAAAAAAATAAAGGAGATATTCACAGGTACGCCGGGACCAACTTTCAACACCGACGAAATGGGCAAACCTGTGGATGCCTTTCTTAAAATCTTCGACGCCGATTTCGTTGAACAGATCGTAAGAGAGACTAACAGGTATGCAGAACAACACATTGCGCTAACCCAATTCAAGCGCTATGCGCGTATCAATAGATGGGCTCCCACGAATAAAGAGGAAATGTACGTATTCTTGGCACTTTTAATGCATCAAGGTATTTCTCCCCTTCCCGTTGAAAAAGACTTCTTCTTTTCAATTGACGTCACCGCCATGCCTTATTTCAGCAAAGCCATGAGTTATAATCGTTTTCTTCTAATAAAAAAATTCCTTCACTTCACCAACAATGAAACTCTTTCTTCTGATGTATCGTTATCTGTGCGAAGGTTACAAAAGATTCAGCCCGTCTTGGACCACCTCTCTCATAGGTTTGAGAGTTTATACCTGCCCGAGCAAGACATCTCTCTAGATGAATCCTTACTCCGCTATAAAGGCCGTTTGGGATTCGTCCAGATGATCAAATCTAAAGCGGCAGGCTCGGGTATAAAGTCTTACGAGCTTTGTGAGTCCAAGTCTGGCTATCTTTGGAAATTCCAAATTTATACGGGGAAGACCATTTCCAGTCAGACTGAATCGACAAATCCAGACCAGGAAGACATGACGGAAGACGACATAACGGAAGACATGACACGGGCCAACTTTTCTGGTGCTCACAATATCTGCCCAGTTGGGGCCACTGCAAAGATAGTATACGATTTGGCCAGCCCTCTGTTTAATAAAGGGTATACGCTAATAATGGACAATTTTTACAATAGTCCATTATTGGCGCGATGCCTCAAAAGAAATGGGATGGATTGCATGGGCACATTGCGGTTGAACCGAGAATTTGTGCCCAGTGTATTTAAGTGCAATCTCCGATCAAAACTGAGGGAAGGTGAGCTCCTATACTCGAACTGCGGGGACCTCAATGTTATGGTTTGGTTGGACAAAAGCTTGGTAAGTATGTTGTCCACCTACCATAAAGCAGAAGTCGGGGCAGTTGAAAAGTTTGGGGTTTGGAAATACAAACCCCAAATTGTACTAGACTATAACAAGGTAATGGGGGGAGTTGACAGAAAGGATCAGCTTTTGTCAGGCTACCCCATTGAACGACAGCGAAACCTGGTCTGGTACAAGAAGCTTTTCAGGAGACTACTAAGTGTTTCGGTGCAGAATGCGTATATATTGTACAGTTCAAAGCTCCGCAAGGAAAATAAACGCATTTTGTATCGAAACTTTAGGAGTGAGGTTGCGAGGGATCTCCTTCAGCTGTTCTGTCACAGGGAAATTAACCCGCCTCCGACTGTGAGAACCATTGGCCAAATAGTTGAAGGAAAGATTCTGCGTACTGTCCTGGAAGGCAACCACTTCTCGGTCCATAGCGGGCGAACGTTGAATTGTGTGTGGTGTTCCATAAACAAAACTACCAAACGAACTACAAAAAAATGTGACGTGTGTGATGTGGGATTATGCAATGATTGTATGGTCCCATATCATACCACCCCACTCTCCATATTGAATAACTGAGGGTTTTTAATTTTCTTTTTCTTTTCTTGTTTTTAGTTGTGAAATTATAATTTATAAATTTAATGAACTTTCTTTGAACATCAATAACTATAGCCTGCGCCTGGATGACAGGACCAAGTCATTTCTTTTTACATCTCATAAAAATGTTATAACGACAAAGCACCCAAAGGTACGAGTTCTATCTGATAAGGTTTGGTGGACATTTAATATGTATATTTCAATTCTGATCATTAAAATATACATATTAAAAAATGCATAGGTTTTCTCATTCTTTCCTGCTATTGTACACATTAAATAACTTGTTTTATCAACATGATTTGTTTTTGAGGTGTTATGCCGTCTCGCTGTACCTCCTTTAGCCTACGTTTTGGACAGCGTTTGTTAGTTATAGAATGAGGTAGCGCGACACGGCATAACACCCCAAAAACAAATCATGTTAATACTTTTGGCCATGAAAATATCAAATCAAACTTGTTTTATTTTTATGTCTTAGTTATATATTTTGTTATTTTTTCTGTAGAGGCTTTTTTAGATCTAGTCACTTAACAAAACTAAGCCATTTCAAGCAATGTTTAAATCTGAATGGTAGTCTCTCACCAGAGCGATACTGAGAGTATCACTCTAGAGCGAGGCAAAATGAAACTATGTATTGATTTACTGAGAAAAACCAATTGAATAAATTTTTATTATGACGAAGTGTGTAAACAATGTTTAAATAAATATGCTGCTCTACCATTGTAATGTAATTAATAAGTGTAATTTTAATTGAAAGAATGTAAAAGCCCATTAGGGCGGAAATAAATTTATAAATCTATTATTTGTTTCCTCAATTATTTTCCTCTCCACTATTTTTCATTCCAACCTTTAGATAAAAAAATATCACTAAGATTTTATTTGCCGATCGACGCTAATACAACAGGTTTGATATATATATACAATTTTATCAGCATCATCATTTTACATATTCTGATTTACCCTATGTAGCTTGACCTTAAGGTAGCTGTCAGAATTGATTTTTCGTCAAATATTGGTGGATTTTATCAACTTGCAAAATATCCCCCTGAAATATTGGCAATGTGTATATCTATGATATATATTTCATTTTAAGCCTTATTTCCTTGTTTTGCACGTTATATAAAAACATGGTTACAAATCTCCAGTTATAATTTACAATTATTTAAAAAGTAATACCATGATTTTGACATTGTGAAAAAGGCTCTCTGTATAATTCATCAAATGAATAAAATAAAGCCAACATGGCGACTATTCTTATTAATAATTGTAGGCAGTTAATGTATCTTCCTAATGTAATACTACTTTTTGCGGTAAATTTATTAAATAGTATAATACAGTGATTTCAATTTTGACACGTCACGCACTCAAATTTTACAAAATCATTTTCTGACAAAACTTTTGAAGAGATCATAACATACAAAAAAATATTTTTCTATTATATTCTTGCATCTGTGGTTATCAAACAGGCCATAGAGAACACAAAAACGTAGAAAATATTCAATAAAGATATTTAAAACTGCGACTGGCGGCAATTTCAAATCACAAAAACACAAATTTCGCGCATTTATAAAGTTTAAGATTTTTTAACAATTTACCTATCAATTCTAAAAATATAGGATAATTAGAAAAATATAGGTGAATTCATTGGCTGTATAGCACTACAATCAGTTTTTTTGTCCCTATATTAAAATTCGGAGGTATGATTTTTTTAATGTTGGCGGAAAATATTCAAAATCGTCGCCAAAAAACCGCGAGCAATCGGAGAAAAAAGTTTTTTGACGCGCGATCGTTCGAGTGGGTAGATGATATTAGTGCCAATATTTTAAAAATAGTTATGCAATATTAATCTATTTTGTAGGTCTAGTGGTATAATTTAATTTTTATGTTTGGTTTGGAGTAAATAGGTTTTGGAAAAATAGTGTTCCTTTAGTTTTTATCCAGTCTGTGATTTGTGTTTTTAGTTTGAACAATCAGCATGTTTTTTCAAGGAAGGTGACATGCAGTTATATCGTTTGATGGAATAGTAGTTAAAGGATCTTTGTCCGTGGGTCGTGTGCCTTAGCGGGATGTTGAGTGTTAGGTTTGTTGAAGACCGTTATTGAGGACTGAGAAATTAAAGGGATATGTAGTGTGAATTTGAAGAGGTGAAGAATAGACGATTTAGCGTAGAGTTGTCTGATTGACAAAACATCGAGAATCTTGTAAATTTTTTCAGAGTCTGTATCATATGCTACTTGGAGAATTAGTTTGATTGTTGCCTTTTGTGCTTTTTCTAGTGGATCTAGAGAAATATTACTTGCACTTCCCCAAGACAGAAGACCATACATGATTCAAGATTGGGAAAGAGCAAAGTAAATAGATATTAGTATTGTGCGTGGGAAGATGTTTTTTGTATTATTTAAGAGATACATGATTTTTTTGAGCTTGGATGTAATTAAGTTTATGTGGTCATTCCAGCGTAGGTTTTCGTCAATTATGACACCTATGAAGATATTTTATTTGTTTGGCATTTTCTATGATTTCGCAATTGCATATTGAGAAGGGTTGGGAGCAGCAGGGAGTAAGTTTGTTTTTATTGAGCCATTGTTTGATGACAGCAAGACTTTTCTCAGCTTTAAGGAATGCCTTGATCCATGAGTCAGCTTGACAAAGTATTACGGTGTCATCAGCGAATGTCACAATGTTGCCTTCTGTAATTAGTTCACAGATATCATTGATGTAGATAAGGAACATTATGGGACCCAGAACACTACCCTGGGGCACTCCGTAACTGATCGGAAGGGGTTCACTTTTCGCTTTATTGATAATGACTTGTTGAGTTCTCTCTGACATAAAACTTTTCAGTAAGTTAAGTTCATTTCCAGTTATGCCGAGTTTAATAAGTTTCTTAAAAAGTATATTGTGAGAAATTGTATCGAAGGCTTTACATTAGTCTTAGGTTAGAGTTATTAAAGTCTGTTACTGAGGTTAAAGCGTGTTGTGTATTTCTGTTCTTTCTAAAGCCATGCTGGTTCTTCGAGAGTAGATGGTTTGTTTCTAGGTAGTGGTAGAGCTGTTCTTTGATGGCTTTTTCCAGAATTTTGGACATAGTATTTAGAAGAGGGATAGATCTGTAGTTGTTGATGTCATTTTTAGGTTCTGACTTATAGATAGGAATTACTAGTCCATTTTTTAAGCAGCTAGGGAAAATACGTTCTTCTAGGCTACGATTTATCAGGTATGTAAGTAGAATGAGGAGTTGGTCACTTAGAATTTTAATGGTTTTAGCATCTATGTTGTCAGTACCTGCAGCAGAGCTATCCTTTAATGATTGTATTATTTGTCTTATCACATGAGATGGTTTGGAGTTTAAATTGTATATCATTATTGGAGTTAGGAGTATCTTGCTGGATAGATGAATGTAGATTCTCTGCCACAGTACTTGTAATGTTTTCTGCCAGAACGCCTCCAATATTTGTGTAATGATTGTTAATGTAATTTAAAACTAGTGTGGGATTGTCGTGGAAGAGGATTTCTTCATTTAATGTTTCCCCTTGTCCGGGAGACCTTTCGGTCTTCGGCCCCTTACGTGGCGGCATAATTATTCGTAGTCGGAGGCCCTCTTAATATTTGGTTGCCGCCTCACTCACAGCACTCACTACCTTACACGCGCGGTAACAATATTCGAGCCGGTAACATCGCGAATAGCGCGGCGGACACTACCTTTGCGTGCGGCGGTTGGCACACTACTTCATTGATAATGACAATATTTTTGATATTATCATCATCGAATTTATGAGTGCAAGTACTTTCCTTTAGTATTGATCATACACTTTTGGGATCGTAATTGGATTATATCAGTTTATTTTTGAAGTGTAGCTCTTTAGCTTTTCGTATAATTTGGGTGCATAGATTTCTACATCTTTTGTAGAATGAGTAGAGAGTAGTATCAGAAGGGTTAAGTTTGACTTGTTTGTGTAACTTATCTCTTTTTTAATACAGTTTAAGATGCTTTGGGTTATCCAAGTTTTTAATTTTTTTTTGCGGTGGGGAATAATTTTTGTTGATGTCTTAGTATTTTGTGTGATGATGGTTTGTAAGTATGTAATGAAGTAGTGCCAAGCCTTATCTGTTGACGTTATACTCCTTAAATGCTCCCATGATTGTTCATCTAAACATGATTTTATGTTGTCATAGGCAATATTCTTAATTGTAAAATAGCGTTGAGTAGGCAAATTTGGAGTTGGTGTAGTCAAGCCTAGTAAAGTAGTGTAGACTATGCTTTTAATATGATGTTTTGATTTTACCATTACGTGGTCTATACAAGACTCAGTGTTATTGGTCACCCTAGTGGGGGTATTAATAGTACTGAAGATACCATGTTGCATCAGCATCAAAAGGTAATCGTGGTTTTGTGGGTGACCATTAGGCAGTAGGTTAATATTAAGGTCAGCGGCTATTCTGATATTTTTAAAGGAATTTAATTTATTAAGATGACTATTAAGGGAAGATATGAATGGTGCGATATCATGGGTGGATGGTGATCTGTACAGTGCAAGTATACATGTTTCTTGGTTGACGATTATTTGTAAACAGTTTGAGGTATCAATGAAAATTTCAGAAACTATACTATTAAGGTTGTTATGAAGATAAACCACAACACCGTCGTTTTGTTTTTTATTATATGATGTGTGGTACTGGGTGTAATTTTGTTTGTGTTTCTGGGTGAAGGCGTTTGTAATCCAACATTCTGATAAAATAATGATATTAAAATCTGTATTAAAAGTGTTGGTTAGGATGTCGAGTTCATCGTAATTTTTGTTGAGAGAACGTATGTTTTGATTTAGTATAGTTAGTGAAGGTGGGCTAGTGAGGATTGCATCACATAATTTCTGATCTGCAGTAGTGTAATGGTGGTGCAAGTTATTAAGATTCAATTTCAGTAGATCAGCCATGTTAATATTAATTAAATTAGAAAATGTAAATTTGATGGGTTAGTGATTTATGGATGAGTTCCCATTTTAAGATCATTTTCGTGTTTAATTTGGATGGTTTTTTCCCCGGGTCCTTTACGTACAAGCAATCTGTTCGCTTTGAACCACACGAATTGGAAAAGAGTTTCTTTGGCAGTTTGTTTGGTTTTCCACAATAGTTCCTTAAAGTAAGAGTTAAGGTTTGTAAAGTTAAGGTTTGAGGACAAAACACAGAATGCTTCAACACATAAGGGTTGCAACAGGGAACAAATAAATATTGTGCAATTAAACATAAGGTCCATTTCCAAATACTGGGACATTCTTAACATTTACCTTAATACCTGCTGGAAGCATATACATATTTTGATGTTATGTGAGATAGCAATTACAAACGACCTTACTTGTCTCTACGAAATTCCTGGTTTCAAATCTTATAGCTATTGTCGAACAAAAAAAACAGGAGGCGGGATATTATATATGTTAGAGATGAAATCACTTTTCTGGAAAAATCACTAGAAACAAAATATTTTGAAAATGTATTTGGCATCATAACTTTACCTAATAATATATCAATTAACATTTTAGCAATATACCGTCCTCCAAATCATAGTAAATCATTGTTTCTGAATGAAATCTCATCAATATTATCACATATTATCAACCCCTTGGAAAATATTTTATTTTTTGGAGACGTTAATTTAGATTTATTAAACCCTCAAAACCCCATCATTATGTCATACGAAAACATATTATCGAGCCATTATTTAATAAAGTGTATCGACGATGTGACAAGGGAAGCATTAGTAGCCGGCAATATTACACGTACGTGCATTGATCACATTTTTATTAGGTTTAATAGCAGGCAGCAACAAGCTGACTCACTTTCATCTTGTATTTGTGATTTTACTATAGCGGATCACTTCGCGACAGCTCTCAACATCACATACATCAGTGCAATTACAAAAACCAAACAACGCGGGGAAAGTATTTCAATACTATCTCAAAAACGAATTGATAAATACATACGTGGTTATAACTGGAATGCCCTGCTTGCGGAACAAGATTGCGTTGACATATATAATAAACTCAAAAACGTTTTTAATGATCTATATGAAAAAAGTAAAATCTCTTTCTGCCCAAACCCCAAAAAAAGACCATTTGCAACAAAATTGTGGATAACGGATGACATCTTAGAAAAAATTAAAATCCGAGATTCCCTGTTCAAAAGGTGGAAAAATTCCCCTACCAATAAAAACTACGAAAAAATTACAAATCATTCCGAAATACTGTTTCCAAATTAATCATAAAAAGTAAAACTGCACATTTTAATGAAACATTTAAAAATTATTTCAGCAATTCCAAAAAAACGTGGGATCAAATTAACAAATTATTAGGACGTAAAACAAAAACAAACTGCGATGAAATTATTTCAAAGTATATGCTAAATAAAAATGGGCAAACAGAGGAAATCGTTGTAAATAGATTCGCTGAGTACTTCTCAAACAGCATCAGTTCAATGTTACATAAATGCGACTACAAAGCGTCTAACATATCTCCCGTTGATTTTCCGCATAGCATGTACCTGCCCAGAGCTACCTGTGAAGACATACGCAGGATTATCAGTCAACTGAATAATTCCAAATCGCCGGGGATTGACAATATTCGAATGTTCGACATTAAAAAACATATAACTATTCTATGTCCGGTAATTACCCATTTAATTAATAAAATCTTGTCTCAAGCAGTTATACCTGATGAGCTTAAATGTAGTATTATTAGGCCAATATACAAAGGGGGAAAACATACTGAGATAGAAAATTACAGACCAATCAGTATACTGCCAGCTATTGAAAAAATTCTAGAAAAATACATATCCGTAAATTTAATAAAATACCTAGAAAGTTTCTCTATTATTGATCCTAACCAATACGGATTTCAAAAAAATAAAAGCACAGAAATATTACTACAAGACTTTTCGAATTACGTAAATCAAGAACTCAATAATAAAAAACATATTCTGGTTTTATTCATAGACAACTCTAAAGCGTTTGATACCATTGATCCGACAAAACTATTACAGATATTGGAGGCGATAGGAATTAGGGGAAAATTACTAGAACTACTCAAAAACTATTTAAACAATCGACAAATTAAAGTTAAACTCTTTCAAACTTACAGCAAAGCTAAATATATGTCAACAGGCGTCCCGCAGGGCTCGATTCTCGGCCCAACATTATACATAATATTCGTTTCACTCATGAATAAAATTTTCACATTTGTCAAACATTACGTTTATGCAGATGATACGGCACTAGTCATTTCGCATGAAGAATTATGGATTGCAATAAAACTCATGCAGCACGATTTCCTTTCCTTACAGAAATGGTCACATGATGCGGGTCTCATAATAAATTCCAAAAAGACCAAATTAATGCACATACGATCTCCACATGCCAAATATACCATCACGCCTGTAATAAAATCGCATACATTTGAGTGTATACACAATTCGTCACAATCCTGCAAATGCGGAACCATTGAAATTGTACAAACGTATATATATTTGGGGATAACTGTAGATACGCATATGAAATGGGATACTCACATAAGCAACATCTGCAAACGCCTACGAGCTATTGCTGGGCGAATTTACAAAATTAAATATTTCATGCCCATAAGTACGTTAAAAATAAATTATTTGTCATTGGCGGAATCTACTATCGGATATGGAATAACGTCTTGGGGAAACTCGTGCAAGACAAATATAGGTTACATTCAAACAATTCAAAACTCTTTGAATAAGCTCTTGGTAAGCAAAAGAATTTATGCACAAAGAAGAGAAATAAAATTATTATATGAGTCAGTTAATATATTACCTGTTCGAGGGATAATATGGTTTAAAATTGTATGCCAAAACCTTTTGTCGGATTCAATATATAAAGAAAAAATTGACCATGCACATGGCACTAGATTTAGTAAAAACGAGGGTTTATCTGTTCCGAAAATTATAAATAAATACGGACAACGGACATTCACTTATCTTGTCCCTACCATATTTAATAAGATGCCAGTGAACATAAAAATCGAATCAAATTGCACCACCGATTTCAAAAAAAAAATTAAAAAATGGCTAATGGAACAAAACTTTTTATACTGATATTGTTTGTAATCTTATGTAAAAATATGACTAAGAGAAATTTGCCTGTGTTATATCTGTCTATCTATATATTTTATGCCTTTGTATTGTAGCTATTTAAAAGTTATTCTTCTGTATCTATTTTGTATATTGTGGTTTCTTGTTATATTTGTGATTTAATGTTATATTAATATTGTTAAATTGACCTGCTGACAATCTGCCTTGGCAGTTTAGCGGGTGCTTAAAATGAAGAATAAAAAAAAAATAAAAAAAAAGGAGACAGCACTTCACTGATGTAGATCCGTGAAATCAAGTTAAGTGATTTGGCCGCACTTTTTACTGAGAGAATCGAATCCCTAGTTTTAGGGTTGTGAAAAGAGATAAGCAGTTTGTCCGGGGTGTTACGTCTGCGGTCTTGGGTCCTGGTCACCATACGAATGTCCTGTTGTAGCAGGGGCAAGCCCAGCAAACTGGCTACCCGTAGTACAACTTCTGTAGGTTGTTCGCCCGGCTGCAGCTCCACTCCCGCCATCTCCACTCTGTCAGATAACTTTTCTTGCTCGAGTTCTGCAAGTCTACACTCAAGGCTAGAAATTCTAATGCTATTTTTATCGTTCACCTCACGTAAAAACTTGGTTTCTTTATGCAGATCCAGCATTTGTTTGAAGCTCGACACAAGATCTTCATACTGGTTACAGATGAATTCGCTGCTTTTCTTTAAGTCTCTTATTTCTACTTCAAACATTTTTTTCATTTCAGTAATTTTGCTGTCGAAATGTTTGGTGATTCGTTCGAACAAGACATCAGTTTCTGAACCGGACTTCAAGGACGGTGAGCTCGATCGGCTTTTACATTTAGGGCAGTTCCAAGTTAATTTATTTTTAACCGCCATTCTTTTGAAATTTGTATCGGTGATCTTGACACAGGTATTATGAAATGCGGTATTGCAAATGGCACAGGTGAGTGCAAAGTCATTATTCGAGATCAAGTTGAGGCAGCCTTCGCAGTTCATTTTTAGAGTATAATTTACAAAGTTTATATGTGGAGTCACAACTCACTGTTTCAGGTATTTAAACTTTTGATGTGTTAAATCACTGGTATAAAGTAGTAACACCCTGATCTTTGTTAGTTTGTGCACTTTTCTAATGTTTTCAGTTACTTTTAATACTTAGAATTCATTGGTTTAGTCAGAGCACTGCTTTTTTTTTTTTTTTTTTTATCAGGTAGTAAGCGGTTTTAGATGTGTTAGATGTTAACTTTAGATGTGTTAGATCACTGGTATAAATTAGAGTACTATGTAGTAGCACAATGATCTGTGTTAGTTTGTGCACTTTTTAATGTTTTCCGTTACTTTTAGTACTTAGAATTCAGAAATTTTGTCAGAGCAATTATTTGAGGTTGTTAACAAGATGACGTATTATTTTTGATTGACATCGTAGCTGGACTTATCAATGACTACTCCCCTTACGCCTTATCAATGACTTCTCGACACAGGTATATTCTAGTGAAACAGGCATAAAAAAATCCAATGTAAATATACTTTTTATAGATAAATAAATAAACAAACATAAATTTAAAAAAATATATCGAGGATACGACACAAAATTTCGTCTACTTACAATCTTTAACTGTGAGTTTTTCTCCCAACAATGTAATGATCCATCTACACCAGAGGTTTCCAAACTTTTTTTTCTCGCAGACCAGTTTCAAAATTTAACTGGTTTTGGTGGATCCCCTGCTGCTACATTTCTACCATATTCCCAAAACTCGTCAAAAAATGTGAATATTAGATCTAACGATGGAAATTTGCGTCGCGGCTGAGTTCGAACTCTAAATTCGGAGTAGTAAAATAAAAATAAAAATTTGTAGATTTTCTTGTGTTCTATTTATTAAAATAATATGATTACAGACTTAATAGCATTAAAATTAAACATTAATAACGTACCGCAACTTCGAAAATGCAAATCAACAATTTCAAAAAAAGTCATTGTTTTAGTCGGAGGGATGTACTTGATGGATTGACAGCAAATTATCAATATTTAGCTTCAGTTTTGTAAGGAATAACAGAAAATCTCCCATTCTGTAATTTTGATTCTGTTCCTTTTTTGATAATAGGTTTGTAACGACACTAACTTTTTTCGACAAGGCACGACGAAGGAAACGCTATCAAAAGTTTTCTCGCAATTTCTAACAGCCCAGGATATTTTTCGGATATTTCTTGCCTGCAGCCAAAATTTTTGCCTTTTTTAAATTTCACCTTCAGCACCTCATTGGTGCTAAGATCGAGTAGCTCCTCTTGTAATACCATATTCGCTACTTTTTTCTTTTTTTTCAAAGAAAAGAAAGACAAACATTCCCGGGTTACGAATAACGCAACAATGTTTGAAAATCTCCTACTACCACCACAGAAAGCCGAAAATGTTGCTTGTGTTGTGATGGAGGACTTAGCCAGCCGAGGAATCGAACACGCGACGCTCGGGTGGGACCCAAGCGCTATGCCCACTCAACCACTGACCAGTCGAATTTCATCAAATGGATTTATGATCCATAGTGGTATTTCCATTGTCAGAACATCTTCAAAAGTCATCATGGAGGGCATTTAAATGTTGAGCGTATGTCTGAATACCCTCATCAAGACATTCTGCCTGCGACAATTTTGGAAACTGTGAGAATTCGCATCGACTAATATTTTGCTTCATAAATTTCAATTGTGCAAGAAAAGCCGAAATTACACTTTTTTTTTAAATTTAGGCTGTCCCCTTGAAACTACCCCTTGTTAACGTCAGTAAATTTTTTGAACAAATCTGTCAAATATGCAATATCTACTTTCAATTTCATCAGGTTTTATTTTAAATCTGGATCTTTACTTTCCAGAAACTCTATAACTTATTATGAAAATTTTAAAACCAAAGGGCATAATAATAATCTCATAAACATAATCTCTTACTTATTCCTTTTGCTAAAACAGCTATTGGTCAAAATTTTTTTAGATACTTTACAAGAAAATTATTTAATGCACTTTCACTGGCCATTAAAATATCACAATGTATCTGAACTATAAATCTGACACCAAGCCCTGGATTACCAGCCAAAACAAATCCAACTTCAAAGATATTATTAGAACGAACTTATAAGTTATAATTAGATATGTATTTTTAATTGGTACGATGATGATTGTCTTGTTACTTTAAATGTAAAATTGTGTGATTATTTGTATTTTACTATAATACGTGTTATCGTTTTTATTATAAACTGTTCATATTTTAAAGCGCCCTCTCTCAGCATAGGTTTTCCTAGTGAGACAGGCATAAATCACAAATTGTAAGTCTAGAATAAATATAGATGAATTAATAAATAAAAATATTATAAAAAATAAAACAGTTAACAGTTAAGTTGTTGGATACTTGTGTTTAGATGTGTATTGTTGTCTCCCTCTAATTGATTATCTATTGTACCGCCTTCAAATACTTTGTCTCTGTCTAACTATGTTCTTTTGTCATATTCTTTCTCCCCCTGTCGCTCAACTTATATATAACTGATAACTCTGTTTTAATATTTAGTTATTATTTTATCCTGAGGAAGCTTGGTCAAAGCGAAACCGGTAGATATATAAATAATAAATTCGTGGTTAAATACAAACCGTTGTTTTATTTTTTATAATATAATGTCTAACCACAAAGTAATTGCTTCTTATGAAAAAAAAAAAAAACCTTCCGCGGACTGAGGGGGACAGGAGTCACTGACTTATTTGGTTACAGCGGCTCAAATCCGAATGATAAGCTTAAGTTATTTTTTTAAGCCGCCCCGTCCGCGTATTTACAAAATCTTTCCAATGTGTATATTAGAAATTAATTAATTTATTTCTAAATATTTAAATTTTGATATTGAAAATTTAAAGCGACTGAAACAGTATAGGTTTTGTAAATACGCGTCCCGAACCGTAACCGAATCAGTAGTCCCCACCGTCGAATTCATTCGTAAAAATGGTACCGGTCGTTGAAAGGTGAGAGCCTATAAAACGCCTAGAGCCTCCAGCGTCCGCTGCGAGATATGTACCCACGTCTCTTCACAGTGGTTTGGTCAGTTCCGCCTGGACCCGAAACCCTGTACCCATCCGGCACTTTACCAAACATTATCATTACCCAGTAACATGAACAACGCCGCTTTGTACGCAAGGGCCAATTTGCTGCAGCGGCGTAACGCGGAGGATGTGATCCGGGAGTTCTTCCACCTCGTTAAGTGGTCTCCTGACGGAGGTGACAGCATCCTGGACATCGGCTGCGGAGACGGAGGCGTGATGATAAACGTCCTTCAGAAGCACTTACCCAAAAACTTCGGCAAACTTGTCGGAAGCGACCTGTCGTCAAAAATGATAGAATACGCCAACACCATATACGGGAGCTCCAAGATAGAGTTCCGCGTGATGGATTTAATCAGCCAATTAAAAGTTGATGACAAAGGGAACTACAATCATTTGTTCTCTTTCAATTGTCTTCATTGGGTACAAGACCAGAGGTAAGATCAATGTTTCGAATGCATTAATTTAAATAAAAACTAACAATTTCATTGGAATTTCAAATCACCTCAACAACAATTTGCATAATTTCTACGTCTAACACTAATCTTAAATTTTTTTTGTCCTTTATAAAAAAAACTATTTATTTATCTGATGCTACTTTTTTTTAGACAGAAATAAGCACCTTTTCTGATTTTTCCGTGTTTATGTTTGTTTATGTCTAGTAATTAATATTTACTCTAGAGGTCTTTATTTATGTTTTTCCTTGAGGGTATTACCAGAGAAAACCAGAAATATGCCATTTTTAAATGAGATTTTAGACGTATTGACTCTTTTCCACATAAAAAAGTAAATGGAAATCGAAAGATTGTTCTTTTATCTAGCATTTGCATGTTTTAAATTTTGAGAAAAAATGTTTATTTTTAGTATAATAAGGTTATACCATAGATCGTTGGCAGGTTTTTTCAATTTTCAAAAAAGATTTTGTATTATGCCACACCCGTTTCAAATCATATAATCATGCAGTAAAATAAATCAATACATTATCTGGGTATCGCATGTTTTAGAATTTTAATTTTAGTTAAAATAAAATCATTAAAAAATATACACGAACATGTGTTTCTTGACGAAAATTGGTCCGTTTGTGTATTTATTTTCGCACTTACAATCTAATATATTTCAGATTTTTTTAACAGTCTTATTTAACTAAGACATTATTGAAAAAGAAGAAATACTTACAATCAAAAAATAATTACAAAGAGTACATTATTTTAATAGTTTTATCATCACGCCTTTCAGCATTTTTGGATGTAGGTATAAATTAAAGCAAATTTGGAATGAAATAAAATCATAAAAAAATAGGTATAAATTAAAGCAAATTTGGAATGAAATAAAATCGATATTGAGTTATAATTTTAAAAAGCTGGTACGGAGAAAAATAAATTTTTCTCATTGTAACCGCCCTGCACGATAGTAAGAACAACTTTCGACGAAATGTGGATTTGCGGCCGCTGGCTGGTTAAACGCTCTAAAATGAATATGCAAAACTCAATACCAATTTTAAATATTTTAGACCTAAAAGTAAATATTTTAGTCATAACGCATAACAAACAAATATCTTTTTTCTCATCTCGTCCACTTAACTTTTAAAGTCTCACCCGTGCATTCTATAATTTGTGTAAAATCATCAAATTGGCTCAATAAATTACAGATCATTGAAACATTGTTTTTTTTTAAAGGTCTGCAATCAGAAACATAAATGCATTACTGAAAGCCGGTGGCAGTTGTGTTCTGAGTTTCGTAGCGAAGAGTGATATTTTCAACGTGTATAAAACCCTGGCTGCCAACCCCCGCTGGACCTCGTACATGCAAGACTTCGCTAAATATATTTCTCCCTACCAATACTCGTCAAACCCTGAAGAAGAATTTGCCAATTTGATGTTCGAATCAGACTTCAAAAATATACACGTAAAATCCAAAGAGAATATTTTCCACTTCGACGAAATACAGAAATTCAGAGGTGAGTGAAGAGATTTACAATATGTTTTCATTTATTACATTATTGTGTTCCTAAAAATCTAAATATTGAAATGCTAGCTAACTATGATTGTATTACTGCTCAAATTATTTTATAATTAAAATCAAGAGGCCGATGACATGCAAAAACTTCTAAACTAACTTACCCGCATTTTTAAGAAGCTTCGATTAATTACTATAAAATCAATTAGAATTAAATTACGAAAAATGAAATCCCCGACTCTTTCAAATACTAAAAGTAAATGATTACCTATTTTTGATGATTTATAAGTCAACAGAGAAAAAACGCGACGATAACGTCAATAAATGTAAATTCTTTAGATGTTTTAAGAAGAACTTTTTTTTCGTAAAATGGCTTAGGTACATTTTAAAATCCCGCGTTCTTCTTCCACCTTCCCCGCCTTCCCCCCTCATCTCCTTTCCCGCGAACCCCCCCTCCCCCGTTCCCCTCCCCACCATCCATGCCTTTCCTCCCTGCCGCTAAAATATATGAAAAACCCACATTTTCTGTGGTACCATGACAGTTGGTCCGGCGACTAAATTTTCGGCCGGACGAACTGTCGGCCGGACCAACTATCGCCGGACCAACTGTCGCTGGACGAACTGTCGCCGGACCAATTGTCGGGTCACCATAGTCTATATTCTTCGCGGGCGTGCGAACAACAAATCATCAAAGTTTCATCCCAATCGGATGAACGGTATGGCAGTGCGTAAAATACGAACAAACAAACAAACAAATATTGATTTTTAATATAAGATTTACTATTTAATGATGAATGATTATTTTAAAACTGTTTTTCCTAAATTTTCAGTATCGTGTTGTTTTTAATTTTACGTAAAAAACTTTAAAAATATTTCGTACAAATAACTGAAATTAAATATTTCATAATATGATAATATTACCTGTATATGTATACAACCGAATAATAAATACTAAATACGACTAATATAGTAAAAAAACTTTGGAAATAATAAATCCAAAATGTTGTCATTTAATAAATTGCGGCTCGGATTAAAAATTCTCCATTGAAATAATTTTTTTTTAATTATTATCATAGAATAAAGAATATTACTATACAAATATTTTTAAAATCTGCAAAGAGTCTATCTGCCAAGTTTCAGCTCGATATGATGTCGGGAAGTGGG
The DNA here is from genome assembly GCA_917880885.1 of Limnephilus marmoratus. NCBI lineage: Eukaryota > Metazoa > Arthropoda > Insecta > Trichoptera > Limnephilidae > Limnephilus > Limnephilus marmoratus. The sequence continues at coordinate 4,760,682 of OU862923.1, forward strand.
TTAATTTTAACTTCCAAGATTAGTAATTATTCATTCAAGAAAACAAAATTGAAATTCAAATAGATTGAAAAAAAATGAAAAGAAAGACTTTCTTATCTAAAATATTAAAATCCACGATGGACAGTTCCGAACATCTGCAACTTGCAGAGAGAGGTACGGGAGGTACCATCGATACAGCGGTTGGCACTGCGAAACATAGGTTGTTAGGTGTTAATGACATGGTTAATGTTGCAATTTGGTAAACCTTTGATCACCTTACTTTTAAATGTTTGTTGTTTGTGTTTTTATATTACGGTGTATTTTTTTATCTTAACTTATTGTTATTAAATATCTCACGGTACTTTAAATTTTTGTTGCTTGTATTTTTATTTTATTTATATACTTTTCATTACTATCGTAACTTTATTTATACTATTTTTTCTCATGTTAAATATGTACTGCCTTTATTATTTATAAAAAATAAAATAAATAAATAAATAACTAAATATATTAATGTTCTCCAAAAGGAGCTTGAATAAAATTCATATGGCAAATATTTGGTTCACAAATGTGTAATTTCTACTATTTAAAAAATCCTAAAAATTATAGTACCTTAATAAAATTAAATAGTCATAAATACACTGGGAATTCATACGTCATATATTGGTTTATAAATGTGTAAATTCTAATTATACAATTGTAAATGTTCTCTAAAATAGCCTGAAAAGAATCTCCTACTTTTGATCTCACTAAGGAAACCACTCATTTACTCTAAATGCAATTATTAATGTTCTCCAAAATGAAGCTCATTCCTGTGATCTATTGAGCAAAACCATTCCTTTGTTAAGAATGTTATGAAATAAATATGCAATTTTGCTGTCCTGAAACGGGTATCCTTCCCAGTTGGTCAGACAAAGTATCATTTTGTAATATATTGTAATAAATACAGGTATAAATAAATAAATTGATAGATATTAGAGGGTATTTAAAAACGAACTTTCTTCATAGTCTGATGATTTTTACCCGTAATGTCTAATGACTTCTTTCTTCAAAAAATGTTGTTTATTTTCAGAAACAATATCTGCCGTGAACCCTTTCTTGGAGAGAATCCCTGCCAGCCTGCACGACGCGTATTTTGACGATTTTTTGGATGCTTTCAGGGCCTTGGGTCTGGTAGACGAAATCAACCATAACATCGTAGACAAACCCACTATTAGGTTCCCGTGTGAGTGTATCATCGCGTATGCTATGAAATAGTCACTGATGAATTTACTGATGAGATTACACTATGTTTTCTTAGGATCACGAGTAGGTTTTCTTTCTTAATTGCGTGTTCAAAAAGCACTAGCAAGTATCGATTAAGGCATTTAACTCAAAACAGGGGCATGGGGTTTAATTCATAAAAATATTTTTTATACTTTTATAACTGAACTCCATTATTATTTTTGGTCACCGAAATTTGATGCTCTCTGATTTGATTGAACCGGTTGTAAAGACAATTTTAAAACATTCAAAAGGTTTGGTACTTAAGAAGGTATAATCAGAGAAAATCGAAAATATGTCATTTTTAGACGTATTGACTCTTTTCCACAAAAAATTATAAATTGATTTTGAAAGATTGTTTTTTTATCTAGTAAACGCATGTTTTAAATTTTGAGAAAAATGTTTATTTTTAGTATAATAAGGTTATACCATAGGTAATTGGCAGATTTGTTAAATTTTCAAATGAAAAATCTTATTTTAAAAGACATATTTCATACCATGTATTCATACATTATTGTAAATCAATACGTTATCTAGAAAACGCATATTTCAAAATTTTAACTTTAGTTCAAATAAAATCATTAAAAAAAATCTCTGTTCAATTATTTATGACGAAAATTTCTCTGTTTCGTCTATCTATTTACGATCTTACAAACTAATATTTAAAAAAAAAATTACATTCTTATTTTGCTTAGACATTATTGAAAAATGATAAACACATATCATCAAAAAATAATTACAAAAAGTACGTAATTTTAATAGTTTTTTCATCACACCTTTCAGGATTTTTGGATGAATTTATAAATTAAAGCAAATTTGGAATGAAATAAAATCGATATTGAGTTATAATTTTAAAAAGCTGGTACGGAGAATAATCAGTCTTTATCATTGGAATCGCACTGTACGATGTGGATTGTAGAAATGTGAATTTTCGGCTGCTGGCTGGTTAAAGGTCTTTAATAGTCAAGTTACAATTTGTTTCAAATGTATCCTAAATCGCTGATATGTGGAATACTGAATGGGAAACTGTAGGAAAAAATACGTTTTATATGTGAAGGTTCCACCAATGTTCCACTGCAAGACTGCCTGAAATGAATGTCCGTGAAAAGTGATTTTGTGATATCTGAATTTTAATTCTTAAAACTGTAGAATAAATACGAGTGTTGAGAAATAAATGAAGCTACTAAACGTACTTGTTACCAACCAAAAAAAATGTTACGTTACGCAGCAGTTTCATTCGATAACTTTTTGTAGAAGGGATGATGGACTAACCAATACTAAAATAATCTATAGATTAGCACCACGAATACGCTGCAATTCCTGATAAAAAGAGTCTAATTAGTTCTGTATATCCTTAGCACTACGAAACATCAAATATTATAGAACCAAGATTTCTTATTGTGTCGTTGAAAAATACATTTTAAAAATTGTGTATGAGAAAAGTGTATGAAAGGATTTAGTTTTTCCTGTGGGGAAGATTTAACCCGGACATAAAATCTGAAGCCTTTTTTGGCGAGCCAATGTATAAAATATATATAAGTCAAAACAAATCATGTGTTGCTCTGTTAACAAGGAAACTATATTTGAAGTTTATTTGTCGATTTTAAAAACGTTATAACGCTTATAAACTTATTTTCCTAATGTTTTGATAAATTCATGTCTCCTACATAGCTAGTCAAATACAATAATGTTTTTTTTTTATATCACCATGATAATACATCAATGAATGGCATTTGAAAAGCAATTCATTATTCGAACACAAAGGAATCCTACGCATTTCCAGGTAGGTATTCCTTTACATATATATTAAAAATATCACTGTAGGAGATTTTTCTGACAAGGGGTAAATAATTTGCAATATTTCAATATTTTACAAATGTTTACCTGTGTGAAGGAACCCCAAAAATAACATTTTGGCTTCGGATTTTTATTTATTTATTTATATATAATTAATTTATACATTTATTTATAATAATTACAGGCAATATAGCCTAAGACGTTATAATTGTACCATTTATGCAGTGTACATGCAATGCCAAAAATTTTGCAAATGCGCTATAGGACACAAAAAATAAATCTACTTTTTTATCCACCGCATTCAAAAAGCACGTAGGTGAGTTTATAAATAAATTAGTGCGGCTTGCTCTACTATATAGGAGGTTGTGATGACGTCCTCGAGAGTGAGACTATGGTACAAAAAGAATATAATAGGGCCAGTATCTCATTATTAGATAAGTGACCGTTTATTAGGTGAAAAAAATATTTAAGCAAAGCAATACCTCTACGTGTCTCTAGGGAGTGGTAATTGGTCATGCCTAATACATAAATCGATGGGTAAAGCCAAGGGTAACATCCATAGAGCCGCGAGAAAAAAAAAACCTTACAAATTTCTTATGGACTCTTTCAATGCGTAAAGTGTATGTTAATTCGTGTGGGGCCCAGATGATCGAATTTGACTCAAGTACACTCAGGACTAGAGTGTTATATATTAACGCCAGTGTTTTTGTGTTACGAAACGGATATGAGTTTCTGATTACGAAGCCAAGAAGCCTGTATGTTCTGCTTATTAAATCATCGATGTGTTGGTGAAAAGTTAGTTTGCTGTCGTAAATAACTCCTAGATCTTTCATTTGGTTTAGGTGTTGGAGATTAATTTTATTAATTGTATATTCAAATACATGCGATTTCTTTGATCTTGTATACGAGACGATATTGAACTTGTGTGTACTTAAGTTGTAATATATTGATATAATATATATTTAATAACACTTTCTTACAATAGAATTATCCGGAATCTTGTTGAAATAAAAGAACCCTGTATGATGCTTCTTTCAGCAGTCCTACAGCAAACAACACTCTAAATTCAAACCATAGACGTGCGCTCCCAGCGCCCGTCTATTAAGGAGGTAGCTACCAGTAGGTACCAGTAGCTACCACATTCTCCCCCACTTAAGAGGAGAATTCCTTCCGAGTTTTTTCAATATAACCCGAGCTTGATTACAAACAATAAATTAAAATATAATTAAAATAAAATATAATTAGCTCAAGTCTTCTTCTGCCGAAGCCTTCCAGCCCAAGGAGATTGCCATGGTAGTTCCTGAAACAAAGGAGACGACCCATTAGCACCTTTCCGGAAAAAGTGGGAAAGGTCTAGGTCTGTTACCATCGTATCAGAGCCTAGATCTTTACCAGATATATTCTCACGCTCCTTCGGATTCCCCTTCATACTCATCGATGTCATTTGATCCTGATGCCTTTTCCATATTTGACCGGTATCTTTTACATAAATTAAGTATGTATTTTTTCCAATTCTTTTCTTTACGATGCCTGCAACCCAACCTTTTTTTCCTCTAAAATCCCTTAGCATGACTTCCTCCCCAACTACATAATTTTCTGCATTTATTTTTTTAGATTTATAAAACTTTCTCTGCTGTTCCCTCCTATCCAATATTTTCTCCTTTAACTTCTCAGACATACACCTCTCCCCCCTCCTTTCTGCAATTACTGGTGAAATTAAATCAAAAACCGACCTTAACCTTCGTCCTAACATGGCTACCGCAGGTTCCACACTACATTTGTTAAATTTCCCTAAATTATTTGTTAACACATCTCCAAATTGTGTTTTCAGCGTATGTTATGTCTGCCCTTTCCTCGGCAGATAGTAATTATTAGATACGGTTCTTTGAATATAAAAGTGTTTATTTACTGGAATAACCTAGCTGGTTAGCTACGACTGTTTACTATTCGGGGGTAGGTAAATTTCTGGAACCTTGCCACGGGAGCTCGCAAAGTATATCTCTGAGACTGCTTCTTGTACGCCAATGCCATCTGGCGAGCTATGGTGCAATCTACATGCTTACCGCCATCTATCGTATTCTTCCCATATGAAATACTTAATTACTCTACATCACACCCTCCCCCACCTAACCTCAAGCCCTGGCTACAATGAATACAAGACATGTTCTTTTCAAAGAAGTTATACAATTTGACAAAAAAAATAGGATTTTAAATATTTCATTTGTACACGATTTTATACACTAAATTCAACCAAACATAGTCATGATTTTAAATATTTCAACTTAAATATTTCTGTTTCTCTGGGAGGGACCTTTATGAACGCCTTGAACGAAGCCTTCCTTCCCAAGGTCTTAGTTGAGTAGTTTGCTCTCGATCATCCGCTGGTAATCTGAAATCAAGAGAACTCCACGTTAGCCCCTTCAACAAAGCTGAGGTCCCCAACTCGTCTGAAGCGCATTTCGTGACCTCAGACGCGGTGGGTGGGTTATTATCTTCACTTTCCTCTTCCCATTTCACAGATAAACTCTTTAACTGATCAATATGCCTCTTCCAAGTCAACGGAGTACCACAGATCCTAACGATATAAACTTTTTTACCCACTTTCCTTTCTACAATACCTCTAACCCAACCAACTTTATTCACCTGACGGAAGTCCTTGACCAGACACTTCTGTCCAACATGTAAATTCCTAATTTTTACGCCCCCATAATTCCTTATTTGATTATCTTGACTCCTTTTTATATTATCGTTAGCTATTTTTCTCTGTTCTGACACATCTTCCTGAGTGGTTGTAGGAATTAAACTACTGAAAGTTGATTTCAGTCTCCTACCAAACATCAAGACTGCCGGTTCTAATCCCGTTGTGCAATGTGGCGAATTTCGATAATCCGATAGAAAATCACATAATCTACTTTCATAATTTACTGGAAAATTATTCCTAACCATAATTTTTTTTTAAATTTTTTTACCGTTCTAACTGAATTTTCAGCTTGTCCATTACACTGAGGGAATTTTACCGGTGAATTTAAAAATTCTATGTTATTCTCTTTAAGAAATTCTTTAAACTCTACACTAGAAAATGCTGTTCCATTATCCGAAACTATGCAATCAGGGTTACCAAAATTAGAGAAAATTCTTCTTAATTCCTTAATCGTGTTAAACGAATCCGCCCTTGGAACCTCTAAGCAATCGATCCACTTGGAAAAAGCGTCACAAATTACAAGAAACATTTTTTCTGCTACCGGTCCGCAGTAGTCTACATGAACCCTACTCCAAGTTGCCCCAGGGTTCGGCCACACTGACAAATGACTCTTAGAAGGTGCCGGCCTCATAGCCGCGCAATCATCACATTTTGGAACCATTTTTTCAATGTCATTGTTCAGTGATGGCCACCAAAAATAAGCTTTTGCTAGGCCCTTCATTTTAACTATTCCTAAATGAGATCTGTGTAATAACTCTAGCACATGTTCTTGTAAGGAACTCGGAATGACAATTCTATGTTGCCAGAAAAGGCAATCCTTGACTATGGACATTTCGTTTCTCTTAACCCAGAATCTCCACAGTACATCATCTCGACCAACTCGTTTTGGCCAGCCCTTACGCAAACACGTTAAAACTTCCTGAATAACCGTGTCTGTCTCTATAGCTGTGGAAATGAGCTTGATATCTATGTGCTCGCATTTATCTACATAACCCACAAAATCTGATCCATAATCATCTTCAAATTCTTCTTGAGAATTTTCTACCGGAAGCCGAGATAGAAAATCCGCATGATTATGACATGACTTAACAAATTCTACCTTATACGCAAATCCGGCTAATATAATGCCATAACGCTGCAATCTGTTAGCCGCCAAAACTGGAATATTTTTGTGTTCCCCTAAAATCCTCATCAAAGGCATATTATCTACGCATAAATTAAACTCCCGACCGAATAGGTATTGAAAGAATTTGTTCAAACCAAACACAATAGCTAACGCTTCTAAATCTAGAATACTGTACTTCTTCTCTGCACTAGACAAACTTCTTGATGCAAATTCGATCGGTCTCATTGAACCGTCCGCAAATGTGTGCAATAACACGGCCCCGAGGCCTACGCTGCTCGCGTCTGTATATAACTTAAGAGGAAGGTTGGGAAAATAATGAGTGAGAATTCTATCAGAACCCATTAGATACTTTACTTTATCTACTGCGTCAATGCATGACTTCCCAAATTCAAACTTTGCATTCTTCTTTAAAAGATTATGCAAAGGTTCTAAAATTGATGACATGTTCGGTATGAAGTTCCGATAAAAATTAAAAAATCCCAAAAGACTCCTCAATTGATGCACGTCGCATGGGTACGGCGCATTCTTAATTGCTTCCAATTTATCTTTTTGCGGTTCAATGCCCCTTCCCGAAATAACGTATCCCAAAAATTCTATAGATTTAACAGAAAACTGACACTTCCCAGTATTGACACATAGACCACATTCTTTCAACCGCTCGCAGACCGCGCAAATATTATTATACAGATCAAGTTCATCGACCCCTGAAATAATAATATCGTCTAGGTAAAAGGCTACGCCTTTTAAACCTTGTAAACAACTTGATATTGTTCTTGCGAAGATGGCCGGAGCCGATTTAAACCCAAAAACCAACCTGTTATATTGGAACAGACCTAAGTGTGTGTTAATAGTTGTAAACTTTTTACAATGATCCGCTAATTCTAACTGTGAATATGCTTCCTTAAGGTCTAATTTTGCAAAAACTTTGCCCGAACTAACCTTATGTATGACCTCCTCAATCTTTGGCATCGGATATTTCTCTAAATTGGAAATCAAATTAAGACTCCTTTTATAATCTACACAAATTCTTATATCTCCATTTTTCTTGACCACCGGAACAATCGGAGAAGCGAACTCGCTACTTGTAACCGGGGAGATTATACCTTTTTCTACCATCGATCTTAATTCGGATTCGACCTTCCCTTTAATAGAAAAAGGAACCGGCCTTGCATTGAAAAAAATTGGATCCGATTCCTGGTTTACTTTAAAATGGACTTTATATTTGTTAAATCTTCCCAACTTTTGCGAAAACACTTCCGGGAAATCTTGAATAAACTTTTCTCCATTCCTCATTTGCGGCGTGACTAAATTAATTGTCTCCTGAGAAGTTATCCCAAGATCGCAACATTCCATAAAATCTCTTCCCACAATTAATTCTGTTCCTTTTATTACCACAATAAAATTAATATTTTTGTTCCTACCCTTAAATTTCACATCAAAAATCGCCTTTCCTACGACTTTTAAACGATTATTTCCATAACCTGAAATAATCCGCTTGTCTTGTGACAAAATGATTGAACTAAAATGTCGTTTAAAAATACCCTCCGGCATCACACATAAGATGAACCGGAATCAATCATTGCCGTAAATTTCTTGTTATTAATTTCAATTTCAGCAGTAATCGGACTAATTGACGCAACTAAAACTTTACTATCCCTGTGATTTTCAAAAATGGGATTTATAGGATTATTCTTGCAGAATTTCTGTAAATGCCCAACGCCCTTACATTTAAAACATTTCGCATTACGAAATTTACAATCAAACGATAGATGATCATTCCTTTTGCAAATAAAACACTGTTTTTTAACACTACCCACGGGTGATCTAAAATTCGTACCTGAATTTGATCCTAACCTATAAGCTGGTTTCGTGTTAAAACTACCCTTGGGGCTCATCGATCGTTCCCTACGCTGATCTCGCTTGAACCCATCGCTAGTAACTCGTTTTTTTACTAGGTTTACTTCTGATTTTACTGTATTAGCACTATCCAAAGTTGACATACTAACTGCAAGTCCTTCTATTTCATTAAACGACAACGTTTGCCCTTCTACGAAAATTTTCTCCTTCGCGCGTCCCGGTAACAACCCGATTGCAAACATGTCTATGAGGTTTTTTTCAAGCCTCGTTTCGAATTGACAATACGTTGCTAAAGAACGAAGTCTAACCGCGAAATCTCTTATCGTCTCGCCTTGTTGTTGCCTCGCTAAAAAAAAATTCTCCCGTTCTTTAAAAACTGAACGATTTTTGTTACAATGTTTGTCGAGAAGCGCTAAAAGTTTATCAAAAGATAAGTCCGTTACTTTACTTGGAAAACACAGATTAATTAGTAAGGTCAACGTTTCTGATTCTAGGAGATTCAATAAAAAAGCCCGTTTTTTCTCCACAGACGCTTTGTCATCATGGATCACGAAAAATTGCTCTATCCGAAGTCGAAACAACCCCCAGTCTCCGGAGAGATGGCAAAACGGTGGTATTCTACCCGATTCCATAACTCCCAACAAATAAATCGGCAAAGAAAAATCAACAAGAAAACAATAACAAATAATCCCTCTCAAAGAATCAAAAATACTTATCTCAGGAACTCTTCTGGTCTCCCTCTGGGTTTTATCCTTGTCTTCTGATTAATCCAATGATCCACAGATTCGTCCTTGAAACTATTAACCCAATGATCCGTTTTGACCTTGAAACTTATGATTAATCCAATGATCCACAACCAGATCGCCTCCTTGCGGTATTTCACTTCTGTTCCTAAAACAAAAATCTTCTTAACCAGTCCGTAGCCACGGAACCAAATGCTCCTTAATCTCGAGCAGAATCTCTTCCGATTCCTTGCCAAAACTGCAAGTCACTCCAGCAGTGACTTAGTCCTCCGTGTCCAGCACCAATTATTATTCGCACGCGTAACTTTCACACAATTATACTTATACGGCTGCGCCAATTGTTATGTCTGCCCTTTCCTCGGCAGATAGTAATTATTAGATACGGTTCTTTGAATATAAAAGTGTTTATTTACTGGAATAACCTAGCTGGTTAGCTACGACTGTTTACTATTCGGGGGTAGGTAAATCTCTGGAGCCTTGCCACGGGAGCTCGCAAAGTATATCTCTGAGACTGCTTCTTGTACGCCAATGCCATCTGGCGAGCTATGGTGCAAGCTACATGCTTACCGCCATCTATCGTATTCTTCCCATATGAAATACTTAATTACTATACATCACAACATCTAAACTGTGTTCACCGATAGAACAAAAATTATTTTCATCCTGAAAATTATTAGCACAACTAATAATAATACCAAATAATTCCATAAAATCTCTACCAATAATTAAATCAGAACCGTTTTCAATAACAACAAATTCGAAACATTTACTTATATTGTTGCAAGCCTGCAAATTCACTTTGCCGCTTGACTTTAGTAGCCCAGTCATTCCGTAGTTAAAAAGGCCTTTAGCGTGCAAAAGGTCATGTAGTAGCGATTTTGATATATGTTGTTAAGATTGGGACTCTAAAGAAAAAAAAAAGTTTTCGACCTCGGGAGGGTCGAGCTCGATCCGCCATCTTGGATTGAAGGTCCCAAAATTCGGTTTTTTCAAAATAATTATGAAATGGTTGATTTTACAACCAAGTTGTTCAAAGTGAACTTAAAGAAAACTAAATTACGTACATTTTATGTTCGAAGTTTTTTTTTGTAAGTCTAATAGGTAACGAGTTACAGTGGCGGAAATGTGAATATTTTTCTAAAAAATGATGAAATTCTCAATTCGTGTTATTTTTTCGGGTTATTCATTACATAACTAGCTGTTAAAATCCCGCTCCGTAGGGTTTTACTGCTAGGCTCTGTAGGCAGCTTTTGGTTTGGCTTCGCCCAGTTAGTGTTGGTGACCATTTTATACATAATTATATTATATAATATATTTTTTATCATATACTTATAATAATTTTGTTAACTCATTTCTACACCACCATGACGTAGAGAACATGGCGCATTTTTTTATTGTGGTATCCCCTGTAGGTCTACTCCACAGATATACCAGCGATGGTAGATTTCGAAATTATTTTATATATTGACTATTGCGTAATGATATTTTTTTGTTGATGCCGGTTGGTTGATATCGACATCTTAATAACAGTCTTCATCAATGTCATCATCTAATTCATTGCCTGTGGTACTGAGATTCTGGGCTTCCATTGACAAAATCTCTTCGTCTTCTTCCTAGACATCTATATGAACCTCTGGCGAATTTCGGCATGTTTGACCATTACAGCACCCACACACAATAGAACAATTCAATTCAGCTTTCCTGCAGCCACATGCAACGCCGCATCCTTTTTTGAAATAAATTTCAATAAATTCTCGGGTGCTGGTTTCTTAGTCATTCTTACTGGAACAAGCCCGTTGGTGCCACAGTACTGGTTTCCAGCCCCAGTTTTCTGGATTTTTTTGGATTCCATACCATTTTTGGATTTGGTGGTACGTCCTAAATGCATGGTACCGTGCAGCGTCGTTCGTTGGTGGCAAAGAGGCAAGATTGAATTTGCTTTTTGTTGTTGACTTTGCGAAACGTTGGTAGCGGACTTCTTCCAAGGTTTCCTTATCCATGTCATCCCCGTACAAAACAACAATAAAGCGTGTTCCTGCATCTGCTATGTTTTCTGGTTTTGCATCATGTTGTTTGAAGATTCCCTTTTATGGCATTGAGTCTTGTGTCGTTCTGTACAAGTGAACAAAATTTTGTTTTTCCTTGGTTGAAGAAGGACGATGTTGTATCGCAGCCACTAAAGGCATGGAGAAACAGAATATTCTCAGCCGCTTCTTTGTATTTCACACTATTCGCGGAATACAGTCTTTCAAAAGTTTTGCCTCTCCCGGGTTTGCGAAGATATATACTTCTTTCGGGTGGTGCTAATGCTGTTAGCAGAACTAGGAGATCAACGTCTTCGCCAATAACAAATACAGCGTCAAATGATGAACACAAGGAAATCGCAGTATTGACAATCAACTCATCAGCATCTTCTTCAGCCTGCTTAACTGTAAAATCAGCCTATATAAATTGCTTTGTAAGCATCGAAATCAGACGGACTTTGTTATTTTCATTGGCTAAAAAACGTTCTTGTGAAACTTGAACTGGCATTGTTTCATCGAAAAGAACATCTGCAGACATATGCTTCTTCGATCGGCGAAATCTTTCTGCGGTTTTTGTATTTTTTTCACCATCATCTAGCGGATATCCATCGAAAACAATAACTGCATGTGATCCATAGTGATGTCTTACATAGTGAACGTACTTCTCGCAAATTGACCCAAAAAAATCATTACGATTCCATACAACTTTATGTAAAAGTATCCTCCATCCACAACATTAATTTTGCTACCTTCAAGTTGCACGCCTTCTGGAAGTTGTTCAAAAACACCATAAAATGATGATTTCGTACCTTTGCGCATTCCTTCTTCAGAGAAAAGCGACAAAGGAAATGGGGCGAGTTCGAATTTAAGGTAATCCTTCAATTCTTCGTCGGATTTCTTCAAAATACACATTCTCTGGAACAACATTAGCGGGTTGTAAGATGTCGATATCAACCAACCGGCATCAACAAAAAAATATCATTACGCAATAGCCAATATATAAAATAATTTCGAAATCTACCATCTGGTATATCTGTGGAGTAGACCTACAGGGGATACCACAATACAAAATGCGCTATGTTCTCTACCTCATGGTGGTGTAGAAATGAGTTAACAAAATTATTATAAGTATATGATAAAAAATATATTATATAATATAATTATGTATAAAATGATCACCAACACTAACTGGGCGAAGCCAAACCAAAAGCTGCCTACAGGGCCTAGCAGTAAAACCCTACGGAGCGGGTTTTTAACAGCTAGTTATGTAATGAATAACCCGAAAAAATAACACAAATTGGGAATTTCATCATTTTTTAGAAAAATATTCACATTTCCGCCACTGTAACTCGTTACCTATTAGACTTACAAAAAAAACTACAAACATAAAATGTACGTAATTTAGTTTTCTTCAAGTTCACCTTGAACAACTTGGTTGTAAAATCAACCATTTCATAATTATTTTAAAAAAACCGAATTTTGGGACCTTCAATCCAAGATGGCGGATCGAGCTCGACCCTCCCGAGGTCGAAAACTTTTTTTTTCTTTAGAGTCCCAATCTTAACAACATATATCAAAATCGCTACTACATGACCTTTTGCAAGGTAAAACTACGGAATGACTGGGCTATAGTGGATTATTATCGTAACTTGCTAAGTACAAATTACATTCCATTAAATTAACATGTTTAAAATACAATTTACACAAACGTTCGGGTAGAGCGCTAATCCTCGCCCCTGAATCTATCATAGCTTCGAATGAAATATCATTTAATTTCAACTTAATTATATATGGTTCAACCCTCTCAATAATACTAGATACACATTTTTTCTTTTTTATAGAAGAAATATTTCTACAGAATTTTGCTATGTGCCCTTTTTGTCCACACTTAAAACATTTCAAATAATTATTGTTAGCCGCCACCTTACAATCCGATTTCATATGTCCTAACTTAACAATTAAAACACCTTTTCTGTTCCGAAACTGGTTGCTTCAATTTTGGCTTATTTTTGCTATCGCGCGATGTACTTCTATTATGATATGAATTGACAGAATCCCTTCTCTGTTGACTTTTTGATCTAGAACGCGAACTAGATAATTGATAAAACACCCTTTCTTCTGATTTTATATTAAATTCTGATGATTCTAAACACGATGCAATAGTAACTAACTTTTCAAATGTATTTTTTTCGCCTTCCACGAATAAACGTTCCCTAATTCTAGGATTTTTAATTTTGCAAATGAATAAATCTTTTAAGGTTTCTTCAAACCTTACCCCAAACTTACAATTAATCGACAAACTTTTCAATCTTGCAGCAAATTCTTTTACGCTTTCACCAGGTTCATTGATAACATTATAAAAACTTGATCTTTCTTCCTACAAGGAAGTAACGTTTTCACAATAATTACCTAAAAATTCGCATAAAATTTCTACCGTCACATCATTAATATTTTTAGGCGTTACCAATTCTATTAATAATTTAAAAGTTTCCTCTTCCAAAGCGTTTAAGAATATAGTTCGTTTCTTTTCGGCAGTAATCTTTTCATCATATAAGATAAAGTAATTCTCCAATCTTGCCCGAAAAACCCCAAAACAATCCGTCTTATGACTGAAAGTCGCTAACGGCTTTACTTGACCCATGATTTGCACACAAAAAAAAAATTACAACAATTCCAAATTTGCTCTAATTCAATATGTAAGTCTTAACTTAAATATGTTGCTGATGATCATCCCTTCATCAGCTCGAAATTAATCATTCAGCCCGGCTACTGAGATCAGCTCCCTGCTCCCTTGATGGCCCCTGGCACCTTCTCAGCTCCCAGCAGTTACCAGGAACAGCTCCCTGCCGCTCCTTGTTGCTCCGGTTGCTTCTGGTCAGGATCAGCTCCCTGCTGCTCCTCGATACTCCGCCTGGACCCTCTGGTACTCCCCGCTGCAGATTTTCTTTATGAAACTCGGCTCGTTCGGCTCCCCGCCGATTTAACAGTTTCCGTTCGTCACAGCTCTTCCAGTTTCTCTTTTCAGCTCCCCGCTGAAAAACTTCTTTATCTCGCTCTCAAAGACACCCACAATCCGGTTTATGTTGACTGATGACTGTTTAACATCGCAAGACTCCCCGTCCGTACATATTTCACAGTACCGCCATTATCACAAAAATTCTCTCCGAATTTCTTTAAAAAAACATTGTGAATTGTCTTCTTGTCGCGTAAATTCTTTTTAATCCTCGTCGCCACTGTAATATATTGATATAATATATATTTAATAACACTTTCTTACAATAGAATTATCCGGAATCTTGTTGAAATAAAAGAACCCTGTATGATGCTTCTTTCAGCAGTCCTACAGCAAACAACACTCTAAATTCAAACCATAGACGTGCGCTCCCAGCGCCCATCTATTAAGGAGATAGCTACCAGTAGGTACCAGTAGCTACCACATAAGTGTTCAAGCCATTTATTTTGGCCCAGTTTGAGACGCAGTCAATGTCACGTTGAAGGAGAATACAGTCGAGAAGATTTTTTAATGAGCGATATAGTTTCAAGTCATCTGCAGATAGTAAATACAGCGAACGTGTGATGACTGAACCAATATCGTTAATAAAAATCAAAAACAGAAGTGGTCCAAGGATGGACCCTTGAGGAACTCCAGAAAAAACTACGAATTCAAAAGAACTGGAACCCTTATAATAAACAAACTGTCTACGATTTCGAAAATATGAAAAAAACAGAGTAGTCTTTTGGAAAAACCAAATGAAGCAAGCTTATTTAGAAGAATGTCGATGTCAACCTTGTCGAATGCTTTTTCCAGGTCAAAATAAGCAACAGCCATCTGACCACCATTGTCGAGAGATTTGAACCCGTAACCTCTGGGTATGAGGGGCATGAGCCAATGATTTGAAAAGCCCCGAAGTCGTGATATTGTGAGATAAGGTTTGCATAATAATGTAAAAATAAAGCCTTTTTATCACATAAAGTCATAAAAAAATTATACAAGCAAATCTAATTAGGTTTTTAATCGTTACATTTTTTTCTACATCACGAAACGTCCTGCATTTTCTCATGTGCGGTTGGCAGTAAACATATCGTGTTGAATTTTAACCAGTGTAACTTTTTTTGCAAGCCACTAACGTGGTTGGTTTAACACACAAAGGTAAAGTTAACGTTCGCGTGATTATTTTAATTCTTGGTAATATAACATCGCTTGAGAATTTCATACGATCGTTGATAACTTTTGCGGGCATTTTTAAAACAGCACGATGTTTTAATTATAAACATTACACTGCATTCTGAAAAGGTGGAAATGTTTTAGTTATGACATAATTTAAATGCCAATTCCAACGCAGTGTGGCATGCAACCTACAGAGGAATGACAATTTCATTTCATTTCTTCTACAGAATACCTGCAGAAGAAATGAGATTCCTGAGACGTGTATGTACGGCGTAAAAACGAAATGATTCAAGATTAATAAAATGCTTAAAATGTTGTTTCGACATGAAGTTGATGGAGGAAGATCTGGGACATATTTGGGAGGCGGGTATGGGTACCGCCGCCCCAGGAACCATTTATTGGATAACCTACTTGCCACGTGACTTAACAGGGATGCCCGGGTTCATGGGTTGAGATTTGTCCAGGTTGCTTTGACCCACTGATTATGTATTGCGTGGCGGACCGGATCGGGAGAGACTGGTTGAGGGAGAACTTTTGACTTCTCCAGCCGGACTCCCTCTCCCTTGCACCGCAGTGGGAGGTGTGATGAATGCCAACCTTCAACCTACGAGAAGCCTACAAGGAATTTTTTTTTGGGTATTTATGTAGAGAAAATGGTACATTCGGCGACATCTGTCCGAGCAGTTGGGAGCTATTACAGAGATCTGCATAGAGACTGGATCGAGGGAACCCCCATATCATAGCTATCTCGAGGACAAAGGAAGTTTAAATTCTACCAATAAGAGAGTGGGCTTTGATCAGATTGAGCGGCCTTGAATTCTTTCCCACAGGAACGAAAGTTCAACGAACGGAATTGTAAACAGAACTAAAGACAAAGAGCTGGAGGATTATTGACTCCGGGTCGTGTTTACATAAGACGCGATCGGGAACTGGAGATTTTGGGTGCCTAAAAGTTAAACGGAAACACAAAAAAATCTTAGACGGGAATGTTGAAAATAAGTAAATGAAAAATCATCAATAAGGGCACGGAAAACGTAACATGAATGGTCCCAGGGGTCGATTTAATTAAAACCGATCTGGAATGATCACAAAAAACGGGTAGGATCTCGGAAATTTTCACAAACTGAATATAATAACCTGAAAAAGTGGGAAAATCTATTGATATGGAAATGGAATGGTGAAACGAAGTTATTAGAGCCAAATATCTCAAAAGAAAACTGATTGGAACTACTTAAATTGACTTTAATAAGTACCGATATAAGGATTACTCTGATCTGACAACACTATTCACGATAAACAGGATATTGAAAATATTGCATATCAAAGGCCACGGTACATTTTGGTCACTCTACAATTAAATCAAATCACAGGAAAAGATGCTTAACGTAGCCTGACACTGGGAAATGCGTGTGAACCGTCGAAGGAATCGCTAACCGTTTGACTAGAGAAAAAAGGTTGGCTATCACTTTGTTGATATGACTTTATCCAAATAAAATTATAAAACATGATTTCAAGCAATTAAGGGTATCATTAACACGAAACGACCTAAACAAAATTATACAAGTTAAATACGAATATTTACTCTAAAATAAAAACATTACTTTTATGGTGTAGGCATTAAAAAATGAATTACGAGCAAGTACATGAAATTTTTAATATAAATACCTGTCAATGAGAAAATTTATGTGATTTTTTACGAGAGAGAGACACTAAACTAATTTGGTTCTAAGACATGAGATAGGGGATTAACAGAGATTTGACAAAAGGTCATATACGGAGGAACCGAATTTGGTCCTTTTCCTATGAAAGTCTGGGCGATCAGGAGTGATTTTTCTATGAAAGGAGAGCTCTAAAAAGTCTTTAAAAGACCATGGTTTGATAAAGAAGGGGATTCGTTGGGAGATTGGGGGAGAGTTCGGACGAAAAACAACGGGAAGTGCGGGATCGTGGTCGTGGTCGTGGAAGACTACTAGTAAAGTTGAAATGTCTACAAGTGTTTGCAAAAATAGTAAATTCAGTGTTTTATTTTCCTCTTAAAATTGAGAAATAAAAGTCCGATAAAGTGCTTTAAAATAATACTTCGTGAAAGTTCGGGTGTTTTATAATGAAAGTGTTTAAAGTCAGTAAATAAGAATTAAATGACATTCGGGGTTCTTTCTTACAACTTATATTTAGTGGTTTTATAACATTTAACAAAAATCCAGTGTCTTAAAATAAATCAAATTACCGGATAAAAGAAAATATAACACGCGATTTTAAAATTAACTATAGGTGATATAATAATTAAAACTTTAACTTTACTTTAAATAACATGACATAGGTAAAATAAATAACAATAACGAATTGTTCGAGTCACGTTTAAACTACAGTGGTTCAATAATTAGCGGTTTAAAATCCTTTGTGAATTGAATAACGAAATTGTAATAAACAGTAGTGATAATAATTCGTACACTTGGAAAACGTGCGTATCTACGGTTATTAATTCTAAAGTGATATTAAAATATTGAGAATAAATAATAATTTACCTAATTCCGGACAATAAAATTAAACATCTGACTTGTTATTTGATGAATCACCTCTCGAAGGCGAATGAAATAAACCATTAGTTAATACAAGGTTGAGGAACTAAGCGAAATACCGAAGTGAATCTTAAATAGACAGATATTTGAAGAGTTTTTCCATCAGTCTTTTCTCAAAAAGGGCCGATAGGAATCCATTAGCTAGGAATCGAAAAAAAAAGGAAAACCTCGATCACAATGTCGAATT
Source organism: Limnephilus marmoratus (assembly GCA_917880885.1). Taxonomy (NCBI): domain Eukaryota; kingdom Metazoa; phylum Arthropoda; class Insecta; order Trichoptera; family Limnephilidae; genus Limnephilus; species Limnephilus marmoratus. The sequence continues at coordinate 4,779,106 of OU862923.1, forward strand.
TATGAAAGTCCCGACTGGAAAAAATTGTAATCGATCGAGGGCGGTAAGATAAAACCAATTATTAATTATTTTCAGAGACAAAGAAGAAAGGGACGAGCGTGCATCACCAATAAATCAATCGGAGCTTTGGAGTTTTGTACTAACACACTGCAACTAATTAAAAGATTATGTTATTTTCCACGCAGGATAACAATGCCCACCAGCTCGAAAGCAAGCCAACCAGGAAATATCTACTCTGAGTTAGGCTACATATGTAGGTTTTTGCTTCAGTTAGGTAAATACGCTAATTTATTATAACTCATATAAAACGAATCGAGGCGAGTAGGACGTAATAAATGACTATCGTGGAAGCTCTTTATTCTATATTTCGTGTGCGGGAGTATACATGCGTCTCAAAATTAGGTCAAACAAACAAATACCTACTTATAAATTAGGTTATACAAGTACTTGTTTTAGTTAGGTAGGTCTATTGTTTACATAAGCGCGTATAAGGATAGGCGACATACGATATCAGTTTGATTCGTAACCGAAATACCTATATTTCTCAGAACTATGTAGGTCAAGCAAACTATACCTTAGTTGAAGCTAGGTCACCCAGATACCTCTTAGGTTAGCAAAGTACCTACTTAAACGACCAATGTTTGGGCAAAGCTAGCACAAGTAAAATATAAAAGAATTAGTTAACCAATGAATTGTGTTTCAAAAGGACAATGACCGTAGAAATAAACAATCTCCAAAGTAGGTCAGTATACCGAAGGTCGTCTGTGTGAAGAGTAAACAAACAAACCATAAAAATGATGTACCTATTTAATATCGGTCTTTCGTTCATCGGAGTTAATTAACTATTGGCACAGTTTAATTAGGTATTACAAGGTGTGATAGGAGTGTGCCTCTTAATCATTCTAGGTAATTACATTGGCGTACTTGAATAATAATAATAATAATAAGACGAGGGAAAATAATTAACGACAACACATAAATTAAATAAACAAATAACCATGAGAAATGAAATACGTAACGCAAAAATCAATAGAAATAGCAAATTGATAGGTATAGCTAATATCTACCGAATCCTTTCACCGACGAGATTAGGGTATGTTATATGACCTTCGATTGTGTATCTAAAATTTCGATTAGAGTTCAATGACACGGTCACCTAAATTCCATCAACGAATAAACAAAACAAAAGCACAAAAGTCAAGGGGCAGGTTTATCAATCATAGCTTACGACGGAAACTTCGCCCAATATGTGAAAGAAAAATCGACGTTAAATTCACTCAATTCTAAACAACTGATTATACTAGAGCAATCGCCAATAGGTAGCATTGATTCCGCGCGCAAAATTTCGCAAAGTAAAGTACTGCGACTAGCTTCAAACTCAAAGAGAGCTCATCACAATTATTCAGGAGGTCATTAATTCAATGACAACTTGACTTATCTCGTTTTAAATCTTTCTTATAGCAAGTAGGTATCCAAGAACCCATAAATATCCATTATCCTAAATACCTAACACACGAGGAGCTAGTGACCTCATTTAAACAACACTGGTGTTCAAATACTCATACAGTCCTGAATCCTAACTTGTCTTCGAATGTAAGCTTCAAGGCTTCTGTATGTAGGTATGAGCCATCTGGAAATGTAAGTGTCAACCTTTCTCGAACGGACGGCTTTGATCTTGTGGCGGTATTGTCGAGGTGGGCATGCGTGGAGGAGGAAGGACGTATGCGGACAGTACGCTGACGCGGCATTAAAGCCACAGGTTATTTGCATACCGTGAGTCTTGTCGAACCTGAAAGCAAACATAAGGTTCACGAGGTGAGTTTTATGTCAGCTAGTCAGAGGTGGAGTGTAACGCTGGGTCGGTCACGTGGGAGGAAGGATCTGCCCGTCACAAGCTTACGCCACATTTAACGGATAGAGGCATGATAAGGGAAGACATGAAATACCCCTTCTAGACTCAGTAGAGTTAAATTCAACCCGGAGGCGTCGGAAGTCGGAGTGGGACAGAAAAACGGCATGAAGACTTGGTATTCCCCCTGCTGGCGTGAAGGGCCCCTTTCATAGCATGAGACGCTCGTCGAAGAGAGTAAAACTCGGATCTAAGGACAAGCCTAGCAAACGTACTGGGAGAATTCGAGTTTGTAATTGTTGTTCATCGGTTTTCACTTGGTTAGCGGAGGAGCCGACTTTTCAGCAAACATATTATCCCCCTCCCCATATCCATCCATCCTTACTATTTCAACAGTTTTGCGAATACTAACAAATAACACTAAATATGTATACAAAACATTATGTTAGGGGAAGCTGCAGACAAGAACTCCAATTGAGAAAACCGGACTCTCGAATACGAACATTCTACACTGGTAAGGTAAGGGTTTTTATTTCTTGAAATGATGTAATTTATTAACTGTTGTTTATGTTATCGATGTATCAGCGGTGATAGGAAGAATTAAATAAACACACTAAATTCCTACGGAAATCAAATAGACACAAAGTCTAAGGCGAGGTTAGTTTATCAAACTCGGTAAAAGATACTCAAATAATAATAATTAATAAATCGGAAGATTCTCACCCTTTCTCTAAAAGAATCTATGGGTTACCACACGTAATACATTATCTTCTCTACATATGTGTGCATATTAAGTATGCAAACAGATGTAAAATCTAAAACAAAAAAATACACAACGCAGATTATAGAAATAATGTGAACTAAAATCTTAAATCTTGATTACTGTGAGAAAATCGCAGGGATTTAAGAAGATAGGGTAGGTTTAGCTAGATTATAAGGTATAGGGGTTTAGAAATCACGAGCCTGAGGTAGAAATAAACCGAAAGGAGGGTTGAGTCAGGCCATCATACCTAGTGGTGTGATCAGTAGGACATAAGGGTAGAATTATGAGCGTGGCTACGAGACAGGAGCTACGAGATTTAAACTACGAGGTAGAAGCTTAGAAAAGTAAATCAGCTAGGTAGGGTTCATCACAATTGGTGCCAAAAGCCAAGGGTGGCGGACCATTACAGAGGGATAGTTTCAAACATTCCACAATCTTTTTTTTTTTTAAATTTCATCATAAGTACCTGTCTAGAAATGATATAAATACATCGTCTGTAGGTGGTAACAACCACAGTTTGATAATGCCTTCGGAGGGCGAAACAGCTGTAACTCATAATAATAATTACGAAGCAGAAGCAGAACTTGTTTATAATAAACTGTTTTTATACATTGAATAATAATATTATTAAATATATAAAATAAATTAAATATTAAAATGGAGTTCTACAAAATAAACTTAATAAAAATAAATACATTCCACAATCCTGAGCATATTGACCCCACTGAGAGGAGTTTCTCTCCTTTTTTTCCCTAAAAAGAGTCTCCACACATGTCATCCCCAAAGTTGCCATAGGCCCTGAGAGATTTTTCCTCGGGGCCTCCTGTGTGGAGATAATAGATAATCTCACTCCTTTTCGAGACACCCTTGCAGTGTGAAACATCACGGCAGATTCATACCTATGTATATACAGGGAGTCAAGAAACTTATCTGACTTACTTTAACCAGTGATTTTTGACAATATTTTGGAGTTAAAATATAATTAAATTTTGGTCTCTGGTGACATTTCTGGTTGTTTTTTTTTTCAAAAATTAACAAAATATCCTTCCCACGACGCCACTTCACTGGGCTCCTATTTTAGGTGTCCAATACCTACTGATTTTGTGTATATGGTTGAAAAAAATAAATTTTACCTCTAAGAGCCTCAGGAAACTGTGGTTAACCCATATGTCTTATTCGTTCGGTTTTCGCAACAACTCATATAGGCCTCATAGAAATTATTGTGTCTTCCTTAGGTACTATCATAGATAGAAAAAATGATTTAAACCGTGTTAGAAAGAGAAAAAGTTTTAAATTCCATTCTGAAAGTCAACCGCAAAATAATTAAAATGAACACCTTTATGAATCCAAAGTTTCCGCCCGCTATTTGAAAAAAAAGACAGTTTGGGATTTTTTCATTGATTCTCTTTACATGACTTTTATTAATTACTAGCTGACCCGATGAACTTCGCACTGCCTCAGAATCAATAACTGTTGAATTAAATTAAGTTAAAAATTACCCAATGAAGCAATTACCGATGCCGAACTGTCCGTGTTTTGTTTTTGTCAGTATCAGAGATGGCGTTGTGTACGGATTTATGTTTTTTGTGATTTTCTTACTTTTGCACTTACTTACGGGGATTTTTGAAAGGAAGCGGGTACGGGTGCCGCCGCCCCGGGACCATTGATTGGATAACCAACACCTCTGCCATAGGTCAAGTGGTTCGCTGCGTTTGGTGATTTAGCAGGGGTGCCCGGGTTCATGGGGTGACTTTTGTTCGTATCTTGGCGGCGAATGCGTCTGCCCACCTGCTGCGTGGCGGGCCAGATCGAGAGAGACTGGTTGAGGGAGGCCTTTTGACCTTTCCAGCCGGATTCTCTCGACCAAGGTAAAAGGTCAATTCCGATCAAGGCAATGGCCTTGCACCGCAGTTGGAGGGAAGGATTCACTCCCGAATACAAAGACCTTCAGATTCTTACCCACCCCTCATGCCTTCCCAGAACTTCCTATCCTACCCTTCCTTAAAAAGACCCTCCACACAGCATCTCCTAAGATGACGTAGGTCATGGGTGGAGCTACGTAAAAATGCGTTTCATTTCAAAGATTTATTATCATTGTCCTTTGGAGGGGTGTTGAGACATAAGTTCACCGTTTGTTTTATCTTCGACTATTGACATTTAGTGTGTAAGAAAGAAGTGCAGCATTATATGATTAAGAACAAAAGCAAAACAATCGGTGCATTGACATTTGACGTTTTTGGATTTTTGAAATTCAAGCACAGTTCAAAATTATACCTATCACAATATTGCTGCAGTTCTTTCAAAATATGAGAATTCTTTCCATACAAAATATATATGAAAAAATTCATTTTCTTTATAATTTTCTTTTTCGTGAATTTTTGCGATGTTTTAAAAGTTATTCTGTTATCCGGGGCGGAGACAAATCCAACAAATCAAAGATCATTAAAATCGGTCCAGCCGATATCGAGTTATAAATAGTGTAACTAACGAGATTTTTACATGACGACAAAAAAGCAAGTTGACGGTCACGTTCATAATACATTTGCCTAGTGTGTTTCTGTGTTTTTTTTTATTATTTTTCGTAATCAGTAATTTTTGTTGGAAAAAACGTCAGGTGAGCCATTTTTAAACCTTTTTTTTGTTTGCATTCATAATTTTTATATTAACAGAAATATATTATGTTCATTTCAAATTATAAAATTTGAAAGCTTATTTCGTCACTTTTCAAACATGGTTTTTCGTTTTGGGATGCGTTCAGAAATATTGTCTGACTATTATTATATAAGTCAGTCACGTCTCCTAACACCCTGTATAATATAAATATTCCGTTAAGTTTATTAGTTTATTGCGCTGAACCGATACGATTGAACAATGGGCGTGTTTGTGCGCCTGAAGCAAGTTTAATTTTTCCTTACTTGTGATTAAATTGGTCAAGCATTTTGAATATCGACATTCTCTCTTGAAGAGTTAATCAAATTCCTAAACTTATATAGGGCCTAGGAGTCGAAAGAACTTATGCATATTGGCGACATCAGTTTTCTTTAAAATCCGTATAGATCCCAATTTTAAACGATTATTAATTCATTGTATATTGTATTTTCTGTCACTCGTTATTGAGGACACTTTCATGCACTGACACGTATCATTCTGGTAAAAGCAGAATTTCGCGTATTGCTGCGTATATTTTATGACCATGTTATTGTTTAAAACATCCCTCATATTTTCCCGGGAAATTGCCTTCAAAATAATGCGTCCACGCAAATGGAAATTGTTTGTCGGTTTTCAAATAATTTTCATGCCTCACAATTTTCATAGTTCAAATAAACAATGTTTTCACGTCAGAGAGAAATTAGTAGTTTTGTAGGATTGGTGGCTTTGAAATGATTTTTTTAAATGTGTTTATGGGTATTTTGAGAAACAGTATTTTATAAATAAGCATTATTTTATTTAATTTTTATTTTACGTTATAGAAACAAACAGTTTATTTGTAAAGGGCTTCGGACACGATCAAGCACATAGTTTTATGCTAGAGCCAAACCTTTTGATCGTTTAAAACGTTCGTTTGTGGCTTAAGCCAAGCATTACGTCATAATTTTCATATTTTCACCATAGATCATTGTGACTAGTTCATATCAATTTTACTCCGTCTTAAAGTTTATTTTAAACGTTAAATCGCAATATTCAGCAAGTAAACAATAGTGCTTCCTGTTTGTGGCATCATAGTCTAACATATTCAAATAATATCTAGGTGTTTTACTGTCGCACTTATTTTAATTCAGAATAAACACTATTCTATTATAATAACGTCGTGTGGGTAGTCATTATAAATCATTTACAATGCACTGCCGCGTATGCCCTGAAGTTATTCTATCGGATGAGTCGATATTTGTGTGTTCAGTATGTAAAGGCACCTACCATCTAGCCTGTGGAGGAATAACGGAAAGCACTTTCCGTCGACTCACTCAAGAACGTCGAGAACAACAGAAGTGTAAGCAGTGTAAAAGGGACACACGGTCGACCGCCGTCAGCGATAACACATCTTTGGAACCGCCCAAAAAAACAACGGCCACTAAGGATCAAGCAGCTCCATCATCACCTTCGTCCCCCGCTATTCTCGAAGATATCCAGAATTTAGTCATGACTAAAACGAACAGCCTGGATAAAAAAACAGAACGACATCATGGACCAAAACAACAAGATACTGGAAAGCTTACAATTCATGAACGCACAATATGAAGACTTTATGGCCAGAATCCGCGACGTCGAGCACCGTAATGATGAGCTTACAGCGAAGAATACTGCACTGGAAGCTAGAATCGTAATACTGGAGAATAGTCTTGATTCCCAAGAGCGGGCCTTAAAGTCTTGTAATGTAGAAATAAGAGGCATCCCCGACATCAAGGACGAAACACTAAAAGACGTGGTCTTCAACATCTTCAAAACAACAGGATCTCCCTTAGAAACTAAGGATATCGATGCTGTTTATCGTCTTCAAAAAAATAACAATAATCAGAAGCAACCCAGGACAATTGTTCTTAAACTAAAATCGAACATGGCTAGAAATCAACTGCTAGCTGATGTGAAATCTTTCAACAAGAATAAACCCAATACCGAAGATAAACTCAACACGTTAAATATCGGTCTCGCCGGCCCACGGTTGCCGATCTATGTATCTGAGCAGTTAACATTTCGGGCGAAACAAATTTGGTATAAAACTCGCCAATTTGCTAGAGCGAGACAATTTCAATTTGCATGGATCCAACAGGGGCGTATATACCTACGGAGGGAGACAGGTTCAGGCGCAATTCTTATATCCGATGAAAGCAAGCTGGCTTCCCTATGATTATCTCAAACACAATATACCTACTGCCGACAACGTTTACAAGATGAAGATTCTATTATTACTATTACTACTTCTACTACTTAGTACTACTGCCGACAACGGTTACAAGATGAAGGTTCTATTATTATTATTGCTACTAATACTACTACTTATTACTACTGCTGACAATGATTACAAGATGAAGGTACTATTGATATTATTACTACTACTACTTATTACTACTGCCGACAACGATTACAAGATAAAGGTTCCTGTAGACAACGATTACAAGATGAAGGTTACTGCCGACAAAGATTACAAGATGAAGGTTCTATTATTACTATTGCTACTACTACTACTTACTACTACTTCAGACAACGACTACAAGTTGAAGGTTATTTTATTATTATTGCTATTATTATCCTGTGATTATCCCCATCCAATCATTCGAATCAAATATACCTACTCACGAGAAATGGATCATAATCGTATAGTAGTGAAATTTCCATTGCATCACATCTCACCTGAATAATCATGATTCAATTACCTCCTGATATTTACAATGACACAGATGTAACGTGCAACACGTATGTGATTGACGATCTCAACAAATTAAATAATTTCAGTTGGAAGTCTTATAATTTAAAGATTATCCATCAGAATATCAGAAGTATGTCAAACCTTGATGATTTTCTGATATTTCTAGATCAATTCAATCATACTTTTGATGTTTTAATTTTATCAGAGTGTTGGATCAATAAAAACTACACCTCTAAAATAATACAAACTTACACGGAATATCACTCAATTAAAAATATAAATAAATCTAGCGGGATTGTTGTCTACATCAAAGACGGTATACAAGCACAAGTCGAAGAAATTATATTATCACAAGGTAACTGCCTCAGAATTGTTCTGAATAATAATTTATGTATTTTCGCTATTTATAGATCACCTTCTTTCCAGAGCATAGATTCTTTTTTGAATTCACTCCAAACAATTATTAGCAATTCCAATAAATTTGAACGTCAAATCATTATAGGAGACCTTAATATTAGCACCTTATCTCCATTTCACAACCAATTCAACGACTACATATGCCTGCTCACAGAAAACGGATTCATTTTGACAATCAATACACCAACTCGAGAACAGGGCACGAACAAATCCTGTTTGGATCACATCAACCTAAAAAATATTAACTTCACTGACTCATTCGTTATCCACACGTCAATTTCCGACCACTATACGACAGCCCTGTGCTTTAAAGATAAACCGCCCCCCCCTGCTAAAATCAAGTACGTCCCTCGATTAAATTTTAATAATTTTATTGAGGACTTGCATTTAGAAAACTGGCAAAAAGTATTTGATCAAATTGACACTGACATTGCGATGAAAGAATTCATTTGTATTCTACCTACATATATATCTAAACATACAAGTAACAAACACATCTCGAACAGCCAGTTTAAACTTACGCCCTGGATCTCTCCCGGCCTTTTAAAATCGATTCACAAAAGAAACCAACTTCACAAAAGGGCCAAAAAGTTTTCAGATAATATTTTAGTACAAACTCACTACAAGAAATATAGGAACTTATGCAAAAAGATTATTAAATATACAAAGGAAAATTATTTTAAAACGTTCATTTACGAAAATTCTTATTCTCCAAAACGTATGTGGGAAGCATTTCGAAATATTAGTAAAACAAAAATAAACAGGTCTTCCGAAATTAAATCGTTAGATATCGGTAACGTAAACTCCTCTAATCCTAAAAATATGGCGAATTTTGTTAATAAATACTTCACATCGGTGGGAACCACACTTGCCAAAAAAATTCTCGATAACTGCAATAAAACAGAAATCGAACTTGCCAAGTTGGTCACCTCTAGCCTCGTCCATAAAATAGACAATATACAAACATCGACGAATGAAGTCTTGGAAATAATTGACGACCTAAAGCCATCTAACGCTTGTGGACCAGACAAAGTCTCGACTAATCTGCTTAAAGTAACTAAGTCATTCATAGCATCTCCGATAGCGTTCATTTCCAATCTAAGTCTCAAATCAGGAATATTCCCTAACCATCTAAAACATTCAGTTGTTGTATTACTACACAAAAATGGAGATAAATCTGCGATTCAAAATTACCGGCCGATATCTTTGGTCAATTCAGTCTCAAAAATTATAGAGAAAATTGTCAAAAATCGTCTTAGCTTTTATCTTGAAGATAATAACATTCTTTCTGAGAGACAATATGGCTTCCGTCCGGGTTTAGGTACTGAAAATGCCATTGGCAATCTGACTAAAGTAATTTCTAATAACATCGATCGAGGAATCAAAAGCATCGCGATCTTCCTGGATCTGGCTAAAGCTTTTGATACCATCTCGCACAAAATCCTTTTGAAAAAATTACAGCTAATCGGTATACAGGGGCAGTTACTTAAATGGTTAGGAAGCTATCTGGAAAATCGGAGCCAAAGAGTTATTATTAGTGGTACTCTAAGCGATCCAGCCAACATCGTATTTGGTGTACCACAAGGAAGTACTTTAGGACCGATATTGTTTAATATCTATATCAATGACCTTTGCAACAGCAACCTTGCCGATCATATCATCACTTTTGCTGACGATACGGTCTTAATATTTGAGGGCAAAAACTGGTATGAAGCGCACAGAAAAGCAGAAATTGGAATAAACAATGTCAAACATTGGCTAGACTATAATCTTCTTACTCTTAACACGGATAAGACAAAATTTATACGTTTTAGTGCAACACAAGCGGGTCAACCCAAGGTTATACTAAATATTACTATTCACATTTGCAATGAACCGAACTCTTGTACTTGCAATAACCTAGAATGCGTGGATAGTTTAAAATATCTAGGGATCACCATAGATAAATATCTGAGATGGGACGAACACATTAACGCAACGGCCTCAAAAGTCAGAAAACTTACACATCTTTTTATAACCATCAGAAATATTCTCTCTGTTAAAGATATGAAATCAATATACTATGCTATGTGTAATTCTTTACTCGAATATGCATCCCTAGGATGGGGTGGATGTGCCAAAACAATATTAGACTCCCTGGCTAAAGCTCAGAAATCAATACTAAGAGTCATCCTTAAAAAACCATTCAGGTACCCCAGTGATGCATTATTCACGGAATTAAAAGTACTTGATGTTAGACAATTGTATATTAGAAAGATTATATTACATGTGCAAAAACAACGTCAACACTTCCCGTCCATTGACCATCTTCACGACACTCGACTTTCAAGGAACAATCCAATAGTCCCAATAAAAATCACGACGTCCCTCGGCCAACGGCAATTTTCGTACTTAGGACCTAAATTATTTAATATCATTCCTAATGATTGGAAAACTAAAAGTGCAAATGTTTTGCGCAAATTGATCAACGACTGGCTCCTTGATTTAGGGAGGATCAAAAGCGAAGATATGTTGACCAATAGTTAGTCTCATCATATAAAATAAAACAAAATTAAAAATATATAAGAAAATAAAAAAAACAAAATAAAAAAAAAACACTCACTCATAGTTCCATTCATTACTAAAACACGTACTTACCATTGCAGAACACAATTGTCTATTCTTTTATCAATACCTGTAACAGACGTCTTGATGTATTGGATTTTTTGTTTACGTGAAACTCGCAGGGAAGAATAAAACGACATAATCAAATCAATTCTTGCGAAATGTTACATGTTCAAACTAGCTTATTATTCAACGAAACTTGCATCTACGGTCATCGAGGTAAACAACAGGTGTGAAAATGACGTCAACTCAAAATACTTCGTGTCAAAACAAGTTTGTTTACGTGAAAATCGCAGCTATCGGCCGCACGTGTCCCCTTGAAAATATTGCCTATTCAGGGAAGAGTAAAACAATATAATCAAGTCGATTCTTGCGAAATGTTACATGTTAAAACTAGCTTATTATTCAACGAAACTTGCATCTACGGTCATCGAGGTAAACAACAGGTGTGAAAATGACGCCAACCCAAAATACTTCGTGTCAAAACAAGTTTGTTTACGTGAAAATCGCAGCTATCGGCCGCACGTGTCCCCTTGAAAATATTGCCTATTCAGGGAAGAGTAAAACAATATAATCAAGTCGATTCTTGCGAAATGTTACATGTTAAAACTAGCTTGTTGTGCAACTTGCACCTGCGGTCATCGAGGTAAACAACAGGTGGCAAAATGAATAACATGTTTACGTTTTCCTTTAACTAAAATTAGTATAAAAACCGTCCGAAAAATAAATATTGATTCATTATCAAAGGAACTTCTGAGTTATTATTATCTCCCGAAACCGAAGTGGTGACGATCGGAGTCCAGCGCCCCTATTGTTTACAGTATTTGTATGGAACAGAAAAGTGGTCTCATACAATACCCTTCCCATTTTTTTCTACATTCAATTCCTGCGGAGATCTTTCTTTTTATTATACAAAATTACGTAAATTATAATTTATACATAATACGTATAAAATTATACAAAATTACGTACTATGCGTAATATTACAAAAACACGTACTTATCACTTCAGAACATAATTGTCTACTATTTTATCAATACCCTTCCCATTGTTCTACATTCATCTCCTGCGGTGATCTTTCTTTTTATTATTACCATCTGGATTTTACTTACTTTACCTGTTTTATTTTATATTAAGTGCTCTAAGGGAAAATATCTTAGTAGGATGAAAAAATGACGCAAGGAAAGGGAAATAAATACAATTGGTTATCAACCCCTTTCTCATGTCACTATTTATACATTTACTTAAGACATATTTATATACAAATTGTTTTTATTCATTTGCTGCATCCTTTTCGAGTCACATTCTTTTTGAGTTTCTTTACCCGCTCGTAAAGTTGAGGGATACGTCACTCACGTTAATTATACTTATTTTTTGTAATCATGTTTAAACATCAACTTTAATTATAATATGGATTTTGTCATCACACTTGAAGCTGGTCTCGATTCTCAATTTTTGCTAGCGATTCACATGTCCAAACATTTATCTATTGTTAAACAAGCATTCGATACTAAATCTGTACTTTAAGACATTGTTTTTTTTCTCTTCGCTTATTCTTTTTTTTATGAGTTCAAAATTGTAGTTATTAACTAAAGCTTCTACGAGGAATTTAATCGTAACACTTGTTTCATTCAATAAATAATATGTATATAATTTATCAATGTAATATGAAATTATGATATGAACTAAATTTGTCAATTTGACTGGCCTAAAACAGGATCCATTCCTAGTTGGCTAGTCAAAGTTTCCACATATGTTTCATTGTATAATTTTATGCGAAATAAATATTATTATTATTATTATTATTATAATCTACGTACTTATCCCACGCTTGAAGCGATTTTACATTTTTTTGGAGAAATTTGAAAATACATTTACGAGATGGGTATTTGCTAAAACTTATTAGTTAACTATAATATTTAATCGACTAATGACACTTTTTTAATTTGTAAACTGTATGTGTGCCTATGTTTATGCAATTGTATGAGTGTGTAGATATATAAATATGTTTTGTAAATATAAGTATAATACGTTTTTCAACGTCTTTTACGTAACGTAATAACGATAACATTTTGTTTTCTAGAACAATATTTATTTTATTTTTGTTTTTTTTTTTTTATTTGCAAAAACGGTGTAAAAACCAATATCTACATTGCAAAAACGGTATATACATAATAAGTATATTTACATTTAAGATACTAATTAAAAAATGAGTCATATGTACGTATGTACGACGCTTAACCTCATTATAGGACATAACGTAGTATTTATATAGCGCAGTTTTGTGTTCTAATCACTGAAAAAAATAATCTGCATGGTATGAGTAGCTTAAGTCACTAATTAACCTTTAAAAAAATCGTGAAAACATCTGTTTTAGAACTGAGTGGGATGTAATCAGTACAATTTAATAAATCTACGATTTAATAAATCTACGTACAATTTAATAAATCTACGGCGTGAATAATTGTATGCAAGAATTGAAAGAGATGGGATTGGGTGCGAAATTGAGTAATCTGGAAGTATGTTGCCTGTTGTATGCTGATGATGCGGTGCTGACATCTAACAGTATGGAAGATCTACAGTCTCTCGTGTCAAGAATGAACGAAGTATGTATGAAGAATGAGTTAATGATGAATGTAAGTAAGTCTAAAGTCATGGTGTTTGAAAGAGAGAGTACGAAAACATTATGCAATATAGTTGGAATGATGAATACTTGGAGCAGGTGGATGAGTTTGTTTATTTGGGAAGTATGTTTACGAGATATGGGAAGGCTAATAGAGATATTGAAAGAAGGGTGAATACAGGTAACTCTATTAATGGAGGACTGAACGCCGTTGGCACCAACAAAAAACTGTCCAAAGACGCGAAACTAGCCGTCCATAATGGAGTACTGGTACCTACCCTGATGTATGGCAGTGAGGCATGGAACTGGCAGAGGAAGGATGAAAGTAGACTGAACGCTGTAGAAATGAGATCCCTGAGGCGTATGTGTGGTAAAACCATGTATGATCGTGTGAGAAATGTGGAAATCCGCAAAGAATGCAAGGCTGATGTAAGCGTGATGAGTAAGATCAAGAAAGGAACGCTCCGATGGTTTGGGCATGTAGAGCGAATGAACGAGGAAAGGAGTGTAAGAAGAATATATGACGCAAATGTGAATGGTAGAAGAAGTCGAGGACGCCCAAGAAAGACATGGCACGACCAAGTGAATCAGATACTTGAGTCGGGCCATGTCAAGAGTCAGAATAATAGAAGAGACTGTATGAGACGTTGTATGAATGTAAACGAGGCAAGGAATGTGTGCCAAGACCGGGATGTTTGGCGGTCCGTCCTCTCTGCCTACCCCTGCGGGGAAACGGCGTGATGGTTAGTTAGTTAGTTAGTTAGTGAATAATGACTTTGACCCATAAATTTTCGTCTCCCGTTTCCAGGTGGGAAAGACGTTCAGCTCGCATATTTTCTTCATTCAGTAACGCCAACAGTAGTCCACCACCTCGTGTTTGTCCAGTGCTTTGATCTTTTCGGAATACTAGGAATGTGTCTTTATATTTGTTTGTCCGGGACAAACGTTGCTTGTCATGCGAATGCTAGATGCTGTCATGATGTTTTACATTTCAAATGTCGAAATGACAGAGTATATTCACGTTATTGGCAGTTCTATTACACAAAAATATACAATTTTTACTAAGTAATTTAAAAATGAAACAATATTAATGGAGCGATCAGGCTAAATAAATAAATTTACTTCGATTGCTCGAGATTTCCCAGAAGGTCGTTTTTTAAATTTTTGGCCAACATTAAAAAAAAAACATACCTTCGAATTTAAACATGGAGACATAAAAACCTATTATAGTACTATACAGCCAATAAATTAACCTGTATTGTGCCGTTTATTTTATATTTGTGGGATTTATAAAAAAATAATTTATTATCGTGCTAATAATTAAAAATCGTTTAAAATCGCGCGACCTGATTCCCGAATCCCTTACTTCAAACTGCCGTGAGGGATACTTATTCGACTCAACATAGAATATTTTCCATTTCCATATGTTGTCAGTGGTATACCCGATAGTAAAAGGTGCATATCTATAGAAAAAGGACTTAATTTTATCAGTAAACAGCTGATCGAAAATTCGGCGGAAAAAAAGTATTAAAAAAAAAACTTTTAACTTCGTTCTAAAATAGTCTACGAAGTTGGTTTTTCGACATCTATGGTTATAATAGATAATACATTTCAATAGCTTCAATTTAAAATAAATGACTAGCCAAGGAAATGTTTTAAATAATTACCATAAATTTTTTACTAATGGTAGGAAAATGTGATCCATTTTTGGACCGCTATCAATCCCAGAAAAATAAAAGTGGTCCATTTTTGAACCAAAATCGCCACAGTGGTAAAGAACTAAGAGAACACACTTTTCATTGAAATTCTTAGAACTAGTTTAGTTGAACAAAACCAGTTTTTCTTTACCATGTCGCAACCTTCTTCCTTATCAACTTCTTCCCCTTCCCACTCGACTCAGCCTCACAACATACCACATCAATTGCGATTGCCTTACGTACAATTGACTTCAGGCAGTTGGAACTCCTGGGCGGTATTCTCATAATCCAAAAATAACATTCTTGCGACAATTCAAGTTAATATTATCACTTTTCTAATTATATATTTTTTTTAATAAAATGACAAATAACTTTGTTTACATCACTTTTATTTATACACAATCAACATGTTTCATGAATGATGTTCACAACATGTATACATTTGATCCTGATGATGTGAACATCGTTCATGAAACATGTTGATTGTGTATAAATAAAAGTGATGCAAACAAAGTTATATATTTTATTTATAAAGTTTAACTTGAAAAAATCTACTTAAGTTGTATTAATATAGTCAATCTGTAAGAGGCCTCATTACGGTAAGATATTTTTGTATGTTAATACCGCATAAAGGTCAAATCTGCTCCCAACCATCTGGAGCAAGTGAGACGAGGAAGAGGGAGGTGGAGAAGTACCTGGCTATTCAGAGCTGGTCAGCAAACACGGCTAGAGCCATTTCAAGCAAAGTTTCATTTTTAAATGGTGGTCAAATACCAGAACGATAATGAGAGTATATTCCAATCTGAAACGTACCTTGAAATAACTTAACATTATTTCAAGTGAAGAAATTCTGAAAATAACATACTAATCAAATAAAGTTTTCTTGCGCACGCCGGGATTTGAACCTTACCCCTAGATAACGGAGGCTGTCGAAATGCCTTAGGAAGGTGAAACGGCTATCACGCGCAATAATAATTTCACAACGGAACTTGATTAAAAAACTTTTTGTTTTTTAATAAATGAATATATTTTCTATGTATATAAGGGAGAGTGCCTGTTGTGGGTAGGCGGTGTGAATTTGATTTTTAAACAAATCTACATTTTTTCCGAGATCGATGAAATTTTGCACACCTGACCACCACAACAAAGGTAATGTCACCGGCTACATTTGATTTCTAAAACTTACCGTAAAAATCGTGCAACGCCGGGGACTTCAGATAATTAAATACAAATAACACTCATATACGGGGTGTCCGGGGGTAAAGTGCATTAACTTCGGGAGGTGATTCTACATGATAGTACAAGTAAAAAAAGATAAATAACTTTTTTCGAAATTCCAAAACTTAGGGGTAGTTTTGAGGTAAAAAGATAAAATTAGTCCGGCGTGTGCGGCCAGATTTATTATTTTCCGCTGTGACGATACGGGCCAATCACAATCGAGTCGGGCGAGTCAGCAAGTAAGATCGTAGGATTTTTAGTAGGTACGTCTTTTTGTATGGAAAAAAAAAGTTGAAATTTCGGAAAAACGTTGTTAATTTTTTTTATTCCTACCATCATGTAGAATCACCTCCCTAAGTTAATGCACTTTAACCCCAGATACCCTGCATATTCATCGGAAATACTGCCTTCTTTTATGCCAATACTAGCGAGTTCCCGGCCTGCGTTGCTATGCCACTTAATAAAGAAATTATTTCTCCCTGCTTGTCCTTTCCCATTCGTTCCATTCTCCTTCCATCCCCTCTTCCTCTCCCGTATCCCCTTCCCTTCACGCGTTCCCACTCCGCCTTCTCCACCTTCTCTCTTCCTACTCCCCTCTCCCACTTTCCCCATCCCGCGAACCAGTCCTGGTACATTCTGTTTTCAAACAGTTCGCGTTCTACCTATTGTAATTTTGTTCATACAAATTTCATAATGCCAGAGCTCACCAGTTTATATAGAAACCTTCAGTGGCGTGTTCACAACAACTAATAAATTACCCCTTGATATACGATCGAAAGAAAACTACGACAAATATAAAAAAAAAATTAAAATACTTTAGTACCATCTCATAACTTTATTTATTGTTTAGAAATATGTTTTTGCCTTATCAATTCTTTGAATCATTTATTGACTAACCTATATTTTTATTACTTTTATCCGTATTTTCTCATAAAATCACTTCCTCTCCCGTATCCCCTTCCCTTCACGCGTTCCCACTCCGCCTTCTCCACCTTCTCTCTTCCTACTCCCCTCTCCCACTTTCCCCATCCCGCGAACCAGTCCTGGTACATTCTGTTTTCAAACAGTTCGCGTTCTACCTATTGTAATTTTGTTCATACAAATTTCATAATGCCAGAGCTCACCAGTTTATATAGAAACCTTCAGTGGCGTGTTCACAACAACTAATAAATTACCCCTTGATATACGATCGAAAGAAAACTACGACAAATATAAAAAAAAAATTAAAATACTTTAGTACCATCTCATAACTTTATTTATTGTTTAGAAATATGTTTTTGCCTTATCAATTCTTTGAATCATTTATTGACTAACCTATATTTTTATTACTTTTATCCGTATTTTCTCATAAAATCACTAATATTTTTTGTTTTAATTTAAACAGATGTAAAAATATTCAGTTGTCCTCTCCTCCTTCGGCAGAATAACTGTGTTCCCCGTGATTCGCGCTAGGCGCTCTCCGTAAACGCTCACGATGTTTTACTTTAATTGTGTATTGTGCTTAAAGAGGTTTACGCCTACCCAGAATCCTGTCTGCCGACCGCCTATCTCCTGCTTGTGAGTACCAATGAACCTTGCTACCCCTCTGTGTGCTAAGAACTGACATTTAAATTCACTAAACACGTGTAGAGAGAGTTGAGAGAAGCTCCCCCCGTTATGATAGAATTAATTAGAGATAGCCAAATACTCATGTGTGTAGTGCCGATGCTGGCCTTTTGTAGAACCCTGTTCACCTTTAATTGAATAAAACCCTTTTTCGTGCATAACAACTGTGTTCTGATTGAGGAAGGAGACCTGGAGATTTTGAGGAAAGGAAGGGGAGTAGGAATTAACAAGCGAACCACAGACACTCGCCCTGGGTTTAAGAGGGACCTTGCTCGCGCCGGCTGTGCAGAGCTAGCCGCCGGCTTGTTTATTGCATGTCCTTTCCAGGTTTTGGGTTTAGCGTTGGCCGCAAGTAGCGCCAATGCTAGACCCAAAACCTGGAAAGGACATGCAATAAACAAGCCGGCGGCTAGCTCTGCACAGCCGGCGCGAGCAAGGTCCCTCTTAAACCCAGGGCGAGTGTCTGTGGTTCGCTTGTTAATTCCTACTCCCCTTCCTTTCCTCAAAATCTCCAGGTCTCCTTCCTCAATCAGAACACAGTTGTTATGCACGAAAAAGGGTTTTATTCAATTAAAGGTGAACAGGGTTCTACAAAAGGCCAGCATCGGCACTACACACAAGAGTATTTGGCTATCTCTAATTAATTCTATCATAACGGGGGGAGCTTCTCTCAACTCTCTCTACACGTGTTTAGTGAATTTAAATGTCAGTTCTTAGCACACAGAGGGGTAGCAAGGTTCATTGGTACTCACAAGCAGGAGATAGGCGGTCGGCAGACAGGATTCTGGGTAGGCGTAAACCTCTTTAAGCACAATACACAATTAAAGTAAAACATCGTGAGCGTTTACGGAGAGCGCCTAGCGCGAATCACGGGGAACACAGTTATTCTGCCGAAGGCCGGCGAAGGAATGGGAGCGGGGAGCCGCTCGGCGCTTGGCACGGGCGCCGCGCGGTGCGGGGAGAGGGGGCGGAGGGCCTGTGCAAGGGGTCAATTCGCTATTAGCTCGCACGGGAAACAATTCCGTAACGTAACAATATGTTGTAAAATTGTAACCTTGTTAAATGTTTCAATAATATATATTTTTTTTAAAACTCGCCAAAGTTTTCTCGCAATTGGATGAACGGCTCAGCATCGCTTTTTAATGATGCCAGAGCTCACTATTATATATATAAGCAGGCATGCACATTGCACACATCAAATCCCCAAAGTTTCGTCGCAATCGGTAGAACGGTTAGTAACGCATAATTTCAAACTCACTATTATATACAGAAATCTTCGCGGGCATGCACACATCAAACCCCCAAACTTTTACCGGAATCGGATGAATGGTTTCGCAACGCATGAGAAAACTTATGTAAAAAGAATTATGCTTAGCAGAACAGGTAACAAGTACATTACTGAGCCGCTCAACTGCAATATGAAAACATTTGATTGTATTTGGATTCATTTATTTCAACCTTACTTCATTACATAGTATAAAATGAAGTCGGTCAAAATGTATGTGCGCATAGATCTTTTAAACTACCCAACGGATTTTCATGCGGTTTTCACCAATAGATGAAGTGATTCAAGAGAGAGGTTTATATGTATAATACATGCTTATTATAGTAGAGGAAAGCTGATAAATTCAAACATTCAATTCAGGCAGCGGGCAGCGGGCAGCTGACAAGCGGGTGGTGTGGATTTTATAAAGGTTGGGTAATGGTATTGTGTTTCGTTAGCCACAGCAACGTATGGCCGGGTCTGCTGGTAGAATATAAAAGTATGTAAAATATGGCCAGTTGTTCACGGAATTTGTACAAGTCATCAAATGTAAAAGATAATTTTCAGGTTCCTTGAAAATTCTCATCAAGTTCTGTTATTATTCTATGATAGGCCAGTTGTTTCACAGAATTGAAATAATAACAGAACTTTAAGAAAATTTGTTCAAATCCTTTGAAACCATCCGTCCTTGAAAGTCTTAAGGTAAACTCTGATTGACGGAGTATTTATTCATTTTTATACTAGCTAAAGTGCCCGGCGCTGCCCGGGCTTTACGCAGAGTTTTTAGATATAAGAAGGTCAGCTTAACAAAATATTATCAATCTCGGAATATAACTGATTAATTTTTGGAGATCGCTGGCAACGGTTAATATGTAGTTTTTTTAAAAAAAATCTTTTGATTCACCTTAATTACATTAAAAGGCAACTATTTGCATTGGAAGAAGTGGAAAATATTTCATTCTAAATTTCGATTACGTAAAATTAAAATTAACTTTCGTCTTGTGAGATTGTACGCCATTAGCTATTAGCTCATTCGCTGTCACTTTGGTATGTTGGTATTCCTGATACACTTGAATGTATAACGAACGGCTAGAAGATTTTGAAGGTATGGGGCACTTTCTTTTGAATCACAAACCATGTTACACAAACCTAGCGTAGCCGCTAAACTACTTGAAAACTGGGATGTTTTTCTTGCCTTGACGCGAGTAGGCGTTATAAAGGGGAACTTTCTTTTTTTTTTTCACAAACCATGTTACATAAACCTAGAATTCCCATGAAGTCTGCCACGCTATGTTCTAGCATCATTTAGTACAGTAACAAGAATACCAACATAACATTTTTTTTCATTCCAGTGCTACAACAGTGCGGTCGTATAGTTTCGTTACAGTGCACTGCCTCGAGTATCGAGTATTGTTCTACACTTCGTACCTAAAGTACCTCCCCCGGGCGGGCGGGTATTAGAAAGAACATGGATGACATTCTCGAAGATATTAAGAGCGATATTGCGAAGATCACATCTGTTAAAGATTCAAGAATAAAATTGAGTTTGGAGAACAACTTAAAGAAACTAGAAGAACAAATTAAAGTAGAAAATCTTATCCTACAAAAAAAAATTATTAATCTACAAGAGCAAATTATAACAATCAGCGAACACTATAATGAGAAATTAGAAAGTTTTGTGACAAAAAATATAAAAACATATGCGCAAGCCACAACAATGAATAAATTCGAGAAACAAACTCCACAAAAACACGCCATCATAATATCAACAACTAAAAACTTGAAGGCTGAAGAAATGAGAAATAGAATCGAAAAAAACATAGATGTAACTAAAATGCAAGTCGGTGTAACTGAATTTAAAAAAATTGGTGATCAAAAACTCATAATCTCATGTGTAAAAAAAGAAGACGCACAAAAATTGGTCACAAAAATAAATGGAACATTCGGCGAAGACATCAACGCTGAAGAAACAAAAAAGAGAAAACCAATAATGACCGTAAAAATATTGCAATCAAATTTAACAGAGGATGAAATTGTTTTAGGCATAACCCAGCAAAATGAGGGTTTACAAAGTTACTGTAAAGATGATTTTAAACTCATAAAAGAAATCAAACTAAAAAAATTCGACCAACAAAGAACGTCCCAACAAGACGTATCAAACTACTTAATACAAACGTCAGGAGCCATTAGAAAAATCCTTCTTAACTTTGGAAAAATAAACATAAAATACCAAAGAGTCCCAATTGACGACCTTAACCCTCTGACGCAGTGTTACCACTGCTTGAAATATGGAAACACTGCCCTAAGATGCCTTAACAGAACACAGCCACCTACCTGCCCCCATTGTGCACAAGACCATATCCTAGAAAAATGCACAGAGAGAAACAATAAACCAATCTGCTACAATTGTTCCAGCAACAATAAAAAATTCAGGGTGAACATCCTGGACGACCACCGTGCTGACAGCATCAATTGCACATACAGACATAAAATGCTCCAAATTGCCAAAGAGAGAATAGATTATGAATGAAATTTCACAACTATTATTAGTGATTAAAAAAAAAAACACAAAGGCTCTCAAAAAATCCGTCCTCCAAAAAATCTTATCCCAAATAAACAAATGTATTCATGGCCACTAATGCATTCATTATTATTATTTCTTCGATATGGATGATTTCGTGATAAATGCTATAGATAAAACCATGTCAATAGACGAAAGAATATATACATCAGTGAACGAAACAAACAACATTTTAGCGATGAATCCCGAAGTTAGCTTAATCATATTTCATATGAATATAAGAAGCATCGAACGTCATTTAGACGAACTCCTGGTAACAATAAAATCACTTAACAGACTAGACTGCATAATATTAACAGAGACTCACTCATCGAGCGATATAAACTATAATATTCCTGGTTATACATACTACGCAACAAATACCCGAATTAACAAGAACAGCGGAATCGCAATATTTGTCTCAAATAAATATGTTGTGACTTTTAACAGAGAAATTCACATGCACAATGTAAACGTCCTAAATATGGAAATCAGTTACCAAAAGTATACCTTTAGCATATTCGCTATATATAGAACTCACGCCTCAATATTACCGATATATGTAAATGAACTAAAGCGCATTCTTCTTGCGAACAGAAATAAGAAAACCATTGTTATCGGAGACGTAAACCTGAATATAGCAAATGATTACTCGTCTTATGATAAAGATAATTATCTTAATATGATGGCAGAATTAAATTATGTATCATGTATTAATTAATTTACGAGAATTATTCCAGGTCAACGACCTTCGTGCATAGATCATGTTTTTACAAATATTCAAGACATAAAAAACATAGCATCTGCAGTTATACAAACGACAATCACTGATCATTTCGGGTGCATTTTTACGTACAATTATGAAAAGAAATATTCACCATTGACTACCCGAATTCCGGAGAATGAAAGCGGCCGACGAAAAACGCTTAACATAAATGCCCTAGTACATAATCTAGACAAAGAGAAATGGCACGATATTTTTAATTGTAATGATACGAATGAATGCTTCGAACTATTTGAAAAAAATTATCAACGCACGTAAGTACTGTACATTTTATTGATTCCAGAAAACAATCATCAAAATTTAAACCGGTTAAACCATGGATAACTTTTGGATTAATTGTATCAATCAGACACAAAGAAGCAATATACAAAAAATTAATCCAACAACCTACAAACGAAACCTTAAAAAAATACCTAAAAGCTGTTAGCATTGCCACTACTTGCGGCCATTTGCTAAACCCTACACCTGTAAAGGACACGCAATACACGGCCGACGACTAGTTCAGAGTCGGCGCAAGCAAGGTTCCTCCTAAAAACAGGGCGAGTGCCTGTGGTTCGCTTGGCAATTCCTCCTCCGCCTCCTTTCCTCACAATCCCCGGGTCTCCTTCCTCAATCAGAACACAGTTTTAGCACTTAAAGGGTTTATTCGTAAAAACAGAACAGGGTGGTACACGAAGCCAGCTTTGGCACGAAACACATGGTTAACTACACTGCTAGCCTAACGAGAATTTTCTCCTCTCTCTCTACACGTTTAGTGAAGTTAGAAGTAGTTCATAGCACACGGTGTGGGAGGTGAGTAGATTGGTACTCACATAACGGAAGATGCGGAGTCAGCCGTCTGGCTAGGTACTGGGCACAAAGCACAATTCAAATAATACATCGTGAAGTTAGTTCACGAAGAGCGACTAGCGCGAATCACGGGGAACACAGTTGTTCTGCCGAAGGCCGGCGAAGGAATGGGTGCGGGGAGCCGCTCGGCGCTTGGCTACCGGCGCCGCGCAGTGTGGGGAGAGGGGGGCGGAGGGCCTGTGCAAGGGGTCAATTCGCTATTAGCTCGCACGGGAATCAATTCCGTAACGTAACACTTCCCCCCTCGCCGCAAAAAAGGCGACGTGGTAATGGAGCAGTAGGGCTAAGAAATCCTCTTACCCTTCTAGCACTTGTGCCAAAAAAAAAACATCCAAGAGAAAGGGGAGAGAGAGAGAGAGAGAGAAAAAGAAAAAGTTGCTAGCTACAAAATAGTAGAAACAAAAACAAAAGAGAAAAAAAACATGGTGAACAAAGAATTATACATGAATGTACATGAAAGAGCAGTGGCATACATAAATATAAACAAGGACCTGCTGGAGAAAGGTACAAGGGTTATGCAGTGATAGAAAAAAAATGACTCTAAATTGTATCATTGGTCTGTGAGCTAAGTTTGCGTAGCGTGGTTTGCGTAGGATGTTTGGGGTGTTTGAACGTTGCACTGAAGTTATAAGGTTACTTTGTCACAGTAACCTGGCCCGTTTGAGATTACACTCAAGGAACACTAGGGCCTTAAAGAAAACACGAAGAAGAGAACGCAGGATGAGGCTTCTTGGTGGTGGAGAGGGTTCTACCTGTCACAGAGGTCAAAAAGGTAGCTGCTTCCGGATCCTGTGGGTGGGCCAGTATGACATCATTGAGGTACTGGAGAGTGGAATTGTAATTGGTGGTTGGTCCTTTATAGAGGAGGTGGTTTGTGTGCATGACAGCCGTTGTTGTGATGGTGGTTGGTACACTGGTTAGTATACAGTGGGATTTTTGTGTGAACAATCGTTGGTATTGTTATTTGCGCAAAGGCACAGGAGCATTGGCATGGTGGCAACAGAGCATTTGCAAGGTGCAGCTGGAACATATGCAAGATGCAGCAGGAACATTTGTACAATGGCAACAGGAACATTTGCGAGATGCCGCAGGAACATTTGCACGATGGCAACCGGAACATTTGCAAGATGCAGCAGGAACATTTGTACAATGGCAACAGGAACATTTGTACAATGGCAACAGGAACATGAATCAACCTAGAGCTGACGTGCTCGGGTTTGTTTGAGTGATGGTTTGGTGATGATACAATTCGCAACTACACGCACGACTCACACTAGGTTATGTTAGGTGTGGTCGGGTGCTTTTGGTACGCAGGGTTTGAAGGCATGGGACCTCCGTAACGGTAGTGAAGGCAGCATGAAGAGAGGCGCAGGTGTAGATAGGGTGAAGAGCTGCTGGTCTTCTTATTAATCCGGCGAAAAATTATTATTAGAACAAAATTCTTGAAGTTTACCTGCCTGGTAGACCAATGATGAAAAGGTTTGGAGAGAAACAAGGTGTGCATATTGAGAAAGATTGGATTAGTTTGACGTGTAGAGAGAGAGAGAGAGACGGAGAGAGAGTTAACTAAGTGTAACTACAGACTTATACATATTACAAAGGTACGTATTCAAGGAAGGTTCTGTTTAACCCATTTAGTTTTTTTTTTTTTAAACTAAATACATTTCCAAGAATACGTGGGTAAGGATTTGTACGTATGACAAAATGCCCCGTTCGAAAGAAGTTGGTCTTCCATGACCTATGCTCACGTCTATACGGTAGCATTTTTTCTACTTTCGAAGAACAAAAACATTGAGTACAAATAAGTTATGAAAAGTGGGAAAGGAGTAGGAAGTTGAAAGGATCCGTGTATGAAGGTTGTCCCATTTGACAAACGAAACGCCAAGTGCGTAACGCATATATCCCCATTCACGGATAATTTCGAGGAAGGGAAAGGGTGACAATTGGGAACATTTGAACGAAGAAAACTGCTGAGGACTCGGCTATTTCCGAAATTCGACCTCTGAGTGGAAGGTGAAACAAGGTCTACAGCAGTTATCCTGGCACATTACAATACCATTTGGTAGTGTGGGACAAAAGGAATACACTGACATAAAAGAGTCTAATCCTCCACGTGTATTGGGTAGAAGATTAGAGGGTCGTTTTATTCTCCTACTTGTTTGCGAGAAATGACAGACCCTTGCTCAAATCTCACAAACCTGGGGGTTTTCTTGTTCGTCCCCCAGACAACGAGTTAGGTGTTTTTGTGTCCATCAACTTAACTCCTACGACACGATGCCCCATAATCATGAGTGAAGCGTATGATTAGTCCTTTTGAGATAGTGGATAGTTCCTGGGTTCTTGTGACAGGAAGTCCACGGGCATGTTAATGAGTACTCTGCTGCAAAAGCAATAATTTTCTGATAACAGAAAATAAAAGGCGTGTGATCTACGCTTGGTAGGTCACACAAACATGGGGTAGATATTATTTCGTTCGCACGATTCATGGTGAGTATTGTAACGTCTTCACGTCTCATGTACAGGAATGAACGATTTACAACAAATTTTGCCCAGTATTGAAAGACAGTAACCCAATAGGTATTTAAAACAATTTAATGAGATAAATCACCCTCTCGATCAACAACCCTGTGTTGACGAGCAAACAATGAGTAGTTATGACGGACTCCCCGTGACGTGTAAAAACACAAAGATATTATGAGATTCGCATCTATAGCAGTGGATATTGTAAGGTTCACACCTATAATAGTAGATATTGTAAGGCTCGCGCCTATAATGTTACAAAAGTTTACGTTCGGAAATGTGGGTCCCCATTCAATACAGACGGCGGTTTTGCAATGATGTAATTAATACGGCACTGCTGTAGCTTAATAATTTCATATTAGCATACGTTACAAGACTTGCCAAAAGGCGATAAACACAAATTTTATTGAAGATCTGGCCAAGATTTTAAACTTCAAACAAGAATAATGGTACAATAAAGGACAAAAGAAACTGATGTCATGATAAAATATTGTACCTCATAATGAAGTTGTATATGTACAAAGAACAATGTTAATGAAGGGACGAAACGTATTGTCACTTTTATAACAAATATTTTTCTCAGAATCCGACAAAATACGATTCTGGAAAAAAATAGAGCAATTGGGTTGAGCGCCATTCTAATTTTTGGAAAAAGAAGAAAAACCACAAGTAGCAACAAGGTTGCCCTTGAATTGTTTCGAATCCAGCGAATGTGACCTGATAGGTGTGTACATTTGGTGTATTCGAAACGATCCCCAATATACAACATTACTATGAATGTGTTAGGATGGGGTGAAGAGGAAAAAGAAAAAAGAAAAAACGGGAGGATTTCCTATTATAACGGAAATCGTCGCGACATTCTTACAATATGGTGCTATGACCATAGTAGTGAGCTGCGGCAATGGTCTGAAACCAATGGTTATTATACAGACTTGCACTTATGATTTTATATTTACAACATTAGGGTAGGGACGTACTGGTACGACAAAAACCCGACACAAAACAATTAAAAAAAGGTTATATGACAAGATGAGGCGATGAGGTGAGAAAAAAAACGCGCGGATGCTGCAAGAATTGTGAAAAGGAAAGCGACGTCTTGGAGCAGGAGTTTTCCGGAACCGTTGATGGTAGGAGGAAAAGGAGGCCCTTTCCCGAAGTGATCAATTTCAGGAAGAGGATGCATACAAGTATGAAAACGGTGCCCCAAGAGGTGCTCTTGTGGTACAGCAGGCAAGGCACGCAGGATGTACAAGAACATATAAAATTATGCAAAAAGAAAAAGAATGTACAGGAGTTAGGCTACCGTTGACATTAATGTGCCTTCGGGTGTAAGGATTACCTTACGAATGCCCATATGGGTGATTATTTATATTTAATAATTACAAGTAACTCACGTCATTTATGACAAGAATTATAAGACTTTTAAAGAGACCGCATCGCACTCATTGACGACTGGCCAAGAGAGGTCAGGGGCGTAATGATGATCAGGGTTAACAAGATGCATGTTTTGCCAATTTGATAACGCCTGAGAACTTGATGTGATGGAATTTACTGATTCCGTATTCCCAATTTTTACAATGTCTTTCACATGGTAATTTCCGATGTGTTTACCAGAGATGTCAGACAATCGATAAACGAGGTCTGAGATCTTTTTTAGAACTTTCGTTTTTACAAAGCGAGGTGCCAATTTGGCAGAGAAGTACAGCGCACCTTGCGACAAAGTGTTGTTTCTTCTCCAAACGATGTCTTCTTCCCTGAACGTGACGTGCTTTCTGCGAAGGTTATACCTGTCGGCGCTCTTTTGGTGGGCCAATAGTAGAGCGTCTGTTACTTCACTATAGATAGCGGAGAGTTCCTCCAAGCGGTGGGCGTAATTTGCTGCGGGGTCTGCTGTGGAGGAAGGGGTGGGTGGAAGGCAAATGTCAGGGTGTAATGAACCGTGAACTACTTGCTCCATGCCGTGTTTGAGAAAAAATGGTGTATAGCCTGTAGCGAGGTTCACCGTGTTGTTCATGGCTGCTTGTATTTTGTCTAATTTTTTGCACCATGTACGTTGGTCCTTGCCAACCAGAATTGCCAGAGCCGTGTTTATGGTCTGGTTGTATCGTTCGACGGTGTTGTTCTGTGGGGTGTAAAGGGTATTGTAGAATACATCCTTTATACCATATTTAGACAAAAACTCTTTAAATTCTAGAGCTATAAATTGTTTGCCATTGTCGCATATTATAGTACGAGGAATACCGTAGGGTATGAAAATATGCTTTTCTAATAGATTGGTTATTGCTGCTGCGGTCGCCCTTTTCAGAGGAAACAACCAGCAATATTTGGAAAAGACATCCACCACACTGAGTATATGCATGTAACCGGCGTAGCTTCTAGGGAAAGGTCCGATGAGGTCCATTGAGAAGGATTGAAGTGGTCTATCGGCACGTTTGGGGTTGCCCATTAGACCAGACGGTGGTGCCGTACTGTGTTTGTATGCCTTACAGATGTCGCATTTGGAGATGTATGAACGAACTTGTTTGAATAGACCAGGCCAATAATATCTTAGAGATATTTTTTTATATGTTTTAAAGGTTCCAGGGTGTATGGAATCTACGGCACTGTGGTTATTGATAATAACCTGTTCTCTATTTTCGAGAGGGACTACCATTTTCCAGGCATAATCCTCTAAGATTGACAGTGGTGGCTTACAGTTGCGGTATAATTGTCCGTTTTTAATTGTAAAATTCGGAAACTTTTGTGGGTTGTTACTGCATCCTTGGAAGATTTTTTGATACCATAAATCTTTTGTGGGGAGACTAGAATTGGATAATTCGGCATTTAGTATTGCAATCTCGATTCTAGAAAGGGCATCCGGGACGATATTATCTGCACCTTTACGGTGGATGACGTCGAAGGTATATTGGGATAGGCGGGACGACCAGCGAGCCAATCTTCCAGAGGGATTGTCTAGCGAGATCAGCCACTTTAGGCTGCTATGGTCTGTAATCACGGTAAACTTACTGCCCTCAATGTATCCACGGAAATGTTGAATGGATTCCATGACTGCTAATAATTCTCTCTCGGTGATTCCGTAGTTTTTTTCGTGCTTGTTTAGGGTGCGAGAGAAATATGCCACGGGGTGTTCGCCGTCCGTAAAATTCTGAGTGAGGACTCCTCCGATTCCGACGTTTGATGCTTCCGAGTGGATCGTAAAGGGGAGGTTGAAGTCAGGACAATTCAGTACCGGGGCTGATTGAAGGGCTTCCTTCAGGGAGTTGAATGCTGACTCGGTCTCTGCGGACCAGGCAAAGTTACTGGTACCTTTACGGACGCCCGTGATTTTGTTGAGCGGCGCCGCGAGTGTTGAGAAATTTTTAATGAATCTTCGGTAATAACCGGTGAGTCCGAGGAAAGCTTTTACCTCTTTTGCATTCGTGGGCCGGGGAAAATTTGTCATAGCCGCAACTTTTGCGGGGTCGGTTCTTAGGCCTTCTTCATCTACTATGAAGCCCAAGTATCGTAGGCGATGTTTGCAGAATTCCGATTTCTTTAGGTTGATAGTCAAACCGGCTTGTTTGAGTTGTTGAAAAACCTTTTCTAGTATGAGTATATGTTTTTCAAAAGTATCGCTGATGATGATCAAGTCATCCAGGTAGCAAAATAAGTTGTTATCGAACTCTGGGCCAAACAATTTATCCATGAGCCTTTGTAGCTCCGCTGGGCTGTTTTTTAAACCGAAGGGTAGCCTTTTAAAGTGAAACATACCCCTGCCAGGCACTACGAAGGCAGTTTTTTCGCAGGAGCTGGGATCCAAGGGCTTTGCTCAAATCTATAGATGAGATGTATTTAGCGTTTCGAAGTCTGTCGAGGATGGAGTTGACCAAGGGGAGGGGGTAGGCGTCTGACACTGTACATGCGTTGAGGCGTCTGCTATCGAGGCAGAAACGGGCCGAGCCGTCTTTCTTTGTAACTATTAAGGTGGGGTTGGTCCATGCACTGCGGCTGGGTACCACCACTCCCATTCTTAACATATCGTCCAATTCTTTTTCTAGAATTTTTAATTTTTGTGGAGCGAGGTTATGATACCTTTGTTTGATTGGGGGGCCTGTTGTTTTTATGTGGTGTTCTACTAAGTTGGTTAAGCCTAAACCGCACCTTTCGAAGGAGATTGATTCAAACTTGTTGATCATCTGATCGAACTGATTTGTTTGTAGGGGGTTCAAATTTTCGTACGGTATTACTGTACGGATTTCGTTCACTTGGGGAGGGACGGAGGGGTT
Organism: Limnephilus marmoratus; assembly: GCA_917880885.1. Classification (NCBI taxonomy): domain Eukaryota; kingdom Metazoa; phylum Arthropoda; class Insecta; order Trichoptera; family Limnephilidae; genus Limnephilus; species Limnephilus marmoratus. The sequence continues at coordinate 4,809,486 of OU862923.1, forward strand.
GTTAAACAACTGTGGAGCAATTTTGAAAGCCATCCAAAAGTCCACTCCCAGGATAATTTTTTCTGAGATTGTAGGTACAACCAGAAATTTGATCCGAACTGTTTTTGTGTCGCAATTGATCGGCAGGGTGAGAGAACCAATGACACGTTGTGAAGCGTTGTCTGCCGTGGTGACATGTGAAGAATGTTCTTCCATTTTAAAACCACAGTTTGTGAATAAGGTGTGAGCGTTGTCGCCCAGACAGCTGACAGACGCGCCGCTGTCGAGGAGACCAGAAAAAACCACATTGTTTATAGAAAAATGCGCGAAGGGTCTACCGTCTATTGCCTGTTTGCAGCAAACTGTAGAGAGGGGTAAGGCCTGTTTGAAGAATTTGACGTGTTCCAACCATTCCGACCATTCCTTCGGCCTATGGGGAGGATGGCCCGGGTGGTTGGGTTCTAGTTTTTTGTCCTCTTGGCTGTCCAATTGGGCGGGGGTCTGGAGAAGTCTGTAGGGGGTTTGATGAATCTGAGGTCCGGGATGGGTGTCTCAGTATTGTCTTGGCGTGGTCTTTTACCAAACTTCCTCCCTTCGTCTCTTCTTGGAGAACGATCAACGGATCGTCTTTTGTTAGAATGGGGGTCTCTTGAAGATAAAAGTTTAGCTTGCTTGAAGCAGGAGGCTTGGGAGTGACCAACCTTGTGGCAAAAAGAGCAGGATTTCTTTTCGTTGTGCTCTGGTTTTATGCCGGACGAAGTGCTGGGGTGAAAGTTTTCCTTGGGGAACCTTTCGTCCCTCTTTCGATCCTGGTATGCCTCCAGTAGCTGGCAGACATCTTTAAGTTGCTCCAGCGTGGAAATTTTCTGGGAAGTTATGATGTTTTCGTATCTGGGCAGGAGGCCGTCGATCAAAACTGGGAGGAGTTCCACTTCAGGAACGGGTTGGGCAAGCTTAATATTGATGGCCTCTGCCCTCTGCGTGAATCTAGCGACAGGCTCTCCGGAGTGCTGCTTGATAGTGAGTAAGGATATCCTGATTCTATGTTGGGCCTTTTTTTCTCCGAAACTTATTAAAAGTGCCGCCCTGAGTTCCTTCCATGAGTTTGTTTTTCTCTTATGTATCCTGTGCCAGGTAAGCATTTCAGGAGCGATGAGGTCTATGAAATTTCTGTGTAGGATATTTTCGGGAATTCCTCTGACTTGAGCTGTTTCTTCTATTCTGTTGATGAAATCCTCCACATCCGTGAGTCCGTTGTATTTCGTTTTCCAGGTTGTCAGATCGTATATTTTTGTTGGTTCCTGGGCTTGCACCACCAAGGGTTTTGCTTTGGAGACTGTGAGGGGGGTAGTGATGATTTCCGAGGTGACTTCCGGTTGAAATTGCAACCTCCTGATGTATTTTTTGTTGTAGAAAGAAGCGTATAGAGTAAGGCATTTTTTGGATTTATTCCGAGGAGAAATCTTTCTATTTCTCAGGGCCTGTAGTAATTCTTCCTTTCTTGAAGTAAAGACGTGCGGGATCATACCCAGCGTAACTTGAGGAACTTCCATGGTGTATAAGATCGTATCAGAGTGACCTTATGTTGGAAAAAGTGAGAACTAGACTCGCAATTGGAAAGAAATTGGGCAGAGATTGACCACTGGGGACGTATTTTTACAAAAAGGTTTTTGAAAAAAAAAACACGTTTTTTATAAGTGTTTGGTTTATTTGAAAATTTGGGCAGGGGTTTGCCTCAAAAAACGTGATTTTGTGAAAAAAAATCCAGCTGTTTTGGAAATTTGTTGAAAATTTTTCAAAGTCCATAAAATGAAAAAAAATTGCGCAGCGGTTTGCCTCAAAAAACGTGATTTTGTGAAAAAATCCAGATGTTTTGGAAATTTGTTGAAAATTTTTCAAAGTCCAAGAACGAGAAAAATTTGGGCAGCGGTTTCCCTTAAAAAACGTGATTTTGTGAAAAAATCCAGATGTTTTTGGAAATTTGTTGAAAATTTTCCAAGTCCAAAAAGGGCCGGGATTCACCTTAATGGAACACGTTTTTAGAATTTATTCCGATGTTTTTGAAAAAGGTTTGCAAATTTGCAAAAGTCCGGAAATAAAAAACGGAAACGAGGTTCGCCTTAAACGAACATGTTTTTAGAATATTTCCATTTCCTTTCCAAAGGGGGGTTCTTCAGAAAAGGAAAGAAATATTTTTTTCTTTTATACAAGTTTTCGTGGAAGTATTTGTTTGAAAATTCAACAATGTCTTGGGGAATAGTTTTTTATTTACGTGGCTAGACTAGCCTGATTTGAGCATCACCAATTATTGGTATTTATCCGCCGACTTCCTTTTGTCATAACAAGTTATATGCAGAAATGTGCATACGGATATAATGCCTGACTCGAGGAATCGACGTCAACGCGAACTAGGCATTTTTCGAATTATGTCGTCTGTTTCTTTATGAAAGATGATAGGTGCGCAAGAAAAATGGAGAAACGGACGACAGAAGTACAAAAAAAATGCCCAATTGTCAAAAGGTAGAAAGAATTTAATCCACTTGTTTCCCTTAAGCTGCAAAATATGCCGTTATATATACAGGCCAGTATTTTGCGAAATAGTCCCCTACTCGCAGAATATGTCGATATCAAATACAGACCAGCACTCTGCGGAATAAGTTTATTAATAAAAACTGGTTAATTAACTTTCGGGAAACGAAGCGGGTATTTGGTTTATCATATACAGGATTTTAATTGTTGAATAACTTTGTTTTAAATATTTGTGTACATTTCCACTATTAATCTTGTATTTGAAACTAGCAAATTTAGTCGGTCGACACTTGTAAACACTATATTATTCACGACGGCAACTTTCTGGTTGCGCACTTTACGTAGGAATACCGGTGATAATGTTTTTGTCGAGTGACGACTTGAAAATGAAAGGATTGTGCCCGTGATAATTTAAATTGCAATTCGAAGTTACAATCGCGCCGGGGTTCTTGATGGAAATGCTAGACAAATTGGGAGTAACAAGACAAAACATTATACATTATAAAGTTTAAACAATTGCTGATTGAAGAACGAGACGAGCGACTGTGAAGAGGGAGGTGTCGGCGTAAAACGTGGGAAAAGATTAGAGGAGAAAAAAAAAAATATTGCCCCAAAATTGTGCGCCAGTGTTAGCACCAAAACGCAAAAAAATGCACCACGTTGGGCCCAGTGTTAGCATTGCCACTACTTGCGGCCATTTGCTAAACCCTACACCTGTAAAGGACACGCAATACACGGCCGACGACTAGCTCAGAGTCGGCGCAAGCAAGGTTCCTCCTAAAAACAGGGCGAGTGCCTGTGGTTCGCTTGGCAATTCCTCCTCCGCCTCCTTTCCTCACAATCCCCGGGTCTCCTTCCTCAATCAGAACACAGTTTTAGCACTTAAAGGGTTTATTCGTAAAAACAGAACAGGGTGGTATACGAAGCCAGCTTCGGCACGAAACACATGGTTAACTACACTGCTAGCCTACCGAGAATTTTCTCCTCTCTCTCTACACGTTTAGTGAAGTTAGAAGTAGTTCATAGCACACGGTGTGGGAGGTGAGTAGATTGGTACTCACATAACGGGAGATGCGGAGTCAGCCGTCTGGCTAGGTACTGGGCACAAAGCACAATTCAAATAATACATCGTGAAGTTAGTTCACGGAGAGCGACTAGCGCGAATCACGGGGAACACAGTTGTTCTGCCGAAGGCCGGCGAAGGAATGGGTGCGGGGAGCCGCTCGGCGCTTGGCTACCGGCGCCGCGCGGTGTGGGGAGAGGGGGGCGGAGGGCCTGTGCAAGGGGTCAATTCGCTATTAGCTCGCACGGGAATCAATTCCGTAATGTAACAAAGCATACAAAAACAAACTAACGTATTTAATAAAAAACACAAAAGAAAACTATTTTCGGCGAAAACTAGAAGCAACGGAGAACGATGCAAAAAAAGTCTGGAATGTTGTAAATGAAATTATAGATAAGAAAAAACATAAAAAAATGATATACATAGTATTACACATAATAATATCAAAATACGATGCGAAGAAAATCCATCAGCTGCTGCTAACATATTTAACAACTTTTTTGCAAATGTAGGCAAAAACCTTGCAAATCAAATACAAAAAATACCGTCTAATGACGAACAGAACATTAACGTCAATATCTTAAACAAAATTGACATGTTTCCCCTTACTTCAACCCAGGAAATCGAACACATCATTTCAAGCATGAAGGGAAGATCGGCACCAGGTTTCGATGGAATTACTGTCGAAACACTAAAAGCTATGAAAAAACATATTTCAAAACCACTAACGCATTTAATCAACATTAGTCTTCAAAGCGGAATATTCCCAACGATATATAAACAAACCATCATCACTCCAATTCATAAATCTGGCAACCCAGAAGAAGTGACAAATTATCGTCCAATATCGCTGATTTCAAACATTGCCAAAATCTTTGAAAAAATTATCAAAAAGAGATTAACCGAATTTATTAACAAAAATAACCTAATTCATGACAACCAATATGGATTTATGAAATCTAGAAGTACCCAAGATGCGATTGCCAAATTATCGAACATTATTCAGAACACATTAGACAAATCTTTGAAATGTCTAGGAATCTTCATAGATCTTAAAAAAGCTTTCGATAGTATTTCTCATGATAAACTTATTAAAAAATTAAACTGTGTTGGGATAAACGATAAAGCTCTAAAATGGATAAAAAGCTATTTATTTGAACGACACCAAGTAGTCAATATAAACAACTCCCTAAGTCTACCACTAACAAGTAATTTTGGGATACCTCAAGGCACAGGCCTAGGCCCCCTACTATTTATAATATATGTCAACGATATTTTTAAACTACCACTTAACGCAGACATAATATCATATGCCGATGACACAGCTATCATAGTGAATGGGATCGACTGGAATAGAGTAAACGAACAAGCAAATAATATCATGAACATCTTAAAACATTGGTTTGACACAAATCTTCTCTCATTGAACACTAACAAAACATACTACATACACTTCTCAATCAACAAACTAAAAACACTCCCCAACACTAAAATAATTATCCACAATAACAAACGTAATAAAATCACATGTATCCAAGGCTGTTCAACATTGAAATCAGTACCAGAAATTAAATATCTCGGAGTGATAATAGAACAACATATGAAGTGGAAGAGCCATATCTGTGAATTGGTTAAGCGTATCAGAAAGTGTATATATATATATTCATAAGATTAAGAAATATTTTAAAACTCAACAATCTAAAAAGAGTATACTATGCACTAATCCAGTATTTAATTCAATATGGAATAATTGGATGGGGGGGGTCATACAACAATATTCTAACCCCTGTCGAAGTGATCCAGAAACTAATCATTAAAGTAATCCTAAAGAAACCATCCACTTATCCAACAGAAACGCTTTTCGCAGATTTCACGGTGCCTCGAGTAGAGAATATCTTCAAGAAAAATGCAATTATCCAAATTTACAAAGATAATATCATCAAGAAATTTGAAACTCACCAATCAAAAATATATGAAGACAACATCAAAACGCCAAAATTTAATACCAAACTAATGCAAAACAATTATATCTATTTAGGAATAAAGTTTTTCAACAACCTTCCCATTGAAATAAAAAAAACCAAAGACATCAATAAACTGAAACTCAAACTGAAGCTACACTTCATCAGGAATAATTAACTAAATAATTACCTGTTTTTTTTCTCTTTCTTACTATTTATTTTTAATACATATTCATCTCTATTTTATTTAGATTTTTAGAATTTATCCTAAGTGCACAATATCTTAGTATGTAACCGTATCCTATGTATGCACACCTGATGATGATCCAGAAGTCTCAATTTATCCTATTATATACTTAGGGTAAACCACCCAATTATTGGCACTTTAAGCAGCTACTTCACAAAACCGGTAAAATTTGCATGTAAAAATATGTTTTAACAAAGAGAAAAGCATTATATTGGTCTTCTAATCTCTGCAGAATATTATAAAGTACTTATCATTAATAAATTATATCGTTTTCTTCAATAAAGTGTAACTTTTAAAAAAATACCTCAAATACCAGTTGCTGGCATAGCCAAACCTTTCATTGGCAGTGATTATTACCTATTATTGTCACTGTTCTCCCGAGACTGAAAAATAGCTGCTAGGTCTTATGTAGGGGTTTTAAAATGTATTATACATCGTCTATGTACCTATTTTAAGATAATTCATAATAGAAATAAACAAAATAAAATCCTTTGTTAAGAAAAGTAACATTTATTTGTATAGGAACATACCATATCAGTTGAAACGCTTATAGTTAAATAAACTTTCCATGAAGTATTAAAACAAAACCAAAAAAGCCTTCTACCTAGGCTTGAACAAAAAATAGAACAATTTTAGCTTAAGACTATTTAACTTCCTTAATTATATTTATTTAAATCACAGCTCTAATTGATTAAGATCATAAGTAATTCTTAAGTCACGTTAGTCATCTGAATCCTCAATCAACATTGTTTCTATCTCAGCAGCACTGTAATTTTTACTAGTACTTGCTTTTTGATTTTCTTTGTTATTATTTTTAAGTACAGCTTCCAATTTGCCATTGTCAAGTTTATAGAAATCTTCCGAAAACAAAATTTTAGACACGTTGTCTTTGGCTTTAGTTTGTTTTTTGTTTTTCTTTACCATTTGTTTCTCTTTTTCCAATTTCTTTTGTTCTCTTTCTTCTTTTCTCTTTTTAACACCTTCTGCTTTCTCTTCTTTAATTTTAATTTTTTCATTTTCCTGAGCTTTCCATTCGGCAGATGTTAGTACAAAAGGCGTCTTCTTGGTATTTTTTATCCCTTTTCTTTGTGGCGTTTTAGGAAGTACCAAAATATCTTGTAATTTTAATATAGTATTATCTTCCTTAACCAGTGCTACTTTCAGTTGCATAAAATTATTTTGATCTGCACCTATTTTGACATCTCCAGTTACTCTGATAGACGGTTTTTGGGGAGTTGAATATATTGATGATTGCTGCTGACTGCTAACGGACGCTTCGTAGATAGATGTTTGTTGAACAAATGTTTGTTGTGTGGATGGTTGTTTGTTGCTTGGTACGTAAGTGAATGATGGCTGTAAGATCGAAGCATGCTGTAAGGAAGTAGAGGCTTTTTGGGAGGATACTTGCTCTATGGATTTTGGCTGATTGAATGCTTGTTGAGTGGGTGAAAGATGATTGTGTGGTTGTTGGCTAACTGTTTCTGGAATAGGTTCTTGTAGGGTTGATGTATCTTCTATAAAATAATTTAATTCAGAGCATTGGACTATTTCCTCAACAACAACATCTTGTGAAACAAAATCGAAACTTTGCTCAGCAACATTTTTGTTTGGAGAGTTATTGATAATTATCTTCATATTTTCAATATCAAAATTCCCTATATTGTTATTCTGACGCTCTGTGTCTAATCTTGAGCTATTCTGCAAATCATTTTGAGACGTGGTAAAGAAATTCCAGATTTTCAATAAACACTCACTTGTCTCCTCTGGCCTCAATTCTCTTTTATCAATTTTATGTATTGTACTTTCTCCCAACAACTTCATAAAGTCATCTTTGGTGAGCACCCGATTGTCTGTTACATGCTTGGGTTGCGCTATGGTAATGTTATTTTTATTTGAAGTTCCTAGGCACTTGGAATAGTCCACTGCATCTTCATTAAAAGGAAAAAGTCCAGTTGCTCTAAAACCATTTATAATTGTTGACGGGTTAAGACTTTTTTCTATAGTATCTTTAAGTAATGGCACAAATTGAGTTTTCGTTAACGCTTGAGATGGATTATTTCTTCGCCATTCTAGGACAGTTTTCTGCCATTGTGTTTTTAATGGTTTAAATGCGGCGACGTCTGCAGGTTGAAGGAGCCTAGTGCAGTTAGGATATAACGCTATGAGAATTATACCTAAATTAGTACATAATTCACTGGTAGCATACGTCAAGTGCGATTTGTGGCCATCTACAAAAAGAACTACAGGGAATTGTGTGCCAGTTTTTACGAGGTGAGGATGTAAAACGTTTTTGATATACTCAAAAAATACATCAGAATTCATCCATCCGTTGTCACTTAAGCCCACGCCCCAATCTTCAGGAATCTTAGAAGTTATCTCGCCAGGTAATCTTTTATATGGAAAAATTACCATTGGCGGAGTAACTTGACCATCTGCACCAAAAGTAAACATGACGGTTAGTGAAGTTTTGGCTTGGGCGTGGTCAATTTCGTAAACGTTTTTTTCTCCCTTAGAGCTTAAAACAATACCTGTTTTTGGACATAGAACAAAATTCGTTTCATCGCCATTGAATACTCTTGATGGGTCTGCTAAGATGTTATAGTAGCTATTTTCAGTCATGTAAATCCTTATTTGTTCAAACCAGCCTCTTACATCAGATGCAGAGACCGTGGAGCTGGCAGCTGTTACGGCTTCTGGTGTTCGAAATGTAACTGTTGGATGTCTAGCTAAAAACAATTTAAACCACTTCTCACCATTCTTAAAACTGCTGGCTCTCCCCGATTTATTGATAAAGTCTGAAACACTCTTTATCAAATCTTCTTTCCTCTTCGGAAACCCTTTTTTGCTACTGATTTTTATCCAGTCAACAAAAAGCTGTTCTTCTTCGTCAGTTAAAATTGTGGACGGACCGGGCTTAGAGCGATGATCAGGATGTTTCAATCTGAATTGTATAGTAGACCGTGGTACGCTGAAGGTTTTTGCAGCAAGTTTTTTGCTCATGCCTTTTGATATTTCGTGGAGAGCTTTTTGTAGGTTCTCTTCTGTATAAATTTTCCGTTTAAAACATTTTTTACTATTTTTTTCTCTAGACTTCTTCTGACTAGGCTTCATTTTGAAAGTGGCTGAAAAGACAATATTTTTATTGGCACGTTTTTACCCAATGTTTGACACCCGTGCCAATAAATGGATTTTATATAATTGGCAGTGGGCCAACTTTTGGATTGGTGTGTCCAAAAGGTTAGAAAATATTTTCAATGCAATTTAAACTCAATTTTGAGACAAACAAGGCATAATTTTTAATAAACTCAAATTATTTTAAATACCCTTTTATTGGCATGTGTGCCAATAAAATGGATAAACCGATTTTAGGCATACCAAATGTTGGCACCCCACAAATAACTAAAAGTTGGCGGTTAAATTATAAAATAATGTTTTAAAAAGGCAGTTAATATATTCAATAATAAGACAAAATGATTAGGTATAAGAAAAACAAAATAGATTTGCAATTTTTAAAAGATTATGATAGCTCTTACCTTAGTAAAAAACGAATATTTTGATTGTTTTTGTCGCACAGGTCCCGGCTTCTCAAACAGATGGTAAATGCGCCGCCATGTTTGAAAAAAATTAAAACGTGTGTTGCCAGTTGAGTAATAAATGATACTACTTTTTAATTTCTACTAAAAAATATAAGATCTGGCTACAAAAAATCTTAATTTTCTTAAAAAACTAGAGCATGCCAATAAATTGGTAGAGTGCCAATGATTGGGTGGTTTACCCTACTTATTACATAATGTTGTTCTATTTCAGTTATAGTTAGTGTAACTCGCTCATCATGCACAAGAACTAGCTTCTTCTTTGGTGAGATTGCAATGTTTAAATAATTTCTGTACCGCTATGTAATTTCTAAAACTCCACTGTACAATTATATAACTATATTAAATAAATAAAATAAAAAATAACAAAATGACATTTGAAAATAATGTTTGAAAATGAACGATCTCGTTTCACAGAATGAAAGCTAATTTTAATTTTACGTAATCGCAATGTAGAATGAAATAGTTTCCACTTCCCCCAATGCAAATAGTTGTCTTTTAATGTAATTGAGGTGAATCAAAAGATTTTTTCAAAAAAAAGTGCGTATTAACCATTGCCAGCGATCTCAAAAATTTACCTATAACTGTAGGTATTGTATGTATACGCCATAGGTTTTAGATACTCATACCTCGTACTCCTATTTATATTTATAAACAGAAGTTAGATTTAATTTCAATACACACATTATATTTTTACTATTACACTATGAAAAATTATTAGGATAATTCACAATGTTTTCATATTCCACCCCACTAGAGGTTCGTGTACCGAGGCGGATTAGATATACGTACTCTTGGTTTCAGCAGATCCTGTATCATAATATGTAAGTCTGGAGCGCGTAAATAACCCCAAAACTTGATGAGAAAAAACCCTTAAAATTATTGGTTTAGAATTTACTCTCGTACATAATAATAGTTATCAGCACTGGCTTAAATGTATAACAAATAATCTAACCTTATGAAGTGACGTCTTCGGTCTTCTGCATAGGCGGCTCTTAGATGGTTTCCATACATTAAATATCTCCACGCGCAATTGTAATGTGTACATATTTTGTGACAACAAGTGTGGTCATCAATAAAAGTCAATCTGACAAGAGTGAAACTCACATGATTTTGCAGGTTTGTGTTTTTCGTGTCACAATAACATTATTTTAAAAAATCGGATTATTGTTCAAAAGAACTTTTGCTGCACTTGGTCCCTCCGCATTTCCTTGAGCAAAATATATTTTAATGCCATTGACAATACACAGGAACCGCCAAACAACCATTTTTGAAGATGTAAGTATTTTTTTAAAATTTCGCGATCAAAACTAAATATGTATGCCTAACCAGATCTCATGACGTTTTATTTTCAATGTTTTCAATCTGCCTTCTTTGATTTCTTCAAGCCTTTTACATAAATATATAAAGAAAGTACAAATTTAACTTGAGAAAAAAATATATAAATAAAGTTACGATAGAAAACAAAAATACATTCATGAAATAAAAATAGAAGCAACAATAGATAAGTTTAAGATTTTCACGGCCAAAAGCATTTTTGTTATTTGTTTTTGGGGTGTTATGCGGTGTTGCGCTACCTCCTTCTTTAGCCAACGTTTCGGACATCGTTGCAGTGTCCATCATCAGGGCAGATCCGGCAGATGTGTAATTTTTAGTCGTGAAGTGTGTGCTTATTTACTTCGAAGCGATACACGACTAATAATTACACATCTTCAGGATCTGCTGGATCTGCCCTGGACACTGCAAAGATGTCCGAAACGTTGGCTAAAGAAGGAGGTAGCGCAACATGGCATAACACCCCAAAAACAAATAACGAAGAAGCAAAAATAATTTAAAAACTACAAACAATGAGAAATAAAAACAATACCTAAAGTTGCTATAAAAAAAACATGATATAAAAATACAAGGAACGAAAAATTTAAAGTACGGTGATCAGATATGTTTATAAAATTACAACATTAAACATGAATAACACCTATGTAAGTACACAAACTGCTGAATAGGGGAATGAGCAAAAGTATTGTATCGTGTTATTTGTGTTGGTATGTGTAGGTTTATAAGTTGCAGGATCTCGGAACAGTCCAATTTGAATTTTAATATTTAAGATAAAAAAGTTTAGTAAATTTGTCGATGTAGTTTATTAAATTTATAAAAAAATAGTGAGTACTTGAGTTGTGGATAGTTGATTTCATTATTTCATGTTCGTGGTGTATCAGCGACATACTACGTCGTAGTATTGCCATGATAAAACGGCAGTACTGACCTTGTTTTTCTGGCTTGCACATTAAAATTTATGAGCGCCAAGAATTCAGGACTCTTAATTGCATTATGCAAGATTTGAAATAAAAATACTAGATCGAAAACAGTTCGTCTGTCACTAAAATTTAATCGATTACATAATTGCAGTAGATAAGTGTAGTTTAATTGTTCTTTCGGTATTTTTAATTTAAAAAGCTTAAGATAATTTTTTGTACCCTTTCTATTATTTGAGAATGCAAGTCGTAGTAAGAATACCGTACAGTTGAGTTATATTCAACCTGACTGAACTTATATTAAATGCTAAACCCAAAATATCTCATGACTCAAAGAATTTCTGGTCTTATGTTAAAAGTAAAAGAAATAGCTCTGGGTTACCCAATACGATGAAACAAGTGTATGTAACTCAACTGCTAACAATCATTTAGCTAGGTATATTAACAACTTTATTTTAAATAAAAATGCTTTTCTTTATTTTTGATTTTTTTTCTACTTTTCTTTTAAATACGATTTTTTCTCTCTTTATTTTAAACTTACTTTTAAGTATTTCTTAATTTTTATTAAGTACGTTTAATCATCTGTTTTAATAAAATAGTATTTAAATCGTATTTAAAATATTTAATGTACCACTACCACAACACGGGCATTAGCCTAGTGTGGTAGCCAAAAAAAATATCTGTAACTAATAAAAAATTTATGAAATAAAATAAATAAAAATATTTCAATTTTTGGATGGATTTCATAACGACATGGAAATAATCACGTGGATAGATTTTTTTCCCAAGATTAAGAAAATGTTAGTATATTTTTTTAGAAATGTACAGTTTTTTTATTTTTTTTATAAATAAATCCATTATTTGGGCTCGTGACGTCACTACACGAAAATGTCCCATCTCCGAAAATGTTCCTATTAATTTTTTTAAAATTCTACCCTGATTTATTTTTTTTATATGCATCACTTTGATTTCAGGCGAATTTTTGAATTCGTTCACTAGATTTATTGTTTGTTCTCTGCGAACTTAGCATTTGGTTTGACTTTTTGACAGATGTTGTGAAGAGAACCCCATACACTTTAGATGTCGGTACGTGTTTTAGAGGTATAATAGCATGTTAAATTATATACATATATTTATTATTTACAACTTAATCTTAAAAACAAAACGAAAAAATACTTTATTTTATTTTGAATCAGATCTCAAAACTATGGTCACCCTAAAAGTCTACATTAATGTACTACCTAGCGCCATCAGTTTAGTGGGTACTGGGTACCCATAATCTCAATCTGTAAGAAATACAACAATATTGTTCTTTCAAAATCTGTATAATTTTGTGTTATTTTGTTAACTTGTATAATTATTGTTAACCTCAACACAGGCTTGTCCTAGTGAGGTAACAAATTGTATTGTAAACATTTTTACCTACAGTGTAAAGAAACAATAAATAAATAAATAAATAAATAAATAATGGTTATGGTGCTGATTTTAACAAAATCAAATTTTATAATATTCTTATTATTATTATTATAATTTACAAGTACACGTATATTACATTGGGTTTAGTAATATAGACGTTGTACGTTATAATGATTTATGATCAATAAGATAAATCAAGGAAAAAAATATTTATGAGATGTAATTTTTTTGGTATGCCTCGTTATTCTCCTGTGCCATTCGTGTGGAAAACGTTTTTTATTTTAAATGATTTTCGGCTATGTAATTATCGTTTTTTCACACCTATAAAATTATGTCCCGTCTTTCCGGTTTATAAAAAATGGTATGATTTTTCGGATTGAAATTTTCAAAAAATCCCCAGGGTTTCAAATACGATTAAAAAAAAATACAGAATGTCTTAGAATATTTGCCTAAACCGGAAAAAAAATTAAAAAAATGTAATGCAAGTGGCCTATTCATGGTGGAATTGCATTGCAATAATAACGGTCCATAAATTAAAGTAGAAATCAGTTTTAGATTTTCTTAATTATAATTTATTTAAAATCCATTTTTTATTATCTTTACCTACGCACGCTCTGCTTTATGGTTAAAATTTGCATTCATCTGCACGGTTTTGTTTTTTTTATTAAATATCACCTACGTAGGTGCCTTCCTCATTATGCGGACATCAGTAAATTTAATGAGGTGCTTCACCAACTTTCACGAACTTCTAATTTGGGCAGCATAAAAATCTATGTAATAAATTTTTTTTAATTTTTTTTTTATTTCATAAATTTTTTATTAGTTACAGATATTTGTTTTTTTTGGCTACCACACTGGGCTTATGCCCGTGCTATGGTAGTCGTATATTTAATATTTATTTAAATTAATACAAATACTATTTTATTAAAACAGATGATTAAATATAATAAATAAAAATTATGAAATATTTTAAAGTGGAAGGGGGAGGGGAAGGGGAAGGTGAAGTGGAAGGGGAAGGGGAAGGGGAAGGGGAAGGTAAGGGGAAGGGGAAGGGGAAGGGGAAGGGGAAGGGGAAGGGGAAGGGGAAGGGGAAGGGGAAGGGGAAGGGGAAGGGGAAGGGGAAGGGGAAGGGGAAGGGGAAGGGGAAGGGGAAGGGGAAGGGGAAGGGGAAGGGGAAGGGGAAGGGGAAGGGGAAGGGGAAGGGGAAGGGGAAGGGGAAGGGGAAGGGGAAGGGGAAGGGGAAGGGGAAGGGGAAGGGGAAGGGGAAGGGGAAGGGGAAGGGGAAGGGGAAGGGGAAGGGGAAGGGGAAGGGGAAGGGGAAGGGGAAGGGGAAGGGGAAGGGGAAGGGGAAGGGGAAGGGGAAGGGGAAGGGGAAGGGGAAGGGGAAGGGGAAGGGGAAGGGGAAGGGGAAGGGGAAGGGGAAGGGGAAGGGGGAAAAGGGGGAGTCATGTGGGGAGAGGGCAGGTGTGCAACAAATAAAATGAATTAGCCAATTTGGTTCAGTCGTTCGTTTTTATGCGCATACATACATTTCGGTGATTCATTTATAGAGATAGTTATTAAGTACGAATTATTATTCTTCTTTTTACTTATTAGTTTTTGGGGTGTTATGCCGAGTTGCGCTACCACCTTCTTAACGTTTCGGACATCGTTGCAGTGTCCATCATCAGGGCAGATCCGGTAGATGTCACACATCTACCGGATCTGCCGGATCTACCCCGATGAAATTAATATTTTTATACCAAAAAATATTAATTTTAACTAAATAATAAAGAAAATCGTAAATGATGTAGCAGACGTGCATTTTGAAGATTTTTTGGAAGTTGGAAATGCCAGAGAAAAAGATTGATGGAAAAAATTTGTTCATCGAATTTTCGGCGAATATTGACGTTTTCGAAAAGAAATAATTACCATAAGTGACAAAGAAGTGTACTGATCAGTCAAAAGCATTGTTTGATATTTTATTTTGTTCCTCTTTAAGAGGGCATTACCAGAGAAAGCCGGAAATACGTCATTTTCAAAAAAGTTTTTAGACGTATTGACTCTTTTCCACAAAAAGTTATAAATGGATTTCGAAAGATTGTTCTTTTATCTAGTGAAGTTATGTAATAAATTTTTAGAATTTTTTTAAATTTTTAGTATAATAAGGTTATTCCATAGGTCGTTGGCAGATTTGTTAAATTTTCAAAAAAGTTTTTGTATTATACCACACCCATTTCAAATAATGTAATCATGCAGTAAAATAAATCAATACATTATCTAGCAGAGTTATGTATTAGAATTTTAATTTTAGTTTCAATAAAATCATTAAAAAATATGTACGTACATGTGTTTCTTGACGAAAATTGGTCCATTTGTGTAATTATTTGCGCACTTACAAACTAATATATTTCAGATTTTTTTAACATTCTTATTAAATTTAGACATTATTGAAAAATGATAAATACTCAAAATCAAAAAATAACTACAAAAAGTACACTATTTTAATAGTTTTATCATCACGCCTTTCAGCATTTTTGGATGAAGGTATAAATTAAAGCTAATTTGGATTGAAATAAATTCGATATTGAGTTATAATTTAAAAAAGCTGGTACGGAGAATAATCAATCTTTCTCATTGTAACCGCCCTGCACGATCGGAAGAACAACTTTCGACGAAATGTGGATTTTCGTCCGCTGGCTGGTTAAACGCTCTTAAGTTTTTATTGATGTTTGTATCCACTTAAATTAGACGGGTTGCATCCGCGATAATTTGATGTTGCACCCGCAATTGCTTCAAAAGCGAATAATTCATTGTTTATTTTTTTTTCCCTATATTTTTTTAAATTTTGTAGTTGGTTAGTTTAACGCCTGATAAAATATAAAAATAATAAATATTTCACCATTAACAGACTTTTGTGTTTTTGTCTTACTATCTGGAAAGGTGTGTCCAAAATTTGTTCCACCCGCGATAGCACTTTGATTCTCCTTCCTGACTATTAAAATATTTCAATAAAATTAAACGAATACAAAGTGAACATGTTAAAATGTTGCTATTCCAAGTATAATTTAATGTAAAATGTTTTTTTTTTTATCCTTAAGAAGATTTACATGCGTCTAAATGTTGCACCCGCGATTGTGGAATCACCCCAAATAAGATTTCCTAAAGCTCGGAACTAGGAACACATTTTGAATATAAATGTTAGACTAAAGAAAGAGAGGATGGTTACGCAATGTTTTTTTTAACTTTATTTATTTAATTAGTTAAATCATTTACTAATCTAATTAGGTCAAACCTTTTTAGGAATGTTCAACTAAATTTGTCATATTGCAGCTTTGGCTTATTAAAATTTTTTTAGAGCAAGAAAAAATGATATACGATTTCAACATTAGTGATGCGGCATCACAAAGTGAAGTTCTCTGTTGGCGCTGACATGCTTGCTAAACAATTCTACTATCTGACCTTAGGGAAATGTAACGAAAGGAAACGCACCCTTTCGAATAAAGGTTCAAATATTTACAATATCACGAAGTGCTGTCTTAGCTATTTTTGTGTTCACATCTCTACGGCATTAGCGGAAAACGTTCGAAAGAAAAGAAGTTAATACACATCTAATAAATAAAACTGAGGTGACAACCCATAAAAGAAAAAAAACACAAACTAGCTCTTTTCAGAAATATGCTGATAACTGAAACGGTTTTTGTGAACTTCATATTACAAGTGCATAATTTTTTTGTTCACATGGTGAAATTTAGGTTCTTAGGGTGAGGTTTGTCTGGGTCTTGGCGGCGGATGAGTCTGCCCACTAACTGCGTGGCAGGCCATATCAGAAGAGACTGGTTGAGGGTCTCCAACGGGGATCTCTCGGAATATCAGCTTGCGCCACAGTGGAAGGGATGGAATCATTCGTTCTGTCACTCCTGGAAACCTACTAGATTCAGATTCGTTCCCAAATTCCTACCCACCACTCATATCTTTTACCCTCTACACAACATCCCAAAGATGCATTGTTGACATGTTATTTATCCTATTATTAACTGGTTTTTATAAAATATACTAGCTGACACGACAGTCATTGTCCTGTCTAATGCACTCTCTCTACACTCCTATTAAAATAAATTGTTTCTCCCTGCATTTCCTTTCCAATGCATCCCCGTTCCCCTCCCGCGTCCCCACCGTCCCGGGTTCCCCTTCTCCAATTTTTTTTTCAAATTTTCATTTTTCGTTCATTACAAATGTTTGTTTTTGTATTTTGTAAGAACAATCTGGTACCTAACATAGGTACCTATTTAAAATATCTATAATTTAAGAAATCCATAAACAAAATGCTTAATTTAATTACATCAAACGCGCGAACTATCAAACGTGCCAAGTTAAAAATTCGTTAAGTTTTCAGAAATTATCCAACCTTCTACAAATACTTTAAAAAATAAGATGAATGAAATAGATAAAGTTATTCTGAAGTTATGGCGTGACCAAGGGAAACACGGACTCATATTTATATATATATATATATATATATATATATATATATATATATATTTATGTCATACCACATTTTGTGGCTCATCTTAGAAGAAGCCACTTAAGTTGCTCATTCTTTCGCATGTAATATATACTTACGTAGATGAAGTACCAACATGCTGTCTTTTAAATTTTGTTTAAAATATGGTCAGCTATAATATGTAATCAAAAATTATGTTTATTTATTAAAAAAAAATATCTTAAAATAACGTGCATTCCTTGATCTATTTTAAGAACACACTTACCGCATCACGCTACGTTGCCAAGTTTAATGCTACATATACATACCAATATAGTTCATATGAAGGTAGGTTGACAGAACAGGTCGGATGTTGCTTATTCACACATTTATTATTTCAAGCGGCCGTTTTTGATTATTGGCGCGTTTTTTTAAAATTGGAGTATGATTTGCTAATTAATATTGTTATTTATTTGGTGTTTACGGTTGTTTTGTGTTAAGGTTTATTTTAATATTATCACAAATAAAATTAGGTATTTAAATACATATTGGTGTAGTTTCTTTTATTTGCTACATAATTATTTTATCTTAGTTTTATTAGTGTTTTCGAAAAATTATGAATAAACTTATTAGAAATATATTACAAAATTTACTTTGTTCATTGATTCGTACGCTTCTTTAAGTTGTAGGTTGGTTTGCAAATTATAATTTTTAATATGTTTATTAATTTCATGTTTACATACAGTTTTATTAAAATGTGTGTAAAATGTAATTTTTATATAATGTTTTATATTATCATGTTATACCTACTTATCTTACCCTATAATTATTTTTACACGTGTAAGCATTGTCTCCAGTTGTATGACACATAGGTAGGTACCTACCTTCCACCAATTTTATACACGTATTCTAATTTTATTATTTTCTATAGTATACATTGTACAACCAACGTCTCTACAATAGGCCGCCCCAAATGGTTTGACTAGGTGTCGCATCTGGGAGAGGGTGGTTGAGGGAGACCTTTTAACCTCTTCAGCCTGGCTCTCTCGACTCATCACCTTGCACCGCAGTAGAAGGGATAGACCCATATGCCCGTTACCGACACACTAATCCCAAGATTAGTGTCGGTGTGTGTGTGTATTAGAGCACAGGCGTCTGGTTTGAAAGCTGTCCTTGTTCTACTGGTATTTCAATGGAAGAT
This sequence comes from Limnephilus marmoratus, assembly GCA_917880885.1. Taxonomy (NCBI): domain Eukaryota; kingdom Metazoa; phylum Arthropoda; class Insecta; order Trichoptera; family Limnephilidae; genus Limnephilus; species Limnephilus marmoratus. Next base: position 4,828,189 of record OU862923.1, read on the forward strand.
GCTCCGAGGAACTAGCGTCATTGATCCCTTTGGCACCGGTCTCTTTAGTCGGGTAACACGTCAAACGTGTGCCCAACATTTGTCACATGAGAACGGGTCATTTCTACGACTCATTTTTGCCTGCCTCTGTGTGTCCTCCCTCCTACAATACGGGTCTCAAACGTACCTTTCAACATTTCAAGGGTGATAAAATAAAAACGATCATTTTGAAAAAAAACTCTTTAATTTGAATTTTTTAAAACAAAAAATATTACTATACATACTAAAAAAAGTGTGTAATCATTTGAAAAATAACATAACACAATAAAAAAATAATTATAGCCTAATAACTTTATATTCACAATCATTATAAAAACAGCATAATATAATAAAAAATTAAATCATAATTAAAACCAAATAACTTTTTATTATACATCTATCACGAAACATTTAGCGTTGTACATTACAGAAGAATCCTTCGTTTTTTTTTATTTAACAAGGGATATCAAATTATACCTTGCACATAAATTTAACAAAAACTAAAATAAATTATAACCCTCCACAACCAATATCATGATGAAAGATAAAGGGGCCTTATTCGCCCGGTACTCTGTATGCCAGTATTACAAAAGATAAAATATATGGAACTGCTATAACGACTGCCAATGATCAAACTATGGAACAAGCCAACAGCTACTTTACGATTGCTTCACGCTTTATATCAGCTGTAGTGGAATCGGAGTCGATACCTTTGGATCGTTCAATCGTTGAAGCCGGTATAGCGGTCTCTTAATCAATACAATTCATTTGAATTCAAGTTAAGCATCCTGGAGGTAGAATTCTCTTTTTCTCTGCAAATCCTTAGGTAAGGGCAATTTCTTGACACGGTGATTATTAATAAATGTATTAATTTGCTTCCATGACCTCATTGACAATATTCCTGTTTGTTTTTTTATTTCGTTTATTTTCGAAGCGCCAGGATCAATCCCTTCGATGAAATAATTTGCAAAGTTTTTATAAAGTTCATCTTTTTCTTGATTAAGCCACCTTCTTCTAACTATAATTTTTTTTGCCATATTCCCATCAAGTAAATTACTTGGTAAAGACTCTTGGTCATTTTCTAAGCTATTATCCAACGTAACATGATCCACATTTTCTTTATGTGATTCTTCAGGTTGAGGGACGGAATCTATTTCATTTTGTAAAGTTGTTGTAATGTTCGTTCCATTATCAGACTGTGATCGGCAAGATATTTTTCCCTCAGCTAATTGCAGTAAATTCAAGCCAACTTTACCTTTCTCAAGAGCTAGTTGTGGTATCATGTAATTCCCTTTATGTGTACCTGGTGTATGCCCTAAGAAATGAGACAAAGCGTTTACATAAGCATTATTCTTTCCAGCTACTTGGCTCATGGTTGCAACATGGTGTCGCAGCCCAGTTGAAGTTATATGATCTGAATTCACAAAGGAAAACTTGTGTCTTAGTTCCCTTAAAATTTGCGTGCCACAAAAATAAGGTTCACCTCCTAGTTTTGGGAATAAATATTTGTTTTCATTTGGAATTCCAACTAAATTTCTGTATGCAAATATAGTGTCTACATTTTTTTTCATCTGATTTCGAAGAAGTATTGGAACTGTTCTCCCCCTTTTTCCTGGGATATGGAAGCAATATAATGTATGTATAGCATTTTGCTCCTCAGAACTCATGATTTCCAATATTTCTTTAGGAATGTCTTGTTTTTCATTTTGGCTGGCTATATAATTTTCTAATGGAGCTCTTGCAACTTCTCCTGCCCTCCTCCTATTAAAAATTATAATATGAGCAATTGTTATTTTACATAGCTCCTCATAGGCGATATAAGACTTTTCACATTCAAATCGTTGAGCTATATTCACTTCTAGTTTCATAACTTCCGTGCATATTTTTTTTATATCAGTAGTTAAAGGCATGACATCAGTTTTCAGCATTTTTTGAGTTTTCCTTGATTTTTCAGCGTTAGTAGAAATTTCAAATTTCCAAGCGTGACCAAAGATTATTTTAAATTCAGACAACTTGTTTTTTATAACATCTTTGGATGAAGTGGTCAGCACAGGATTCTGTATTGTTTTACGCATCAAAATATCAGCACAATCTTTTATAGCTGTACAAAGTCGTTGAGGGATGCTAGGAATTTTTACAGAACCTGTACTTTCATCGTAACCACTATTTATTTTGACAGCGTCCATAAAAACATTAAAATGTATAGGGTCAAATGCAAGGTCAAATGAGGATATTGCAGGATTTTTTTCTTTGATGACCATGAACAGTCTAGCGAGATCTCTCATCTTGGATGTAATGTGTGTTTTCAAATGATGTTCTTTATGATTGCTTAATAGTAGGGAACCATATGCACAAATTAATGGCTCAGACTTTGCAATTTTTGCAATAGGATCATTTTTGAACACAGGAAATATCTGAGATCTTAAAGATTCAGTGATCTCAGAATTGTCTGGGGATAATAAAATAGCGGATGATTTTAACACTCTGCAGCGTTTTAGTGGATTTCCTTCATGTGATTGTTTTCTATTCGAACATTTTTTCAGGTGTCTATAGAGTAAACTTCTTTTGAATGTGCCACAGCATTCTATACAAACCGCATAATCTTTAGCTGTCGCAGTCGTTCTTGGGCGGCGATTCGGTAGTATTATTCCATCAACTCTATTTATCGCGTCCTGATTATATAGATAATTGCCTCTATTTCTTATTTTCTTCGAAATTAATTCACGCTTTTTTTTTCGTTCGCGCAGATCGGGATCTAAAATTTTATTATATTCAATCACTTCTGCCTCTAAGGGATGTTGGATAGTGATGTGGCGTACAAAGTTGGTTATCAGCTTGAAGCAGTATGGACAGAAGTTTTTACGGTCATAAACTCTTGGTTTTTTACTAGCTAAATCAGATGTACATTGTTTTGAAGTTGATGACACACAGCAGTCCGTTTTCTCCTGCTTCCCTGGATGATCGCTGGTATATGAATCTAAAATTTAAAAATACAATAACATTTTATAACATATTTAATAAATTAAATTTGTGTGGAAAATTATACAGAGTGAATTATACAAAGTTACCACACAAACTTAAACCAGCGATTCCTGAGCATATGTGGTGTGTCAGTCATTTTATTATGGGATGACTTCTTTGTTCGGTAAACTTAAACGTTTACGGGGTCGGTAAGTTTTCTTTGTATTTGTGTTTTTTGCGTTTTGTTTTTTTTTTTTTAATTTTTTTTTTACATTAACTCCGGCCTCCATAGTCCGGCCTATTTGACGACCGCCATAGTCCAGTGGGTAAGACTCTTGACTCACAATCCGGAGGTCGCAGGTTCGAACCCGGCATGCGCAAATTAATTTTATTTGATAAATTTGTGTTATTTCACAATTAATTCATTTAAAATAATATATAGTATATTTGCGGCACGTTCCAGAGTGGAAGATACTATCAGTATCGCCCTGGTGTAAGTAAGAACACCATTCAGAATTAAAACGTTGCTTGAAAATGGCTTTATCCGTGTTTGGTGACCAGATCTGAATCGCCAGGTACTTCCCAACCTTCCTATTCGCCACCTCCTTCCCCTCCCCACTACCTTCAGCCTCACAACATACCCCGATTGGGGATTCCATGGTGTCACTGGCTCCAGACGGGAGCAGTTGAGATTTTTGTGCGGTATACCCGGTAAAAAAAAACTCCACACAGGAGGCCCTTAAGAAAACGATTTCCCTCAAGGCCTATGTCATCTAAGATGCTGTGTGGAGGGTCTTTTTGAGGAGAAGAGGGAGTTAACATTGGTCTTGAAGAGACCCATGTTGTAGGAAGGGGAAACAGAGGTCGGCAAATCGTTCCATAGCCGAGCTGTTGAGCACAAGAACGAGTCGAAGAAGCGACCAGTTCTCATGTGACAAATGTCAACCGTGTACATATGTTGGGCACGGGTTTGGCGTGTTTCCCGACTATGCACCGGTGCCGAAGGGATCAATGATGCTAGTTTCTTGGAGCATCTTCCATTGAAATACCGGTAGAACAAGGATAGCATTCCTACCTGACGCCTGTGCCCTAAAGATTGCAATCCATCTGTTAAAATGGGAGAATTTATCAATCAATCGGATCGCCCGCTTCTGCACAGAATCGAGGTTATTTTTCAGATATTTGGGAGCTCCAGACCAGAGGTGGCTGCCAAATTCAACTGTGGGGCGGACTTGCGATTTGTACAAGGCTAGCAGTTGTGTACTATTAAAGTATCTGCGGGCCTTGTACAGTACGCCCAGTTTTTGAGAGGCTAGCTTTACTCTGGCTTCGATAGAGCCCCCAAATCTGAGCTGGTCACTTAGAGTTACATCGAGCATATCAATGGAGGGCCTGTTCGGAAGGTTGCTTCCGTTGAAGGAGACGAGATTTTCATTGCGATTGCGAGACGTAATAATACATTAAATACATTTCTCTGTGTGTATGCAATTTGAATAATAATTTTATTATTTTGAAACATTTTTGTTTATTATTTATTAATAAATTATGGGAAAATGAGAAGTTATGGGAGGAGTTTGTCGATTAAAAATATGTGGTGCCCGCCACCCTACCGATATTTTAGAATGTGCTCTAGAGTACAAAAAGGTTGGGAACCCCTGCGCTACAGCATAGCGTTTACATTACCAAGTTGGAAATTTGAAACGAGCGCTTACCATGCGCTTATCACATATATGATCAGGAATCATTGGTTAACGTTTGTCAGATAAAGGGGTTTGTTTTACCTACCAGAATCAGACGAAATTCTCGAGGGTAACTTGAATAAGTCATCACTGCCGGACGTCACACTTGCTTCTAAAATAAAGCATAATAATGTAATATTCGAAATAAAACAATTCATATTACGTAACGTAATATTCCGCATCACTATCGTTAATTGCTAAAACATTTCACAATAATAAGTAACGTAATGTTGGTATGTAATGAAAAATACCTAAGATTATTGTATATTATCAGTAATTATTATGTACATAGCTACCTGAATCTGAAGAGTTTGCAAATAGATCATCCAGTTTTTCCTCCATTTCATTAATTACGGCTCTTTTATCCTCTGAAATTGGCGAACTTTCACTTGTACTACATATATTTTTATCTATAAAATAACAAAACACATTAAAAATCATAAACATAATAAAACAATAAGCATAATTATCATACTTATGTGAAAATCAACAAGAATTATTATTAAAATATCAGTGAAAAGCGTTTTTATAGAAATCATAACCTAAAATGTAATTTTACCTAAAAAAACATTTGGTAAATATCGGTTCGGACTGGCCACGATTATTACGAATAATTTTTAGAAAAACACTTTAGATTCGCCTTAATTACTTAAAAAGGAAACTTTTTATTATATAATAAAAATATTCGTAATAAGCGTGGCCAGTCCGAACCGATAATCACCAAACATTTTTGGTATGTCATTGATTGTAATAATTCATTATGCAACACAATATTTAAGGTTATATGATAAAATCTTACCGTTAATTGAAGAATCCATTGATATTGCAATAATGGTACCTTCGCCAGCGCGACATTTTATAAAATGCGAAAGGAAAGGATTCATATGATCCACATCCACACACGAATCGGCGGCGCCATAAATATACCAAATACCAATCTAGCGCAAATATCAACTAAATCACCGAGACAGTGTTGCCAACTTTATTTTGACCAATTCACTACCGTAACCCATCAGAAAACAACTAAATTTGGCTATCCCTCAAACCACCGTATTATGCCAGTAAGTTAATACCTAAATATTATTTTTTTACAGTGACTACCGCACAAGAGTCCCAACTGTTCCCGTCTGGAGCCAGTGAGACTATGGCATTCCCGGTATGTTATGAGGCTGAAGGTAATGGATAGGGGAAGGAGGTGGGGAAGATGAAGGTTGGGAAGTACCTGGCTATTCGGATCTGGTCACTAAACACGGCCAAAGCCATTTTCAAGCAACGTTTCAATTCTGAATGGTGGTCTTACACCAGGGTAATACTGAGAGTATCTTCCACTCTGGAACGTGCCGCAAATATACTATATATTATTTTAAATGAATTAATTGTGAAATAACACAAATTAATCAAATAAAATTTGAGACCTGCGGATTGTGAGTCAATGGTCTTACTCCTGGACTATGTAGGCCGTATATTGTAATTTATTTTTAAATTATTGTTTATTTTTGTTCATAATATTTTTTATAAAATACACCCAAACAACAATAAAACACCTTTTTATTATCTACTACAATACAACTAGAGACAATGCCTTTGAAAAATAGTCACGCGTAAAGTAATTACCTAGGTACAGATCATTTTTTTAAATGAAAAACTCTAAACAAATTAATATAACTGTATGAAAAAACATATTAAATGAGTACCTAATATATTTCTGAAATTTTTAGAAAACCCTGTATAGATATCATCACATTACAACTGACTATGCTTTCGGAACGCAAAAGACAAATACATAATTACGAAGCAAATATTTTATTTATTAAAGAAAAACTACATAAATGTGTATTAAAATACGAAATAATATAAAACTTGTAATAAAAACAAAAACCATTAACACAAAATTAATAACGATATTATAAAAGCAATTCGTAAATCAATCTTCAATTTTAAAAAAGGGCGCGAATAGCCGGTAAATATTATAATATAATGTCTGTTCTTCTAACAGTCCACCGCGAGCGCTCGACAGTCTGGCTACCTATGTAGGAATACAACATATTATAACATTCCGGCAAACATATAACATATCGCAAAAAGATTCAATCTGACTTAGCAATGTCATGCGATAATAGATTTTGAGGAATTTAACCATTGAGTTCAATATCGCAAAGCATTGATAAACGACTTGGAGTTTGAATGATATTGTATGACGAGAACATCCGGCAACGTCGCATGCCGTGATGTTATAGATGCGATAAAAAGTGTACCCAATTGATGTTCTAAGTATGGATGAATATTTACTGATAAAAAACGCATTCCGGAGCATTAACGGTCCACGTAAAAATGTCATTTATTCACTCAAAAATTTTTTTTACACCGTTCGACTCGTCTCATCGAGTTTGATATGATGGACTTAAAAAAAAAAAACGATGAGCCACTAAGTGCCCAAATGAGCCAGTAAGTCGAAATGATCAAGAAGTTCCGGTAATTAAAGGACGCTTTGAGCCACTAAATGCCGTAACATAAACCTATATATATATATATATATATATATATATATATATATATATATATATTTATGTCATACCACATTTTGTGGCTCATCTTAGAAGAAGCCACTTAAGTTGCTCATTCTTTCGCATGTAATATATACTTACGTAGATGAAGTACCAACATGCTGTCTTTTAAATTTTGTTTAAAATATGGTCAGCTATAATATGTAATCAAAAATTATGTTTATTTATTAAAAAAATATATCTTAAAATAACGTGCATTCCTTGATCTATTTTAAGAACACACTTACCGCATCAAGCTACGTTGCCAAGTTTAATGTTACCAATATAGTCACATATGTAGGTAGGTTGACAGAACAGTTTGGATGTTGCTTGTTGATTATTCACACATATTTATCATTTCTAGCGGCCGTTTTTGATTATTGGCGCGTTTTTTTTAAATTGTAGTATGATTTGCTAATTAATATTGTTATTTATTTGGTGTTTACGGTTGTTTTTTTTTTTGTGTTAAGGTTTATTTTATTATTATCATAAATAAAATTAGGTATTTAAATACATATTGGTGTAGTTTCTTTTATGTGCTACATAATTATTTTATCTTAGTTTTACTAGTGTTTTCGAAAAATTATGAATAAACTTATTAGAAATATATTACATAATTTACTTTATTCATTGATTCGTACGTTTCTTTAAGTTGTCACCTCCGATCTATATGGATAAAATCGATCTAAAAGAAACTAACTAACTAACCATCACGCCGTTTCCCGCAGGGGTAGGCAGAGAGGACGGACCGCCAAACAACTCGGTCTTGGCACACACTCTTTGCCTCACTCACATTCATACATCGTATCATACATTCTCTTCTATTATTCTGACTTTTGACACGGCCCGACTCAAGTATCTGATTCACTTGATCGTGCCATGTCTTCCTCGGGCGTCCCCGACTTCTTCTACCATTCACATTTGCATCATATATTCTTTTTACACTACTTTCTTCGCTCATTCGCTCTACGTGCCCAAACCATCTGAGGGTCCCTTTCTTAATTTTGCTCATTATTAAATTATTATTATTATACTTAGTTGCTATCATATTTTACAATTTACAAATAGAGACGGACCGCCAAATAATATTAATTGGTTAAATTGTATTTTTTCTCGCATTAGCACCACACCTGATAAAAAATCCCTCAGTGTCTTTGTCATCTTTGGGGATGCTGTGTGGAGGGTTTTTTTTAGGGAAAGGAAGAAGAGGAAGTTCTGTAATGAAATAATTTGGTATCTTAACCGTAAATCCAGAACTAAATTTTGTATGAAATAGGCCGCGAAGAAGTTTCTCTTTTCAAGAGCAATTATAATACTCTTAGAAGAAGTCGGGGACGCCCGAGGAAGACATGGCACGATCAAGTGAATCAGATACTTGAGTCGGGTCATGTCAAAAGTCAGAATAATAGAAGAGAATGTTTGAGACGATGTATGAATGTGAGTGAGGCAAAGAGTGTGTGCCAAGACCGAGTTGTTTGGCGGTCCGTCCTCTCTGCCTACCCCTGCGGGGAAACGGCGTGATGGTCGTCTCATACATACTCTTCTATTATTCTGACTTTTGACATGGCCCGTCTCAAGTATCTGATTCACTTGATCGTGCCATGTCTTCCTCGGGCGTCCCCGACTTCTTCTACCATTCACATTTGCATCATATATTCTTTTTACACTACTTTCTTCGCTCATTCGCTCTACGTGCCCAAACCATCTGAGGGTCCCTTTCTTAATTTTGCTCATTATTAAATTATTATTATACTTAGTTGCTATCATATTTTACAATTTACAAATAGAGACGGACCGCCAAACAACTCGATCTTGGCACACACTCCTTGCCTCGTTCACATGCATACTTCGTCTCATACATGCTCTTTTATTATTCTGACTCTTGAAATGGCTCGACTCAAGTATCTGATTCACTTGGTCGTGCCATGTCTTCCTCGGGCGTCCCCGACTTCTTCTAGCATTCACATTTGCGTCATCATATATTCTCCTTACACTATTTTTCTCGTTCATTTGCTTTACATGCCCAACCAATCTAAGCGTCTCTTTCTTAATCTTACTCGTTACGCTTACATCAGGCTTACATTATGTGCGGATCATTATTATTCATTTCGGTCTACTTTCATCATTTCTCTACCAGTTCCGAGCCTCACAGCGAAGCATTAGGGTAGGTACCAGCACTCCATTATGGACGGCTAGCTTCGCTTCTTTCGATAGTTTTTTAGACCGGGGTAATATAATTACACTAAGAACAGTTTTACTCTGTATCTCAGTTGTCTTTTACACCATATACTCAATAATTTTGGTAATCATAGAAAAACTATTTGCTTATCGATCTGTTTTTAAAACTGTATATTGCATTGCTAGTTTTTTTAATATAAAATAATTTCTATCAAATTCCGGCAAAGTATCTGTAGCCCTCCCCCTCTCCGCCACGCATCGCATAGCGTTACCCCGTGCCTACAAACTGAAGATTCCACGGACTGGTAGCGGATCGGTAATAGTTGCATTTTAATAAAAAGGGAAGTGTCATAATAATTGAATCACGCTAGCTTCCTTAATATCGCTTTTACTTTTTTACTTTACTTAAGTTGAAAATGGGCGTTGGCGTAACTTGACAATTCAAGCAATAATAAGCAATTTCTAAGTTATTAATGGAAAGGACTACATCCCGTTCGCTTACACTTTGCATTTCATATGATCTTTTTACAATGCTTAAATATTTGCGTGCCGGTACTAGATGATTCCGTCTGGGACATTTCCGGTAAAATATTGAATTTACCATTTTTAGAAACATCACTCCAATTATACCCGTCTCTGTTTGTCGTGTGAAATAAAAATATATCAGAAAGAGACAATCATTATTGTTTAATTGGTTGAAGGAATTTGTAAAAATGAACTCCAACATTGTACAGGTGGTTTAAGTCTACATTGTATAAATAGTCTTAAATTGGGTTTTCGGTTTTAATTGCTAACTTGTTTAGATTAGGTGGTAATATTCATCTGGGAGGCGGATATGTGTACCGCCGCCCCGAGAACCATTATTGGATAACCAACACCTTTGCCATAGAGGCAGGGCTGGGCAAAATACATGCATTACTGTAATTAAAATACAAATTACAAAATACTTTTTCGCATGTATTTAAAATACGAAATACAAAATACTTTCAAGTCGTGTATTTGAAATACAAAATACAGTATTTTAACCATTTTTAAATTTCAAATACAAAATACAAAATACAAATTACAAAATACATTTGGTTTAGGTAGAACCTTTGGTTGCAATAAATTGTCGTAAGTGCCCATATCTAAGAGTGCGTTTCCATTGAAGCAAAGCAGAGCATAGTGAAACAGAGACGTGCTAAAATTGACTAATCATATTGCTCAGGACACACATCTCGTCTCCGCTCCACTTGTAAAGATTTGTGGTATAGGACTTAGGTGTTAGATTATAATAATTATTATTATAATAACACTAGCTGGTTCCCGGTATGCGTTGCACTGCAATATTCAAAGAAATAAATTGTTTCTCCCTGCATGTCCTTTCCCGTGCGTCCCCGTTCCCCTACCGCTTCCCTTTACCCTCTTGCATTCCCCGTACACCTTCCCTGCCTACCCTCTCCCCTCTTCCGCTCCCCCATCCCGCCAACCCCTCCCGCGTTCCATATATTTAGTCCCAGAACATTTTTCTATATTATAAAAACAATCAATAAAATCTGGTACCTAACATAGGTACCTATTTAAAATATCTATAATTTTAAAAATCCAATGAAAATTCTTTGGTTACAAAAAAACAGCTGCCTGCTAAATTTATTTTCATCTAACGCGCGAACTGTCAAACGTGCGTAGTTAAAATAGTCGTTAAGTTTTCTGAAATTATCCCATTTTCTGCGTAATTTTCTTAATTTTTCTTTCCGTAAGAACCTTCTAAAAGTATAAGAAAACTTTAAAAAAATGAATGAAATAGGTAAAGTCATTTTGAAGTTATGGCGTGACCAAGGGAAACAAGGATTCATTTTTATATATAAATGGATGACATTTGTGTAGCGAAGTTTTGTGTTATTTCACTTCAAGTGCGCTCTACAGTAGTTAACTTAAAAACATTCTAGTATTCAGTCCAATATTTTATTTCTAGTATTCAGTCCATTATTTAATTATTCCAATAGTGCTCGATCAAAAACTGGGCGTACTGTACAAGGCCCGCAGATACTTTAATAGTACACAACTGCTAACCCTGTACAAATCACAAGTGCGCCCCACGGTTGAATTTGGCAGCCACCTCTGGTCTGGAGCTCCAAAATACCTGAAAAATACCCTCGACTCTATGCAGAAACGGGCGGTCCGTTTAATAGATTCTCCCATCTTAAAAGACGGATTGCAATCTTTAGAGCACAGGCGTCGAGTTGGAATGCTATCCTGGTTCTACCGGTATTACAATGGAAGATGCTCCGAGGAACTAGCATCATTGATCCTTTCGGCACCGGTGCATAGTCGGGAAACACATTGTACACGGTTGACATTTGTCACATGAGAACGGGTCATTTCTTCGACTCGTTCTTGTGTTCAACAGCTCGGCTGTGGAATGATTGCCGGCCTCTGTGTTTCCTCCTTCCTACAACATGGGTCTCTTCAAGACCAATGTTCATTCCTTTCTCTCCTCAAAAAGACCCTCCACACAGCATCCCAGATGACATAGGCCCTGAGGGAAATTATTTTCCTCAGGGCCTCCTGTGTGGAGTTAATGAAAAAAAAATCTAATACTATGATACAAGAGTGTACCATACAAAGCAATGACAAGTATGATACAAAATGTACAATAACAGTGCTATTATAGCACAGGACAATAATAATAACTAGCATGAAGTAAAAAAAAATATAGTACAGTACATTATAAAGCAATTATAAGGGGGCATACATTAATTAGGTGAGCAGTTTTTCTTCCAAACTAGACTCCCCCCGCCCCTTGGTGAGATAATTTGGACCACTTCGTTTATTCTTTTCAAGTACCGTGAGATTTTGCTGGACCCCCCCCCCCTCCTTTTTTGAGCTCACATAATTAATGTATGCCCCCTAAGAGAACTACAAATAATCATTAATAAAGAGTCCTATAGCAAAGGACAATAGTAGGTACAGGATTCTAGCGTTTTTAGTCTATGTATTATCTATGTGTGGTTATTTTTAATTATCATTATTAAAATCACTAAATGTATTTGAAAATGTATTTTGAAGCCTTAAGTATTTGAAATACAAATTACAAAATACCTCAGCAGCAGGTAATTGAAATACCAATTACCAAATACATTGTATTTGTATATTATTGTATTTCAAATACGTATTTCAATTACAAGTTTTTCAAATACTGCCCAGCCCTGGCCATAGGTCACTCCAAGTGGTAAGCTATGTTTGGTGACTTAGCAGGGGTGTCCGGGTTCATGGGATGAGGTTTGTCCGGGTCTTGTTGGCGGATGCGTCTACCCACCAGCTGCATGGCAGGACGGATCGGGATAGACTGTTTTTTTTACATTAGGTCAACACAGGAGGCCCTGAGGAAAATAATTTCCCACAGGGCCTATGTCATCTTTGGGGATGCTGTGTGAAGGGTCTTTTTAGGAAAGGAAGGAGAGCAAGTTCTGAAAAGGAAAAGGGATGAAGGGTAGGTAGGAATCTGGGAGTCAGTGTGTCCAGGAATCTATCCCTCCCACTGCGGTGAAAGGCTATGTTCCGAGAGAGTACGGCTGGAGAAATCAAAGGGACTCCCTCAACACTCTCTCCCAATCCATCCTGCCATGCAGCTGGTGGGCAGAGATGCATCCGCCGCCAAGACCCGGATAATCCTCACCCCATGAACCCGGGCACCCCTGCTAAGTCACCAAACGTAGCGAACGACTTGGGGTGACCTACCGCAGAGGTGATTTTAGATTTTCACGGCCATAAGTATTTTTGTTATTAGTTTTTGGGGTATTATGCCGTGTATACCTCCTTCTTTAGCCAAAGTTTCGGACAGCGTTGCAGTGTCCATCATCAGGGCAGATGTGTAATCTCTTTCAACCCATCGCCTTGCAATGCAGTGGGAGAGATGGATTCATATATCTCTCACCCGCGACCTCCGGATTCGTAGTCGAAGTTCGCAATCTCATTTTTTTTACAGTAGCTCCACATAGGAGGCCCTGAGAAAAATAATTTCCCTCAGGGCCTATGTCATCTAAGGGGATGCTGTGTGGAGGGTCTTTTTAAGGAAGGGAAGGATAGGAAGTTCTGGGAAGGAAAAAGGTATGTGGGGTGGATAGGAATCTGGGGTCAATGTGTCTAGGAGTGACGAACCTAAAATTCCATCCCTCCAAATGCGGTGCAAGGCGATGGGTCGAGAGAGTCCGGCTGGAAAGGACAAAAGGCCTCCCTCAACCAAACTCTCTTATCCGGCCCGCCACGCAGCAGGGCAGACCTATCCGCCGCCACGTCCTGGACAAACCTGATACCATGAACCCGGGCACCCCTGCTTAGTCAACAAACGTAGCAAACTGCTTGCAGAGGTGTTGGTTATACAGTAATGGTTCCCGGGGCGGCGGTACCCATACCCGCTTCCCAAATTGGAATACCTCGTTTACAATTAGTCCTTATTCAAGTCATCTTAGGTATGATTAGTCTATTGTATATTTATCGGCGTAGTCCAGCGGTAAGGCTCTTGACTCGCACTCCGAAGGTCGCGGGATTATAATTTGTGTTATTTGACAATTTATTTAGTAAAAATAATACATATATTTTATATTTGCAGCACTTTCCAGAGTGGAAGATACTCTCAGTATCGCCCTGGTGTAAGACCACCATTCAGAATTGAAATGTTGCGTGATATGGCTTTAGCCGTGTTTGGTGACCAGATCTGAATAGTCAGGAACTTCCCAACCTTCCTCTTCCCTATCTCCTTCCCCTATCCACTACGTTGTGCGATATTCATGTAAAAACAAAATAATCAAGATTTTTGAACCCTACCCTAAATCCAAAATCAAATCTAAAATCAAATTCAAAATCAAATTCAAAATCATGAGAACTGGTCGCTTCTTCGATTCGTTTTTGTGCTCAACAGCTCGGCTATGGAACGATTTGCCGGCCTCTGGGTTTTCCCCTTTCTACAACATGGGTCTCTTCAAGACCAATGTTGACTCCCTCTTCTCCTCAAAAAGACCCTCCACACAGCATATTAGATGACATAGGCCTTGAGGGAAATCGTTTTCTTAAGGGCCTCCTGTGTGGAGTTTTTTTTACAGTGAATACCGCACAAGAATCTCAACTGCTCCCGTCTGGAGCCAGTGACACCATGGAATCCCCAATTGGGGTATGTTGTGAGGCTGAAGGTAGTGGGGAGGGGAAGGAGATGGGGAAGAGGAAGGTTGGGAAGTACCTGGCGATTCAGATCTGGACACCAAACACGGCCAAAGCCATTTTCAAGCAACGTTTCAATTTTGAATGGTGGTCTTACTTACACCAGGGCGATATTGATAGTATCTTCCACTCTGGAACGTGCCGCAAATATACTATTTATTATTTTAAATGAATTAATTGTGAAATAACACAAATTAATCAAATAAAATTTGAGACCTGCGGTTTGCGAGTCAAGGGTCTCACTCCTGGACTATGTAGGCCGTATATTGTAATTTATTTTTAAATTATTGTTTATTTTTGTTCATAACTTTTTTTATAAAATACACCAAAACAACAATAAAACATATTTTAATTACTTCAATACAACTAGAGACAATGCTTTTGAAAAATTGTCACGCGTAAAGTAATTACCTAGGTACAGAACATTTTTTAAAATGAAAAACTTGTTAGATTTCTTAAATATGATAATATAATCCATTATAAAAATTACGTTCTACTAAAAAAACATTTTAAAAAAATAATATAACTGTATGAAAAAACATATTACATGAGTACCTAATATATTTCTGAAATTTTTAGAAAACCCTGTATAGATATCATTACATTACAACTGACTATGCTTTCAGAACGCAAAAGACAAATACAGAATGACGTAGCAAATATTTTATTTATTAAAGAAAAAACTACATAAATGTGTATTAAAATACGTAATAATATCAACCTTGTAATAAACACAAAAACAATTAACACAAAATTAATAACGATATTATAAAAGCAATTCGTAAATCAATCTTCAATTTTAAAAAAGCGCGCGAATAGCCGCTAAATATTACTCGTATAATATAATGTCTGTTCTTCTAAAACAACTAACAGTCCACAGCGAGCGCTTGACAGTAGCTACCTATGTAGATAGAATACAACATAACATACCGGCAAACATATAACATATCGCAAAAGATTCAATCTGACATAGCAATGTCATGCGATAATAGATTTTGAGGAATTTAACCATTGAGTTCAATATCGCAAAGCATTGATAAACGACTTGGAGTTTGAATGATATTGTATGACGAGAACATCCGGCAACGTCGCATGCCGTGATGTTATAGATGCGATAAAAAGTGTACCCAATTGATGTTCTAAGTATGGATGAATATTTACTGATAAAAAACGCATTCCGGAGCATTAACGGTCCACGTAAAAATGTCATTTATTCACTCAAAAATTTTTTTTACACCGTTCGACTCGTCTCATCGAGTTTGATATGATGGACTTAAAAAAAAAAAAACGATGAGCCACTAAGTGCCCAAATGAGCCAGTAAGTCGAAATGATCAAGAAGTTCCGGTAATTAAAGGACGCTTTGAGCCACTAAATGCCGTAACATAAACCTATATATTTATATATATATATATATATATATATATATATATATTAAGGTGGTCCAAAATTTTTTTTTTATTATTTTTCATTTGGCCACCCCGTGAATTTGTTACACGTATTCATAGAAATAACATAGTAAAATTTCAGCGAGATAGCTCAAGTAGAAAGGGGTGCTCAATCGAGTGTTGTTTTTGACTTTTTTGTGTAAAATGCTTAATTTTTACTTTTTGCTAGAGGCCAATTTCGTGTGTTAAACTATTAAATAAATATTAAAATAAACTACTGAAGAGTTTTATGGACAAATTTGAACAGTATTTGATACTTATTTAGTAGACTGTGAAATGAATCAGTGTAGTAAAATGTGTTCATCTACTCGAAAAAAATACGAAATTCTTTTACTTGGGGTTCGAGATATTGAGCCATTGATGAGGCTTAACCAACATCCTACTCTTCGGCGAGTTTTACTCCGTTTTCACTACATATTAAATGATTCCAAAAATGTGAAAGATTCCGCGCATGTACTTATTCAAGAACTTATAAAAGTTTGGAGTAAATCTAGTATTCCGACCGGACAACAAAATCAATGCATTGAAAAACTGATTAAGTTTCTTATGAACTGGCTGCTATTGAATAAAAATAGAGGAAGAAATTCTGAAGCACAAAAACAGGAGTGTATTTGTTTTAAAAATAACTAGACAAACTTTTTGATTTGCCCATGCAAGCGCTTTGAATTTGATAAAAATTGCGAAAGACAGAGCGTTTCATCGATCAAAGATGAGAACGGAAGATGATTATGACCTCAATCGACAAGAAACTAGAAAAGGTCAAAGAAAGTTCTCTAAAACGGAAACAAAGATCTGAAGAATTGAAAGAAATGGCTGCTGAAAGTAATGCTTCATCTTCGGTGGTGTCGAGTCAAGAGTTAGAACTTGAGTGCAACTTCAGTAGCACTTCTAGTAATGCTAGCATATTAGAGGATAAGTCCAAAGATGAGTTTGTAGTGCGTTGAGCTGTCTACAAGTGACATATTTACACAATACGTTACCAGTGCGCTTGATCGTAATAAGATTTAAAATTTAAACTAATCAAGAGAGAAGAAAAACAAATTGTTCGATTTGTTAGTTATCATCTACACCAAAGTTTGAATCGAAGCGTCTTTAGCAGCAGATGCGCCAGTAAATGACTTAATACTTTGGAATAGCTTAAAATTGTACGAAGCCATTGATTCCGTAATCAGTATAGCAGCTAGGGGTGTCTTAAAGCGTCACTTATGGCATTTGTGATACGTAGATGTAGATGAACTAGTCTCATTTACCTTGTTTTCTGAGAAGCTGTCTGATGCTGAGAAATTGTTCAAAAAATAAATTCTGATGGCGGTAATCCTTCAGTACGAGGTGATTCTGCTAAGCTTACCACAGAGGTTACATTAGAAGCTTTTGCAACACAAAGAACGTGTAAAACGCTGTTAGTTCCTGATGTCACGGACTCTTTCTTGTAATTACCTCCTAAGACTTGGAAAAACAGTGTTGATTTCCTTCAAAGTAAAAGCTGAGTCAAAATTTTGCGTGTTGTTAATGATACAGCGGAGAGAGGTTTAAACTATTTGAAGATTACAACACGATACTTACTAAGAATGAGGAAGAAAAGCAATTTTTACTTCACATCGTTGAACAAAACAGAAAAATCGTTTCTACTGAAACATTCAAAATGGAGTTAACAAACATGGTTTTGAAAGATTGCGACTAATATTATGTTAATTATTGCTTTGTTACCAAATTTTGTTCAAATTTAAATACGTTTTATACTTATTTGACTAAAATGTTTGTAATATTAATAAACCTTAAATTACGTGTTTTACTTAAAATCCAGAACTTTTATCAGAAACTTCTAATTCGATGAGCACCCCCTTGTATATAAGATAGGGGGCTGAATTTTTTTACACATAATAGGAATGATAGGTGTAACAAATAAAATGGGTAGCTACATCTATATTTGAAAAAACAAAATTTACTATACAAGCCTGGACCACCTTAATATATATATATATAGATAATGGACGTAAATCATGTTACTTACCCTTCTTAAATTGACACTTTTATTTTAATTTTTCCTTTGTGTGTTTTCACTGTACAGTTTTTAGAGTATTCATTTCCTAAGCATTAGGAACTCGGAAGTCTAGAACAGATTTTTTTTTTTATATATACATATACATGTAATATAATCATGAGTAATTGCATTTTCAGGTTACAATCGGATTAAACTCAAATCATTAAATACTAACATGCACCATTGATTAGAAACAGTATAAACATATATATGTATATAATATATAACCTTTACAAAAGTGTAACTACTCGTGTGTAAAGGGAAGAGAAAATATATATATATATATATATTTTTTAATTAAAAAAATTAAATTAATTAACATTAAAAATTATAACACATACATTATATTTAGGTACTCATATAAATCAAATGTGTAAAAAAAAAAAAAAAATTAAAAAAATAAAAAAAAAAAATAAATAAATAAATAATATAAAAAATAAAAAAATAATTATATAAAATAATTTTTTGAAAAAGTATTGTTCATTTAAGGTTAATGCGGTTCTAAGTGGCTAAATTATTTAAGATATTATTGTTTAATTTATTTTTGAATTTATTGTAGTCAGGTTCTAATCTCAGCTCTATTGCTAGTTGATTAAACCACACCACTCCATTGTACGTGTAGTAGTGTTGTGCAAAGCTGGTATGCATTAATGGCGTACACAATTACACAAGCGACCCACTGTGTTTTGCCTAACCGTCCTCAACGCGGACCTTGGCGTGGTGCGACTTCTTAGAATAGTCTTTGTGTATTTGAAGCAGTGTATTTTTTATATATAGATAAATCGATAACTTTTTTTATTTCGGATCGATGTGCGTAACTTTCCATAATTTTATATCGAGATCGAACCACGGTTTTACTCTTGACAGCCGAACCGATATTGACAGGGAATAATTAAGAAATCAATATACGCTGACAACATTAACAGGTTTTTTCCTATAAATGGACATTCAAAACGTCAAATGCCAAACAATCCCGTAAAAATATTAATCAATCGGCAATATTCAATTGAAATGATAACCTAATTATGCATTGGCACTCAATCGCGTTTACTTTTTGACAATAAACGGGCGTAAATTAAATCATGAGGTATTTAGTCATATTTCAACCACTTTCGTTTCTCAAAGAGCAAACGTAATAAATTGATTGCGTCTTAGATGAAATTTAAGTCTATGGATCGCGTGTACGACTTGTTTCAATTCTAAGAGCTTCGTTAGTTCAATTCCGTTCGATCAATGAGCCTGTAATGTTGCATAACGAACGACATTCAAAAACATGTGCATATTTACAATTAACTGAAACTTATCTAATACTATGGAGGCCGAGCTAAAGTGTATCAATCGATGGGAATATCTTATATTGATTATACATAGTTAACCCAGCTCGCAAATATTGATAACTGACCATAGATGACTGTTACACACAACGTATAATATTACGTAAAAACACGTAATAAAAATACTACCTATTCAAAAAAACATATATATTATTCTCATCCTCAGAAAATGTGCAAAACGGGAGAAAAAGTATTACTTAACTATGCACAGGAGGAATTTATGTCTTATATTGCGGCCACTTTAAATGTTTCTGATTGCTTTTAATTTTAGATTTTTTAAATATTTGTAGCTCCCACCTTTGTTATTCTGGACTTAAAACGAAGCTATTAAAATGCTTTATTTATTATGACCTTAGATGTCACAAATCCAGACTTCGCATGCTATTTTGTAACGATGTTAAAAAAAAATTAAAAAAATATATTTCACGCAGAATTTCTGATAGGCTGTTTACGGTTAAAATTAGGTCCTTTTCCATGTCGCAAATCCAGATTTCGTAGGCTATTTTATAACGATGTTAAAAATTATATTTTTTTTTTCAGAATTTCTGATAAGCTGTTTACGGTTAAAATTAGGTCCCTTTTCCATAGATATACACCTTTCATTATCCAGGTCCAGTATACTACAGACAATATACAGAAATGGAAAATATTCTATGTTGACTCAAATAAGTACCTCTCACGGTAGTTTTAAAGTAAAACAACACGCAGGATTCGTAGGGTTATAAATTTACGATTTTTTTATAAATATAAGATAATTCCTACAAATATAAGATTAATGGTAAAATACAGGTTAATTCATTGGCTATACAGCACTATAATAAGTTTTCATGTCTCTTTGTTAAAATTCGAAGGTATATTTTTTTTTTAATGTTGGCGAAAAATTTAAATAATGATCTCCTGAAAATCTGGAGCAAACGGAGAACAATGTTTTAAAATGCGCTGTCGCTCCACTGTTTATAGTGATCTCTTTACTTGTGTTTATAATACACGTTACAGGTACTCAAAATTTCTGTTGATTTCATTCGAATGAGACAAGAATGTGAACAAAATCTTCAAAGCAGGCAGGACGTAATTTCCAGATTTCCAAAGGACCAACAATAATGAATTCAAGAATTATTGCCATCCCATTTTCGGGCACTTGCCACGTCGCGCGTCGAGTGTCAGCCATTCCGAGGATAATTTATTTATTTATTTATTTATTATTTAAACGCCCGTACATAGGGCTATTACATACATAATACAAGTGTATCGAACATTTACAAACATTATATATATAGAATAACATTCAGTACATACATACGATGCATATTAGTACAACAAATATTTATCATTTTACAAACATATCAGTTACATAAATAACTAATTATTTTTGCTTTGATGCAAGACGGTGAGGTATTGAAAATATCGAAAAGGTCTGGTATACGTATTGGCAGTTCGGTGAAAACGCACTAGCGGTGAATGATAGGAATAGTTAGTGCTATGATTGTCACTGTAACAGGGACACGAATATTTATAACACTTAACATTTGAGGGCAGTCTATGAGATTGTACAGTAATTTAAAAAGTATAAGAATGTCATTAATAGTACGCCTGGTAGAAAGTAGTGGTAGGTTTTGCTTTGATATAAGGGTGGAATTTTGATGTGAGGTTCAAACCATTAATTTATTGGCTTCGTCAATTAGATGCTTAGGTACATGTTGAGGATTCCCGGTACTTTACATTATTATACTACGCAGTATCGAGCTCCGTTATGGTATATTTAATTGATTATTCAAAGAACGGACTAATAAATTTCTAATCGTGAGTGCTATCTAAAGTAACTGGTGATCAAGTTGTGGTAGGTAAATTAGTGTTTTTGATAAGTTTTCAACACCTCTGCCATAGGTCTGTCCAAAAGGTTCGCTACGTTTAGAAGCTTGAACTTTCCGGAAGACCGTTATAGAAATTTCAAGAGGGCAAACTTCCAGCCCTTATATCTACAAAAGCACCCTTTTAGGTAAAAACCGTCATCCTGGAGGAGGGATAGAGATCTACCACACCATATAACTCCCTTGATCGTACAGGAATTTGATTCTGAGTTTTTACGGGACGCACGTTTTCTTGGACTTTCTTTTTTAAAATATATATTATTTAGGAGGCATTCATTAATTACGTGATCAGTTTTTCTTCCAATCTAGACCCCTCTCCCCCTTGGTGAGATAAATTTGGGCCTCTTCGTATATTCTTTTCAAGTGGAGTGAGATTTTGTTGCCCCGCTCCCCCCCCCCCCTCCCCCTCGAGCTCACGTAATTAAAGTATGCCCCTTACGAATAGGGTAGGTTATTTTTAGTATGTGTGTTTTCTTGGTGCATTTTTGACCGTTTTGTTTGAATAATATTAAAACCTTGATGTTTAATTCTTCGATTACCTATTGAATTCATAATTTCATAATCTTTATTGAGAAAATACTGGTACTGGAATGGGAAGACAACATTTTTCGACCGTGAAATTGAAGACATTATTAAAAAAAAATCGTCATTTTGGAAAATGAAAGCCCAAGCATGTCAAAGATATTTAAAATTTATTTTACAACGACACAATAAGAACTCTTTGTTCTGTAATATTTGATGTATCGTAGTGCTACGAATATACAGAACTAATTAGACTCTTTTTGTCAGGAATTGCATCTTATTTGTGGTGCTAATCTATAGATTATTTGAGTATTTGTTATAGTAATAGGTAAGTACACCTTTATACTTATTGATAGTCCATCATCCTTTTTACAAAAAGTCATCGACAGAAACTGCTGCATAACGAAATATATATATATTTTTTTTTTTGGTTGGTAATAGTACGTTTCGTAGCTTCATTTATTTTTCAACACTCGTGTTTATTCTACAGTTTTAAATATTAAAATTCAGATATCACAAAATCACTTTTCACGTAATTTCAGCAGTCTTGCAGTGGAACCTTCACATATAAAACGTCTTTTTTCCTACAGTTTCCCATTCAGTATTCCACAAATCAGCGATTTATGATACATTTGAAACAAACTGTAACTTGACTGTTAAGGGCCTTTAACCAGCCAGCGGCCGAAAATCCACATTTCCACAATCCACATCGTACAGGGCGGTTCCAATGGGAAAGACTCCGTACCAGCTTTTTAAAATTATATCTAACTCAATATCGATTTTATTTCATTAAAAATTTTCTTAAATTTTTACCTCTATCCAAAAATGCTGAAATGCGTGATGAAAAACTATTAAAATTATGTTTTTTCGTAATTATTTTTTGATGATAAGTATTTATCATTTTTCAATAATGTCTAAGCAAAATAAGAATGATTTTTTTTTTAAATATTAATTTGTAATATCGTAAATAGATAGACAAAACAGAGAAATTTTCGTCATAAATAAGTGTACGCATTTTTTTTTATGATTTTATTTGAACTAAAATTAAAATTTTGAAACATGCGTTTACTAGATAACGTATTGATTTACAATAATGTATGATTACATCTTATGAAATATGTCTTATAAAATAAGATTTTTCGTTTGAAAATTTAACAAATCTGCTATCGACTTGTGGTGTACCCTTATTATACTAAAAATAAACATTTTTTTCAATATTTAAAACATGCGTTTACTAGATAAAAAAACAATCTTACGAAATCAATTTATATTTTTTGTGGATAAGTCAATAATTCTAAAATTTGATTTTAAAAATGACATTTACGTGTTTCTACGATTATACCCTCTTAAATGCCCACCCTTTTGAATGTTTTAAAATAATCTTTACAATTAGTTCACACAAATCAGAAAGCAAAAAACTTCAAACTTTTATAATAGAGTTTAGTTCTAAAAGTATAAAAAATATCTTTATGAATAGAATCCCATACCCCTGTTTCAGTTAAATACCTAAAGCGATACAATATTGTGCTTTTTGAATACGCAATTAAGAAAGAAAACACATCTGTGATCCGAAGAATACATAATGCAATTTGAAGTGACTAAATACTTCGTCTCGGATCTGATTTGCTCAAAATAATATTGATGATTGTTATTATTTCTAATTCTATTTCATAGCGTACGCGATGATACAGTCACACGGGAACATAATAGTGGGTTTGTCTACGACGTCATTGTTGCCTTCGTCTACCAGACCCAAGGCCCTGAAAGCATCCAAAAAATCGTCAAAATACGCGTTGTGCAGGCTGGCTGGGATCCTATCCAAGAAAGGGTTCACGGCAAATATTGTATCTGAAAATAAATAACAGTTTTTGAAAAAAAAAGTCATTAGATATTGCAGGTAAAAATCATCAGACTATGAAGAAAAATGCCGACGTAATTACGAAGAAAGTTCATTTTTAAATACTATCTAATAACTGAAATTGAATTTTAATTTTGTTTTCTTGTTTTGTTTTGGCATATAGACTCATTGCAGATTTTGAAAATATTCGAATAATAATATTATTTATTCTATGATTATAATTAGTAATTTTAATTTCTAGGTAGATTTTCTAATTCGAGTCGCAATTTATTAAATGACAACATTTTGGATTTATTATTTTCAAAGTTTATTTATTATACTAGTCTTATTTAGTATTTTTATTCGGTTGTATAAATATGCAGGTAACATCATCATATCACGAAACATTTGATTACAGTTATTTGTTCGGAATATTTTAAAAGTTTGTATGTAAAATCAAAAACACAACATTAACTCATTGTACATTAAATAGTAAATCATACATATAGAAATTAGTATTTGTTTGTTTGTTCGTATTTTAAGCACTGCCGTTCATCCGATTGCGAAGAAAAAATTTTTATCCATGAAAATGTGTGTTTTTCGTAAGGTTTAGTGGCAGGGAGGAAAGGCAAGAGGGGGAGGGGAACGGGGGAGGTGTGGTTCGCGGGAAGGGTGGTGAGGGGGGAAGGCTGGGAAGATAGAAGAGGAACGCGGGAGGCGAAGGGACTCTAATCTCCGAAATCAATTTATTTTTTTTCAATGGCGTTGCAACGCATGCCGGGAACCAGCTAGTATAATATAAACCAGTTAACGTCCAATAATAATATTTTCTTATAATTATTGATTAGGAATCAAGTACTTATTAAAGTATAATAATATTATATGGTAAATAAAAAAATAATAAAAGTACATATAATAATGAATTTATATATGTTTAATTTAATTAATTAATTTAATTTATTTATTAGATTTATCAAAGAATTTGTATATAAAAATGCAAAAATGAGTCATTTTAAATACATGTAGGATTACAAAAGATTTTTAAATATTTATATTGAGGGATCAGTAGGATTTATAGGTTCAATTAAGACTTATTTTCAACCGATTACCAGATGAAATTAGAAAAATTAATGATAAAATTAATAAACACTGTTAAAAAATATTTTAAAGATAATATAAAAAAAAAACTAAAAAAAAAGTTTCCGACTAATCTAATCTCAAGAACAACTACTTATAACTCAGTTTCCAAGTGATACTCTGTTCTTCAAATAAGTTAAATTTTGTATTGTTTTTAGCAACTATTTACATATCACCGAACTTACAACTTATTGTTTTTTACATTCACATTGTAATTTAAGAACTTAAATATAGCATTAAAAATGTACACTACTCTTCCAGACACAAGCTAATGCTTCCATGGAAGAGTGGTATTAACGTATTTTAAAATGAACATTTACGCAAATTACTACATTATCTAAATGTATATTATATTTTATATGCTAAAATAAATAAATAAAAAAAAAATAAAAAAAATAGGAATTCCACAGAGCCGAACCCTCTGATATGAAAATATCTGGAGTCGGTGAATTATATTACCCTTTGGTCTCTGGTAGGTTGACATGTTGTTCTTGTATTGTTTTGTGTTTATAATACTTATATAGTGCAATTGCATAGCGTGGATTGACTAGATGATCATTTGGGGAAGTGTGTGAAAGGGTTTAGTTTTTCCTGTGGGGAAAATTTAACCCGAACATTTAAATATAAAAACATATGCATATTTTTCACAGATGGTAATTTTTTACGGGTCTGCACTATATATATTAATTTAAAATGCACCTAAGCTATTTTAGGAAAGACAAGTTCTTCTTAATAAATCTGAAGAACTTACATTTAATGACGTTATCGTCGCGTTTTTTCTCTATTGACTTATAAATCATCAAAAATAGGTAATCATTTACTTTGAGTGGGGATTTAAATTTCCGCTATTTAATTCTAATTGATTTCTATAGTATTTAACATTAATTAATCGAAGCTTCTTAAAAACGCGGGAATGTTAGTTTAGAAATTTTTGCATATCTTTAGGCCTCTGTGGACCCTTGATTTTAATTATAAAATAATTAATTTTATAATTAGCTTACAATTCAATATTTAGATTTTTAGATACACTACAATATAATAAATGAAAACATATTGTAAATCACTTCACTAACCTCTGAATTTCTGTATTTCGTCGAAGTAGAAAATATTCTCTTTGCATTTTACGTGTATATTTTTGAAGTCTGATTCAAACATCAAATTGGCAAATTCTTTTTCAGGGTTTGACGAGTATTGGTAGGGAGAAACATATTTAGCGAAGTCATGCATGTACGAGGTCCAGCGGGGGTTGGCAGCCAGGGTTTTATACACGTTGAAAATATCACTCTTCGCTACGAAACTCAGAACACAACTGCCACCGGCTTTCAGTAATGCATTTATGTTTCTGATTGCAGACCTTTAAAAAAAACAACGGGTCAATGATCTGTAATTTATTGCACAAATTTGATGACTTTACACAAATTATAGAATGCACGGGTGAAACTTTAAAAAAAGTAGAAAAGTTGAGAAAAAAAATATTTTTTTATGTTATGACTAAAACAATTACTTTCAGGCCTAAAATATTTTAAATTGGTAAGTATTGCGTTTTATATATTCATTTTAGGAGAAAACACAAATAAAGACTTTTACAGTAATTACCAGACAATATACAAAAATAAATTAGAGAATTCGACGATTAGCAAAAAAATAATTGTGTAATATTTTAAGGAATTAAAAATTTGTGTTTCACGGAAAAATGAGAAAATGTGTTTTTTTCTGTCTAACACGAAGTAACATCAGATAATTAAACCATTACTTTTTATTAAAAAAAGGACATAAAAAAAATTAAGAATAATGTTACACATAAATTTTACGAATTGTTTTTGAGGTGATTTGATATTCCACTGAAATTGTTAGTTTTTATTTATATGAATGCATTTGAAGCATTGATCTTACCTCTGGTCTTGTATCCAATGAAGACAATTGAAAGAGAACAAATGATTATAGTACCCTCTTTCATCAACGTTTAATTCACTCATTATATCCATCACGTGGAACTCTATCTTGGAGCTCCCGTATATGGTGTTGGCGTATTCTATCATTTTCGACGACAGGTCGCTCCCGACCAGTTTGCCGAAGTTTTTGGGTAAGTGCTTCTGAAGGACGTTGATCATCACGCCTCCGTCTCCGCAGCCGACGTCCAGAATGCTGTCACCTCCATCAGGTGACCACCTAACGAGGTGGAAGAACTCCCGGATCACATCCTCCGCGTTACGTTGCTGCAGCGAATTGGCCCTGGCGTACAAAGCGGCGTTGTTCATGTTACTGGGTCAGTGGGCAATGATAATGTTTGGTAAAATGTCGGAAGGGTACGTTTCGGGTCCAGGCAGAACTGACAAAATCACTGCGAAGAGACCTCGGAAAATATCTTACAGCGGACGCTAGAGGCTCTTATATAGGTTCTCATCACTCCAAGACCGGTTCCATTTTTCAGAATGAATTTGACACTTGAGGTAATCCAATCGCTTTCCCGCCCGGTATAAGTAGCAGCTAGATCCTTCAGGGCTCTCACAAGGACTCTTTTTTTTTCAAATTAATAAAATACTTAGTTTTTACCACTTTTATTGTTTACAAAAACCAACATGTTTCGTGAGCAACGCTCACTTCTTCAGGGTTTTATTAATAATAATTATAAATAATAGACATAGAAAATGGTTTCAATGGAAAAAGAATAGATATGGACAATGTAAATATGAGAGTGGGTAGAGGGAAGAGGGGCAATAGGAAACAATTAATTTACAAAGGGAACAGGTTTAATATTGGGTCATGCAAGAACAATTTTGAACACTCTTTCGGATTTCTAAAATTTCTAGTTTATCCAACTGAATGCCATTGACATTACAATGTATTAATTCTATTCCACTATTGAAGTTAAAGGTGTGACTGGATTCCACCAAATGGTTGGCAAACTGTGAGAAACTGTTATTGTTTAAAGATTTCATTTGTTCTTTAATCCTTATTTCGAAGGTTCTCGAAGTTTTACCTATATATAAGAAATCACAATTTCATTTCAATTTATAGATTCCAGATTTTTTCATTTTTGTATCTCTATCTTTATTATTTGCAATGTAATTTTTAAGTTAATCACTAATTTTTTTCTATTTATAGATTCCAGATTTTTTCATTTTTGTTTACGCACCAGATTTAAATGTCCGGGTTAAATTTTCCCCCCAAAAAAAAAAAAAAAAAAAAAAAAAGAAGGAAAAACTAAACCCTTTCATACACTTCCCCAAATGATCATCTAGTGAATCCACGTTATGCAATTGCACTATATAAGTATTATAAATACAAAACAATACAAGAACAACATGTCAACCTACTAGAGACCAAATGGGAATATAATTCACCGACTCCAGATATTTTCATATCAGAGGGTTCGGCTCTGTGGCATTTCTAATTGAACCTATAAATCCTACTGATCCCACAATATAAATATTTAAAAAATCTTGTTATCCTACATGTATTTAAAATTACTGCTTTTTGCATTTTTATATACAAATTCTTTGACAAATCTAATATGCTTAAATTTTGAATCAGATTCCTAGGTATTATGCCAGTGGCCGAAATAACAAATGGTAATATTTTTATAGTCCGAGAATGCCAAATTCTTTTAATCTCATTTCCTAAATCTGTGTATTTTCTAATTTTTTCAGAAACAGTTTTTTGAATATTACAGGAATTTGGAATAGCTACATCAATGATATAAGTTATTTTTTTAATTTTGTCATGTAAAACTATATCAGGTCTATTATGACTAATTGTTCTGTCTGTTAGTATAGTTTTATCATAATATATTTTATAAAATTCATTTTCTATAAATGAATTTGGTTCATATTCATAATAAGGTACTACATTACGGCAATCAATCAAGTTATGTTTAATTACCAAACTTTGGTGAATTATTTTTAAAACCTGATTGTGCCTTTTTTTTTTTTTTTTTTACAGTGAATACCGCACAAGAATCTCAACTGCTCCCGTCTGGAGCCAGTGAGACTATGGCATCCCCAATTGGGGTATGTTGTGAGGCTGAAGGTAGTGGGGAGGGGAAGGAGGTGGGGAAGAGGAAGGTTGGGAATTACCTGGCTATTCAGATCTGGTCACTAAACACGGCTAAAGCCATTTTCAAGCAACGTTACAATTCTGAATGGTGGTCTTACACCAGGGCGATACTTATAGTATCTTCCACTCTGGAACATGCCGCAAATATACTATATATTATTTTAAATGAATTAATTGTGAAATAACACAAATTAATCAAATAAAATTTATTTGCGCATGCCGGGTTCGAACCCGCGACCTCCGGAATGTGAGTCAAGAGTCTTAGCCACTGGACTACGGAGGTCGTCGTGCCTAAATGTTTACTCGGAAGGCGCTAATATAGAACATCCCGATATAATATGTTCTATAGTTTCGGGAAAAGCCAAACATTTTCTACATAAATCATCAATTTGATTTATATCTTTGATTATATGCTTTCTATAATTTTTAGTATTAATGACTCTATCTTGAATGGCAAGCATAAATCCTTCTATTTCTGCGCTCAACTCTCCAATACTCAACCATTTGTTTGACGAAAGTTTGTCAACATACATTTGGTTAAGATAATTGAAGTGTTTTGCGTGAATAATTTTATTTGACCAGGAATCTAATAATTCCTGGTTAGTATTTATAAGAATGTTGGCATTCTCGTCATATAAATTTAAAGGTGTAATATTTCTATCTGCCTTGCAAATTATTTTGTGCATTTCTGAGCTATTAGCTTTCCTATGGAAAAAAATTTCTAAGCATTTCTACCTGATTGTGTTTCAAAGATGTTATTTTGACTACACCTCTACCTCCTAAATTTCTAGGTAAATTAATTCGTTCTATAGCTGAATTTGGATGATGGCAATTAAATTTTGTTAACGTAGTTCTAATTAATCGTTCTAAACTATCTAAATCTGTATTGGACCATTTAATTATGCCAAATGAGTACGTTAGTAGAGGTATTGCCCAAGTATTTATTGCTTTTACTAAATTTTTAGCAGATAGATTGCATTTTAAAATTTTTCTGATCCTAGTTTGAAATTTAATCCTAATATCATTTTTAATACTAGTGTGATCTAATCTATTCGATTGCGGGTATCCTAAATATTTATAAACCTCATCCCCTTTCATACTTTGAATTTTGAAATTTCTAAATATACCCTCGTCTCCATCTACAATTTTGCCTTTCTCTATATGGATAGTTTTACATTTATCTAAACCAAAAGTCATTTTAATATCATCTGAAAAAATTTTAACTACCTTAATCATTTTCTCTAAATTTGATTCAGAATTTGAAAATAATTTTATATCATCCATATATAATAGATGTGAAACTATACTACTCTCTCTTGTATTACCCTTAATTTTTATTCCAAACTTGCTTTTAATTAACATTTTAGAAAGGGGATTCAATGCTAAGCAAAACCAAAGAGGGCTCAATGAGTCTCCTTGAAAAATCCCTCTTTTTATTGAAATGCCCGGTACTACTATTTTCTTACCTTTTAAATTAACTAGCAAATCTGTATTCCAAAAGGACATAATATTTTTCAAAAAGCTAATTATAATTGGGTTAACTTTATATATTTTTAATATTTTGATTAGCCACGAGTGCGGGACACTATCAAAAGCTTTTTGATAATCTATATAACAAGTATGTAAATTACGCTTTTGATTTTGAATTTGTTTTAAAATTACAGAATCAATAACTAACTGTTCTTTACATCCCATATGTTTTCTGCGACAACCTTTTTGTTGTTCAGATAAAATATTTTTTTCATCCAAATGAGTATATATAGTTTCTAGTTAGTATATTTAGTTTTTTTATATATAGTAGTTTCTCAATTTTTGCTAGCGATTCACATGTCCAAACATTTATCTATTGTTAAACAAGCATTCGATACTAAATCTGTACTTTAAGACATTGTTTTTTTCTCTTCGCTTATTCTTTTTTTTATGAGTTCAAAATTGTAGTTATTAACTAAAGCTTCTACGAGGAATTTAATCGTAACACTTGTTTCATTCAATAAATAATATGTATATAATTTATCAATGTAATATGAAATTATGATATGAACTAAATTTGTCAATTTGACTGGCCTAAAACAGGATCCATTCCTAGTTGGCTAGTCAAAGTTTCCACATATGTTTCATTGTATAATTTTATGCGAAATAAATATTATTATTATTATTATTATTATTATTAAATCTGTCAAGCAAGAGGTTAAAATTTTGTATATTGTCGGTAGACATGTAATGGGTCTATATTGAGAGGGATTATTAATATGTTCGCTTTTAGGCAACATATAAGTAATGCCCTTAGTTAGAAAATTAGGAAAATTTTGAGGTTCTCTGACAAGTTTTGAAAGATTTTTTGCAAAAAGAGGATGTAAAGTAGTTAGACGTTTGTACCAAAAATTATGTATCCAATCGCAACCCGTGGCTTTCCAATTATGAGTATTTTTTTATAATTTTGGCTAACAATTCAACCGATATATCAGAAAAACTCATTTGTTCAATGTCTGAACAATTGAGTTCTTTTTCGTTATATGTTTTTGGGGTGTTGTGCCGTGTTGCGCTACCTCCTTCTTTAGCCAACGTTTCGGACATCGTTGCAGTGTCCATCATCAGGGCAGATCCGGCAGATCCGGTAGATGTGTGATCACATCTACCGGATCTGCCGGATCTGCCCTGATGATGGACACTGCAACGATGTCCGAAACGTTGGCTAAAGAAGGAGGTAGCGCAACACGGCACAACACCCCAAAAACATATAACGAAAATGCTTCTGGCCGTGAAAATCTTAAAACTTATCCAATTGAGTTCTTCATTTTCTATCCAGTTACCTGCCTCATTATGTTTTATATCTTTACTCCAAATGTTTGTCCAAAAATCGCGCATATCTGATTCAGATGGCAACGGAATATTATTATTCGAAATAATATTCTGTTTATCGTCAAGTTTGGAATAAAATATTTTCTCATTTTTCTGAAATAATCTATTATTATTTCTTTTATTATACGTATAATTATATCTTTTTAATCTACTAGCTTTTACACCTAATTTTCGTTTTAATAAATCTAATAAATCATTGATTATATTTTCATTATTATTACTACCAATGCTATAACCAAATTTTCTCCCAATTTCATCTACATATCTCAAAATATTCCTACTTCTATTTCCATTTTTATATTCAATTACTCTAGCTATACTACTTCTTAAAAATACTACATCATTTTCTAATCTAATCTGCCATTCTGGTTTACTATAACTATATGATCTATCATCAGAGGATATTAATTTAACTCCTAACTTATTACATATAGTGATAGCACTAGCGTACACTATTGTATGAAGATCTAAAAAACTAATATCGTCAAATATTATTTTTGGTAAAATTAAATTATTTAATTCAGAAATTAATTTAGATAATTTCTTTGACGTATGCAATTTTGGTAATATTGGTCTAACTGTGGGCTCTATATCTATATATCTATTTATATTATTTTGAAGCAAGTTAGCTAATTCTATTACATTATCATCTAGTAAGTTTAAATTTGCAATATTGATTTCCCTAAGATTATGAATAATGTCTAAGTTATTTGAATCTACTCTAATATCATTGGATTCTTCTACTAGAATATTAGCTAAACTATCTTCATTCAATGCATCTAATATAACATTACTACTCGTATTAATTTGATCTAAATTATTCTCCAATTGCAATCTATCTGCTACTTCTTTTCTTATCTCATTTAATGTTACTACAGGAATTAAATTATTTTTGAAAATTGACCTTTTTTGGTCAGCTAATCTTTGTTCGTTTACTTGGGCAACCGGATAATTTTGTGAGAAAAGTAAATGTAATTTTTTCCTATACAATAACATATCTGTTTCTAGTTTAGTTACATAAAAATATGAACGAACGATGAACATATTGACATCGTTCGTCCATTTCATACGCTGCCTAGGAATACCTGCTTTTGTTTTTTGGGGTCTCAGATTATCAATGTTCATCTGTATAGATGACATAATAAACCCATTTTCATTTCCGTTGGTTGAAAATGACATTGTGTCACCTTTCAAAACAACTTGGAAATGATTTATTAATTATTATTAATTCCTACATTCCAGTAACCAAGCAACTGTCGTCGTTACCTAGTGTCAACAAATAGTTTTCAATATCTCCAAATTAAATATTTTAATGTAAACTACCCTTCAATACTACAAATCTATAATATATATTATATTGTAGAATAATGTTATTAAAATAAAATATATAACTATCTTTATTATTTACAATGTAATTTTTAAGTTAATCACTTATTTTATTTCAATTTATAGATTCCAGATTTTTTCATTTTTGTATCTCTATCTTTATTATTTACAATGTAATTTTTAAGTTAATCACTTAGTACATTCATTTGGTACATTATTTGTTAAGGAATTAGAAATTTTTTAAATAAATGAAACCATGTTACTTTGTTTTAACCACTTATATATTTGAGTAAAGTCGACCGGTTTCAGAACGCCCGTTACGTCTTCAGGGCAAAGTATACTGATTTGACAGTTACATATATATATACATAAAGTCATTTGGAAGGACAGTGTGACATATCGAAATGGCTTTCAGGATCTTATAACAAAACGAATAGATAAATCGAGTTTGAATTAAAAAATCCAAAGTACGTCTAGGGGAAATTTTTATTTTTTATTTATTTACTAGCTGACCCGGCCACGCGATGCTGTGGCTACTAAAACGCAACGTCGTCTACTGGATGGATATCCAACCTTTATAAACACCGCCGTCTTTGAGTTTATCGCGAAGAGACAGAAAGATGCCGCGGAGTACTTTAATTTATAATACGTAGAGATGGTGTGAAAGATTATAATAATGTCCTTGAAATGCTTGGGGTAACTGACGTATTTAAGTTAATAAGGATTAATACTGTATCCGTCTAAATAACTTTTCAATTACCGCAATGTACGTGACCATTTTTTTAGAAGATAGAATGGGTATAGTAAGCTATCCGTAAAAGATAGATATATGCCTTCACGGACTTTTTTGTAGATCTATAAAAGAGAAGTATCCCACCACATGCATTGTTTTGTTATATCCCAAAACGATTAGACAGCGTTTTCGATGAAAACTACCAGGCGGCTTGACTTTTTCCGACATTTCTAACAATTATCGTTATTTTTCAACCAATTTACACAAATCCTTGACAAATTACATACTTAAACCTTCCTCACGAAACACTCTATCTATTGGTAAAAATCGCATGAAAATCCGTTCAGTCGTTTTCGAGTTTATCGCGAACAGACAGACAGACAGACAGACAGACGACGCGGGGACTTTAATTTATAATATGTAGAGACAAATTACATACCTTAACCTTCCTCACAAAGCACTCTATCTATTGGTAAAACCGTATGAAAATCCGTTCAGTGGTTTTCGAGTTTATCGCGAACAGACAGACAGACAGATGATGCGGGGACTTTAATTTATAATATGTAGAGACAAATTACATACCTAAACCTTCCTCACAAAGCACTCTATCTATTGGTAAAACCGTATGAAAATCCGTTCAGTGGTTTTCGAGTTTATCGCGAACAGACAGACAGACAGATGATGCGGGGACTTTAATTTATAATATGTAGACAAGTTTGTTTAGGAAACGTACAGTTGTAAATCTACATTCATTTTACATTTAATAGTGAATATAATATAAACCAGAGGAGTTCCATTTATGATTTAAAAAATAAATGGATAGAGCAAGTAGATATTGATAGTTATAATATTAGTAAAAAGTTAGTAAAAAGAAAAAGTAAACAATAAAGAAATGGTAAAATAATAATAGTTTTGGTTTAAGTACATTGTAAGGCTAATTTAATTTTAAACGTTTCAAGGGTACAGTGGAAAATATCGATATCTCTTAGGGCGTTGTAAGATTTGCAGATACGTCCGAGCAAAGAATTTTGTGCATATTTCGATTTGAAATGTTGTGTAAAAAATAGGGTATTCGATCTGGTATTGCATTCGGGGCAACGAAATGCAATCTTTTCTCACAGATCTGGTGAGTCAACAAGGCAGTTTACAATCTTGGATAGAAATAGTAACTACATCAGAATTTTTTCTCCGTTTGTAAAGAGCAATAGGTTTACACTGGTGATTTTCGAAACTTTACGAAAGGTGTTTCAAAAATTTTATTTGAATATTTTCAATTCGATTAATATAAGTTATATATTGTGGATTCCAAATGACAGATGTAAATTTGAGATGAGATATTACATATGCCATATATGATAGTTCAAGTGTAAAAGGTTTATTAACGGTTTTGTGATGCATAGGATAGAACCCATTTGTTTGTAGGCTTTTTCTAAGATGTATTTTTTTTTTTTTTTTTTTTTATTGAAATTTTTTGATACAATACATATAATACATATATGAAATAATGAAAAGTATATAAAAAAACTTAATATAATTAATGTATGAACAAAAAAATCCCACAAAGGCAATGCCTGTGCGTGGGTATAATATAGATTTTTTACTTTTATTTCTATGGTTATAGTGAATATTTTAAGTATACATAAATAAGGGATTTTAAAAAAAAAGTAACTGAATAAATGCATTTAAAAACTACAGCATAATAACACTCTGCACTGTTATTATTGTATTTGTAAGTTTTGTAAGAATAGACGTTACAAGTGCAATTTAAAAACATAAAAAAACAAACAAAATAAACTAGCAAACAATATTATAAATCTTCTCTAAAAGCTGTCCAATGATAGATATATTTAATGGCTTTATTTAAACGTATAAGAAAAAAATATCTGTTTCAGTGTTTTTTAGCCAAATTTTGGTATATTTTTTATAAGATTGAAGATTTTGACATATGTTCTCTTTCAAGGTTGTACATAGTAAATTATACATTTTTGGAGCTATAAAACTAATATGCCTTTGGGACAACCTAGTTTTGCAGTGGGGTACTGCATACTCACATGCCACTCATACTCACTGTCATACTGCATACTCACTCACTCACATGTGCCACGTCTTTGGCTGGTACGATTTGAATTTTTTAGAAAGTTATTTGGACGCATGTAAATAAATTTAAGACATTGAAGTCCATAGGTCTGTCTAAGGTCCATAATATCAGTTTCCTTAAACAATTGTTTGGAGGGATACGATTTATTTTTTTTGTACATAATCTTAATAATTGATTTTTGGGCAATTTCTAAAGGTTTTACATGATTATTGTAAGCTCCACCCCAGCCAATTATTCAATGTGATCTTTGAATAGTAATTGAGAGTCAAGTAATACTCCAAGATCTCTAATTTTATCCACTCGTTCAAGAGGAACGTTGTTCAGTCGGTAAATATGAATGATTGGGTGACTTTTACATAAAAATGTTATCGCATTACATTTATTTATATTAAGAAATAGTTAATTTTCTATGCAATATTCATTAATTTTATTAATATCGTCTTGTAATTTATTGCAATCATCTTCTGAGCTCATGCATTTGTATATTTTCATATCGTCTATGTAAAGAATAAAATCAGAGTTACAGATGACATATTTGATGTCGTTTAGATACAGAGTAAAGAGCAGGGACCCTAAATGGGAACCGTGAGGTACACCTAAAGGAATGGTTATTCCATGTGACATATAACCTTTGAGAGCAACAGCTTGACTTCTATTTTAAATTTAAGAAAAGAACCATCTGAGAAGATTTCCACTTACACCAATTTTTTCGAGTTTCTTTAGGAGTATATCATGATTCACTTTATCGAAAGTCTTAGAAAAATCAGTATAGATAGAGTCAACTTGTTTGCTTGGGATGCGATTCAGATAGTTTCACATTGAAAGTTATAAACCTTCCCAAAAGTATGTACATATATATTTTTCTTTGTACTGTTTATTGAATGATGTAGACCCGCATAAAGCTTGCGTTTACGATCTTCGAATCGTTGTCGCATCGTCTCTTGAACGTGTAGAATTAGGATTCACGACCCGAACCTCTACAAAACTCCGTGAGTATATGATTGTATATAGGACGAAACCGGTTCGCCTTAGTAAATCGTAGACCTTGGAGGAGTAGAAATTTGGGGGTTAGAAAACTCTTGGGAGGCTCGAATGAGTGTACGATGGCATCATGAAGATTTTATAGAACACGACGACTGTAGGCGTCAGCTGGAAAAAAACCGCACCGGCAGACTACATGGCTTTCTGGTTAACCTTGATCATTTTCCTAACTTGCAGGAGGATCGAAGCCAAATTTTTGCCAGAACAGGGCTTTTCCGAGTTCGTCATAGATACAATAAACTGATTGTACTGATACTAAACACATACCTTATATGTAACCATAGCAACAGAATCATAATTGAGCGGGAAAGCTGACATAGGAATCAAGTCGAAAATCTACTAACCATTTGAATTACCTTTATTTTCATGCACATTGAATAAGTATAATGTCATTTATTATATTACGTACAAATTCATTAAAGGGTAGGGGATTAAAATAGTGACTAGGGAAATTTTAGCCCATTTAAAGAAAGCGGCATAAATTTAGATTCGCAAAAGAGTGACCAATTTAATTTAAGCTCGACGCTTCTTCAAAACCAAAGTAACCACAAAATAAAAGTAATTAGAGTCCTACACTACAAATCAAAAAATATAACCAACGTTTGGTGGAGTCTATTTACAACTTAAAATATGGAAAATTTATGTTCAATGTCGTAAATAACGTATTAAATTGTTAAGTACATCTATCTATAAAGATATGTAGTACTAGGGTGCTTAAATAGCCCCTGTAGTAGTTATAGAAAATAAGGGTTTAATTTTCATGGAGGCTTGTGTGACGTAGGGGAGGGATTTTTCACCCTCACCACACATATGTAAAGCCTTAAGAAAAATACAAAACACTGATCACTGCCAAGAGAAAAGTTAAAAGAAAGAGAAGGGAGGTCGAAAAGAGCATTCATTACAACTTGAGTGGCTGTGACCAGAAGGGAAAACATTAAGACTGGTGCCAAGTGCCCAGGAGTAAATAAAAAAGACATAAAAAGACAAACATCACAAGTTGGATCTTTATGGTGACCAAGCCAAGTCAGCACTTGCAAGAAGCATGTTCCTGGACTGCATCTTTGGTGGATGGTAGCCTCGATAAATTGTGTTTGTTCTTTGTCACTCCTTTGACAAAAATATCCATCGAATACCACTACTGCATTGGCTCCATAATGATTTTGTTTATTTTTATTTATTTATTTCAGGTTCTCCATAAAACAGTTATATACCAAATTATTACGGAGAAGATTACAAAATTTAAAAGAAGAAAAAAAAGTCCGTGGGGG
Source organism: Limnephilus marmoratus (assembly GCA_917880885.1). NCBI lineage: Eukaryota > Metazoa > Arthropoda > Insecta > Trichoptera > Limnephilidae > Limnephilus > Limnephilus marmoratus. The sequence continues at coordinate 4,866,390 of OU862923.1, forward strand.
CAGTTTTACTGTGTTGTGGCGTGTGTCAAAAGATAGTTACTGAACTCTCTATAGGTACCTAACATTGAAGATGTTGATGCTCAATGTAGAATCGTTAAGCAGTTGATTTGCTCTGTTTGATGGCGCTTTCTGAAAAGAAGAAGTTCTCGCTTTTGGAGCATTATATATATATATATACACCTGACACATTGCTGAAAAATGATTAAAAAAGGTTGAACACGACCCCATAAAACTTTGTACAGTAAATATCCTCCATCAACTACGTGTATTTTATTGCTTTCCAGTTCTGTGTTATTTGGTAGAGGGTTAAACGATGAGTAAAATATGGACTTCGTTCGTTTGCACATGCCTTTCTCTGATAAAAGAGGCAGTGGGACAAGAGATGGTTCATAATGGAAATATTCTTTAAGTTCAGTTTCACATTTTTTGGCAATACACATACGATGGAATAGCATTAATGGATCTATTGTCACAATCACACCCTGATTTTTTATGCTGCTTTTTATGAGAGAAATTATCGCATCCTTGCGTTTTAAGTGGAGGTTTCCAAAGTTCTGGTTGATAACTCTAGACATAGAAAATTTCCCCATCTTTTCAGCTATGTGACCAGTTACATATAGACATAATCATGTTTGTTTTAGGAAATGGTTCATGGCAAGCTAACCAATCAATAAGATATTTTTGAATATTTTTGAATGTAGCTATTACTTTGTGGTTAAAATCCCTTAAAAATAATGAATCTATTATCAACAAACAAAAAATATTGTCATATAGCCCAATCATGGATTTGTTCCCCTACCCACCCACTCTACACTAATACCTACCTACCCAATCTACATTATTATCTAGCAACAGCTCCACCCCTACCATAATAAAACATTATTCGAAACTGTCAAATTATTATAAGCTTTCCCTGACGAAGGAACGTTTGTTCCGAAACCGGTCGGATTTGCGCATCAAATAAGTGGTTTATACAAAGTTAAATTATTTCATTTTTCAATCAATAAGAGTTTGGACGTCTTTGTCATCCCTCTTAATTCGTGTAGGCATCATCTCTACACGTTCTGACGTTCCTGACGTTCCTGATTCAACTCCACAGAATGACTCGATACCCTCATATGCAGATAAACAAATCCATTCCTCGTCCTTGGGTCAAATGTACAGATGTTTTATGATTTCATCAGAGTTTATTTGGTGGTCATGATAGACCAAATCCCTGACCAAAATTTATGAGATCGTCGAATCGTAAAGAAACCCTCTTTGGTAAAGCTTTCATTTTCTATTAGATCCATCTTCTCTTTCAATGAAAATATAGATGTTCACTTTTGGTGTAATTAAAGCGGGCGTCAATAAACAGCTAAATCAGTGTAGTCATCTGGAAGTACTGAACACATAGCTGGGAAGTGAGTCCTTTTTCTTTTAAATTTTTCAGTACATCAATCAGTTTAGACTAAACTGCCTGAAAAATGGCCCGTCTTGGATTGGCTATTTGGTGGCAACTGGAGGGGGTGTGGTTGAGGGTGGCGGGTAGCCCCCCACTCTCGTTAATTTAAAGTAATAATATGTAAAAACATAATGTAAACATAGGTCGAAAACGTGCTAAAATTTCTGTTTTTACCTAACGATATTTATTTATACTTTATATTATCTGCAAAAACATAAATATTACACTTTTTTTTTTAAATTTAATTATCTAAAAAATTGGTTTCAGTAATTTTTTCCCAAAATTGTACTGGAAAAGAGATCATACCTACTCGTACGTACAAAAAACAAAATCAAGTCATGCTATTTACCGGTTTTTATAAACCCTTACATATTTTTACGAATAAATAATTATTAGAGATTGAAGAAAATTATTCGAAAAAAAAATGTAGGTAGTTTTATGTTCTACTAAACTTGTTAATATACTTAAGTCAAAAAATTTATTGGAAATAAGATATTTGAGAAAAACTAAATTTTGCGTGATTTCGGCTGGTTTTTACAAAATGGCGGCGAATGCTCATGTGACCCAAGGTCGAAAACTCAGATTTACATAAGGAGATGAGAATATAAAACATATTATATACAAAAATTGGGACTACCGGAATAATTCCGATCGCAAACTAATTTTTTGCGCTAATTGCACTGGCCCATTATACCATTTTCTAAACCAAAACCTATAATATTTTGTGACAAGTCGAATCACCGTCGGCTCCCGGTACGGCGGCGGTAGTACAAAAAGTGAATTTGACCAGAAATGCTCTTGTAATGTTGCCAAAAAAGCGATTGATTAATTGCATACTTGCCCAGTAGGCGTCAAGTAATAAATCATCAATTAACTTAAAGAAGTTAGAAGAGGTTTTTAGGTCAGGACAATATTTTTTCAGGGGTAACAAGAGTTTTTAGAGGGGCTGAGTTTGAAACTGATCACTTTCTGGTAGTGTCAAGAGTAACCTTTTTCGCAGCTGGCGATCTAAAGTAAAAACGGTATCAGCTCCAACAACAGTCAAAATAAAAATAAACTACAAAACTGTATTTTTATGAGATTTGTGTAGAAATGAGATTGCATGAGAAAGAAATGCACGGTCTAAGCATAAAGCAAACATGGAACCAGGCGAGTCTGTGTGAATCTGCTAGAGACGTGTGTGGGATAAGTAAGCAAGGTAGGAAGAAAAGTGACGCATGGTGGGATGATGAGATTAAAGCAGTGGTCTTAGAGAAGAAGAAAGCATGTTTATGTCTGATAGCGACTGGCAATGCTTCAAGCAAAGAGAGAAAGCGAATGAAAGAATGAAAGAAACGCCTGGAAGAGGAAGAGGGAATCAAAATGACAAACCACTTTCAAGAAAACATCAAACTGTTTTGGAAGGAAGTCAAAAAGTCTCGGAGTGGTTCAGAAAACGGAAGCATGAAAGTGATAAAATCAAAAGATAGACAAATGTTGACGAATGACTAAGAAATTAAAGAGAGCTGGATGAAATATTTCGAGGAAGTCTTTGAAAGTATCCCAGGTGACAGTGATTCCAGCGGTAAATCGGTTCAACGATGAAAGAGTGATGTTTTTTTTACATGAATACCGCACAAGAGTCCCAACTGCTCCCGTCTGGAGCCAGTGGGACTATGGCATCTCCAATTGGGGTATGTTGTGAGGCTGAAGGCAGTTGGGAGGGAAAGGAGATAGGGAAGAGGAAGGTGGTCAAGTACTTAGCTATTCAGATCTGGTCACCAAACACGGCAGAAGCCATTTCAAGCGACGTTTCAATTCTGAATGGTGGTTTTACACCAGGGCGATACTGAGAGTATCTTCCACTCTGGAACGTGCCGCAAAAATATACTATATATTATTTTAAATGAATAATTTGTGAAATACACAAATTACTCAATTAAAATTTATTTGCCAATTTATCTAATTTATTTGAATGTACCAAAATCAGCATAGATGAAATAAAAGATCAATTAAATATATGAAGAATGGTAAGGCTGTGGATTTCGACAGTATTGCTGTCGAATATTTTAAAAGAGATAGTCATATTATTCTCACATGGTTGTGCAGACTTGTTAACCAGTGTTCAATCTGTTAGAATTTTTTTTTGCGCTGGAGTTGGGTCGGGATAAATTTTGATATTGTTCTTATGACGACCTCGTTTGCTTAGAATATTTCTCGATTCTAGGAATCTTCTAGGAATAATTCTAGGAATTTCTCAATTCCATCCATTCTAGGAATTCTCTAGTTTGATTTTTATTGGTCTCGGTTTGCTTTTTGATAATATTTACCGATTCTATAAATTTTTTAAATATTTTCATTTGATGATTTGTCGATTTCACTGATTACACTGGTGACAGCTGCGTGGTCATTTATGATCCTGACGGCTTATGTCGTCTTATACTTTTAGGCACATTGTAAAATAAAATGATTTGAAACATTTAAATGGCCTCGCGAATATCAAAGCTATTTTGGAAAGAATTTGCACTAATATTCTTGTATGCACTGCACACAGTTCACCTTCTAAGCTAGCAGTTTCGGATGCCACTGCTAGAGACATGCTACTTATCGCGTTTAAAATTTCACAAGCAATTAGGGAAATTTTAGAAATTTGATCCTTATTAAACTTTTTAGCTGGGTCAAAAAGTACCTTATTTAAGGCATTGACAGCTACTTCTGCTTCGGAGATCAATTTTTGCACTTCTTTTGAACGTTTAAAAATTTGGCACTATTCACTGCTTGTGAATGTTTGGAGTTATTGATTAGTTTTCACTTTTTTTGCCGCAGTACACAAATACTTGCAATGAAAACCACTATTATGTTAATAAATAAGTGATGCTTATTCACCTTAAATAATTTATTTAATTTTGACGGGAGTAGATTCAAAGATGTTTACACTGTAAAAAGAGTATTGTTGTTTTGTAGATAGTTAGGTATGCTAGAGAGTATCGAATGCTTTGCATAGATCTATGAATATTGACATTCCTTTTGATCCCTTATTTAAGTTTTCAACTAAAAAATTTGCAATTTTTGCGACGGCCTTTATTTTTCCTAAAGCCAAATTGGTTTGTGGGATAGTATATTATTATTTTCATGATATTCAACTAGTTGATTGTTAATAACCTTTTCGAAGACTTTAGATAGTGAAGTTACATCCATTCTAGAGATTCCTTTGTGTATTGGAATTATGGTTCCGGTTTAAGTTTGTCGGGGAATTGAACTTTTAAGGTGCTTAGATTAATGAAATTTTTTAGAGGAAAGGTGAGATATGATACAAGTTTTTTAAGGTAAATATTTGAGATATCATCCAAGCCAATTGAAGAAAAGTTCTATAATGAGTTTCATAATAATTGAGATCATTTTATTATCTTCAATCAAAATCGGTTTGTATTAAAATGCAAGTCGTTGTGCCAATTTGTATTACAGTCTTGTGTGGTATAGGTATCACTTATATTTTTTGCAAGTTCCTCACCAATTTTTGAGAAATATTTATTTGCATGATTAACAATATTATTGGAATTACTAGAAAAATTTATTATTTTATCATTTATATTTACTTGTTTTAAGTCATTTACAGGATTAGGTTGAGAATGGGTAGCTTCATTAAGTGTTTGCCAAATTTTTGATGATCATTATTACATTTTTATTTTTTCTGTTTAAAGTATATCTCTTTGGTCTTTTTTTTTATTTGGGTACATATGTTTATATATCTTTTAAAGTAATTTAGGAATTGTATATCAAAAAGACTATTATATTATATATATTATACTATTATATATAATATTGACTCTGGCCACTTTCTCGTTGCAAGTCGACTGCGGTTTAAAATATCGAATGCTGGTAAAACAGAAAGGTCTAAAATCACAAAATTTAATACGAACAAATTACAAGTCCTCGAAACCAAAATGGAATTTCGAACTACGCTCAACAAGATAGCGCAGTGTGACACACAAGATATCAACTCACAATGGACGACCTGCAAAAACCTTTTAACAACAGCTGCTCTCGAAATCCTGGGAAAATCCCTATAAGAAGAAACCATTGGTTTGACTCAGACTGTGCAGAGGTAACGAAAAAGAAAAATGAACTCTATCAAAAAACGTTACAACAAGGCTGCACAAGACAACTTATGGACACCTACAGGGAAACAAGGAAGAGAGAAAAGAAGATGCACAGGAAAAAGAAACGCGAATATTTACAAAAAAAAATTAGAGAAACTGAAGCACTCAGGCTTAAAAATGAGATTAGGCTTTTCTACAAAAAAGTAAATAACATGAGAGCAGAGTTTAAGCAAAAATAAATATATGCAAGAACGAGAACAGAGTGATACTGAGTGAAAAGCCTGACATCCTGAGGAGATGGGTGAGGCACTTTGATACGGTTCTCAATAACAACTCGGCAGAGGTGGAGCACAACACGGTGGAGAGCACGGGAGATGACTTGCACATTGACAATGCTGAACCCCCTTCACTGGAGGAAGTGAATCAGGCAATAAGTCAGCTGAAAAACAACAAATCCCCCGGGTCAGACGAGCTGGTGGCTGAATTATTTAAAGCAGCAGGTGGAGAGTTTACCCATTACCTGCATACCCTTATCCAAAAAGTATGGACAGAAGAAGAGATGCCCGAAGAGTGGAAACTAGGAATTGTGTGTCCACTACGTAAGAAGGGCGACCAACTCGAGTGCTGCAATTACAGGGGAATAACGCTATTAAACACCGGCTATAAAATTATGTCTAACATCCTGTACAAAATATTGCTTCCAATGTCTGAAGAAATCATTGGCAACTACCAATGTGGCTTCAGGCCAGGCAAATCATGTATTGACCAAATTTTCTTCTTAAGACAGATTTTGGAAAAGATGCTAGAATACAATGACCAAACACATCATCTCTTTGTAGACTTCAAGGCCGCGTACGATAGCATAAACAGGAATGCATTGTACAATGCAATGAGTGAGTTCGAAATACCGCGTAAGCTGATCAATCTGGTGAAATTAACAATGTCCCCAGTAACGTGTAGAGTCAGGGTTGGCAGTGATCTATCCGAGCCCTTTGAAGCGCTCTACGGGGTGAGACGAGGAGATGGATTGGCCTGCCTCTTTTTCAACATAGCCTTACAAAAAGTTATTCGTGACTCAGGCATCGAGATAAGAGCAACAATATTTGACAACTCTGTGCAGCTATTGGTTAACGCTGATGATATCAACATAATCGCGAAAACTCCAGATGCTTTACGTAATGCCTTTATAAATCTTGAAAGCTCTGGCAAAAATATGGGTCTCGTAGTAAACCAGCAAAAGACCAAATACATGGCTGTAGGATGTACCCAACAAATCCCAAATCTCTCATGTGGAAACCAAAATTTCGAAACGGTACCAAGATTCACATACCTAGGCTCCCTGATAACAAACGACAATAATACCACAGAGGAGATCCAGAAGCGCATAGTGAACGCAAATCGCTGTTATTTCCGCCTACGAAACCAATTAAAGTCCAGACTGCTGTCCAGAAACACGAAGATATTAGTGTACAAAACACTTATCAGACCAGTACTTACAGCTGAGACTTGGGTACTAACTAAAAAAATAGGAAACAAATAGTTGAAATAAATAAATGCCTGAGTGACACAGCAGAAATAAAGTACGGAGTGCTTCAGGGTAGCGTCTTAGGCCCTATTCTTTTCCTATCTATATTAATGGTCTCACTAATATTAAAATTCCAACACTCTGCTATAATGTGATCAGCTACGCAGATGATACTGTACTTCTTTTTAAAGAGCAATCTTGGGAAAAGGCCTTTAAAAGCGCAGAATTTGGTATGAAGGAGATAAAAAAGTGGCTAGACAAAAATCTTATTACCATAAACACCTCGAAAACCAAGTTTTTAACATTTAGTAAAACCAATACTGGGCAAACAAAAACTGTCCCGCTTTTACATCTGCATCCATGTAATACATTACAAACCACAAACTGCGACTGCGAAAAAATTGAGCACTCGGATAGTATTAAATATCTTGGTTTAACAGTGGATTGCAAACTAAAATGGGAACTTCACATAAATTCACTTGTAATGAGAATCCGGTAACAAATATACATTTTTAAAACGATTAGAAACATTATGTCACCTAAACTATTAAAAGGTGTATATTTTTCCCTCTGTCAAAGCATTTTAATTTATGGTATATCGGCATGGGGTGGAGCCGCAGACGCATACATTAAGCTACTTAATACAGCTCATAAATCACTTATTAGAACTATCTTTAAAAAATCATATCTTCATCCCACTGAAAATCTTTTAATTAAAAATAAAATCCTTGATATCAGGAAGCTATTCATAAAAAAAATTATACATACAAATTGCATAAAATCGTCACCTTCCCACATTTCTCACTCCCAGAATACTAGAGCTAAATCTAACAATCATTTACAAGTGCCAAAAATTAAATCCACTCTTGCTAAAAAACATGAATCTTACCTTGCGCCTTCCATATTCAACATTTTCTTAAAAGAAACACAACATATAACTCAAACCAACAGAAAACGTACATGTAAAAACTTTAATACGTGGTTAATGAACAAAAAAAGGAATTGCATTAACAAGTTACTTGCAAACCGACCATGTTAATTTTATATACGTTGAATATTGTTATTTAAAAATACACATATTAAAATTAAAAAAAAAAAAAAAAAAGTTCACACTAAAAAATGTCCAATTATTTTATATTAGATTATTTTATGCAGATAATCTTTTGTATTTTTTTTTTCTTTTTTTTTCATAAGATCTCTTACATTACAATCCAACTCCAACTCCATTACAATCTCTTTGTTAAATAATTGACTTGCTTTCAACATATACCGCAAACCAACATACACAGACATATAGGCCAGTGCAATTAGCGATCCGCGATCGGAATTATTTCGGTAGTCCCAATTTTTTTATATGTTTTATATACTCATCTAGTGATGTAAAATCTGAGTTTTCGGCCTTGGGTCACTTGAGCTTTCGCCGCCATTTTGAAAAAACCAGCCGAAATCGAGCCAAAATCTAGTTTTTCTCAAATATCTCGTTTCCAATAAAAATTTTGCCTAAAGTGTATTTACAAGTTTAGTAGAAAGTAAAATTACCTACAATTTTTATTTAAACAATTTTCTTCTATCTCGAATGAATATCGAGATATGCAGGCACAAAAAGTATACAAGTTTATAAAAACCGGTAAATTGCTTGACTTGGTTCGGTTTTTTGTGCGTATCTCTTTTCCAATACAATTTTGTGAAAAAATTACTGATACCAATTTTGTAGAAAATAAAATTTCATAAAAGACATAGGTTTATGTTTAATGTGTAAATAGGTATCCCGGTTCTAATCCAAAAAAATCTAAAAAATTGGATCATAAATTGAATTGGTAGAATAGTGTTTTAATCTAGGCATACCTTGATTATTCTTTTTTTTAACAATTATTAAATTTAAACTGCGGTGTAAAGGACTGGCTGATATCTTACTTGGTCAACCGCGTACAAGCCGTCAAAGTGGGGAAAAAACAATCAAAATATGCAACCCTTTCATCTGGAGTTCCCCAGGGGTCTGTTCTGGGCCCACTTCTCTTCATCCTCTTCACAAATGATGTCGCTAAAATTATCAAATCATTTGGTCTTCTATCTCACTGCTACGCTGATGACCAGCAAGTTTACTTCTACTGCTTACCAGAAGAAATAGACAGTCTTAAAACTCGCATAACCGAGTGTCTAGAAGCAATCACTCGCTGGATGACCTCAAATAGATTGAAACTGAATCCTGCAAAGACTGAGTTTCTCTGGACAGCCACAAGTAGACGTCAGCGTAACATTGATAACTCCCCAATAACCATTTCAGGAAGTGACATCACTCCAAAGACATGCATAAAACTACTAGGCGTCAATCTGGACGCTGATTTTTCCCTTAAAACTCAAGTGAACAGAACTGTAAGCACGGGGTTCTTTCAATTAAGGCAAATTAAAGCAGTACGGAGAAACTTGACCACAGAGGCAACTAAATTACTAGTCAATTCGTATGTTGTTTCACGTCTAGATTATTGCAACGGAATATATGCTAGTCTCCCAAAATATCAAATCAACAAATTACAATCTGTTTTCAACGCTGCGGCAAGGCTCATCACCGGCGTATCTAAATATTCCCATATTTCTGAGCATCTCAAAAATCTTCACTGGCTCAAGTGCCCCGAGAGAATCCAGTTTAAGCTCTGCTGGATGGTATTCAAGTCTCTTAACGGAATGGCTCCGACTTACTTATCGGAAATGTGTATTCCAGAAAATTCCAATTCTCGACAATCAACCCTCAGGTCAGCAGCAACATCAGCGATTGGAAGGTTGAAGGAACCAAAGCGCACACCAGATACTAAATTCGGTGAGCGTGCTTTCGGAGTGTCGGGACCTAAAGCCTGGAATGGACTGCCACACGAGTTAAGAATGATCACAGATTCAGCGCAATTTAGAGCTAAACTTAAAACTCATCTTTTCAGACAGTCGTATCAATAAGTTAAAAAAAACTTTCACCTTCGCCTTCACGGCTCGCAACATTGTAAATAACTAAGTGTGTAAAAGCAAATTCTTAAAATTCTCCAGACTTTAAAAATAAATATTAACTCAACTTTGGCATTAATCTTCTGTTAAATATAAATATAAATGTAAAACTCATGCAATGTCCAGTGTTTTGAATATACATAATGTCCTCCACGTGCAAAGTCGTATCTTCCCCATAGCATAAGCATAAACTTTCTAATAAAGTGTGTTTTGTCGGAAGTGTCCTGCAGGTAAGTATGATTCTGTATCTATTTGAAAATAATAAAATTAGATAGAGCCTAGGATTTATAATAAATTTTAAAGCGCCCTTGAGGTGATTTTTCACAAAAACGGCGCTATACAAATTATCCAATTATTTACGCACCAGATTTAAATGTCCGGGTTAAATTTTCCCCCAAAAAAAAAAAAAAAAAAAAAAAGAAGGAAAAACTAAACCCTTTCATACACTTCCCCAAATGATCATCTAGTGAATCCACGTTATGCAATTGCACTATGTAAGTATTATAAATACAAAACAATACAAGAACAACATGTCAACCTACTAGAGACCAAATGGGAATATAATTCACCGACTCCAGATATTTTCATATCAGAGGGTTCGGCTCTGTGGCATTTCTAATTGAACCTATAAATCCTACTGATCCCTCAATATAAATATTTAAAAAATCTTTTGTAATCCTACATGTATTTAAAATTACTGCTTTTTGCATTTTTATATACAAATTCTTTGACAAATCTAATATGCTTAAATTTTGAATCAGATTCCTAGGTATTATGCCAGTGGCCGAAATAACAAATGGTAATATTTTTATAGTCCGAGAATGCCAAATTCTTTTAATCTCATTTCCTAAATCTGTGTATTTTCTAATTTTTTCAGAAACAGTTTTTTGAATATTACAGGAATTTGGAATAGCTACATCAATGATATAAGTTATTTTTTTAATTTTGTCATGTAAAACTATATCAGGTCTATTATGACTAATTGTTCTGTCTGTTAGTATAGTTTTATCATAATATATTTTATAAAATTCATTTTCTATAAATGAATTTGGTTCATATTCATAATAAGGTACTACATTACGGCAATCAATCAAGTTATGTTTAATTACCAAACTTTGGTGAATTATTTTTAAAACCTGATTGTGCCTAAATGTATACTCGGAAGGCGCTAATATAGAACATCCCGATATAATATGTTCTATAGTTTCGGGAAAAGCCAAACATTTTCTACATAAATCATCAATTTGATTTATATCTTTGATTATATGCTTTCTATAATTTTTAGTATTAATGACTCTATCTTGAATTGCAAGCATAAATCCTTCTATTTCTGCGCTCAACTCTCCAATACTCAACCATTTGTTTGACGAAAGTTTGTCAACATACGTTTGGTTGAGATAATTGAAGTGTTTTGCGTGAATAATTTTATTTGACCAGGAATCTAATAATTCCTGGTTAGTATTTATAAGTTAGTATTTATTATTATTATTATTGAAATAATATGTGACATACGTAACAGCAAAATTAACCACCAATTTAAACACAACATATAAATAAAATTATTAATTAAGTACATAGTTGTGGTAAAAAAAGAAAAAAAAAAGTATTTTCTTAAAATTTATAATTATTGACTTTAGTTTCTTGCTGCCACTTACGGGCCCCGAACAGCTTCAATATAGTCTTCCTATGTCTCATTAGCCGAATTTGTGGCGACTGGGGCATCAAATTCCTCGTCATCATCATGAACGAAGGCTTCCACAGTATTCTCGCTCGTGCTTTCATTACAGTGAGTAGGGAGCATTTCAAACCCGATTTTATACATGCGCACTTCCAGCGAAACCTTTTTTGCATTGGCGTGATATAAAGTTCTGTAACGCCTGAGGTGCAGCCTCCTTTAACATTAGTACTGGAGTTAATAACCTAACAGCGTCCTTCTTCCACCCCCATTCAGTTGGATCTTTATGGTGACAAAGCCAAGTCTGCACTTTGAAGTATGTCCTTGAAACATGTTGCTGGATTGCATCTTTGGTGGGTGGTAGCCTAGATAAATTGAATTTGTTCTTTTTCACTCCTTTAACAAAAATAATGTACCTTAAATTTTCCATATTTGATTTCTCATTGCTGCCATACAAAGTGCAAAGAATTGTTCGGCAGCCAAAGTGATTGTTTCTCCTTTGCTTTTGGATCTTGAAATAAACTAACAAGTTTTATTCACTGAGTGGTTCTTGAGAAGAATATTATACAAAATTTGTATATACCTTCTACGAATGGAGCACCAGTTGTGTCGCAGCCACTTATGGCACGAATGAATAAAATGTTTTCAACTATTTCAATGTGTTCAAAACATTCGTCAGAGTACAACGATTTAGGTGATTTTTACCTTTTCCAACTTTTTGGTAATACACGTTTGGACGTGAGAGAGTCAATATCCTGACCAATGATTACAACTGCATGATGTTGAGATGATAACGGGTTTGCTGTGGTTATTATGTGAACATCAGCATCCTGTGCAGCTTGTACTGTCGTTATTTGCGATCGATCAAATGAGGCTCTGAGTAGGGAAATAAAATGGAACTTGTTCTTCTCATTTCCCAGAAACATTTCCTTAGTGCTTTTCTTTTCAACCGAATCTGGGTATCCTCGAATTCCACTGCTGCATTGGCTCCATAATGATTTTGTACATATTCTTGGAAATATTCTTTAAGTTCAATTTCACCCTTTTTGGCAGTACACATATGATGGAATAGCATTCACACCCTGATTTTTTATGCTATTGGTCACCGCCGCAGGAAAAACTATCGCATCCTTACGTTTTAAATGTAGGTTTCCAAAGTTCTGGTTGATAACTTCAGACATAGCAAATTTCCCCATCTTTTCCCATTCTTTTCATCGTGCCACTGCATGTAGACGTAATTACGTTTGTTTTAGGAAATGGTTCATGGCAAGCAAACCAATCAATGAGAGTTTGGACGTCTTTGTCATCTCTTTTAATTCGTGTAGGCCTCATCTCTATATGTTGCTCTGACGTTCCTGATTCAACTCCACAGAATGACTCGATACCCTCACAAATGTTATGCAAATAAACAAATCCGTAATCCTACAAGAGCTATAATCCTGTGAAGCCTAAGTTATGACCGACTATAGTTTCATGGGGGCTGGCGACTATAGACAATTCATGAGAAAAAAACAACAAAGATTTCAATACAAATGAAATAATTCTTTAATAACTCCAAAGAAATGACTCTTAAAATATCATTTTGTTTAAGATATTTATACAGATAAAGAGCTAAGTTATCTGAAAAAAATATCTAAGAATCTAAACCACATTTTTGGAGTTGACGACCTCGATTTAGAACTACATGTTGCCCTTATACTGATCCAGACAGACACGACATAGGTGACACCTGATGTTCTGGAGTACTGGAGTGGCCTGGGGGGGGGGTCGACCCCCACTCTCGTTTATTTATAGTTATAATATGTAAAAATGTTATGTGAACAAAAGTCGAATAACGTGGTAACATGGTGATGAATTTTCTGTTTTCACCTACCGATATTTATTTCCATATACTTTATATCAGTAAAAAAAAACACAAACATAAAAATCACACATCTTTTTAGAAATTTTGTTCTCTACAAAATTGGTATCAGTAATTTTTTCACAAAATTGTATTGGAAAAGAGATACGCACAAAAAACCGAACCAAGTCAAGCAATTTACCGGTTTTTATAAACTTGTATACATTTTTGTGTCTGCATATCTCGATATTCATTCGAGATAGAAGAAAATTGTTTAAATAAAAATTATAGGTAATTTTACTTTCTACTAAACTTGTAAATACACTTTACCAAAATTTTTATTGAAAACGAGATATTTGAGAAAAACTAGATTTTGGCTCGATTTCGGCTGGTTTTTTCAAAATGGCGGCGAAAGCTCAAGTGACCCAAGGTCAAAAACTCAGATTTTACATCACAAGATAAGTGTATAAAACATATAAAAAAATTGGGACTACCGGAATAATTCCGATCGCGACCCCCTTTTTTGCGCTAATTGCACTGGCCTAATAACCATACACAACACATCAAATCATCCGATCTCCCACAAACACTCAGCCTTTCATTCAATGATACACAAACTAGTCTCTGTGCCTCTGTCTAGCATTAATTTTTCAAAAGAATATTCTATTATTAAGCAAATAGCGACAAATAATGGCTATGACCCGGACCTAATCAATAAAATACTTAATAAGAAACAAAAACAAATAGCTACAAATAAATTTCTTTATAAAAACACCCCGACAAACAATCAAGACATTCAAAAATATCATTGTCGTAGAATTTTATTTATAAATAATTTTTCTAATCTAAGCGTTAGGAACCTTCCTGTAGATATCAAACCGGCCTTCTATACAAACAATAACCTTGCCAAATTTTTAATTAATACTAAAGACAAAGAAGATCATTTAAGTTTCTCCGGTATTTATAAACTTAGCTGCAGTGATTGCCCTGCTTACTATATACGAAAAACCGCACGTAATGTCAACACTAGAGTAAAAGAACATTTAAGATGTTTAAATGGAAAGGGTTTCTCTGAGCTTGCAAATCACCTAATCTCAACAGATCATACTTTTAATAAAATTTCAGGAACTCGCATATTACATAAAAATAATATAGGTATAAAACTAGACAATTTAGAAGCTTTAGAGATTAGGAAATCATTAAAAACAAATATGTCAGAATTTTTACTCAATAACCAAACAGTTTTAGGGAAAAGACAAAAGAGTGCAACCTAATGGAAGAGGAGAACTTGAATGCGATCTGGAAAATGATAAAGACGAAGATTATAACTACGGCAGAGGAAACTATAGGCAAGGAAAAACCCCAATCACGGAAGGAATGGATAACCGATGAGATCTTAAATATGATAAAGGATAGAAGAGAGCTCAAAAATGATAAAAGAGCTGAATCACAAGAGAAATACAAAGTGCTGAGAAACCAAATAAATAGAGAATCAAGAATAGCCAAAGAAACTTTCTACCAGAATAAGTGCGATGAGATAAACGACGACCTCAAGAGAGGAAATGTAGAAAGAGCCCACGCTGCGGTGAAAGACTTCTTTGGGATGAGAGTTGGAAAGGGTAATGCAATAGAAGGAGACGACGGCAAAATACTTTTCGAAAAGGACCAAATAGGAGAGAGATGGAAAAGATATCTCGAAATGCTGTACAATGGAAAGGGAAATAATGACAACGAAACATTGATAGAAAGAGAAAACGAGGTAGACGCAGATGATTTGGGAGATCCAATCACTAGAGAAGAGTTTGACCTCGCACTGAAAAATCTCAAAAACGGGAAAGCACCCGGAATCGATGACGTTCCGGCTGAACTAATTAAGCCAGCAGGAAAAGGAACTATAGATGCCCTGTTTAAAATGATACAGACAATGTATAAGACTGGAAAGATACCAGAGGATTTCGAGAAATGCCTAACTGTCGCATTACCAAAGAAGGCGGGCACGACGAAATGTGAACAACACAGAACTCTTAGCCTAATATCCCATGCCTCAAAAATATTGACTAATATCATCCTAAAAAGAATCGAACCAAAAGTAGAGAACATCCTTCCCGGAGACCAGTTTGGCTTTAGAAGAGGTGTAGGAACCAGAGAAGCAATATTGTCGCTACGAATACTACTAGAAAAAAGAATAAAAAGAAACCAAAACACATTCATCGCATTCATAGACCTGGAGAAGGCTTTCGACAAAGTAAAATGGAAAAGATTCTTCGAGATTCTGAAGAGAATTGACATCAAATATAGAGATAGACGAATAATCCAGGCGCTATACAAGAATGAGGCCGCTATAATTAGATGTGACAATGATACAAAAGAGCCAGTATAAAACAAGGGGTGAGACAGGGATGCTCTCTCTCACCTGTTCTTTTTAACGCTTATATACAAAGTGCGATTGACGACTTGAGAGAGAGAATGAGTCACAGAAAAGGTGTAAAGATACACGGGCAAAAGGTGGATATGATAAGGTTTGCTGACGATATTGCTATGGTTGCTGAAAGCGAAGAAGAACTCCAAGAGGCCTTAACAATCATGCAAAGCATTCTTCAAAACAATTACAACATGAAGATAAATAAAGACAAAACAAAGCTGCTGACTGTAGGCCGAACGCAACATCAGATGAGAGTAGAGATGTCAGGAGTTCCACTAAAGAACACCAAGGAGTTTGTCTACCTCGGGAGTAAAATAACATGGGACGGTCGGTCTAAGAGCGAGGTCAACAGCCGTATACACCAGGCTAGGCTTGCATTCAATAAAAGGTCGAAAATAATAGAATCAAATAATATAGACCTGAAACTGAGAATACTCCTCATCAAGACCTATGTATGGAGTATCTTGATGTACGGCTGTGAAACATGGTGCCTATCCGAAAGAGATAAACGGAGACTAGAGGCTTTTGAGATGTGGTCCTATAGAAGACTATTGGGAATTTCCTGGAGAGACCACATAACAAATGAAGAGGTTCTCCAAAGAATCGAAGGAGGAAGGCACCTGCTCAGGACCTTGTCCGATCAGCCATGTAATAAGACAAGCAGGCCTCTTGCATGCCATAATGGAGGGTATGACCGAGGGGACAAACGCTAGGGGACGCCCACGCCGAGAGTACCTGGAGGACCTGCTGGTAGACGTGCGCTGCTCATCATATGCAGACTTCAAAAGAGCCGCACACGACAGGGAAGAGTGGAAGAAACGAATAGATGACATTGCTGCAAACCAATCTCAGGATTGAAACCAGAGAGAGAACCAAATCAATTTATCAAATCAAAAAAATTCACCTTATAGCCCTATTTTTAACTTATTTCCAGCAATCCATCCTAACCCATGATATTATGTATGTGTTTTAGTGTTAGTCTGATGTCCTTCATTATTAATATTATCATATATCTAAATATCGTCCTTTATCTTATAATGTAAAATACATCAAAATTTGTTTAATATCTCATTTATTACCGTTAACTATTGGTTTTAATTTGTGATTAGATCTATACTGTTGTCTCCCTCCCACTAATGGATTATTGTATTGTTGTGTCCCTCCCACGAATTGATTATCCACTTTAGATTACCTCTGTCAAATACTTTGTCTCTTTCTAATTATGTTCTTGGTCATTTTCTTTCTCCCTCTGTCACTCAACTTATATATAAGCCATAGCTCTCACTTAACATTTAGTTATTATTACTTATATCCTGAAGAAGCTTGATGTAAGCGAAACCGGTCGATATGTAATATAATAAATTCGTGGTTAAATACAAAGTGTTTTATTTATTTTTATAATTTTGTATTTTTATTTAAGTTTTTCTTTTATATTTTGAATTTTTATTTAAGTTTTTCTTTTGTACTCTGTATTTTTATTTATTTTCTTTTGCATTTTTATTTAACTCAATCTTTATGAATATATGTAATGATATATACTGCTACCCGGCTCAGAACAGACATTGTCTAGTGAGTCGGGTAGCGCACATTTCTGTAAATAACTATTGATGTTAATAAACGCCCGGGTTACCGGTAACTTTAAAAAAAAAAAAAAACCTAAGAGGAATGAGCGAGTACTGGGCGTTTTTGAAAGAAAAATTTTGAGGCGCATCTTCGGACCAGTTCTAGAAAATGGATTTTGGCGCAGACGCTATAACAATGAGCTCTATACCTTGTATAAGGAGCTAAACGTCGCAAAATTTATAAAATTGGGAAGACTTCGGTGGCTGGGTCATGTGGAGAGAATGACCGAGCATCAAGCACCAAAGTCCCTGCTGAACTCAAGACCAATAGGGCGAAGGAGCCTGGGAAGGCCAAGACTAAGATGGAGCGACAACGTCCTCAAAGACATATCTATCTTGGAGCTTCCAAACTGGAGAGAGCCGGCACAAAACCGAGATGAGTGAAGGAAGACTCTTGAGGAGGCCAAGACCCACCAGGGGTTGTAGAGCCAATAGTGATGATGATGATGATATCAAAAAGATTGTTCATAACTTTTTTGTTGAGCTTGTTACCTTAACGAATGGAGTTAATAATATTCTGATTAAACCATGGCTTAATTGGTTAGACGTTATAAGGTTTGTGTTTTAAAAATTTTATTTGTTTGTTAGGTAATGGTAGACTGTAGGTAATTTATAAAGTACGTCCTGGCGTCTTCTGGATTTATGACGTCACATACGATATCTCGTAGTTCTGACCACGAATTACTCCTTAGAGAATGAAGAATTTCATCATAGTTTATTTTTTTAATGTTTATTGTGTTGTTGTGATTATTTTTCCGAAAATCTCCTATTACAATGGGAAAATATTGCTTATGTTGTGATGGAGGACTTAGCCAGTCGAGGAATCAAACACGGGATGCCTGGGTGGGACCCAAACGCGATGCCAACTCAGCAACCGACCGGTCACCGGTACACAATATCGAATGTAATTGACATATTTATAAGGATGTCTCAGAGGTCGATTTTGTACAGAGGATTGACACTTTTACTTTCTCTTTTGAATAAGTATGCCCTTCTCATATAGACAGTGTAGTACAGTGTACGTGGCCTGCTCACGTCTCGAAAAACTGGAGTGTGTACGCACCGGCCAACTACCGTCCCATAGCGATCACATCAGTTCTGTCTAAGGTGATGGAACATGTGATCAACGACAAACTACTCACATACCTCGAGAAGAACAAAATTATTAACGACCGTCAATACGGTTTCCGGCGGAACCGCTCATGCGGTGATCTTCTCGCGTATGTGACGCATGTTTGGGGGCGGTACCTGGAACGTTTTGGTGAGACCCAAACTGTTGCACTAGACATTTCCAAGGCCTTTGACCGGGTTTGGCACCGAGGACTTATCTGCAAACTGCCTTGTGTACGTGGATTGCCGACTTTTTGAGGGAGAGGTCGATTCAGACGGTAGTCGATGGTTTCACCTCTTCCTCACACTCGATAAATGCTGGCGTCCCACAGGCATCGGTTCTGTCTCCGACTTTGTTTTTGTTGCACATCAACGACCTTTTGTCATGTGCGCCAATTCACTGTTACGCGGATGAGAGTACAGTCCATGATAGCTTTTTGTTTGACAAGCCCCCAAAGGGTTCGCAAACCCCAACGGCTTGGAGGGCTTTAAAGCAAAGAATGGACGGTTACCTCGAGAGTGTTTTCTCTTGGAGTAAAAATAATCTCGTTGAATTTAATGTTTCAAAGACCCAATCTTGTCTGATTACCTCTAAAAGGGATTGAAATGAATATCTAGTATCCTTCAACGGAAGCAATCTTCCGAACAGGCCCTCCATTGATATGCTTGGTATAACCCTAAGTGACCAGCTCAGGTATGGGGGCTCCATCGAAGCCAGAGTAAAGTTAGCCTCCCAAAAACTGGGCGTACTGTACAGGGCCCGCAGATACTTTAATAGTAAACAACTGCTAACCCTGTACAAATCACAAGTGCGCCCTACCGTTGAATTTGGCAGCCACCTCTGGTATGGAGCTCCAAAATACATGAAAAATACCCTCGACTCTGTGCAGAAACGGGCGGTCCGTTTAATAGATTCTCCCATCTTAACAGACGGATTGCAATCTTTAGAGCACAGGCGTCGGGTGGGAATGCTATCCTTGTTCTACCGGTATTACAATGGAAGACGCTCCGAGGAACTAGCATCATTGATCCCTTCGGCACCAGTGCATAGTCGGGAAATACGCCAAACGCGTGCCCAACATTTGTACACGGTTGACATTTGTCACATGAGAATGGGTCGTTTCTTCGACTCGTTCCTGTGTTCAACAGCTTGGCTGTGGAATGATTTGCCGGTCTCTGGGTTTCCTCCTTCCTACAACATGGGTCTCTTTAAGACCAATGTTCATTCCTTCCTCTCCTCAAAATGACCCTCCACACAGCATCCCAGATGACATAGACCACGAGGGAAATTATTTTCCTCAGGGCCTCAAAAAAAAAGACTGAAAAAAAATTGTGTGTCTGAAAGCATTTAAATAAACGAAATTAAAATATAAACACTTTCGTTCATATGAAGCGGATACTTTGTGATGCGACATTATTAATTTAAAATAAAACAATAACTTTGTAAACACCACTTTTATTTTATACTTTATGCCGACCGGGTTTCGCTACAACCGTATTTTCATCAGGGCAGTATAATTCTCTACTGAGATATATAATATGATATATAATATAATATAAAATTATACTGAGTATAATTCTCTACTGAGAATTATACTGCCCTGATGAAGCTACGGTTGTAGCGAAACCCGGTCGGCATAAAGTATAAAATAAAAGTGGTGTTTACAAAGTTATTGTTTTATTTTAAATTAAAAACACTTTCTTTCTCTGAGTGGCATTATAGGCTAGATTATTATAGGATAGAGCTAATCGAAGGGTCTGGTCTGATCTAATCAGCTGGTCGAAGAATGATACAAAAATAAAAGGTCGAAGGATGATAGTTAAATATGACCGAATCGGATAGGGACACATTAGTTCAGTTAATAGAGCAAGAATTCGGCAAGTCATAGGACCTGGGTTCGAGTCCCAGATACGACCGTATCTTTTTATGATTTTTCAGATTTTCGATTGAGCATCGCTAATATTGTCTTCATTATTTGTATTAGCAACTACTGAATTTAATACGCCATTAATTGAAATTCCCTTGTTCATCCTTGTGTGAAAGGTTTTTTCTGTATGGACACATAAAGAAATCGATCCCTCATGGACATATTGCAACGGTTTGGATTCATATACGGACCATATCACCCCGTTTACGAAGTAAATAGGTACTGTGCGGTTGAGACATGACATCCCTGAATCAATTACCGCTTGTGCAGAGACTCGGTTCGCCGCCAACTTCGGTACAAGAAACCAAGGCCAGAGGGAGGAACGTTAGACATCTGTCAGGATCAACAAACTAATTGGCGCTTTGGATTGCAGCCTCATCGCATTTTCATAATTTCATCGTATCATGGCTTTCTTCATAACTTCTTAAAACTTAACGTTATATTTATTTAGTTATTTCTCAGGTTACGAATTTAAATTCATTAGTTTTTGTATTCTATTTAAATTGCAATGGCGCCCTTGAAACTCGATTGTCTTCTAGCACTGCACACTTGCGATTTACCTACATGTAACATTTTGTCTAACATTATCATCTTCGATAATAATGTACGCGGCCCGAGATAATACTTTTATTGTAGAGTTATTATGTTTTTCTTTTATTATCACTTGCCTATTATTACGACTAAATGTCCCTGATTGTCTACTGCAATAAACCCTATTTAATATTACTTAACTTTAGTCTTTCATTGACTTGTTTTTTTAATACATTAATATGCATCTACCCTTTTACTAAAGCTAGCCACATTTTAAGTAATGAGTAATGAGTTTCTTACGTAAGTATCTTTAATTATCATTACAATATGATGACCTTGGTTTCTTAGAAATATAGTGGTCTTTGGTCATTGTTATTACATAGATTTTTACGCTTCCCAAATTAGAAGTTATCTATAAATCCGTTAAGCACCTCATTAAATAAGCTGCTGATGTCCGCATAATGACGTAGGCACCTACGTAGGTGCAGATTTGGACATTTTAATAAATTATTAAAACAGAGCTGATGATTTGCAAATTTTAACCATAGCGCAGATCATACGTAGGTATGTTAAAAAGATAATAAAGAATGCATTTTAACTACATTATAATAAAAAAATATAAAACTTTTTTCTTCTTTAATTTATGGACCGTTATTATAATATTATTATAATGCAATTGCATCATGAATTAACAGTTTCAAGAATTGAAATATTAGCATTTTATTATTATTTTTTTTAAGTACTGTGACATTTGATTGATTTGTCAAGAATTGTTTTTATGTTAATTTCGTAAATACACTATGTAGGTATACTATTTTATGCCATTTGCAACTTTAAAAACTTTCTCTTGTATAGTAATGCATTATTTTTACTAAAATTTATCATTATACCTTCCATTCATGTGATGTTTACTTTTTCAAGTTCATCTTTTTTTATTTAAAACTGTTTCTCTGTATTACAAACTTATGTAAAAGCCCATCAGGGCGTTGAAATATTAATAAATAAATAAATAAAATAAAAAAAATAAATTATGAATTCAAAATTGAGCCATGAAATTTAGAATTTTTATATTGTAATATTTACACATTAATTACCTAATTAGCTGGTTTTAATTAAAACCGACCTTAGATGGTACGAACAATGTCGAAAAAAATTCCATGGCAACATTAAGCAAATTATAATGAATTGCGAAATAAAAAATACAAGTGTGCAGTTCGTACGCGGTAAAAGTTAAACCTTAAAAAAACTAAAGTTGACAAGAGTGGGGAGGCTACGAAGCATCGCACAAAGGTGACCGTTTATTCTATCACATCCTCGCGCAGGTTTTAGACTATGTGTTTGTCTCTTTTTGGTTTCGCTTTTTCATTTCATCGAGTTTCAAATCAGAACGGTGCTAAAGAAGTTTTCATTCAAAATAGTCCAGTTAATTTAGAATAAAAAATGGCAATTCCTTGCAAACGGTCGGGTTGTTTCTTGATTTTTCGTTTGGGTTGCCACAGTAATGTTAAAACCAAGATTACCAACCAAACCCTATTGATTTTCAATTATTACTAGACATCGGATTATACGCATTTGCATATGCAAATATAACTCTCTAATACGACGTTAATGCATATTTCAGTTTCCAAATCGTGCATATTTCGTTTAATAAAACCGAGAAAAGTGTTTTACATATATATATGTGTATATATATATATATGTATATATATATATATAAAAATATATAAAAATATATATTATAATTCTAAAAAAATATGTTAAATAGTTTTCACACACGCTGCTCCACCTTTTTTACACGAGCATGCTCTAAAAAAAGGTGAATCACGTTATATAAAAAATGTATCTGAAAAATGTAATGTCATTATTGTATGTACAAAAATAAATAAATTAAAAAAAAATACAATAAAATAAAAAAAAAAAATAAAAAAAAAGTATCATCTACGTAAAGGGAGCTAGGTGTAAAATCCTATAAAAAACAAATCATTCAACTGTTGCTCGTTTCATAAATGATTCCATAAGATCTTTGTTTCCCGATACTTCTATGAATGAAAAAATCTGCATGTTTGTTTCTGATGCAGCACCATACATGGTGAAAGTTGGCCAAGCCTTCCAAACTTTTTATCCAAATTTACTACACATTACGTGCTTAGCTCACGGGTTTCATCGCCTTGCAGAAGAGATACGGCAAGAGTATGGGATTGTTAATAAATTGATTTCCTCTACAAAAAAAGTGTTTTTAAAAGCACCGTCGCGTGTGCAGTCTTATAAAGAGCAATTGCCAAATCTAGCATTTGCCGCCAGAACCCATAATTACTCGATGGGGTACTTGGCTAAAGGCAGTATTATTCTATGCTGAAAAATTTGAGGCCCTAAAACAAGTAGTTGGGCAATTTGACAGTTCTGAGGCCATTGCAATTCATTCAAGCAAGCTAGCATTTGAAGACGCATCCATTAAACAGAATATCGCCCTCATCTCAACACATTTCCACAAGTTACCAGATGAACCCGGGCATCCCTGCTAAATCACCAAACGTAGCGAACCACTTGGGGTGACCTATGGCAGAGGTGTTGGTTATCCAATAAAGGTTCCCGGGGCGGCGGTACCCATTCCCGCCTCCCAAATTGTCTAAACAGCCTAAACTGCAACTGCCTAAACAGGTATCTCCAGAAATGGCGCCAAATTTTAAATTTTGTCCAATGACGTCAGTTGACGTAGAGAGGTCGTTTTCGGCGTACAAATCAATACTGGGTGACAAACGTCACAAATTTGAGCTCGAAAACTTGGAAAAATATATAGTTGTACATTATCACAAAAACTATGCATAATTAAGAATATTTCGAATATTAAGGATATTTCGCTGTTTTTGTACGGTCTTTAATTAAAATATATAAAAATATAAATGGTTTTTTGATTTTTCATTGTGCATATTTTGGGCAAATCAAGAGTTTTTAGTGCATATTTCGGCCTTTTTTAGTGCATATTTGCAAGCATATTTTGGCACTTTGTTAGTGCATATAATCCGATGTCTTATTACAGACTGAACACAGTCATGAACAGTTGCTCATGAACAATTTTTTTCAAAAATCTTATAAAAGATCAACAATTTTGATAGTTCTGAACGTCGTTCTAATGAGAACGCATTTCCATTAATATGGAAAGATGCCTTCTTTCAAAGAAGATTGATAAAGCCGTTCTAGAGGCAACGATATTTCCATAATGCACAGTTTTATATTATTAATTATTCCCCCTTCCTCGTTCCCTTCCCTCTTCTCGGGATCACCCCACCCCCCTCCGCAAACCCCCTACCCAATTTCCCTTCTCCCTCCCGCATTCAGTCCCGGTACATTCAGTTTTCAAACAGCTCGCGTGCCACCTATTGCAATTTTTTATACAAATTTCATAATGTCAGAGCTCATCAGTAGTTTCATACAAACCTTGTCCTGAGAATAACAAACACAAAAAAAATAATTATCCAATTCGGTACAGTCTTTCGGAAGTTATTCGCGTACATACTGTTTTGTTATACATTTCGTATGGAAAGCACTGTTATTTTATAAAAGACTTTTATTGAAGACGTGTTTACACCAATGACATTAATTCCCAATAGACCACAGATGTCAAACATTATAGAAGTAGTTCATCACTAGTGATGTGCGACATACAATGGTGATGTGACATCCCCTTTCTTTATTTATACAATACAATTAATTTACACAATAGAATAAAATTTTAATAACATTAAAATTACACATTATACCTATCTGGTGGTTTGACAATTCTACCATATCTGGTGATGTAAGGGTTGTTAATGTTATTTTCTCCCACCTGTCTCTCATCTCCAGCTTTTGCCTCTTCAAGTGCCGGATTAGATTGCATGGACAGATGATCATTATTAACGTTTGCATTATATCTCAGTTTTAAGTGAATTCTATTTCGTCCGTACGTGTTTCCATAATAATCTTGAATAATATAGGACCTTTTACATTTTAATTTTTCTTTGACCATAGCTGGTAAACAAGTACTTTTGGGACTTTTCTTAAAGTATACGCTTTTTTTTTCTTAAAGTATAAGATTTTTCGCAAAAACAGCGCTATATAAGTTGTCCAAATTTATTATTATTATTATACATTATTTCCTGTTTGTAATATAGACATGGGTTTTGCATTCACATTATAATATTTGGAATTGTTTGCATTATTTTTTTCAATACACTTTCTGTAATTGGAAAATCTTACAACCTTCGGTTTTAATTTAATTTTAGCTAAGGGAATATTCATTCTCAAAGTTCTGGACATTAATAATTGAGCAGGTGACGGCAAATTAGCTTTGGGTGTGTTTCTATAACGTAATAAAGCTATATAAGAATCTGTATTTGTTTCTTTAGATTTTTTAAGAATGTTTGTTATAATTTTAACAGAACTCTCTGCCAGACTATTAGACTGTGAATGATATGGACTAGTAACTACATGTTCTATATCCCAATCATATAAAAATGACTTAAATTCAATCGATTGAAAAGGAGGACCTCCATCAGACACTAAAGACATTGATGAAAATTTGTGATTGTGACACATACATCTCGGCTATTCGTTTTTAATTATATAGATTCAGCCAGTTTGAATATATCTCAACTGTATGGTATTCTTACTATGACGTGCATTCATACTATGAACATGAAATAATGAGATCATCTATCCATAACTCAAGTACTTAATATTTTATTTGTAAATTTAATAAACTACATCGACAAATTTACTAAACTTTTTTATCCAAAATATTAAAATTCAAATTGAACAGTTCCGAGATCCTGCAACTTACAAACCTACACATACCAAAAAGAATTACACGATACAATACTCTTGCTTATTCCCCTATTCAGCAGTTTCACCTAGGTGCACTGACACAGGTGTTATTCATGTTTAATGTTGTAATTTTGTAAACATATCTGATCACCGTACTTTAAATTTTTCGTTCCTTGTATTTTTAGATCATGTTTTTTTATAACAACTTTAGGTTTTGTTTTTATTTCTCATAGTAGGTAGTTTAAAATTATTTTTGCTTTTATTTTTATTTCATGTATTTTTGTTTTCTATCGTAACATTATTTACATATTTCTTTCTCAAGTTAAATTTGTACTTTCTTTATATATTTATGTAAAAGACTTGGAGAAATCAAAGAAGGAAAATTATTCAACATTGAAAATAAAATGTCATGAGATTTGGTTAGGCATCATAATACATATTTTGTTATGATTGTGAAATTTTAAAAAAATACTTACATCATCAAAAATGGTTGTTTGGCGGTTCCTGTGTACATATTGTCAATGGCATTAAAATATATTTTTCTCATTATAATGAGGAGAGAGGGACCAAGTGCAGCAAGAGTTCTTTTGAACAATAATTTGAATTTTTAAAATAATTATTTTTTCGTTATTTGTTTTTGGGGTGTTATGCCGTGTTGCGCTACCTCGCTAGGTTCTCCCGTCCAATGGGTACAATCGGAACACACAAAATTTTTTTTTTTTTATCATTACAACTTATTTTATTTAAAATCTGGCATTTTAAGTTTTTAAATTCATATTGAAATAAAAAAAATAAATTATAAAGATATTAAAAATATCATTTCTTAAATTAAAAAAATTAAACTTTAAAAGATCGTACCTACACAAAAAAAACTGTCAGATTGCTAGTCGGCAGACCAAGAAAGTCATAAATGGGATGGTCTGGACTACAGGTTTTCGTTAGTTTCGATCTTGTATTCGATGTAATCGATGCAGCAGGGCAAGCGAAACCAATATGAAACGGACGGGGATCGGAAATTTCCGTCATTTTACTGACGATCGCAGCTCTTACGGCGACGGTGGGTTGGTTGTTCGAACTTCCAACCACTATGGACTATTAGGCAATCTTAAAAGGACTACTGTTACTATAAATTTATACACTAATATGGACACGCGGCAATAATATGGCGGCGAAGGGCTCCGCGGTCAATTTCCAGTAAGTTGTTTCGCGTCGAAAGGCTCTCCCGTCCGATGGGTACAATCGGATCACTCAAAATTTATTTTTTATCATTACAACTTATTTTATTTAAAATCTGAAATTCTAAGTTTTTAAACAATATTGAAATAAAAGTAATAATAAAGATATTCTTCTTCTTCTTTCGTATGGTGAATCGGTTTTAAAATAAAGATATTAAAAATATCACATTTAAAATAAAAAAAATGTTAACTTTAAAAGATCGTACACAAAAAGCTGCCAGGCTGCTGGTCGGCAGACCAAAAAATTCATGGAATGATCTGGACTATAGTTATTCGTTGGTTTCATGCGTGTACTCGATGACGTAAAATTTACTATTTTTACCCTTCTTTGACGCCGGCTGCCTGCGAACGTGCCAGGCTGCCGGTTGGCAGACCAGCTTTTTTCTCATTTTCTAATCGACCTTTATCATATGAGACCATTCCAGTTCGTGTACTTGATGACGTATTTTTTTCGAATAAAATCGCTCACTATTTCCATGACTGCGCGGCTCCTGCCAAGAGGCGCACCGTCAGACCAGCTTTTTTAAGGTTTTCTAAATGTCCATTATCACTACAAAGTAGTTTCATCCGTGTACTCGATGACGTAGGGTTTACCTATCTCGCCTCCCAGTCCAAAATTCCGTATATAATTTAATACTTTTTATATTCCGAGTAAGGTTCAAATAGTTGCATCTAAATACAATCAAATGTTTTAATATTCCAGTTAACCGGCTCAGTTAACGCACTTGTAACCTATTCTGCTAAGCATAATTATGTTTAAATAAGTTTTCTCATGCGTTGCTAAACCATTCATCCGATTCCGATGAAACTTTGAAGATTTGATGTGTTCATGCCCGCGAGGGTTTCTATATATAATAGTGAGTTCTGGCATCATGAAATTATGCATTGCTAACCGTTCTACCGATTGCGACGAAACTTTGGTGAGTTGTTGTGGTGAGATGTTGTTCTGTTGCGAGGTTTCTATATAAACTGGTGAGCTCTGGGATTATGAAATTTGTATGAAAAAATTGCAATAGGTAGAACGCGAACTGTTTGAAAACAGAAAGTACCAGAACTGAATGTATGGAATTAGGGAGGGGGAGGGGAATTCGGGAGGGGAACTCGGAAGGGGCTTCGCGGGAAGGAGGAAGCGGGAGTGGGGAGTGGGAAGAGGGAAGGTGGAGAAGGCGGATTGGGAACGCGTGTAGGGAAAGGGATACGGGAGAAGAAGAGGAGGCGGAAGGGGAGGCGGAAGGGGAATGAGACGAATGGGAAAGGATGAGCAGTTAGAAACAATTTCTTTATTAAGTCGCATAGCAACGCATGCCGGGGACTCGCTAGTATTGGTA
The DNA here is from genome assembly GCA_917880885.1 of Limnephilus marmoratus. NCBI lineage: Eukaryota > Metazoa > Arthropoda > Insecta > Trichoptera > Limnephilidae > Limnephilus > Limnephilus marmoratus. Next base: position 4,894,923 of record OU862923.1, read on the forward strand.
TAAGAAAAGGCAGTATTTCTGATGAATATATACGAGTGTTATTCGTATTTAATTATCTGAAGTCCCCGGCTTTGCACGGTCTTTTCGCAAAGTTTTAGAAATCAAATGTAGCCGCTGATCTTACCTTTGTTGTGATGGTCAAGTGTGCAAATTTTTATCAATCTCGGAATAAAAATGTAGATTTGTTTAAAAATAAAATCCATGCCTCCCGCCCACAACAGGCACCCTCCTTTATATAAATACGTAGAAAATATATATTTATTTAATTAAAAAATATGTATAGATTATTTAACAAGTTCTGCTATGAAATTATTATTGCGCGTGACAACTGTTTCACCTTCTTCGACGGCCACCGTTATCTAGAAGTAAGGCTCTCGACTATCAATCCGGTCGTCGCGGGTTTAAACCCCGGCGTGCGCAAGTAAACTTTATTTGATTTATTTGTTACTTTCAGAATTTCTTTATTTGAAATAATGTTAATTTATTTTACGGTACGTTCCAGATTGGAAGATACTCTCAGAATCGTTCTGGTATTTGACCAGCATTCAAAATTGAAACTTTGCTTGGAATGGCTCTAGCCGTGTTTGGTGACCAGCTCTGAATAGCCAGGTACTTCTCCACCACCCTCCTCGTTTCACTTGCTCCAGATGGTTGGGAGCAGCTTTGACCTTTTTGCAGTATACAAAACAAAAATATACAAAATATAGTAACTTACAAAAATATTTTACATGCATCGTAAACAAATTATATCTTAACATCAACAAATGCCAAGCGATCAGTTTCCATAGATCTAAAACCCCTTTATTATTCGACTACACAATTAACAATGCCCCCCTAAAAAGAGTCGTTGAATTCAACGACCTTGGCGTTATCTTTGACTCCAAATTACGTTTCTTGAATCACATTATTATCATTACCAAGGGTAAGGGATTACAAATGTTTGGATTTATTCTTAGAATCGCTAAAGACATAAAAACATAAAAACCATAAAATTACTTTACACGTCTTTGGTTAGAAGTCAGGTTGAATACAATTCAAGCATTTGGTGTCCTTATTTCAACTCTCATTGTTTACAAATTGAAAAAATTCAAAACAAAATTTTACGTTTTATTATTTTCAAAATTGGTATTTCTATTATTGAAATCAATTATGTCAATTTGCGCAGTAAAACTTAACTTATCTACGTAAATTATCTGAAAGGCGAAAGATATTTGATCTCCTCTTATTATATAGAATTGTTCATTCGAGGTTGGACTGCCCTGATGCTATAAACTTGTTATCTTTACATATACGAGTACCTCCAAAATATACTAAGCGGAATATTTTATTTTACAACAATAACTTCGCTATGAATTCTGTGATAGAAAGAATACATAGATTGGGCATAAGAATACATACAATGATCTAACAGATATCAATGACATATTACATTTTATTTAAACTTCGATACATTTATTTACCGGGTTCATGGGGTGAGGTTTGTCTAGGTCTTGGAGGCGGATGACCAAGACATACTGGATACGCGCCATAAATATATTTGTATCCATTTTCTTAATCAATTAATAATTTATGCTATGAGACCATGAGGGCGCCAACTATGGTTTTTGTATTGTATTGAATTTACCTATGTGGCTTGAGATGCAGTATATTCATGCGTTTCCTTACCTTTGTGAATCAGGCAATTACTTCTGACGGGAGTGTCAGTAAAAGGCCAAGAGATGTCTCTCCTGGTCAGTCATAAGAATAATTCATCTAATACTTGAATTATTGTTGTACAAAATTTGGCACGTATCATTAATATGCAAATTTATTCTTTGTTGAAACTTCCTTGCTGTGCGAAACATCTGTTAAGATTATGCAATACCGCCTTGATATTTTGAGTGAGAAGAAGTGTCTTTTGTGCTGGACATCATACAAGAGCTGCATTCTCTGAGTGAGTATTGTTTTGTTTCACTTTGGTTGGAATTGCTGGGTCAACTGTTTTTGTGTCACATAGGGAAGAATTCAATTTTCGTTAATTTACATAGGGTAGTAACTCCCTCGTGTCAGGGTCTATTTACACGCCCCTACACATACTGAACCCCAGATTCCTACCCACCCATTAAACTCTTTTCCTTCCCAGAACTCTCCTCTCCTTCCTTTCCTTAAAAAACCCTCCACACAGCATCCTCAAAGATGACATAGGCCCTGAGGGAAATTATTTTCCTCAGGGCCTCCTGTGTGGAGCTCATGTAAAAAAAAAAAAAAAATTTAAAGCCAAATTAGTCCACCATTTTTTAGATGTAAATAATGACTGAGAAATCATTTTACTTTATTTCGATTTTCTATTGTTTGTTTTTTTTCTAATGTTCGTATTCTTAATGCATACAACGAGTTATTAAGTAAAAATTAAAGTTTTTTGATTTTTTTTCAATGTTTTTGTTGATCGTAAGTATATGAATTGTACCTACGAGTTCTATAAAGTCATACATTATAGTAGTTTATGCTTTATTTGTATATTTTGTAAACTTTTCTTATGTTTTCTTTTATTATGTACTCGTAAAAGTCCAATAGGGCATCAATAAATAAATAAATAAAGTTATTACTAAAATGCCTTTTATGTTGAAAAAACGTATTATACTAGGCATGTAAAATACCATGTGGTAATTAGGCATGTATATGTACAAACATATTTATATACACACTCATAAAATTGCATAAACATTGGCACACAAACAGTTTATAAATTAAAAAAGTGTCATTAATCGATTAAATATTGTACTTAACTAATATGTTTTAGCAAATACCCATTTCGAAAATTTATCAAATTACTCTACAAAATGTAAAATCACTTCGAGCGTGGGATAAGTAGATCATCTAGTCCAGGGATGGTGAACCTTTACGTATCAACGTGCCATCTTTCTAAAGAAATGTTTAATGAGGTCATAGACGTGCCATCAAATAATTTTGGCTTTGTAATTATTGGGAAAATAATTGAAATTAATGAATTACTTCGTTTTTACCACTTTTATTGTTTATAAAACCGACATGTTTCGTCAGCAAAGCTGACTTCTTCAGGGTTTTGACAGAAAAGGGTTTTTTCTTCAGGGTTTTAGTTCTGTCAAAACCCTGAAGAAGTCAGCTTTGCTGACGAAACATGTCGGTTTTATAAACAATAAAAGTGGTAAAAACGAAGTAATTCATTAATTTCAATCATAATGGTGCCACAAAATAAGTTTGCTGTGTTAGAAGAAGGGAAAATAATAATAATAAATACTTAGTATCAATTCAAAACTCTTTATTTATTACTACTAAATTGGAACTTTAGCATTATTTTCATCCGAAGAAATCGGTCCACATTCCCGCTTTACATATAAATGTTCCGGATGTTATACGCAAAATAAAATCACTCGACATAAAGAAAAAAGCGGGTCCTGACAAAGTTAGTCCTGCTTTTCTAATTAACTGTGTATCGATACTAGCCAAGCCACTATGTCAAATATTTAACCAATCGCTTAATTCTGGCTGTTTCCCCGATTTATGGAAAAACTGTTATCTCACACCTGTATTTAAAAAGGGTGATATTCATGATGTCACTAATTACCGACCCATTTGCATGCTCTCAACTATCCCCAAACTGTTTGAAAAACTTATCCTTGACAGAATCTCCATACATATTAATAACATCATTGTACCTAACCAACATGGCTTTATGCCGGGCAGATCCACCCTAACAAATCTTTCCTTGTATGAACAGTTTATTGCATGCTCACTTGAAAATAAAACCCAAGTAGATTCAATATATACAGACTTTGTTAAAGCCTTTGACAAAGTTAATCATGAAATTCTTCTTAACAAACTTAGTAAAATGGGAATACAGGGTAAACTATTGGAATGGATAAAGAGTTACTTAACCAATAGAATTCTCCAAGTAAAAAATAACTCTTACCTATCACACAAATTCATGGCTACTAGCGGTGTACCTCAAGGGTCACATTTAGGCCCAATACTGTTCCTACTTTTTATAAATGATATCATCACTGTTTTTGATAATAATGTTGAAGTGTTGCTTTTCGCCGATGACTTAAAACTATTTAAACTTATAAAAATAATAAATGACTGTATTCACATTCAATTAAATTTAAATAAACTACAAGACTGGTGTAAAACTAATAAACTTTATCTGAATATAAGTAAATGCCAGATAATAAGGTTTTTCAGAACAAATCAACCCCTTAACTATCAATATAAAATTAATAATGTTTCCCTCACCTCTGTCAGTGAGATTAATGATCTTGGCATTATTTTTGATACCAAATTTAACTTTATTCCACATATAACTACAGTAACCAATAAAGGATTAAAAATGCTTGGTTTCATTCTTCGAAATGGCAGAGACTTTAAAAATATTTCAACATTAAAAATCCTATATTCCTCTCTAGTTCGTAGTCAAGTTGAATATAATTCTTCTATTTGGTCCCCTCACTTCAAAATCCACTCCGATTCCATAGAAAAAATTCAGCATAAATTCTTAAGATTCATTAACTATAAACTTGGTCTACCAATAGAATCAATAAATTACAATCACTTGATGAAAGAATTAAACTTACTCAAACTTTCAGATAGAAGACTTATTTCCGACTTGACTCTTATTTTTAAAATTGTTAATGGTATTATAGACAGTCCTGATTTATTAAACCTAATTACCTTCCACATACCTACTAGAACTACTCGATCCAAAATTCTTTTTAATTGCAACAAAAATATCAGGACTGAGTCATTTAGATACTCGCTTATACCTAGATTGCATGCAATTGGAAATGCTTTCTCAGAAGTAGTAGATGTGTTCAACTGCACCGAATATAGTTATAAGAAGGCTATAATATCATACCTCAATGACAATAATTAATGTTAAATAGTGTTCATCTGCACGGCGTCTATATCATACTCTAATATAGATTCCAAACTGCTTGTTTTATTTATATTTACTATCAGATAGTTAAGTGATAGCTCACTGATAGCTAATAATGTATAACTTTTTTTCAAAATTATTATTTTTAAACCTAAGATTTATTATTGATTCTCTAACTGGCAGCCCTGATAAGCAGAACTAATTAGCAGTACCTGTAATCATTTCAAACTTCAGTAATTTCAACTGAAGGTAACAATAATATCATTACTAAGTTATGTACTCCATTTAAGCCAATTCCTAGAATCAAACAATATGTACAAATAAAAGTAAAGTGGGTATATTATACTTGATGTTGAGAATTTGTCTAAGAATTCACCTTAATTTACTTATGTTTATTCTGCATAAAAACGTGTATTTTGTACGAGCTCATACTATTTTTTTCTTGTTGTAAAACATATTTGTATCCTATAACTAAATACTAGTTGTTATCATACATATGTACTTTGTTTAATGTATATATTATCATTGAAATTATCCTCCTATGTACCACTATGTATCACCGGATTGTAATAGCCATTTTATGGCGTTGAAATAAATAAATAAATAAATTATACGCGTAATTTAAATTGAAGTAAAATTAGTGTGACTTCTGTTGTTGCAGGTTAGATGAAAAATAACATACGTTAGGGTTGTAAGATGTTACTTTTAGCAAAATGCGTGCTGAACTGGACTCATCTGTCAAACGGTAAATAACTGACTCTTTAATGTTATTAATCTCTGAAAATAATGACTCGCAGGCATAGGTTGATGAAAATATTGTTAAAATAGCATGAGCCAGCGCGCTTCAAACAATTAAATGTGTCTTGTAACGCATTTCATGTTTCCAAAATTTTGTTACTAGCATTTTCACTGTCAATTAATTCTAATTATCTCCTTATTTTAACAAATTTTTGAATCCATATTAATCTGAACTGGAAATCAATCAGCTGCATTTCAAATTCATCAATTTCCCACCAATCGAATGGGGACAAATTCAGTTTATCAAATGACGTCAGATCTCTTCACACTTTTTTCATAGTGCATAATAAATTTTGTGATCACTGATCAGTGACGTGCCCAAAATATTGTGTCGCGTTCCATTGGTTCGCCATCCCTGATTTAGTCAATCCACGCAATGCAATTGCACTATATAAGTATTACCTATAAATCCTACTGATCCCTCAATATAAATATTTAAAAAATCTTTTGTAATCCTACATGTATTTAAAATGACCGATTTTTGCATTTTTATATATAAATTCTTTGATAAATCTAATATGCCTAAATTTTGAATGAGAGACCTAGGTATAATGCCGGTAGCCGAAATAACAAATGGTAATATTTTTATTGTCTGAGAATGCCAAATTCTTTTATTCTCATTTCCTAAATCTGTATATTTTCTTATTTTTTCAGAAACAGATTTTTTAATATTACAGTAATTTGGAATAGCTACATCAATGATTTAAGTTATTTTTTTTTAATTGTATCAGGTCTATTATGACTAATTGTTCTGTGTGTTAGTATTCTTTAATAATAATATATTATATAATATTCATTTTCTAAAATTATTTTTATATTATTCAAGCATTTTTTTAAATACAATCTGTATTTTTTTCGTGATTATTTCAAAAGTGCAAATGTTTATGGCCTACCGAATATAACATAATGTATAAAAATGATTTTAGTATATAGTAGTGTGGATCGATTTTTTGTTTTTTTTTTGTTTTTCTTAGCAGCGGGGTGTGGAATGGATGCTCTATGGGGATACTTTTAAAAGTCATTATGACAGCATTAAGATATTTCGAGTGCAAGTACTGCCACAAGTCAATTCAAATTTTACAAAAATACCGAGAAACTAGAAAAAGAAGGGTTTAATCTTTGCTCAATAAAAGTAGTTAAAATATAAAAAAATAAACTTTTCATTTGCTTGGAATATTATCTACTAATCAAGAAACCATAAAAGTACCATTGCAACACAAAAAAATCACAAACAATGTTAAAAAATAAAGTCAAAAATCATAAAAGTTATTGTGTTTTACAGTCCTTCTTCGAATTGAACAAAGGCGTTATACGACAAGATTCTAGCTTGTTTTGTATCCACTATTAGCGTCTTTCAGGGTCGCAAACAGCAGAGCGTGATGCTGTTACCACTTTGATGCATCTTTCCGAGGTTTGCGTGTGACAGGGCATCAATCGGAACTTGCACAAAATGTTGAATTCGATAATTTTGTGGTCTGCAATGGCATCAATTATTGTCTCGCTAGATATCAGTTTTGTAAGAGGTGGTTCTGATGGTTTTTCCCAGTAGATCAAGTAAATATAGTCTGCTGCGTTAAATTAAAAGTAGGTAGCTTAAATACTCTTATTGGAGAGAACCCTGACGTACGTTCTCGGATACTTAGAATCCGTCTCAGAACCAACTCTCTAATTTGTCTTCGTTCATCGTTTAGCGTACAAATAAGTATATTTTCGCTGTGGCCAAAATACCCGTTGCGTTGAATTACGGGATATACTACCTTTTTCAAATGCTCTGGAAGGTAACGAGACAATTTTATGATTTTGTGGAGCTGTCTTGCCCCGTAAACACACGAAGGTTGTGTTTTTTTTTTTATTTTAAAACACATCGGAGCATACACTCTTAGCATAAATTCAGTCAATATCACCTGATTTTCTGTCGGATTCTTGGTTGAAATGTATTGGCTGTTGTTAACAAACGCAAATGACAGATTTTACCAGGGTTTCTTTTGGCTAAGTTTTCGTTACATTGTCCTTCGGCGATTGCTAGGCACATTTCCAATAAATAAAGCTGGTCTGTGCTAAGGTCGTCACGGGATTTTGTAATGTCCGGTAAGTTGCATTCTATTGCTTGAAATTCTATCACAGGAAGATGTTCACAGTTCTTGAGTAACTTTCTAAGTTGGCCGCTAAAGCTTCTAGGACCTGTTGTCGTTCCATCAAGGTATTCGAAAAGGTGTCTCAAACTTAACTCGTTGGCATGTATTTGACAGACCAACCACTGAAGTGGACGATGGAGCTTTCCTTCACGAAGTCGAATAATGCCAGACTTAGTTCCAGTATTAACTGCTGTTCCGTCACATCCGAAATCAATAGATTTTGCCACAAAATATGCAAATAATTTGTGAGCTATTGTTTTAGCATCACCGAACTTAACGCCTATGTGGCCAATGTATTGTGAGCCAGGTTCTTTCAAAAGACTGATATGTTCTTCTATAACAACTTTTCTGCGTCCATCCTACATGATTAATGTTTTATTCTTTCAACCTTCAAACGATATGCAAATGCACGAATCAAAATGGCGCTGATTGATGGTAGTCAGGCAGTGTGGTCCTAGTTTTGGCACGAGCACGTCGAATTTTATTACGATCGATCACGTTTGTTAGATTATTTGTTGCCACTAATCCAATATCTTGCATTGTAGCGCAGACGATGGCAGCACCCGCCCGAGCAGAAATACTCTATCGATCCAATGTTCTGGATACAACAGATAGTCTACTGTCTGTTGGATTTATTACATAAGAAGAAGAAGTAGATGAAGCAAAGTATTGTTGGTCAGTTGGAAGATCAACGTTAGTAAAACTTGAAACTGTACTGCGAGATGTGGACGGTTGATCTAAAGATGTTTGTTGCGTTTCTTGGTATAGTGCGCGAAAGTGGACTCAGCAATTTGTCAAATTTTTGCGGGATTAATAAAAAATATCAATTTTTTTAAATGTTATTATTTAAGGCGCGGCAATTTTTATTCATTATGAAATGTAAAAGTAAAAATTAAAGTATTCGTATTGACACAAAACTGTTTTAAAAAGGGACAATTTTTAACCAAATTGTATATAACTCAACTGCTTTGTGGCAGTACTTGTTATCAAAATTTTAAATTGATATTTGGTATGCTTAATTGTATGTACCTAGAGCATCTATTCCGCACCCCGCGAAAACTGATTTATAAAAATAAAAAATTTCCATACAGTGGCGATCCACCCTAATATAGGTATAATAATTACATTTGGTTATAAGACCAATATGCATACAATCGTCGATACCGAAAATTTTTGAAAAGTTAATTCTTCATAACATATGTTCTTGTATACAATTTAATATTTCATCACTTCAACACGGTTTTGTCTCTGGCCGATCTATCTTAACTAACTTACACTGTACGAAAATTTCATCTCAGATACCCTTGCTAATAGAGAACAAGTTGAATCGATTTATACGGATTTTAATAAAGCCTTTGATAAGATTTGCCATAAAATTCTTATAAATAAATTGTCTAAACTAGGAATAAGTGGTAAATTATTATGTTGGATTAAGAATTACTTAACAAAACGTGTACTAACTGTCTGGATTAAAAAACACTTGTCTTACGAATTTGAAGCCACTAGCGGCGTGCCTCAGGGTTCGCACCTTGGTCCAATATTATTTATACTATTTATAAATGATATCACTTCCATATTCTCTAATGTTAACATATTATTATTATTTGCTGATGATATGAAAATATATAAAATCATTAAAAATACGTATGACTGTTTGTCCCTATAAACCAATTTTATTAAATTCGCAGAGTGGTGTACAATTAACAAACTTACACGTAACATTGAAAAATGTCAAATCATGAGTTTCTTTAGAATTAAAAAACCTATCAAATATAGCTATTCACTTAACAATCACATTTTATTGTCAGTACCTGTAATAAGGGACCTCGGAATAACCTTCGACACTAAACTACTATTTACCAACCATATTAATATCGTAACTAATAAAGCTATGAAAATACTGGGCTTCATTCTAAGGTTATGTAAAGATTTCAAAAATATCCATACACTTAAAATACTATACACAACTCTGGTTAAGAATCATTTGGAATATAATTCTCTTTCTACAAAAGCCACGCAAACTCCATTAAAAGAATCTATATAATAGGAATTATGAAAGGATCACATAAACTATAATTCTCTATTACAAAAAATGCGACTCTTATCGTTAAAAGATAGAAGAATAATTAATGATCTTATATTTTTATTTAAAATATAGAATAACTGGTTTGACTCCCCTGAATTGGTGTCGTTAATAAATTATCATGTATATCTTATATTTATAAAATGAATGAATACCTTAGAAATCACAGGTACCTACTTGTAAAATTTATCATATCGGTTCACATCGTTGACACTAAGTTGAAATAATCCATGATACCTTCCTATTAATTATTTTACTTTTTATAAAAAAAAATTCTTCTCCTAAGAGGGTTTCTTACTTTTACAACTTTTTTTTTATTTTTTATTTTTTTATTTATTTAATATAGTTATATAATTGTACAGTGGAGTTATGGAAATTACATAGCGGTACAGAAATTATTTAAACATTGCAATCTCACCAAAGAAGAAGCTAGTTCTTGTGCTTGATGAGCGAGTTACACTAACTATAACTGAAATAGAACAACATTATGTAATAAGTAAGTATATAATAGGATAAATTGAGACTTCTGGATCATCTAAATGTGTAGGTGTACATACATAGGATACGGTTACATACGGTTATTGTGCACTTAGGAGAAATTCGAAAAATCTAAATAAAATAGAGATGAATATGTATTAAAAATAAATAGAAAGAAAGAGAAAAACAGGTAATTATTTAGTTAATTATTCCTGATGAAGTGTAGCTTCAGTTTGAGTTTCAGTTTATTGATTTCTTTGGTTTTTTTTATTTCAATGGGAAGGTTGTTGAAAAACTTTATTCCTAAATAGACATAATTGTTTTGCATTAGTTTGGTATTAAATTTTGGTATTTTGATGTTGTCTTCATATCTATTTGATTGGTGAGTTTCAAATTTCTTGATGATATTATCTTTGTAAATTTGGATAATTGCATTTTTCTTGAAGATATTCTCAACTCGAGGCACCGTGAAATCTGCGAAAAGCGTTTCTGTTGGATAAGTGGAGGGTTTCTTTAGGATTACTTTAATGATTAGTTTCTGGATCACTTTGACAGGGGTTAGAATATTGTTGTATGACCCCCCCCATCCAATTATTCCATATTGAATTAAAGACTGGATTAGTGCATAGTATACTCTTTTTAGATTGTTGAGTTTTAAAATATTTCTTAATCTTATGAATATATATATACACTTTCTGATACGCTTAACCAATTCACAGATATGGCTCTTCCACTTCATATGTTGTTCTATTATCACTCCGAGATATTTAATTTCTGGTACTGATTTCAATGTTGATTATATTAATTAATTTTTAAAATTTATATTTAAAACTTTGTACCTTTTAAAGATGTCTTATATTTCTAAATTTTACTTTTTACTATAATATTTGAGGGAGGGAGCGGGCCGTATCGGTAGAGACAGGACGAGAGTAAAAGGCGTCAGTCGATATATGAGTCAGTCGTTTATTGGGCTACGTAGCACGTTGGAAACGTTCCTGGTGTCACATTGGACAAATATTGTTCACTGCTGACTGCCCGGCGCAGGCACGTACTTAGTCGCGGCACTGCTCGGACTGTGTTGCTTGACCGATGAATGGGAAGGTACTGACTGACTGCAGCGGACAAGCGATTGGCTGCTTATATAGCCGCGGCGAGTAATTACTCTCGCGGTAGGTAATGCTGGGTGAACTCACGCAAAGCTGAGATATCGCTCGAACTTTCTGCGGGCATTTGTACGGTACAGCCATACGTTCTAGGCCTTTCGCGTAAGTGGCGGAATTATTATTTACGAGGCGGCGCGGCCGGCCGTAGTAACTGTAGGTAGTTCGTAGTGTTATTCTAGCGCGTTTGGTCCGAGTTCAGTGGCGGCGCAATGAATTCGGCAGACGTGGCCGCCACATATTTTTTACTTTGAACTTTTGTTTTTACTTTTTTCTTAAAACTCTATACCTTATAAAGTAAAGAGTACCAATTAACATATCATAAAAATCCAATCATCATAATATAATCCTATCATCATATCCTATCCATATCATAAAAATTTATTATCATAAAAATCCTATTACCGTTAACAGAGACGACGGAGCTAAGCTCAATAGGTCTTGATATCCGGTAATTGACGGCTTCACCAAAGCTAAATGCAGAAAACTATCTTGAAGTATTCTGTAATATCAGCTCACAGTGGAGTGGAGCTGGCAACACGGTATTGTTTCGAAGTACTTAAGCACACACTTCACCACTAACATTAACACATCTGCCCTGATGATGGACACTGTAACGCTGTCCAAAACGTTGGCTAAAGGAGGAGGTAGCGCGACACGGCATAACACCCCAAAAAGGAGAAGATGGAGAGATACCTATGTAATTACGAATGTAAGAGGAGCGCGCTAATATTTAAAGCGATAAAATCGATGCGAAAATGTTTAATAAAACACGACTCATTTAAATTAGATCAAACATCTCGTGGAAAGCGTTCTAAGTATCATTTAAAGAAACATTGTGAATTTTTTCATAACTAGGTATAACTTGTAAAATAACTGAAAAAAACGTGTCCATAGTAATTTTCAGAGCATACTTTGCGATTTTTTTCTGTCGAGGGAATTTCATATAACTTGCGTTTCGGCTTGGAACGCGTCTAGATAATGTAGTATTGTCTTTTTTATTTTTATTATTTATAACGTCAGAGCTGGGACTCTCATCAGGACTGTGAAAAAATAACAGGTTCCTTATTTGTGAGCATTAAATATGAAATTAAAAGATTAGATTTCAAAATAACAGATGCTAGTATATTTAAATAATGGGACTTTGTAGTCGTTACAATGACACGGTTTAGAGTACCAAAATATAGCTAGGATTAGAGAAATTAACATAGAACAAAATTATATACCTGTTGAACCATGCGATATTCTAAATAATAACTTTCAACCCGCAAACACTTTGATGAAGACCACATCACGCGCCAAAATGCAGCAAGACGCAAACACGAAAGAACTCCAGTTCGGGAAATGGGAATACTCTGGGGAATATTCCAGGGCAGCTGCCTTCCTGTCGTTGTCTAACAGCTGAAGTTGCTAAAAAAAACACGATTTAAAAGTACAAGGAAGGAAAAAATTAAAGTACGGTGATCAGATATGTTTACAAAATTACAACATTAAACATGAATAACACCTAGGTACACCTAAGTGAACTGCTGAATAGGGGAATGAGCAAGAGTATTGTATCGTGTTATTCTTGTTGGTATGTGTAGGTTTGTAAGTTGCAGGATCTCAGAAATGTCTTATTTGAATTTTATTATTTTAGATTAAAAAAAAAAGTAAATTTGTTTAGTAAATTAAATTTATAAAAAAATAGTGAGTACTTAAGTTATGGATAGATGATTTCATTATTTCATGTTCGTAGTGTATCAGCGACATATTCCATTCATGTATGCGCGAATACTACGTCGTAGTATTGCCATGATAAAACGGTAGTACTGACCTTGTGTTTCTGTCAGGCACATTAAAATTTATGAGCGCCAAGAATTCAGGACTGTCAATTGCATAATGCAAGATTTTAAATAAAAATACTAGATCGAAAACCGTTAGTCTGTCACTCAAATTTAATAGATTACGTTTTGTAGTAGATAAGTGTAGTTTAATTGTCCTTTCGGTATTTTTAATTTAAAAAGCATAAGAATATTGTTTTTACCCTTTCTATTATTTGAGAAAGCATGTCATAGTAAGAGTTGAGTACAGTCGAGTTATATTCAACCTGACTAAATTTATATTAAATGCTAAACTCAAAATATCTCACGAGTCAAAAAATTTCTGGACCTTTGTTAAAAGTAAAAGAAATAACTCAGGGTTACCCAAATACGATGAAACAATTGCATGCAACTCAACTGCTAACAATCATGCTAGGTATATATATTAATAACTTTATTTTAAATAAAAATGCTTTTTAATATGTCAATTTTTGTAACCGACAATTCATGGTGGAATTTCATTACAATAATATTATAATAACGGTCCATAAATTAAAGTGGAAATTAGTTTTATATATATTTTTAGTATAAATTATTTAAAATGCATTCTTTATTATCTTTACCTACGCACGATCTGCTTTATGGTTAAAATTTGCAAGTCATCAGCTGTTTTATTTTTTTATTAAAATACCAAATATCCGAACCTACGTAGGTGCCTACGTCATTATGCGGACATCGGGTTATTTAATAAGGTGCTTCACAGACTTATTGATAACTTCTAATTTGGGCATCGTAAAAATACATGTAATTACAATGACTAATGAATTCAGGACAAAAACACTAGATCGAAAACAGTTAGTCTGTCACTCAAATTTAATAGATTACATAATTGCAGTAGATAAGTGTAGTTTAATTGTTCTTTTGGTATTTTTAATTTAAAAAGGTTAAGTTTATTTTTTGTACCCTTTCTATTATTTGACAATGCACGTCAAAGTAAGAATTCTATGCAGTTGAGTTATATTCAACCTGACTGAATTTATATATGCTTAACTCAAAATATCTCACGACTCAAAGGATTTCTGGTCCTATGTTAAAAGTAAAAGAAATAGCTCAGGGTTACCCAATACGATGAAACAAGTGCGTGCAACTCAACTGCTAACAATCATTTAGCTCGGTATATGTAACATGTTTTCAAAACACTTCGCTTCTACCTGTAATTTATTTATTTCATTTAATTTTATTTCATAAAATTTTATTGGTTACAGATTTTTTGTTTTTTTTTTTTTGTGGTTATCCCCCTAGGCTAATTTCCCTGTGTTTTGGTAGTCATTCATTAATATAATTATATTGTAAATATGAATTAATAAATACAATTTTATTGAAACAGATAATTAAACAGACTAAATAAAAATAAAGAAATACATAAAAGTAAGTGAAAAATAAAGAAAGAAAATCATATTTTAAAGAAAAATAGAAATAAAAATGTAAAATCAAATTTTGAAATGCACAAACTAATTATAAAGATGTGTTGGGAACTCATGTACTCTATACAAATATACATATATAAATTAAAACATAAATAATATTAAGTGAAAAAATAAGAAAAAAATAAAAATGGAAATAAAATTTTTTAAATGCAAAAATTAATAATTAAAATGTATCTCCCAATTCATTAACGAATAATCCTCAAGCGGACAATAGTATAAACATTTCATCTATTTCTGTTTCCAATGAACAAATAGAAAAAATAATTAATAATATCTCTTGGTCGTTGGGCGAAGGATGTGATAAAATACCATCTTATTTTATAAAACTGTTCATTAAAGAAATACTAGCTTCTGCCCGTTGCAGGCAACTAACGGGTTTTGACGTGTGGCTTGTTAAATTAAATATACAAAGAAAAAAACGATGTTTGAATGTGGATAAAACGAAAAAATAGTTCCTACGTTCAGTACCTATCCAGTGAGTGAATCAATCTATTTTGAGAGAGCATTTGCTCATTGCTGGCAACTAACGGGTTAAAACACTAAGCGAGGAGCGGGTGTTAAATTAAATATATGAAGAAAAAACGATGGTTGAATGTGGATAAAGCAAGGAGTGTGCGCCCACAAAGGGCACAGGTAGTCGACCGCTCAATTTTGGACACCCGCTCTCGGGCCGCTTCGGTCTCCCGGTTGAAGGCGTTCAGTACGGGCCTTTTCTCGCAAAAAAGGCCAAGGAGCTTCCTGCTCAATTTTTCAATGAGCCTTTCGTGTTGTGCAGGTCGATACGCGTAATTTGTTACCCGTAACGAATAATTTCCTGTTGCAAAGAAGACTTACCAACTCTGAGACACCAAAATGGCCCAGGGAGCTTATTGCTCAATTCAGTACATCCGCTACTGAATCAATCCAGCCGCCCGACTCAGGGCGTTCAGTATTTCACTTAATTTAATTTAAAAAAACTATAGAGCTTATCTTGCAAAAAGGGTCCTAGACCCTTAGCTGCTAGGCCCTGCGGGAGGCCTTAACTAATAATTTCATGATGCCAGAGCTCACTATTGTATACAGAAGCCATCGTGGGCATGCGCACATCAAATCCCAAAGTTTCATCAGAATCGGATGAAAGGTTTAGCAATGCATAATTTTATGATGCCTGAGCTCATTATTATATACAGAAACTATCGCGGGCATGCGCACATAAAATCCCCAAATTTTAATCACAATCGGATGAACGGTTTAGCAATGCAAAATTTCATGATACCAGAGCTCACTATTTTATACGGAAAGAATCGAGGGGATGCACACATCAAATCCCCAAAATTTCATTGCAATCGGATGAACGCTTTAGCAATGCATAATTTCATGATGCCAGAGCTCACTATTGTATACAGAAACCATTGCGGGCATGCTCTCATGAAATCCCCAAATTTAAAAATTTTCAAGTCGCAGAAAAACTAACACAGAACGTGAAAATTAACTTTAAAATTTTTTCGAATTATTCAGTATCATTGAATACCTTAGCATTAAAACCTAATTAATTGTGTAGCTCCTTACTCGAGTAGGTACCTACGAATTTCCTTAAAAAATTCCGTCAATCTTTTTCTTTTTTCATAAAATTTGCAATACTAACCCTGTATGAATAACACTGATACGTCCTTAGCATCTCTGGTGATTTACTTATGCGGGTACCTACCCATACACGCGTATTGCATATGAAATCTATAAAAAGTCCTACTTTTGGTGATTTTTACTTCATATTGTTATTTTTTTGTGAATAGTGGAGGAATTTAAGTACCTACTTCAACCCGTAAAATCATTCTTTTTACTGGCTGCATTATGGATGAATGTATTAATTTTCTCAAATTTCAAATATTCTTAAGCTTTGTTGCAATATCTTCAAAAAATTTGGATGAAATGAGGTACATGTCACGACTATAACAGCTTGTAAAATCTCTCTTCTTCGAAGATATCCTAAAGCATTTCCGGAATAGGGTTTTTTTTATATAATTTTCAATTCCGTAACTCACCTTTTAAATGTCCATTTTTCTCAGCAATGCCGTAAAATTAATAAGAATAAATTCCCAACATTTCATTGCATTGAAACTAACGAATAATTTGTCACTTTTTTTGAAAAGCGAACCTGTCGGCGGGAAATATAACCGAGCCGAATCGAGTGATTTAAGTAGAGCTTCTAATTTTTGCTGCTGATTTGTTTCAGAGAATAAATACCTAGCAAAATCAATATTGTCGAAAAAAAAACTCCCAATTTCCGCGACTGAATCTCACCTCAAGCGAAACCGAACCTTAGGGTGGGTGAAACGTAAGGGGCAGAGTGGTCGTTTTTCGCGTACAGGCGAAAAGTGAGCTGTCAAAAAACTAAGCATTAATATATACTAGCTTTTGCCCATTGCAGAGGCAACTAAGGGGTTAAAACTAACTTAACATTAACTAAGAATATGGGTGGTTTGGTATATTTATGGTTAAAATACTATGCGATTTGAATGTGGATGAAGCGAGGAACGCTTGTTAAATTAAATATACGAAGAAAAAAATTATATTTGAATGTGAATAAAGCGAGGAATGTGTGCCTACAAAGGGCACAGGTAGTCGACGACTCAATTCCGTACACCTGCTCTTGGGCCGCTTCGGTCACCCGGTTCAAGGCGTTCAGTACGGGCTTTCTCACGCAAAAGGGGGCCGCAAAGCTGCTTTCTCAGTTTCTTACTGCGGAATTTGGGTTGTGTAGGTCGATACGCTTAATTTGATACCCGTAACGTATAATTTCCTGTTTCAAAGAAGACTAACTAACTCTTTCACTCACTCATTCACTTACTCAGTCACTCACACACACACTCATTCACTCACTCACTCACTCACTCACTCACTCACTCTCTAACTTACCTACTCATACTCTACATCACAGGCATGCGCACATCAAATCCCCAAAGTTTCATCGCAATCGGATGAATAGTTTAGCAACGCTTATCGTTTAAGCATTGCTAAACTATTCATCCGATTGTGATGAAACTTTGGGGATTTGATGTGCGCATACTGCGCATGCCTATGATGTAGAGTATGAGTAGGTGAGTTAGTGACTAAATCCGCGACCTCTCTTGGATTAAGTTTAATTGAAATTAATTTGAAAGTAGAGAACTGTAATAATTCAAATTATATCGAGTGTCTAAAATAATATACAGGTATCGTTGAAGAAGGGGAATTATTGTAAAGGTGTGCCCCCAAAAACCATAAAATTAAACCGAACATTTAAATCATTTGGATGATAGCACAAAGAAGATAATATCTTGTTTAAAGTTGAGAAATTATTGCCTGGGAAATTACAAAGACCTTGTAACCATGAGAGGGGCTAACGGTCCATAACGTAAACAAGTTCACACGCTATAAAAGGCAGTTGATTGACAACCATTGATGGAAATAACCAGAAATAGCTTAAGTTTTAATAAAAAAGGACGAAATAAAATATTGTTTATGGAAAGGATAAGGTTTTATATCAGGAAATAACTTAGAACCAATCCATAAACAGAAAATTGTACGAAATATGGATTTAAAGCTAGAAAAATGGGATATATCAAAGAGGAATGATGAAAACTAACGGTTTTGAAAGGGAAATATTCATAACCTACTGTAAAAGAGAGATGGAAGAGGTCTACAAGACAAGTTAAAACTACTACACATAAAAAAGTAATCTGGAGAACATGAAACGACATTGAAAGTGCATTATTGAGGATAGGTTGGCGATCGGTGACTGAAGCAAACAGAATTCAGTGTCGCCTAAACCTCTAACGGTGTTGGACGCGAGTGAGCGGCGACCAAATAAAGTAACACCTTCAAGCCAAGACTAATTTTAAAAATATATAAATTAACCAAAAATAAAGTATATCATAAACTGTGAAAATGGAGGAAGCGGTTGATTCGCATGCCTTCATTACTAAGGCTAAACAAAACATAAGTGACTTACATACAATCATAGAAGAAAATAAACTTACCAAAGAAACCAAATCAAAAATGATGAAAGAAATAAATAACATCATGGAAATGATATCCTATATGGCAATAGAATTAGCTAAATTACAAGAAAAATGTGAAATTCAAGAAAAAAACCAAACACAAAAAAACCCATTTTCATACTCTTCGGCAGTAAAAAACTTAATACCACAAACGCAAGAAAAACGATTTCCTATAATAATAAGAAGCTTAAAAGAAGAAGACAATGGAAATAAAAGAGAAAATCCAAAGAATCAAAATATCGCAGTTGGGAATTCGAGTATGCGAAATTAAAAAAAAAAAAAAACATAAAAAAACTTTATAATAACATGCCCAGAAAAAGAAAATGTATAAAAATTAAAAGATAAGATAAATGAAGTCGACAAAACCATAACAGCCGAAGTACTTGTGAAAACGGATCTATGCGTAATATTCAAAGGTCTTGATAAAGACTATACCGAAGAAGAATTCTTAGAAGACATCATTGAGCAAAACAACGACATCAAAATTATATGTGAAAAATACCGAGACAAAAAAATGTTACAAGTTAAAGCCATCATTGCAAACAAAAAAACTAACAGCAAAAACTTAATTCTCCAAACAAATCTCGAAATGAGACTACATCTTATAAATAAAAAAAAAGTTCATCTAGGATTCATGAGAATTTATATATAACCGATTGTAATTTTCTTACCCAATGTTTCCGTTGTCAAAGATTTGGACACACAGCACAAAAATGCTACAATAAAATGAATAAACCAACATGCAAGCACTGTTCAGAAGATCATCCCATCTCCGAGTGTAAATCCCTGGAACTACCGCCCAAATACGCTAACTTCCACTCAGCTAACAAGAAGAACGAAATAAACTCCTTCAACAGTAAAATTAATGAAATAGATCACCGAATAAACAGCGAATCATGTAAGTTCCGATCTTACATGCTTAAATTAGCCAAAGAAAGAATAAGCTACGACATTGAATAAAAATCTTATATATAATTTTGCAAAATTCAACCAAAAATGTATTAAATGGATGATTTCTTAAATAACGAATTAGAATAAAATAATAAAATTCAAGAATATGAATGTTTATGTACTGATTCATGTAACAAAATTATTTCTAAAAACATCAATCATATAATTATTATGCACATAAACATCCATAGCATTCAAAAAAATTTAGATGGACTAATTCTAAAAATAAATAATTTAATTAGAAAACCGGACTTCATAGTGTTATCCGAAACATTTACGTACGATGAGTCACCGTCTTATCACTTACCTGAGTACAATTATATTACTACCACGTAGATATCAACAAAAATTCGGGAATAATAATATTTGCAAACAATAAATTTTGTATTGTAATAATAATTGTACATAATAGAACACCCAATACATTTGGTAAACTGCATCGAAGTACATTTCAAACTCGGCAATATATCATCTAATAGCTACCCACAGAACGCATGGCTCGAGTATTATTACGTTTATTAATGACCTCAAATACATATTATTAAAATTAAAAAATTAAGTCTGCTTC
This sequence comes from Limnephilus marmoratus, assembly GCA_917880885.1. NCBI lineage: Eukaryota > Metazoa > Arthropoda > Insecta > Trichoptera > Limnephilidae > Limnephilus > Limnephilus marmoratus. Next base: position 4,915,294 of record OU862923.1, read on the forward strand.
GTCGTGGGTGATTTTAACTTGAACATTAACGAAAAAATAGAAAATAATAACAAAACTGAACACATAAATTGTATGACTGAACAAAATTTCATATCTTGCATAAATAAAAATACTAGATAAATAAAAGAACATACACCATCTTGTTTAGACCACATTTGGACAAACGTAAACATTAAAGATCTTCACAAACTAAAATCAATTGTTTGGAAAACTAACATAACTGATCATCATTCATGCTTACTTCTGTATAATAATAACATTAAACATAAAAAACATAATTTAATACCCAAAAAATCAAAAATAGACATAACTATTCTCTCTGAAAAACTAAAAAAGGAGGATTTGATCAATGTTTTAAACAGTGATAATACCGAAATATGTTCGACTAACTTTGAAAATATCCTGTCACAACACATTAAAAATTCGACAACTGAAATAACAATACACATAAAATCAAAATTAAGATATTTAAAGCCTTGGATTACCAAAGGACTTATAATATCTATAAGAAACAAAGAAAAACTTTACAAAATAACTTTAAAAAACCCCCAAGATGAAAAAGCATATTTTTTCAATAAAAAATATAAAAATAAATTTACATCTTATATTAAAAAAAGTGAAGAAGAGTTTTTTAAAAATAAAATATTATCCTCAGAAAATAACCATAAACAAATGTGGAAAACTGTGAATTTGGCCATAGACAATACAAAAAAAACACATAACACAGTACATCGAACATGATAAAAAATTATTGATGCCAATATACAGCCTAAACATATTTAATTCCTTCTTTGCAAATGTTGGAAAAAATCTTGCGGAAAATATTCATAAGCCTTCTAACACGGAAAACCATAAATTTAAAAATTTAAAGAAAGATAATATACTTTCAACATTTGAAATAACAACAGAAAGTGAAATCTTAAAAATAATAGAAAACATGAAAGGAGGTTCGTCTCCCAGTTTTGATTCTATTACGGCACACATGTTAAATCTATGAAACCTTACTTAATAAAACCCATCAATCATTTAATAAACTTAAGTTTAACGGAAGGAATATTTCCAATGAACTACAAAAACCTAATAATCTCACCTATTTACAAATCTGGTGATCCACACCAAGTAACAAATTATCGCCCAATTTGTCTTATTTCTAACATAGGAAAGATCTTTGAAAAAATAGTAAAAAAACAATTGGTAAATTTCCTAGATAATAATAAAATATTACAATCTGTTTGGTTTTATTGAATATATATATAATATAATAATACAAGATGCCATTGCTAACGTAATTTCATACATTTATGAATCATTGGATAAAGGTAAAAAATGTGCGGGTATATTTATTGACCTCAGAAAGGCGTTCGATAGCATATCCCATGATATGCTATTAAAAAAATTAAATAATTTTGACATAAAAGGCAACGCGATTAAATGGATCACCAACTACTTGAAAAACCGCCCTCAAGTGGTAAAAATAAATCGTGTTAATAGTGATCAAGAGATTTCAAGCTTTGGAATCCCGCAAGGTACAGTGCTTGGACCAATCCTTTTTACCATATATGTAAACGATATATTTTTTCAATATTTAAATGGTCAAATTACATCATACGCCGACGATACAGTATTAATTATAAGGGAAAAGACTTGGGAAAATGTAGAATTAAAGGCCACAGAAGACATCAACATGCTTAAGAATTTTTTCGACACTAATTTACTATCACTTAATAGTGAAAAGACATTTGTAATTCCATTTGCAATCCATCCAAACGATGCTCCCAAAAATTTTAACATTGTCATACACGATAATGCTAAAATTCATAGCCAAAATTATTGCAAATCAAACTGTACAATATTAAAACAACAAATAAAATTAAATATCTCGGACTAATTATCGATAAAAATCTGAAATGGAAGGAACAAATATGTCAGTTAGTAAACAAAATCAGAAAATTAATATATATATTTTTAAGAATTAGAAATTATCAGTCGATAAAAAATCTATATTTAATCTACTATGCCTTAGTTCAATCCGAAGAACTCCTGGATGACTCAATGCGCCAAAATTCTTCAGAAAAACGGCCTGGATGAAGGCGATACCCAGAACAGGAGAAATTACAACCTGAGAACGAGAAGAGCCGACCCCAACAGCCTACCTAGGCAATGAGTTGGGACAGCGCATGGAAGAAGAAGAGAAGAGATGCCTTAGTTCAATCCACTCTTTACAATACGCTGTTATTAGTTGGGGATCCAAATGGGGGTAAATGTAACCTTCTTCCAATAGAAATTATACAAAGAACAATTATTAAAATTATATTAAAAAAAATCCTTGGACTACCCAACAGAACGCCTGTTGGAAGAATTTCAGTACCCACATTTAAAGATTTATATATTAAAAATTCATTAATTCAAATTATAAAACAAAAAGATAAATATCCATTTTTAAATGAAAACAGAACTCGACTTAAACATGTTTTTCTATGCCCAAAACTAAATACGTCTTTTGCATAGCATAATTATACTTTCCAGGGAAGAACTTTTTTCAATTGTCTGCCAGAAGAAATCAGAAGCATTAATGATAAAACCAGAATACTGCTCTCTGTCAAGAGACATTTTAAAAATTTCTTAAGAAAAAAACTACTGTCAATTAATCTTACAAATACCTCATTTAGTTTTCCATAACATTCTTTTTTTTTTAAATACACACCATTATCAAAATGAATACTGCAGCTCACATATATTTATGTACAATGAATTATTTAAGTTCTAACTTATAACTAATTACATTTATGTACACTCCCCTTCCATACACAAGCAAATGCTTTTAATGGAAGGATAGTAAAAAAATCTGAGATGTAAAATTATCATGTAAATACCATTTAATCCTTATTATTAAAATAATATATGTATATGTATATATGTATATACATAAAAAAAAATAAAAAAATTTGAAGAAAATCTTTTGGTCGATTTTGTTTAAAAATCACATTTCGTTACGTGGAATGGATTAATTACCAAAGCAATTAAATCATTATGGATCGATAATTTTATATTGGGAAGATATAAGTGTTTACACAAAGAAAAACACATATAATTGATAGGTCTTAATATTAAAGATAATTTGTTAAATCGAATCAGAAATTTTATGGTAATGACCGTCATAATTTAATATTTTGTCTTTAAAACTATGTGGATGAAAGGGAGTATTAGGGGGCGGAGCTTCAATCAGAAAGAAATTCAGAATCACATTGGAAATCGGATCAATGAAAACCCATAAGGTATGACATATTAATGATTATAAAACAAAAAATGAAATTTTCTGAGCCTCAGCAAACATTTAAATCGATATGTTATGGATGGAGAAGAAATATGAAGTTATATGGGAGTAGATTAAGGGAGGAAAAACAAGGAAAATCCCAAATGAACAGTGAATAAAATAAATACAGTTCGGAATATAATTATCTATATGGAAATGGAAAATACCAAAAGGTTAGAGAAGGAAACTCATCAGAAAGAACATCATTATTAAAAAGGAATTCAAGGAAGAAAGGAACATTCGAATCTACGGCGTGAATTGAGTGATTACGATTTCAAATGGAATTGTTTATATATAGGACAAGAAAACTCAGAAAACAAACAAAATGAAGATGGACAATTCATACGAAAGGCTTCGACATGAAGTTATCTGTGTTATGAGAGCGAAGGAGCGGATTTAGGGCATATGGAAGGTATCCTACGTGTGAACATATAACGAATCGAGTGAAAATGGAACACAAAAAGTATTTTATTTAAACTATATTTGAAAGGCCGAGGAACGAAGGGAATCTGGGCATTCTAACAAATATCTGCAGGTTCGGTTCTGATTGCATACGTGAAACAGAGAAAGCACATTGGGTTGCAACTTATGCAGGGCAGGTGGCCGGATTAACGGTTGTGAAACAAGATTAGAAAGAAAGGATTATAAACTTGCGAGTTGTTAAGATTCGGTATCTTATATCAAAGGAAACTCGGATAGGGCCTTATGAAGCTGGAGGCCATATAAAAGGGGAAACAATTGAAGGAAGGACACGGTCAATCGTCGGGTTTGGAGAGATCCTGAAAATAATATACGCATGACGTAAATTCGGTAATAGTTATATCTAAGTTGAATAAGTTTAAATTCTCTTATTTTAACTTAGAATCAGTAATGAAAATTTTAACTTAGAAAATTTTGAAGAAAATAATGCTAGTATTTTGATAGATTCTGATTATAATTTCATCGTCACTTTATTAAATTTAGAATCTGTGAAGGGATAAGTTATAATTTATTGTGCGTTTAAACAAGTGAAATTTAACGAAACAGTGTTTATACTAGTTACCGACTCAGTGAAATTGATAAAATAACAATTCGGTTAAATATAACGTGCATTTAAACAAAAAATTCTAACACAAGATTTTCATTTATCGTTAGATGATAGAATAATAATAATTAATCCGATTAAGTTATTAATTTATTGTTCAATGAAAGTATTATAATAATAATACTGAACAATCCAAAGTCAAAAAAACGAACAATACAGGTCTTTATTTATCGCTAAATAAGAGTGTGGAAAAATAATAATTAATCCGATATCTGAAATAATAATTTATCCGAAATCAGAATTAATACTTAAACCGAAATTAAAATAAATAATTCAATTTATTAATTTATCGCTATTTGAGAGAGTGATAAATAAACAAAAAATTTAACAAAACAAAAAAAGGACTTAAAAAAATGCACTAAAAAATAAAAAGATAATTTCGTATTCTTTTACAACTTCATAATCAACTTACTTGTGATGTGCTTGTATCGCACGTGCGACTTGACGAGGCGAGAGCGGGGCTGCGGCGTGAGGGGAGCTGTCAAGTGAACACGCCGCCCGGGTACCTTTGCTGACACCGACTCCAAAAATAACAATCGTACCTACACATTGATGAGTAGAAAAAGTAAGTTGTAGAAGAATACGAAATTATTTTTTTACTTTTTAGTGTTTTTTTAAGTCGTTTTTTTGTTTTGTTAATTTTTTTGTTTATTTTTTTATTTTTAGTGAATCTGAAGTATACTAACTAATTTGTCGGAATATGGGTAGACCTACTAAACGTGTTACTCATATGAGACAGACATAATTTGACCATAACGACGTTAGGGTCAAATTAAGAGATTCGGCCGAGAATCGTTAATTTGCTCGTTAGAATTGAAGAGTTCCGTTACTGTGTCATGGATTCCATAATCAGAACCTAACCAAACTCTCATCAAACTACCCTTGAAGTATATCCTTTCCAATAAAAAAAGAATCATCGAAATCGGTTGGCGTGATATTGAGTTATTCGTCCATTTGTCGCGCGGATTCTTAATGCAAATTAAAGACTTCTATGGTTTTCTAATGGATGCCATTGGCTGAACTGGACCAAATTAAAATGGGACCACACGGAAAGTATCAGCTTTCAAATAAAAAAAGATTCTTAAATATCGGTTCACCCAGTCGAAAGTCCTGAGGTAACAAACATAAAAAAACAGTCGAAATGAGAACCTCCTCCTTTTTGAAGTCGTTTAAAAAATAATAATTAATTCGAAATATAAATAAATAATACAAGATATTTTTTTTTATTGGTGCCCTTTTTTACTCATTTAAAGTACGCTTTAGCGTGTTTAAATCGCACTTTATGGTACGCGCGTTTTTTAAAGTTACCATGGCAACATCAACAAATCATTTTCTGAAGGTAAGCAAGCACAACTCGTTCATGTACATCTACTACGTTTTGCTCCTCCATCCATGTTATGAACCTTTTATATTCTTTTTTCTGCTTTGGTATTTAAATTATCAATGTTAGAACTCATTTTACAACACACAATAACTAGTAAAAACTGTGATGTCAACTATTAATCTTATGTGACAGATTGCAAATTAATGTTTGTGTTTTTCATTTCCATGACAACAAGATATTGTGATGTCACATCACGAATTCATTAATAGTTCTTATTTCCAAATTTTTAATAATAATATCAATATTTATGTTTTCAAAGTGTACCAATAAAAAAAAATTGCGTAAAGTATTCGTGGATAACTGGTCTTTAAAACACTTGCTTTATTTCGTGTTTTAAAGACCTGTTTATCCACTTATATTTAATATACTAATTTTTACGAAAAAAAAGTACAGTGGAACATGAAAATAATATTATACTCATTTGGAATTAAATAAAATTACAATCATTAATAACTAGTTCAAAACCTAAAAATATGATAGTAAAATTTAATCTGAACCAGTGAAGTGTAATAATTTGACTTGTTTTTAATTACCGTGATTTGAACAAAGTGTAGATATAAATGTTTATATATAGATATATATATAAATGTTTTGAAATCGTTTTCTTTATAGCTAGCGCGAAAAAAATAGTGATAACATTTTCTAAGGTCAGGGACTTTTAACCCTAGAAAGATAACCTTATTCTGCCGTACATAAAAGATAACCATACGCTGCACAGGCGCATAATATATTTATGATTTTTTTATTATTTAATACCTACGTAATGTGTTTTTTTAGCTGATTATTTTAAGGTGTGGTTAATGAACTAATAAAAAAAAACTTTTTTAGTGAAATTATTTATACATTTTAAACATTAAACTTAAATCAAAAAACCTCTTGAAAAAATCAACAAAATTAACCGTATTCTATTTACAGGAAAATATTATCACAAATTTATATCTTTTTTTTATAAAACTAATTAAACTATTTTTATATACTAATCAACTATAAAATAATTAGTCAAAATTATAATTATTTGGCTAAAAATTTGGTTTAGAGGCATTCAAAGAAAATATCTTTTTTGTGTTCGCCGCAAACTGTTTTTTTTGCATTTGGCGCAAGTCATCTTTGACATTATTTTTTTTTACTTAAGCAAAAGCTGCAATACCGTCTTTTCTTGGCTGGAGGTTCTTCTTGATTATCTCTAGAGCTTTGCACATCCTGATTCGGAAGAATATTGGTGAATATTGGTCTCGCACACGCTTGAGCAAAGTAGGAGCTTCGAACCAGTCATCCACGGTTCAGATAACTGAGTGCTTAACTTTTTCATTAGTTCTTTTAGAGGCTTTTCATTTTTCGCAAGAACGTTGTGACAGTATATGACATAAGAATTGACGAATGCCATGTTCAGTATGCCATAAAGCATAGCCATTGGCCACCTATTGGTTTTCCTTGAACATGACATTGAGGAACACATTTGATCGAATGTGTCTACCCCGGCTTTAGTCTGATTATACATTATAATATCAGGCTTACCGGTTGTGGCGTAGATGACACCTTCTTAATCACATGATGATAGCAGGTAAACCATCTTAGAGGGCTTCGGCTAGGGTCAAACATCCATCATAGCAGAATATTGTCGTGCCTACGGATCGAGACCGTGTATTTTTCAAATCTTCGGGGATCCACCGTTTATTGGATCGTATGGTTCCAACGAGGGTTAGTTTGTACGGCTCGTGAAAAAGGCATTTTGCGAGAGGAACCGAAGTGAACCAATTGTCATACGTAATATTCCGGTTTGTGCCATGCAAGGGCCGAGACAACTTATTTACATAATATTCACCTTGTGGCAAACCATTAGTGTTTGTGGCTCTTCTAACATACGGCATTGCATTTAGCATGTACTATGTACATGTACTATCACACATCATGGGAATTTTTATTAAATATTTGCTGGGTTTATTGGGGATGTACATGCGGAATGGACACCGTCCTCGAAACCCCAATAATTGCTCATCAATTGTGACGTGCTCACCCGGTGTATAATTCAGTTTACACTGAGTTATAAATAATTCCCATAGTTTTCTAATAGGGACGAATGGATCTTCATGACGTAAGAAGGTCCGTATAGATTTGTCATCAAATCTCCGACATCTAATCAAGAAATCGAAAAGACCTCTACTCATCACTGCGACGTAACGTGTTCCCGAAAAACTACTATAACAGCTCATCGGTAAACAAGTGACATATATATATATATATATATATATATTTATATTTATATATTTATTTGAATACTTATAAAATATTAATATACATAAATACGAAACACATGTAAAAGTCAAACAATATGCTATACAAACTTATCCCTTCACGGATTCTTAATTAAATATCAGAATCAGAACCTATCAAAATACTAGCAGTATTTTCTTGAAAATTTTCTAAGTTAAAATTTTCATTACTGATTCTAAGTTAAAATAAGAGAATTTAAACTTATTCAACTTAGATATAACTATTACCGAATTTACGTCATGCGTATATTATTTTCAGGATCTCTCCAAACCCGACGATTGACTGTGTCCTTCCATCAATTGTTCCCCCTTTTATAAGGCCTTCAGCTTCATAAGGCCCTATCCGAGTTTCCTTTGATATGAGATACCGAATCTTAACAACTCGCAGGTTTATAATCCCTTCTTCTAATCTTGTTTCACAACCGTTAATCCGGCCTCCTGCCCTACATAAGTTGCAACCAAATGTGCTTTCTCTGTTTCACGTATGCTATCAGGACCGAATCTGCAGATATTTGTTAGAATGCCCAGATTCCCTTCGTTCCTCGGCCTTTCAAATATAGTTTAAATAAAATACTTTTTGTGTTCCATTTTCACTCGATTCGTAATATGTTCACACGTAGGATACCTTCCGTATGCCCTAAATACGCTCCTTCGCTCTCATAACACAGATAACTGCATGTCGAAGCCTTTCGTATGAATTTTCCATCTTCATTTTTTTGTTTTCCTCTGAGTTTTCCTGTCCTCTATATAAACAATTCCATTTGAAATCGTAATCATTCAATTCACGCCGTAGATTCGAATGTTTCTTTCTTCCTTGAATTCCTTTTTAATAATGATGTTCTTTCTACGAGTTTCCTTCTCTAACCTTTTGGTATTTTCCATTTCCATATAGATAATTATATTCCGAACTGTATTTATTTTATTCACTGTTCATTTGGGATTTTCCTGTTTTTCCTCCCTTAATCTACTCTCATATAACTTCATATTTCTTCTCCATCTACAACATATCGATTTAAATGTTTGCTGCCGCTCAGAAAATTTCATTTTTTGTTTTATAATCATTAATATGTCATACCTTATGCGTTTTCATTGTTCCGATTTCCAATGTGATTCTGAATTTCTTTCTGATTGAAGCTCCGCTCCCTAATACTCCTTTTCATCCACTCAATTTTAAAGACAAAATATTAAATTATGACGGTCATTACCATAAAATTTCTGATTCGATTTAACAAATTATCTTTAATATTAAGACCTATCAATTATATGTGTTTTTCTTTGTGTAAACACTATATCTTCCCAATATAAAATTAACGATCCATAATGATTTAATAGCTTTGGTAAATACTCCATTCCACGTAACGAAATGTGATTTTTAAACAAAATCGAGCAATAGATTTCCTTTATAAAATCTGTTTGCTTCAGTCACCTGTCTTCAACCTGTCCTCAATAATGCACTTTCAATGTCGTTTCATGTTTTCCAGATTACTTTTTTTATGTGTAGTAGTTTTAACTTGGCTTGTAGACCTCTTCCATCTCTCTCTCACAGTAAGTTATGAATATTTCCCTTTCAAAACGGTTAGTTTTCATCATTCCTCTGTGATATATCCCATTTTTTTAGCATTAAATCCATATTTCGTACAATTTTCTTTTAATGGATTGGTTCTAAGTTGTTTCCTGATATAAAACCTTATCCTTCTCATAAACAATATTTTATTTCGTCCTTTTTTATTAAAACTTACGCTATTTCTGGTTATTTCCATCAATAGTTGTCAATCAACTGCCTTTTATAGCGTGTGAACTTGTTTACGTTATGGACCGTTAGCCCCTCTCGTCGTTACAAGGTAATTTCACAGGCAATAATTTCTCAACTTTAAACTAGATAACTTCTTTGTCCTGTCATCCAAATGATTTGATTGGTCGGTTTAATTTTATGGTTTTTTGGGCGTACACCTTTACGATAATTCCCCTTCTTCAACGATTGTATATTATATTTAGACACTCGATATAATTTGAATTATTACAGTTCTCTACTTTCAAATTAATTTCAATTAGACTTAATCCAAGAGAGGTCGCGGACGTGACTGATTGCTCTATTGTCCTGATGTATTCTAATTAATAATATGGTGAAAATCTATAAAAACTTATTTTCACTGTTGATCAACGTGTTTCATGTCCGTGTATCTTTTAGGTGACCTTACTTGTAATCTTAGTATTTTTACAGTTATTATTTTTTCGTTATTTTGAGTGATAGCATTGTTTTTTTTATTTATCTTTTATTTTTCTACAAACTTTTGTAAAATAATATTAATCATATTCTCTGTATTTATCTCATGTTATGTGCATCATTAATTACAATAACCCATCACCGCATTTCATCACCCATAGCTCCTATTTTACAGGAACATTTGAGGGTTTAGCTTCGTGCATCATAAGTGTAGATTCGTTTATTAAAAAAATAGATATGTGGATGATGTGTTCTGTGTTTGGACAGGTACATTGAGACAACTTAATATTTTTCTTAATTTCTTAAACAAACTCTATAAAAACAAAATTTGAGTATAAACTTTTTGGATTTAAATATTTCAATAATTAATAATACATTTGAATTTATCATTATTCGTAATGATACATACACAGACATTGTAATCCACAACACCTCAAATCATCCAATTTCTCATAAAATGTCAGCTTTCCATTCTATGATTCATAGATTAGTTAATGTACCCCTATCTCCCAATAATTTTTCAAAAGAACTCAATATTATTAAACAAATTGCAATCAATAATGGATATGTTACTGTAAAAGCCCGAACTACGGTAAATCCTAATATTTTCCGGTAAATCCCAAGATTTACCAACTCTTAATGGTAAAAGTCCGAACCGTTCTATAATCATCGTTCACCAACCTAATCTAACCTAACCTAACCTAACCTAACATGTAGAAAATTCTAATGGTAAAAGCCCAAAAAAATCGTTTATAATATTTAAATAAGAAACGATTTTTTCGGGCTTTTAAGATTAGAATTTAGTACATGTTAGGTTAGGTTAGGTTAGGTTAGGTTAGGTTAGGTTAGGTTAGGTTAGGTTAGGTTGGTGAACGATGATTATAGAAAGGTTCGGACTTTTACCATTAAGATTTGGTAAATCTTAGGATTTACCGGAAAATCTTAGGATTTACCAATATTCGGGCTTTTACGGTTAAATTATCTAATATTAAACCTGTTCCCTTGGTAAATTGTTCCCTATTGCTCCTCTCCCCTGTACCCACTCTCATATTTCCATTGATACCATTGTTTATGTCAATTTTTTTCCATTGACACTATTGTCTATGTCTATTATTTATAATGAGTATTAATAAAACCCAGAAGAAGTAAGCGTCGCACACAAAACATGTTGGTTTTTGTAAACAATAAAAGTGGTACAAAACTAATTATTTATTAATTTGAAAAAATAGAGTCCTTGTGAGAGTCCTGAAGGGGTAACCATCTGCTACTTATACCAGGGCGGGAAAGCGATTGGATTACCTCAAGTTTCGAATTCATTCTGAAAAATGGAACCGGTCTTGGAGTGGTGAGAGCCTATATAAGAGCCACCAGCGTCCGCTGTGAGATATGTTCCGAGGTAACCTTCGCAGTGGTTTGGTCAGTTCTGCCTGGACCCGAAACATTTTATTATTATTACATTATCATTATAACATTATCATTACCCACTGACCTATTAACATGAACAACGCCGCTTTGTACGCCACGGCCAATTCACTGCAGCGGCGTCACGCGGAGGATGTGATCCGGGAGTTCTTCCACCTCGTTAGGTGGTCTCCTGACGGAGGTGACAGCATCCTGGACGTCGGTTGCGGAGACGGAGGCGTGATGATCAACGTCCTTCAGAAGCACTTACCCAAAAACTTCGGCAAACTGGTCGGGAGCGACCTGTCTTCGAAAATGATAGAATACGCCGACACAATATACGGGAGTTCCAAGATAGAGTTCCACGTGATGGATATAATCAGTGAATTAAACGTTGATGAAAAAGGGTACTATAATCATTTGTTCTCTTTCAATTGTCTTCATTGGGTACAAGATCAGAGGTAAGATCAATGTTTCAAATGCATTAATTTAAATAAAAAACTTACAATTTCTATGCGTAACACTATCCTTAATTATTTTTTGTCCTTTTTTTTTAAAAAGTAATGGTTTATTTATCTGATGCTACTTCGTTTAAGACAGAAATAAGCACCTTTTCTCATTTTTCCGTGTAACGCAAATTTTTAATTCCTTAAAATATTACACAATTATTTTTTTGCTAATCGTCTAATTCTGCAATTTATATTTGTATATTGTCTGGTAATTACTGTAGAGGTCTTTATTTATGTTTTATCCTTAAATGAATATATAAAACTGAATACTTACCATTTTTAAATATTTTAGTCCTGAAAGTAAATATTTTAGTCATTATATTTTTTTCTCATCTTGTCTACTTTTCTTTTTAAGTTTCCCCCGTGCATTCTGTAACTTGTGTAAAATCATCAAATCACTGATACGTTGTTTTTTTTAAGGTCTGCAATCAGAAACATAAATGCATTACTGAAAACTGGTGGCAGTTGTATTCTGAGTTTCGTAGGGAAGAGTATAATTTACAACGTATACAAAACCCTGGCTGCCAACCCTCGCTGGACCTCGTACATGCAAGACTTCGCTAAATATGTGTCTCCCTACCAATACTCGCCAAACCCTGAAAAAGAATTTGCCAATTTGATGTTCGAATCAGGATTCAAAAACATACACGTGAAACGCAAAGAGAATATTTTCTACTTCGACGAAATACAGAAATTCAGAGGTTAGTGAAGTGATTTACAATATGTTTTCATTGTGTACCTAAAAATCTAAATTTTGAAATGCTAGCTAATTATGAACGCATTACTGCTCAAATTATTTTATAATTAAAATCAAGGGTCCACAGAGGCCGAAAGATATGCAAAATTTTCTAAACTAACATACCCGCATTTTAAAGAAGCTTCGTTTAATTAATGTTAAATACTATAAAAATCAATTAGAATTAAATTACGGAAATTGAAATCCCCAATAAAAGTAAATGATTGTCTATTTTTGACGATTTATAAGTCAATAGAGAAAACACGCAACCATAACGTCATTAAATGTAAGTTCTTTAGATATATTAAGAGGAACTTTTTTTTTCTAAAACTGCTTACGTACATTTAAAATTATATATAGCGCAGACCCGTGAAAAATCACCATTTGTGGGAAATATGTATATGTTTTTTATAAAATATAAATTAATTATTTTATGTACTATTAATTTTTTTTAATAATAACTACTTGATAACTAATCAATAATTACAACGAAATATTATCAGTGGACGTTAATTGGTTTATATTATACTAGCTGGTACCCGGCATGCGTTGCAACGCCATTCAAAGAAATAAATTAATTTGGGAGATTAGAGTCCCCTTCGCCTCCCGCGTTCCTCTTTCACATTCCAGCCTTCTCCCCTCATCGCCCTTCCCGGGAACCCCACTTCCCCCTCTTGCCTTTCCTCCCTGCCGCTAAACCTTACGAAAAATACACATTTTCATTCATGCAAATTTCATAACACCAGAGCTTACCATTATATATAGTCTATAACCTTTGCGGGCGTGCGACAAATCACCAAAGTTTCATCGCAATCGGATGAACGGAAGCGCTTAAAATACGGAAAAACAAACAAACAATTTGGGAGGCGGGAATGGGTACCGCCGCCCCGGGAACCTTTATTGGATAACTAACACCTCTGCCATAGGTCACCCCAAGTGGTTCGCTACGTTTGGTGATTTAGCAGGGGTGCCCGGGTTCATGGGGTGAGGTTTGTCTAGGTCTTGGAGGCGGATGACTAAGACACACTGAACCCCAGATTCCTACCCACCCCTTAAACCCTTTTCCTTCCCAGAATTCACCTCCTCTCCCTTTCCTTAAAAAAACCCTCCACACAGCATTCCCAAAGATGATATAATTTCCTTCAGGGCCTCCTGTTTAATTTGCAATGATTTTATGTTGTGTTTTTATTACGTACAATCTTTTAAAATATTGCGTACAAATAACTGAAATCAAATGTTTCATAATATGATGATATCACCCGCATATCATATATACAACCGAAAAATAAATACTAAACACGACTTATGTAATAAATAAACTATGAAAATAATAAAACCAAAATGTTATCATTTAATAAATTGCGGCTCGGATTAAAAAATCTACCTGGAAATTAAAATTATTAATTATTATCATAGAATAAAGAATATCATTATACAAATATTTTAAAAATCTGCAAATAGTCTAGCTGCCAATATTCAGTTCGATAGGATGTCGAAAAGTGGATTAATTTCAACAAAACAAGAAAAAAATTAAATGCAAATAGATTTATAGATATTAGAGCGTATTTACAAATCAACTTTCTTCATAATTACGTCGGCATTTTCTGATGATATAGTCTGATGATTTTTACCTATGTCCACTGACTTTTTTCTTCAAAAATTGTTGTTTATTTTCAGATACAATATTTGCCTTGAACCCTTTCTTGGAGAGGATCCCAGCCAGCCTGCACAACGCGTATTTTGACGATTTTTTGGATGCTTTCAGGGCCTTGGGTCTGGTAGACGAAGGCAACAATGACGTCATAGACAAAACCACTATTAGGTTCCCGGATCAGTGTATCATTGCGTATGCTATTAAATAGTTACAATCATCAATATTATTTGGGAAAAAATCAGATCCGAGACGAAGTATTTAGTCACTTCAAATTGCACTATGTTTTCATTTAACTGAAACATGGATATGGCGTTTATTCATAAAGATATTTTTTATACTTTTAGAACTAAACTCTATTATAAAAGTTTGAAGTTTTTTGCTTTCTGATTTGGGTGAACCAGTTGTAAAGATAATTTTAAAACATTCAAAAGGGTGGTTACTTAAGAGAGTATAATCAGAGAAACACGGAAATATGTCATTTTTAAATCAAATTTTTGACGTATCGACTTTTCCACAAAAAAATATAATTTTTTTTCGAAAGACTGTTTTTTTTTTATTTAGTGAACGCATGTTTAAAATTTTGAGAAAAAATGTTTATTTTTAGTATAATAAGGTTACACCATTAGTCATTGGCAGATTTGTTAAATTTTTAAACTAAAAATTTTATTTTATGACACATATTTCATAATGTGTAATCATACATTATTGTAAATCAATACGTGATCTAGTAAACTCATGTTTCAAAATTTTAATTTAAGTTCAAATAAAATCATAAAAAAAAATCCGAACAAGATCTTAAAAATTCAAATTAAAAAAAAATATGTACATTCTTATTTTACTTAGACATTATTGAAAAATGATAAATACTTATCATCAAAAAATAATTACATCATTTTAACAGTTTTTTCATCACACCTTTCAGCATTTTTGGATGAAGGTATAAATTAAAGCAAATTTGGATGAAATAAAATCGATATTGAGTTATAATTTTAAAAATCTGGTACGGAGAATAATCCGTCTTTCTCATTGGAACCGTCCTGTACGATGTGGATTGCAGAAATATGGATTTTCGGCTGCTGGCTGGTTAAAAGCCTTTAATAGTCAAGTTACAGTGTGTTTCAAAGTATCCGAAATCGCTGATTTGTGGAATACTGAATGGGAAACTGTAGGAAAAAATACGTTTTATATGTGAAGGTTCCACTGCAAAACTGCTGAATGTCCGTGAAAAGTGATTTTGTGATATCTGCATTTTAATTCTTAAAACTGCAGAATAAACACGGGTGTTGAGAAATAAATGAAGCTACAAAATGTACTGTTTCCAACCAAAAAATAAATAAAATGTTACGAATGTGCCTCTGGAAGATTATTATTATTTTTTTTTGTTATTGACACTGATGATGGACACTGCAACGCTGTCCGAAACATTGGCTGAAGAAGGAAGTAGCGCAACACGGCATAATACCCCCAAAACTACTAACAATATTGCTCTTGAGGCGATTTTTCGCAAAAACAGCGCTATATAAGTTGTCCAAATTTATTATTATTAAAATAATTTTTGGCCGTGAAAATCTAAAAAAGTATCTTATATTTATGAAAAAATCGTAAAATTTTTAACCCCACGAATCCTGCGTGTTCTTTTTACTTTTAAACTACCGTGAGAGGTACTTATTTGAGTCAACATGAAATATTTTCGATTTCTGTATATGGTTTGTGGTATTCTGGATAATGGAAGGTGCATATCTATGGAAAAAGGACTAAATTTTAACCGTAAATAGCTGATCGGAAAATCTGTGTGAAAAAAAGTTTTTAAAAAACTATTTTTAACATCGTTATAAAATATCCCATGAAGTTTGTATTTGCGACATCTATGGTCATAATAAATAAAGCATTTTAATCGCTTCGTTTTAAGTCAAAAATAACAAAGGTAGAAGCTACAACTATTTTTAAAAAAAGCCGAACCAAGGAGATAATTGCATTTTTTATCCGAAAAGCAATCAGAGACATTTAGGTTGGCCGCATACACACATTTTCCGTATTCGATTTCCTAATGCGGAATTTCGATTTGGAATTCCGTGAGACTAGCGCAAACGTTCGTTTTTCTTCATTCGGAATGTATACTCGTCAGTAGAGATAGTGATAGAGTGGTAAACGCACGACGATGGAGGACGACGATTAATTAATTAATTAACGGGTGCGATACTGAATAGAAATTTCCGAACGTGTGCACCTGCAAAAACAAAATGTATATAAGCGCTGCGTTCCGCATGATGTTATTAGGTTTTTTCCAGTAGGTTTCTCCGAACACGCCGGCTTGCATCTGAAACGTACGTACGGAATGTGTTCCGTTCGGAAAATAAGCGAACATGTGCGTCAGTTAATGTATTTTCTACTGATTCCATGCATTCGGATGTCCGAATACGGAAAACGAATTCGGAAATCGAATACGAAAACGTGTGTAAGCGGCAAGCCGTGTGTAAGTGGCGGAAATATAAGACACAAATTCCTCCAGTGCTTGGTTAAGTTATACATTTTCTCCCGTTTTGTACATTTTCTGAGGATGAGAATAAAATATATGTTTTTTTAATAGGTAGTATTTTTATTGCGTGTTTTTAAATGATATTATACATTTTGTGTAATATTACATACGTTTCTAACGTAAGCTGGATATGATGTTGACTAATTCCGTCATCTATAGTCATTTATCAATATTTTAGAGCTAGGTTAACTATAATTGAAATAAGATATTCCAAAAGATTGACAAATTTTAAAGAAGACTCCATAGTATCACATAGTTTCGGTTAACTCTAAATATGCACATGTTATTAAATTACTGGCTTATTAATTGAACGGTTTTGAACTAACAAAGCTAATATTGTATAATTGAAAGAAGTCATCCACGCAATCCATAGACTTAAATTTCATCTAAGACGCAATCAATTTATACGTTCGCTCTCTGAGCAACGAAAGTGGTTGAAATATGACTTAATACCTCATTAACTAAATAATTCCCGTTTAGTGTCAAAAAGTAAACGCGGACTGCCAATGCATAATTAGGTTGTCATTTCAATTGAATATTCCCGATTTATTAATATTTTTTCGTAATTGTTTGACATTTGACGTTTTGAATGTCAATTCATATAAAAACACCTCCAACTGTCAGCGTATATCTTAATTATTCTCTGTCAATATCGGTTCGGCTGTCAACAGTGAAACCGTGTTTGGATCTCGATTTAAAATCATGGAAAGTTACGCACATCGATCCAAAATAAAAAAAAAAGTCATTGATTTCTCTGTTCTAGAATTCCGAGTTCCTAATACTTGGGAAAGGAATACACCTGAATATTAAAAAAACTGTACAGTGAAAACATACCAAATACATAAAAATAAAAGAAGCAATTTAAGAAGGGTTTTTTTTTAACATTAATTCCACACAGGAGGAAAATTGAGGAAAATAATTTCCCTCAGGGCCTATGTCATCTGGGATGCTGTGTGGAGGGTCTTTTTGAGGAGAGGAAGGAATGAACATTGGTCTTGAAGAGACCCATGTTGTAGAAAGGATGAAACACAGAGGCCGGCAAATCATTCCACAGCCGAGCTGTTGAACATAAGAACGAGTCGAAGAAAAGACCTGTTCTCATGTGACAAAATTCAACCGTGTACAAATGTTGGGCACGCGTTTGGGGTGTTTCCCGACTATGCACCAGTGCCGAAGGGATCAATGATACTAGTTCCTTGGAGCATCTTCCATTGTAATACCGGTAGAACAAGGATAGCATTCCCACCCGCCGCCTGTGCTCTAAAGATTGCAATTCGTCTGTTTTAAGATGGGAGAATCTATCAAACGGACCGCCCGTTTTTTCAGGTATTTTGGAGCTAAGAAAATTAAGAAAATTGGATAATTTCAGAAAACTTAACGAATACCTCAACTTCGTACGTTTGAAAGTTCGCGCGATTTATGAAATTGAATTTAGCAGGCAGCTGTTTTTTTTGTAACAAAAAAATTGTTTATGGATTTCTTAAATTATAGATAGATATTTTAAATAGGTATCTATGTTAGGTACCAGATTTGATTGATTGTTCAAACAAAATTCAAAAATGAATATTTGTAATATACAAAAAATGAAAATTCGAATAAAAAAATTGTAATAGGTGGCACGCGAGCTGTTTGAAAACTGAATGAACTGGGACAAAATATATGGAACGCGGGAGGAGGTTTGCGGAACGGGGGAGCAGAATAGGGGAGAGGGGAGTGAGTGGGCGAAGAAAGTGGAAGGGGAACGCTGAGGAAAGGCACCGGAAAGGACATGCAGGGAGAAACAATTTATTTCTTTGTATAGGAGTGTAAAGAGAGTGTATTAGACAGGACAACGTCTGTCGTGTCAGCTAATATATATGTATACAGCTAGTTTATATCATATATCATATATTATTTATTTTATTTGTATATGTTACAAGTCAACTTAAATACAATTCTCCCGTCTGGAACCCATATTACAATATACATGTACAAGCTGTTGAAAGAATACAAAACAAATTCTTACGTTTTCTTAATTTTAAAATGGGTATTCCAGCAATTATGTTGAACTACAATACTATTTTGAATGATATCAATATGCTCAAATTGTCAGAAGAACTTTCACTGACTTGGTATTTCTGTATAAAATTCTAAATGATTTAGTTGACAGTCCGATATTGCTCGAATTGATAAGCTTATTATTTCAGTGCAGTAATTCTGGAACTAACTACCATATGTATTCCTCTTTGCCCAGAATACTAATGAAGGGAAACAATTATACCAAGTCAGTGGACATCTTCAATTTATCTTTAAACAAATATAAAATATTTTTACGAAGGCAGTTTAGTTATAATTATATTATATTATTTAGTTATAGTTTACAATAAATACTGTGTATTTCATACTATTCATATGTAAAAGCCCCGAAAAAGGGCGTTAATAAATAAATAAATAAATAAATAAATAAATAAATAAATAAATAAATAAATAAATAAATAAATAAATAAATAAATAAATAAATAAATAAATAAATAAATAAATAAATAAATAAATAAATAAATAAATAAATAAATAAATAAATAAATAAATAAATAAATAAATAAATAAATAAATAAATAAATAAATTAATAAATTAATAAATTAATAAATTAATAAATAAATAAATAAATAAATAAATAAATAAATAAATAAATAAATAAATAAATAAATAAATTAATAAATAAATAAATTAATTAATAAATAAATAAATAAATATGTATGCTTTGATTCACATCTTTTTTTAAAAAATATAAAATGTTATATTCCTGTCTCTGAACAGACTTTCTCCAGTAAGGTGGGTAAAAGAAAACTATGCTATGTTATGTAAATAAAAAAAAAAATAAACGCCCGGGTTGCCGGAATTGAAACTGAACTGAGTATTTTTTATAAAAACCAGTTAATAATAGGGTAAATATCATTTCAACAATGCGTCTTTGGGATGCTGTGTGGAGGGTAAAAGGTATGAGGGGTGGGTAAGAATCTAGTGACTAATCTGAATCTAGTAGGTTTCCAGGAGTGACGGACGAATGATTCCATCCCTTCTACTGTGGCGCAAGCTGATATTCCGAAAGAGCCCCGCTGGAGAAGTCAAATGGTCTCCCTCAACCAGTCTCTTCTGATATGGCCTGCCACGCAGTTGGTGGGCAGACGCATCCGCCGCCAAGACCCAGGCAAACCTCACCCTATAAACATAAATTTCACCATATGAAAACCGGGGTTGGGGGGAGGGGGGTGGGAAGGGAGGAGGGGGGGAGGGGGGAGGGAGGGCTTAGAGAGGAGGGGAGGGGGGGAGGTGGAGGAGGCGGAGTGGGAACCCCCCTTACACCATGCGAGCGAAGCTGCGGGAAAAGCTAGTAAATAAAAATGCTTTCTATTATTTTCATTTTGGAAACTGATAATAATTCATGGTGGAATTCTATTATAATATAATATACTAGCTGACCCGACAAACGTTGTTCTGCCATATAAATTGTTTCTAGTGAATATTTTGGTTGTTAAGAGGGCATTACCAGAGAAAACCAGAAATATGTCATTTTCAAATCAGATTTTAGACGTATTGACTCTTTTCCACAAAAAAATATAAATGGATTTCGAAAGATTTTCTTTTATCTAGCATTCGCATGTAATAAATTTTGAGAAATTTTTTTAATTTTTAGTATAATAATGTTATTCCATAGGTCGTTGGCAGATTTGTTAAATTTTCAAAAAAGTTTTTGTGTTATACTACACCCATTTCAAATAATGTAATCATGCAGTAAAATAAATCAATACATTATCTACAAAAAGTACATTATTTTAATAGTTTTATTATCACGCCTTTCAGCATTTTTGGATGAAGGCATAAATTAAAGCTAATTTGAATTGAAATAAATTCGATATTGAGTTAAAATTTTAAAAAGATGGTACGGAGAATAATTAATCTTTCTCATTGTAACCGCCCTGCACGATCGTAAGAACAATTTTCGACGAAATGTGGATTTTCGTCCGCTGGCTGGTTAAACGCTCTTAAATAAAAAATAACAAATGTATTGTAATGTGTGGGAGGGTTTTTTTTAAGGAAAGGAAGGAGGGGAGAGTTCTAGGGAGTGTACAATTTTTTTGTCAGTCCGTCTTTAGCCAACACAAATAAGCTCGATGGTTTGCCCACGCGAGAACATGATGCGGAATGAAATATCAAAATGACGCGACGCTTCTCGTGAATATCTTGCGCATGTGTGGATGAAAGATTGATGAGGCGGACGTAGCGCCATCTGTTATTCAACATTCAACAACATAAATAATTTCATTCAGATTGAAATACGAAAGACCGTTAAATTTGCTCATACAAAAATACTAAAATCGCGATTAAAAAATTGGGAGGGTGGGGTAGGAGAGTTAAAATTTAGGGTTATAGGTATTTTGTGATGTTAAATAAAAATAAAAATAATACAAAATTGTCAAAAAATAGATTATTTTTTCTGCATAGGGACACCCTAAACATACATAAAAAATTTCATAAAAACCGATCAAGCCGTTTCGGAGGAGTGCGACCACAAACACCGTGACACGATATTTTTAGATATAAGAATATTATAATAACGGTTCATTAATTAAAGTGGAAAGTAGTTTTATATATTTTTTATTATAATATATTTAAAATGCATTCTTTATTATCTTTTTGACATAACTGCATAATCTGATATGGTTAAAATTAGCAAGTCATTAGCTCTAAAATATCCAAATATCAGCACCTACGTAGGTGCCTACCTCATTATGCGGACATCAGGTTATTTATTTTTTTATATTTTTTTTATTTATTTATTTATTTATTTTATTTGTTATAAAATACATTCTGTATAAGGAAGCTTTGACTGTCCAACTAAGATAGTCTCCCGTTCTAGGACAGTCAAATTGACATATTCATTTTAGGTTGGTAGGTACATTATCATTCATAAAGTATTCATTAAATTTAAGCTTCACAATTTGCATTTACATAATTATACAGTGGAGTAATAGGTTCTAGAATCAATTAATTAACAAGAAAAAATGTATTCGAAAAACAGTAAGTAAAAGAAAAATAAAAGAAAAGAAAAATTTTGGAAAAAACAGAAATATATAAGGTGCTCGTAATACATAATTTTCAAATAAGGTGAGTAATTTATTGAGGTGTTTCGCGGACTTATAGATAACTTCTTCTTTGGGCAGCGTAAAAATCTATGTAATGACAATGACCAAATTTATATTTCTGAGAAACCAAGGTCATCAGTCATCATGTGTACATGAGGGATACAGAAAAAAAATTTCACACAAGTATGAACAAGGGAATTTCAATGAATGGTATATTAAATTCAATAGTTGCTAATACAAATAACGAAGACAATCTTAGCGAAGCTCAATCGAAAATGTGAAAATTCATAAAAAGATACGGTCACATCTGGGACTCGAACCCAGGACCTGTGACTTGCCGGGTCAGGGCTCTACCAACTGCACTAATGTGTCCCTATCCGAATCGGTCATATTTTTGTATCATTCTTCGACCAGCTCATTAGATCTCATTAGGCCCTTCGATTATCTCTATCCTATAATAATCTAGCCTATAGTTTTTATTTAAAACTTTGTCTCTGTATTATAAACTTATACATATGTAAAAGCCCACCAGGGCGTTGAAATATTAATAAATAAATATATAATGCCACTCAAAGTAAGAAAGTATTTATATTTTTATTCTGTTTATTTAAGTGCTCTCAGCCACATAATATTTTTTTCTGTCTGGTACTTACACATTAATTGTTTGAACTCCTTTGAAACAAACTATTTACCGTTATCGCAAACAAAGGTTTGTGGAACACTGTGCACTAGAAAAATAAATTATTCAACGTTTTATAAATTATTCATAAGAGGAAAAATCCAAGTATATTTCGAAAAAACGTCAACAACCGATAGAATGCACATAAATCCAGTGTTAATACGTAGGAGAGGAACAACAAGGTCAATAGTCAACATTTGCATCGGTCTGTTATCTATTTTCGGATTGGTAGAAATGCCAACCAGCGCAGAAGTATTTATTTTATGTGCTTTGCATCCCAGGCCAAAAATAATGGAGTGAAATTTTTTTATAACTTCTAAAAACACCTGGATGATAAGAAATATCAAATTCATGTTCTTTAGACAAGAAAGCGTAACGGTCCTCAAAAGGAACAACCATTTTCCATGTTGTATCCTCCGGTAAAGCGAAACGAGATTTAGAGTGACGGAACAAACAGTTATCTTTAAAAATTATTAAAACGTTGTGGATTATTTTAACAATTAGAAAATAATTGACTCTACCAGTTATCCGAGCTAGAGGGGACAGAATCATTGCCAGAAACAGTAAAATCGTTTTTTCGCGAAAGAGCGTCAGATACGGTATTTAATTTACCTTTTCTGAGAACTACATCAAATGAAAATTGTGAAAGACAGGTGGACCATCGTGCAATAGTCCAGCCAGTGGGGAGTTTTACCTTGCAAAAGGTCATGTAGTAGCGATTTTGGTATATGTAGTTTAGATTGGGACTCTAAAGAAAAAAAAAGTTTTTGACCTTGGGGGGGGGGGTCGAGCTCGAGCCGCCATCTTGGATTGAGGGTGCCAAAATTTGTTTTTTTCAAAATAATTCGCCAACGCTTAGTTCGACAATAAAAATGCGTATAGCAAATTTGAAAAAACCTTAATTATGTACATTTTTTGTCTCAAATTTTTTTTTATAAGTCTAATAGGTAACGAGTTATAGTGGCGGGTGTTTGGTTCTGAAACAGACTTTTAGAAAACCAAATCCATTTTCCTCAAGTCCTTCAGCAATCATGCATTCCTTTCTCTTCCTCCTTTCCTCAAAAGTCTCTACCAGGAGAAGATGGTCCTACCTATAAGAGGAAATAATTGAACAATATTATCGCCCAAGTTTACCCTACCTACTTGGGCAGTTGAATTTTGATCGTGACATGGGTCACATTGCTCTCGTGAAAAATATCGCAAATAATAGCAAGATTACAATTTTTATTTGTATCAAACTGTCGTGTCGTAGAAGTCTGGTGTTGTGTCAGTGTTTGGAGCCAGGATCGATCCTGAATCGCAATAATACGCCGTCAAAGGTAAGAGACTTTCTCTCATTTCCTACTTCCCACAATCAGATTTCAAAACACAATTATTGGTATTTACTCATCACAAAACAAAAAAGGATTTACAGTCAACTTTTCGTGTCTCGGTATCGGCGGTGACATTTTTGGTCCTCTCGCTGGATATTTTCGTTTTTTTGTCGTTTTTTGGTAGACGTAATTTTGAAGATGGAGTATTGTGTTTTGAAGTTTGAATCGTTCCATTTCGTTGACCTTTTTCCGGTTTATAAAGCTGTTTCAGAATTATACATTCAATCGTGAATATTGATTAGCATTTTAAATTTGAATTGGTTATTGTAGTCGTTTGGGCGGCTTAACATTTTTGAATTTGGTAGATAGTAGGTACTTGTACGTACAAAATCACCGCCACGCGTCGGTAGTTGTAGTAAAGTTGTCGGTATTACCTACAAGAGCTACAAGCGCCTGTCTAGTGTCGGTAACGAAGGTCGCGTTAGTTTATCGCGTCAGCTGTTTATAACACCGGACATTAATATTTTTGTTTACAAATTTGACGTTATTTGTTGACAGTGTTTTATTATTTGGTTTGTTGTTAAAAATATTCATAATGGCGGCTAACACTATTAAGTACAAATTAGCACTGTTAGATATGGAAAGTGTTCGTTCTTCTGCTATCAAAGCCATAACATCTTTGAATATTACTGATAAAAATATATTCAAAGCACGTTTTTCGGATGTATCTGATATTAGAGATAGTTTCGTCGCTTCACATATTTTAATTAAATCAAATAAGAAAGATGAATTAGAAATTAAAGTTTTGCAAGAAAAATATACTAAAATCCAAAACATGTATTACGAGATTCAGTCGTATTATAACCAATTATTTCCAGAAGTTTCGAAAAGTGAATCGGATCACTTAATAGCCAACAATAATGTTTCGTTGCCAAAATTAAAATTGATTATTTTCTCTGGAATATCAACAGATTGGACAAATTATATAAACACACTTTAATTCTTTGATCGATTCTAATAATGGTTTGAATTCTATTAAAAAAATGCATTATTTAATAAGTACCCTTTCGGGTGAAGCCTTAACATACGTTAAACATTTGCCGATTTCTGAAGAAAATTATTTTGTTGCATATAATCTGTTAAAGGAACGGTATGAAAACATACGGTTGATTGCTGATAGACACGTAGAATTAATTCTGTCGATTCAACCTGTAAAAGCTCAGGATAATTTGAGGCAATTTATTTCCATTTTGAAAGAAAATCTTGCTGCGTTAGAAGATTTGAATTTTTCAGTTCGCCAATGGAGTTTTCTTTTATAACATATTGTATTACGTAAATTAACAAAAGAATTGCGTATTGATTTTGAAATTCAACACAGTTCGGAGAATATCCCAACGTTTGATCACTTATTGAAGTACTTAGATGGACACTCACCCGCCATAACACAGGGTCTTCCCTAGTATGGAGGGTGAAATATCACAAAAAACTGTATGTACTTTCGATAATTCATGTATTAAATAAATAAATAAATAAATAAATAAATAAATAAATAAATAAATAACAGTGCTTAGCAAAAGAAATGGCACTTGGAGTTTTTCCTGAAAACCAGTTACAGGCTCATAAAGGTCAATCTAAATCATATAATGCAAAACATCGATCAAGCAATAATATTAATGCGTTTGTATCAAACATTGAAATCAAGTGCATTCTTTGTAAATCGCCACACTCACTGCACAAGTGTGAAAAATTCTTAAGCCTTACTCCAAAGGATAGGTACTTATTTGCAAAGGAAAATAATTTATGTCTCAATTGCTTAGCGCAAGGAAAACACATCGCAAAAAATTGTCATTCGCGTTTCACTTGCAGACAATGTCAATTAAAACATCATACCCTATTACATTTTCCAAAAAAAATTGTGGAAAATTCAGACCAGCAAGAAAACTCGCCGGAACCCTTGGTGTTGACAACATTCTACAATAAAACTCACAAAACGGTTCTTTTGTCTACAGCTTATGTGGAAGTTTTAGATAAAAATGGAGTATTTCAGAAGGTTCATGTTATGCTCGATAGCGCAAGTCAGGGAAACTTTATTTCGGAAAATTGTGTCAAAAAATTAGGTTTTACTCGTTCTAAAAAACAATCACTTACCGTGATAGGTATTGGAAATATTCCTACTATTAATTCTAACGGATTAATAAGAACACAATTTCGTCCTGTCGATTCGAAGGAATCTGGTATTATGACAGATTTCCTTATTTTAAATAACATTTGTTCGAATATGCCATCAAATCGTATCGTCGATCATCATTGGGATCACATCGTGGGTCTCAAATTGGGAGATCCAACATTCTACTTATCATCAGCTATTGACATACTGCTTGGAAGTGATATTTTTGCGTCATTGTTATGTTCAGGAAAATTGATGGGGAATGAAAATGAACCCATAGCTATAGAAACTAAATTGGGTTGGATTTTGATGGGAAATGTTGGACCATCAAATCATTGTATAAATTCATTATTCACGTCAATGGAGGAAAATATTGATGAAAAGCTTAAATGTTTTTGGGAAATTGAAAATGTTCCAGCTTTGAAGAAAATTCAATCGCCTGATGAAATTCGTTGTGTAAAAATATACACTGAAAGTACCTACCGTAACCAAGATGGCAGATACGTCGTTTCGTTGCCATTTAAGGAAAACCCGGAAAAATTGGGAAAGTCATATGACATAGCATTGTCACGCCTCAAGCATTGAATGGGAAAATTGGGAAAGTCATGTGAAAAAAAGTCAATGAAAAAAATTGGGAAAGTCATATGACATAGCATTGTCACGCCTCAAGCATTGTCACGCCAAAGCAAGGAGACTGAATAGAGATTCTGATCTCAAATCTCAATATATTTCGTTCATGAGAGAATACTGTACATTAGGGCACATGATAGAAGTACCACCTCAATCGCCAATTATTGCTAACTATTTCATACCCCATCATGGAATAATCAAAGAAACCAGTTCTACAACTCATTTAAGGGTCGTTTTTGATGCCAGTACCAAATCGTCTTCGGGTACGTCATTGAACGACATACTTTTGGTCGGTCCCAAATGACAAAGGGACATTGTCGAATTGATGTGTAATTTTCGAATACACAAAATCGTTTTTACAGCTGACATCCGTCAAATGTATAGGCAAATACTGGTGGATGAGAAATCTCGCCGTTATCAACATATTTTGTGGAGAGAATCATCTGATCATCCTGTAAAGGAATTTGAATTACAAACAGTAACATATGGCACGTCAAGTGCTCCATACCTATCCATTGGTCTAGTAACCATCCTGAAATACTGGAAGACATTCCTGTCAGCTATCGGGAAGTACCCTTAAGTTTTGAGTCGGATACTGACAAGAAAAACCTTAATATTTTAGGTATTCAATGGATACCGTCGCTTGATCAATTTACATATAAAATTCATAATGTTTTTAGTGACCACTGTACCAAACGCATAATTTTATCGACAATTGCATGTCTATATGATCCATTAGGTTTTATTAATCCTGTCGTTTTTATTGCTAATTGCTATATGCAAAACTTATGGAAAATTCAAATTGGATGGGACGAAGAAATCCCTTCGGATATGAATTTGAAATGGAAGAAATATATAAAAGAGCTTCCATCACTCGCCAATTTAAAAATTGATCGATATGTCGCAACCTCTCCAACCAGTCGATGCATACTTGTTGGGTTTGCGGACGCCTCTGAAAGAGGATACTGTGGAATTGTTTATCTGGTAGTGATTAATAACACAGAAATATCCAGCCACATTTTATTAGCAAAATCCCGTGTTGCCCCCATAAAGATAACATCGATCCCGCGACTGGAATTGTTAGGAGCAGTTTTATTAGCAAATTTGTTGAATTATTGTCAAGAAGTATATAAAGACAGACTTCAAATAGAAAAGACTGTTGCGTTCACCGATTCAACTATTGTATTGGCATGGCTGAAGACACCTTCTTTTCTATTGCAAACTTTTGTAGCAAATCGTGTTGAAACAATAATACAAAATATACCTTATGAACATTGGTATCACATTTCATCGCAAGAAAATCCTGCAGACTTGGGTTCGCGAGGAGCTTTTCCCAGTGAAATCGCTGACGCTTCGTTATGGTGGAAAGGACCTAACTTTATATCAACACCGTTGGAGGAATGGTTATTTGTTAGGCCTCCAAATATCTCTGTGGACCAGTTACCAGAGTATAAGTCAAAAAATTTAATTTCTCTATCTACAAATATGTCAACGTGTGACGAAGAGTTTTTATTGAAGTTTTCATCATTATCGAAATTACTTCGTGTTATATGTTGGTGCCGTCGGTTTATCAATAGATTACGTTCGAAATCGATTATCAATTTCAATGGGTTATCCCCACTTTCGTTAAAAGAAAATAATTTAGCCTTGCAATGTTGCATTAAGCTTATTCAAGCAATTTATTTTCAACAAGATATGAACAATATCTCTTCCCATCGCATTTGCTCAACACAGCTTCAAAAACTCGCCCCATTTATTGATGAAAATGGTGTTTTAAGAGTCGGTGATCGAATTCGCCTTGCACCGATTTCAGAAAATGCTCGACATCCTATTATTTTACCGAAGCAGTGTCATTTGACAACTTTAATAATTGATTATTACCATAGCATGTACCTTCATCCAGGTCCTCGTGCACTCCAATCCATAATATCATTAAAATATTGGATAATTTCGGATAGGAACGTAATTCAACATCGATTGAGTAAATGCATTTCTTGCTTTAAAAATAATCAGTGCGATGGCTTATCGGAAGGGTGGTGGAATTATTTCCCGGTGCCGAGGGAATGGTTCGTGTTGCTACTTTACGAGCCCCCTCAGGGCATTTTTTAAGCGGCCCGTAGTCAAATTGTATAAGCTACCCATCGATTAATTAATTTTAATTTTATTTTATTTTTGTCTTGTTCAATACTTAGGTTAATTAGTTATTTTGCTTTCGTTTTTCGTTGCTTTTCTTTCGCATATAGTTGTTGAGAAAATATCATATTTCCTCAAGGTCGGCGGAATGTTTGGTTCTGAAACAGTCTTTTAGAAAACTAAATCCATTTTCCTCAAGTCCTTCAGCAATCATGCATTCCTTTCTCTTCCTCCTTTCCTCAAAAGTCTCTACCAGGAGAAGAAGATGGTCCTACCTACAAGAGGAAATAATTAAACAATATTATCGCCCAAGTTTACCCTACCTACTTGGGCAGTTGAATTTTGATCGTGACATGGGTCACATTGCTCTCGTGAAAAATATCGCAAATAATAGCAAGATTACAATTTTTATTTGTATCAAACTGTCGTGTCGTAGAAGTCTGGTGTTGTGTCAGTGTTTGGAGCCAGGATTGATCCTGAATCGCAATAATACGCCGTCAAAGGTAAGAGACTTCCTCTCATTTCCTACTTCCCACAATCAGATTTCAAAACACAAATCAATCTGCGACATGGAGTAGTCCTCTTGCATCCTTCCTGAAATCATCCTCCCATCTCAGCCTAGGTCTGCCCTTTCATTTACCTCCCGTTAGAAACTTCTTCTTCGGTACTCGTGTGCTTGGCATTCGATGCACATGTCCGGCCCATCTTAGTCTTTGTAGCCTTAGATGGATAGAGAGTCTGGGAGCTTTGTAAATATTATAGAGCTTTATTGTGGCGGATTCTCCATGTCTCTCCCTCTATGCCCGAGTGACTTAAATCTGCGGCCCGAGTGACTTAAATCTGCGCTTAAATCAGAAAGCCGTTTGTGTGTCCATAATGCAACACTTGTATGATTCCACGTGTATAATTTAGGGGTCGGCCAGGGTGCGATATGAAATACTATACTTCTTTCCCTTACTCTAGGATTGACCTTACTATTTTGTGCTTGTACTGCTGCCATACCTGAAACCCTTTTATTGTCATTACTGCTTTCTGAATTGTGTGTCTAATTTGTAGCCGTTATCCAGTTATCCTCTTCTCAATTACTCATAAATCTTACTTGCTCATAAACATTACTCATAGAGCTTTTCCAACAAACCGCTTACATATGCAGTATGCATCGCAATTAAGGACAGCTGCCAAATAAATCCCGAGTGTAGGAAGCCATCTCGGTGTGTTCACGGCTACACTGGCCCAAGTGAATTAAATCTGCGCTTAAATCAGTAAGCCGTTTATGTGTCCATAATGCAACACTTGTATGAACTCCTTTCATATTTGTCTTTACTTCGCTGTCGCCACATGTTTATCTATTTCCTAAACCTGTTTAATGTTCATAATGCTACCTCACCTGAGGCCCATCTTTATCTGTTTGTCACTTTTGCCTTCCTTCGTGGTGCCCATTTTGTAACCACTGTTCTGTGGCTCTCTTCCTAACAAATCAAAAATCGGCCCAGGTGAGATACGCAACACTATTCTACTATTTCCTTTATTCTAAGATTAATATTACTATTTTGTGTTTATGTTGCCGCCGCACCTAAAACCCGTTCATTTTTACTATTGCATTCTGCTTTTTGTGACTACATTGTAAACGTTACCCAGTTATACACTTCTCAATATTTCATAAGCCGGTCTCGGGTGTGGTAGGCAACAGAACACTCTACTGTTTTATTTCACTGCTGTACTACTCTTATATCCAGGAAGAGAACCTTCTGGTATACTGAGAACTTTCGGAGAATCCAGTCAACAACCGTTCTGTCCCTTGTCCTTTTTTTCCTATTATGTTACTGTCTCGATCACTGATAGTAAATGTTGCACTCTTAACACAAATCGGGTTTCTCGGGTTTGTACTCCGTGACCACTTAAATTGCTGATTAGTGTACGTACTGGTCTAATGACGAATACGTAAGGTTATTAGAGGCTAAACAATCATTAGAGGCTAATAATCAATACAACAGCAGAAAATTAAATTGATGAATTGAGGTCAATGACCTACATGTTTATGTGTTAAGAGTTAAAAATTGTTGCACTCGTAACACATATCAGATATTGGGTTTTATATTCCATAACATCACTAATAATGATCAAATCATTTAGGGAATGACTTTCAGAAAAACCAATACAATAGCAAGACATTCACAAATTGCGTTGGAGGTCATTGACCTCTGCGTCAATGCGAGAAAAATTTGGAAATTATCGCTTAACATTGAGCTTAAATTCATTCACCACTCGTGAAAACACACAAACACACAAAAAAAACACACACATATAAATTTATATCCGCTATGGAATGCGGGCGTCAGGCGTCCTGCCTTCAATCTTTTTAGGTCTAATAAACCAAAAAAGATGCACAGAATCAATTAACTTGACCATAGACAATTCATTCATTCCTCATAGAGTTTTTAAAAACAAACAAAACACTTTAACCATAGATAAAACTTATTACTAAGCTATTGGTGGAAAAGAGCCAAAAAATGCTACATCATGTATATTCCAGATACATTGTGTTTTCTTTAATGGCCAGTGGAAGTGCATTGAATAATTTTGTTGAGAAGTATCTAAAATTTCCTTGGCCAAAAGCTGTTTAGCAAAAGGGATAAGTAAGAGATTTTGCCCTTTGGTTCTATTACATCGGGCAGTTTTGACATTTTCACGTGCTGTTACCAAACAAAAAAATAAATAATATGTTACGTTATGCAGCAGTTTCGGTCGATGAGTTTTTGTAGAAGGGATGAAAAACTATCATTAATACAAGAAAAACATTTCAAACATTTTCATATCAGAGGGTTCGGCACCGTGGAACTCTTAATTGGACCTATAAATCCTACTGACCCCTCAATAAAAATATTTAAAAAGTATTTGATTAGCATTGATATTGTTTACTCATAATAATATTATATATTATCTACTCAATTTATTTTTATTTATTTACTTAATATAATATATTTATTAGATAAACTACATAAATTTATTACTTTTTTATTATTATTATTAATATACATAATTGTTTATTATTATTTTCCTGATATTATTTAGCTGTTGTTATTTACCAATTTTTATTTTTGGTTAATAATTAAATCCTACTGTGGTATGGTCACCCTATGAATGCATCTGGTAAGCCACAACAGGTACCTTTTATTTACAAAATATTTATTTTACAGTATAAAGACATTGTGGCCAATGATGAGAGTACTGCCCAGCTGTAATTATTAACAATCCATGTCTGAATAATTGTACTCAATGCTTTTTTTGTAGGTTTATAATTATATTTTTTATTAAGTTTATATGTA
Source organism: Limnephilus marmoratus (assembly GCA_917880885.1). Classification (NCBI taxonomy): domain Eukaryota; kingdom Metazoa; phylum Arthropoda; class Insecta; order Trichoptera; family Limnephilidae; genus Limnephilus; species Limnephilus marmoratus. Next base: position 4,947,777 of record OU862923.1, read on the forward strand.
CGTGTTTTTTTTTAAAATTACATTGTAAAACTGCACATCTCGATACAGGAAAACCCTAGTGAGATGTGCAGCTTATGATTTTTATATATTTCTTATTTTTCAATAAATAAGTAAAAAGGTGTACTTACCTACATATTACTATAACAAATACTAAAATAATCTATAGATTAGCACTACGATTAAGATGCAATTCCTGACAAAAAGAGTCTAATTAGCTGTCTATATCCTTAGCACTCCGAAACATCAATTATTACAGAACCAAAATTTCTTATCGTATCGTTGAAAAGTATATTTTAAAAATCTTTGACATGCCTGGGAATTCTTTTTAATAAAGTCGTCAATTCACGGTGGAGAAATGTTGTCTTCTCATTCCTGTACCAGTATTTTCTCAATAAAGATTATGAAATTATGAATTATAGGTTATCGAAGAATTCAACATCAATGTCTCAATATTATTCAAACAAAAAGGTCAAAAATACACGAAGAAAACACACATACTAAAAATAACCTACCCGATTCGTAATGGGCATACATTAATTACGTGAGCTCAAAAAGGGGGGGGGGGGTCCAGCAAAATCTCACTCTACTTAAAAAGAATATACAAAGTGGTCCAAATTTATCTCACCAAGGGGGAGAGGGGTCTAGATTGAAAGAAAACCGGCTCACGTAATTAATGTAGGCCTCCTAATCAATACATATTAAAAAAGAAAGTTCAAGCAAACGCGCGTCCCGTAAAAACTCAGAAACAAATCCCTGTACGATCAAGGGAAGGTGGTGTGGTATATCTTTATCCCTCCTCCAGGATGACGGTTCCCGTTTTTACCTAAAGGGCGTGCTTTTGAAGATATAAGGGCTGGAAGTTTGCCCTCCTTGTACGAAAAATTTGAAATTTCTAGAACGGACTTCCGGATAGTTCAAGCTTCTAGCGGACCTCTTGGGGTGACCTATGGCAGAGGTGTTGGTTATCCAATAAACGGTTCCCAGGGTGGTGGTACCCGTACCCGCCTCCAAAAATCAATTTTTAACCAATACGCTGTTGCTATGCAGTGTTGCTACACAGAATTCATTGTTACCACTGGATTGAGTTTGAGGCATTCAGTAAATATATGTATTAAGTATTTGTGACTGAGGGTCAAGAATATAATAAATTTCATTCAACCTTTTAAATATTGTTTTATTTTTAAAATAAACACCACAATACATGAGGAGAAAAATACAAAGATAATGTATGTGGAACGCGTGGGATTGCACTACCCTCCCCTGGATCCCCTGGAAAAAATATTATTATAAATATTCGCAGTAGGTAGAAAACTCGGCTAACTTATACAATATAGCCACTATTCTGTAGGTTCGAGTACCGAATAGTAAAGTCGGACTATGTATGCAACATAACCAAATTTAAAATGAAAATATATGTTATCCTGTGGATAAGCTATGAGGAGGATTATGCTATGTTTTAAAATGTGCGAAAAATTTGAAAGAACAATGAGTTAGTATTGCATAAAACACTCACTAGGTATTATTTAAGAATATAAGCTTTAAGTATTGCTTTCACCTACAAGTTAATATGACTAAAAAGGCTTTTACATAAAGGTGATTGAAGCATACAGTGTAATTAGAATAATATCTGATTTATTTAGGAAAATATTGGTATGTCACCCTAGAAATGGCCTCCGTGGTCGAGGGGTAAGGCTTTCGACAAGCAATCCGGAGGTCGCGGGTTCAAATCCCGGTGTGCGCAGATTAATTTTATTTAATTCATTTGTATTTTTTCACAGTTTATTAATTTAAAATAATAAATAGTATATTTGCAGCACGTTCCAGAACTGGTCAACACTTTTAGTGGTGTAAGCCCTGGTGTAAGACCACCTTTCAGAATTGAAACATTTCTTGAAATGGCTTAGGCTGTGTTTGTTTCTTTTATCAAATCAGAATAGCTAGGTACTTCCCCACTTCTTCTTTCCCATCTCCTTCCCCTCCCCAATCCCTTCAGCTTCTCAACATAAACCAAACAGGGATGCCATAGTCTCCCTGACTCCAGACGGTTGAGCAGTTTAAATAAAAATGAATCGTCGAAATGTATGTACGCGCATAACTTCCGAACGACTGCACCGAATTGGATAATATTTTTTTTTGTATTCGTTATTGTCAGGAAAAGGTTTTTATAAACTGGAACTACTGGTAAGCTCTGGCATTATGAAATTTGTATAAGAAATTGCAATAGGTGGCATGCGAGTTGTTTGAAAACTGAATTTACCGGGGCTGAATGTATGAGATGAGGGAGGGGGGGGGGAAGGGAACTCGGGTAGGGGGTTCGAGGGAGAGAGGGGGAAAGGAACCCGGGAGGGGGAGGGGAACTTGGGAAGGGGGTTGGTGGAGGAAGGGGGGGAGTGGAGTGGGGAGAGGGAAAGTGGAGAAGGCGGAGTGGGAACGCGAAAGGCGAAGGGGATGCGGGAAAGAAAGGGGAGGCGGGAGGGGAACGGGACGAATGGGAAAGGACACGCAGGGAGAAACAATTTATTTATAAAATGGCAAAGCAACGCATGCCGGGTACCAGCAGCTAGTATTATATATTTATTTATTGGTAGCGACTAAATTAGTATGGACTTGTTGTTTAGCAGAACACACACATTTACAAGCATACACAATAATCACCTTTTTACTTTATCACATTACTAGCAGACCCGGCCACACGTAGCTGTGGCTAACGAAGAACAACGCCATTACCCAACCGTTATAAAATCCACAATCCGCTTGCCAGCTGCCCGCTGCCCGCTGCCTGAATTAAATATTTGATTTTCTCGGCTTTTCTCTACTATAATAAGCATGTATTATGCATATAAACCTTCCTCTTAAATCACTCTATCTATTGGTGAAAACCGCATGAAAATCCGTTGCGTAGTTTAAAAGATCTATGCGCACATACATTTTGAGCGATTTCATTTTATACTATGTAATGATTTGCGTCGTAAAATACGCGCTCATGAAATGATTACAAAACTTCAAGATCATTAAGAGTCATAAAAACTGTTTTTGTGGTTTAAAATGACCTTTGATTTGGCTAATAAAAGTTATTCTTATGTTCATGATTGCGAAATAAATTTCAGGGCCTGGCTTCCCGCATTTCTACCGGTTAGTAACATATTTTCCTTAAATATTTTAAGTATTAAAGCTCTTAAAAAAATGTACGTTATTCTTTAGGATAATGTCTACACCTTTACATTCCCCACGCTCAAACGGTAATTATATGAAATTCCCTCGATAGAAAAAAATCGCAAAGTATGCTACGAAAATTATTATAAACAGGTTTTTTTTTAAGTTGTATGCAAGTTATATTAATACATATATATAGTTATACCTATTGTTATATTTTACAGTTTCTATCCCCACGAGATTCTAGCTCTCTTTTAAACGAGTCGTGTTTTAAATATTTTCGTTTTCAATATTAGCGCGCTCCCTCCAACACTCGTATTTACATATCCCTCCTTCTTCTACATTTTGAGTGAATAAACCGGACATTTTAAGATGTTTCTCATTTCTACGATTAACTTCAAAAGTGCGATATATATGGTGAACTTGGTAAATTATAATGTCTATACACAGTATGTATGAATGACCCCATACCAAAAGAACTTAGTCGGATCTCTGTCAGAAAATGTCAAAATATTGGCAGAAGAAAATATATTTTTTTTTTTGTATTTATTTATATTTATTTACGCTCTAGTGGGCTTTTACATGAATGGAAGGAAATTTATACTAGCAATATTCATATTAAAAAAATGTACTTCCAAACATGTAAAAGCCCTGTAGGCATTAAATAAATTAAAAAAAACATTGCAGTAAATAAATGGTAACGAACTTAGCATTTTTCAAAATTACCTGTCAAACTGTAAACAAAGCGTAAAAATCAATAACTGTCTAAGCAATCAGTTGACAATTAGTTTTGACGTGCCTCAAGGATCTGTTTTGGATCCCACTTTATTCTTAATTTATATAAATGAATTGTGTATTCTACCTACCGGTGCCAAAATTGTAAGCTTCGCTGATAATACGATTCTCTTCTTCAAATCAAGTAACTGTAATGATGTCTGTCTAAAAGTAAACTATTGTTAAACTATATTTCGCCACTTTCATTTCCCGTGGTTAGATTTTGATGAAATTTGGATATGTTGTATTTAAACACCCAAATAAGAAAAAAAAAAATTAAAAGTTAAAACTTGTACTTACAAAAATATGAGATGTTGCGTTTTCACAACGTCAGCGAAATAGGGGGGTAAAAAGAAAAATCTATGAAACCAAACAAGTTTATTTGAAAGTGAATTTATTTCTATTCATTTATAAATCATACAACCAACACTAACTAAAATTAAAGATATTTTATCAATAAGTAGGAAAGTGCACCTTTCCAAAAGACATAATAAGAAATTAGCACACACAAATATCACAATAAACATTACTTTCCGATATGGTAAATTTCGTTACATTTATGGTGCAATTTCTCATGACACTCTGGACACATAAAATACGTTTGTGAATGATATATACAATATCTTTTTCTATTTTCTCCTTTATTTAACAAATGACTATTCCCTGTTATACTTGGCCTCGATGATGTCGCAAATCGACTGGGTCTGCCAATAGAAGAAGAATGTACTTTTGACGACTCATGAGGGCGGTGGCCGCACTTCTTCTAAATTTCAAAAGGCTCATATTTTCTTTTGGATGAACTATTTGGTGTAATTTCCATGCATTACATAGTGCCTCATCACAGAAATGGAGAATATGGCCCACCACTTTTAACCATGAACCCTTATCCTATAGTTCGAAACGAAATTATCCACTAAATCAACTCCGGGTTGAGTGACATTTATGTATCTTTTTTTTAATATTCGAATACCTATTTACGTTTCTAATTGGCTCTTGGTTATCAAAATTAGATATCACTGTAACTACAGCACTCTCTTTCGATCGAACAACCAATATCTTATCTTATTGTTTTTTTCGAATCTCTAGTCATATCACTGTTCTTTAGTCGATTTTCTCTTATCGTACCAGTGCGAAAAACAAATACGTTATTTGGCACTCGTGAATTACTATGTTTCGATTTCTTCCAACCATCCCTTGGTACTGACGACGAATATGTTGATGGTTGGAGTTGAGATGAAGTTGTTGCAGATTCACTCATCACTCATCAGCCTCTTGGAGTGGACTTCCAAAGTTCATGCCGTGGTCGATTTTATCTTACCGTATCAGTACGAAAAACAAATATGTTATTCGGCACTCGTGACAAACTAAGTTTTGATTTCTTCCAACGACACTTGTATTGGCACTACGACAAAGATGTTGATGATTTGGGTTGGGATGGAGTTATTGAAGGTTCACTCACTCATGGAGTGGACTTCCAAAGTTTCTGCCGTATCCCCAAATGTTTGGCTAAATTTAGCGTCTTCATGTAAATCATTGTCATCAAAATCCTCTTCATCTACTGATGTTGGACCTCCGGAAGTAACCGAAGTAGTAAAATGACCTCATCTGGAATATCTTCTTCGCCGTCTTGATCATCGACGAAGGTCGGCAGCCTCTTGAGCGGAAAAAAAGTCCTTTGGATTCATCCTATTCAGAAGCAAAAATACAGTAATAGCAATTTTTGCCGGTAATTATGAATAAAATACTGCAAAAGTTTTTACCCCCGTATTTCGCTGACGATGCGTTAATGCAACACTTAAATAAACCATGTAAAATGAATACCTCTGGAGTACATCTGGTCGAAACCAAAACTGAAACCAAAACTTTTTGTGACATGTTAAAAATCGATTGTTTACTGTTATTTGGCTTATTTTTTACACTTATTCAGGCAGTTAACACATGTAAAATTAAATAAATAAAACAAAACAACAAAAAAAACAATAATTGAAGTGTGCGAAAAAAATAACATTTTTTTTATATTACTTCTATAAAGTGCTAGCATTGGCGCTACTTGCGGCCAACGCTAAACCCTAAACCTGGAAAGGACATGCAATAAACAAGCCGGCGGCTAGCTCTGCACAGCCGGCGCGAGCAAGGTCCCTCTTAAACCCAGGGCGAGTGTCTGTGGTTCGCTTGTTAATTCTTACTCCCCTTCCTTTCCTCAAAATCTCCAGGTCTCCTTCCTCAATCAGAACACAGTTGTTATGCACGAAAAAGGGTTTTATTCAATTAAGGGTGAACAGGGTTCTACAAAAGGCCAGCATCGGCACTACACACATGAGTATTTGGCTATCTCTAATTAATTCTATCATAACGGGGGAAGCTTCTCTCAACTCTCTCTACACGTGTTTAGTGAATTTAAATGTCAGTTCTTAGCACACAGAGGGGTAGCAAGGTTCATTGGTACTCACAAGCAGGAGATAGGCGGTCGGCAGACAGGATTCTGGGTAGGCGTAAACCTCTTTAAGCACAATACACAATTAAAGTAAAACATCGTGAGCGTTTACGGAGAGCGCCTAGCGCGAATCACGGGGAACACAGTTATTCTGCCGAAGGCCGGCGAAGGAATGGGGACGGGGAGCCGCTCGGCGCTTGGCACGGGCGCCGCGCGGTGCGGGGAGAGGGGCGGAGGGCCTGTGCAAGGGGTCAATTCGCTATTAGCTCGCACGGGAAACAATTCCGTAACGTAACAAAAGCAAAAAAAAAATTATAAAAAATAACAAAACATGTTAGCTACTTTTTGGAACGAAAATTTCTCAATAATCAACACTTTCATTATGAAGGAAGGACCTCATTAATTGAGTATTTAAATTTTGATTGCGTTTACAATCACAAAATTCCATTTATACGTGTTAAATGAAATTAAAAAAATTATTGATATGTAAAAAAAATATTTATTTTTTTGATATTACTTCTATAAAACTACTTCTTGGAACAAACAATTGTCAATAATCAATAGTTTAATGAAGGACGTCGTTAATTGATAATTTTGCTGATGATGGCGGGTAACATACAAACCACGAACTCACCCAAAGTCAGCCGAACGAGAAGTTACAAGAAGTAGTTAACATGTTTTGTTATTTTTTTTAAATTTCGTTTGTTTTTTAGAAGTAATAAAAAAAAATTATGTTTTCACGTACTTAAATTATTGTTTTTTACCTGAATAAGTGTTAAACATAAGCCAAATAAAGTTTCGGTTTCGGCAAATTTTCTACCGAAACCGAAACTGATGCCGAAGCTAGATTTTTTTGCCAAAACCGGAACTGAACCTTCGGTTGGTCACTAGTTACAACGGCTCAAACCCGAATGATAAGCTTACTCGAAAGTTATTTTTTAAGCCAACTGTAAACGGATGCTTCTTAGATCTGAGCAAAGCGCTCGACAGGGTCTGTCATAAAACCTTATGGGAGAAATTGAAAGCTAGAAATATATCACCACACTATCTCGATGGCACTCCCAGCAGAAAAACGTTGTACGGTGGGCAAGTACTTACTCCCAACCGATATATTTGCGATCAGGAGTAAGGCAAGGAGGGTGTATGGTATATGTCCCTAATCCTGTTCAATATGGACGAATTATCAAATAGCCTGGACACCAGGGTGGGCTGTATTAATAATTTATGCCTATATCACGTAAGCTATGCGGACGACATTATTCTCCTAGCTCCGTCGATTAAGGGGTTGAGAACATTATTAAAAATCTGTGAAGAATATGCAAATGACCACAACATGATGTACAATGTACAACCCCAAGAAGACGTAACTAATCGCATTCCACTATGGAAAAAATTCCGAGAAAATGCTCCATTTAAAACTTAATGAGAAAAACAAAAACGCGTCTCAGAATGTAAAATACTTGGGACACTCGAAGACCTCTCGGATGATTATGATATTTAACGACAGCGGAGAAGTATCAGTATACTATCTAGTATGATTGCCCGAAGATTCTTCAAATGCAGTAACAATGTAAAAAAAAACATTGTTCAATGCATTTTGCACTAGCCTGTATACAACGGTGACCCGACAATTGCGACAATTCATCCGGCGACAGTTCATCCTGCGACAGTTCATCCGGCCGACAGTTCATCCTGCCGACAGTTCATCCTGCCGACAGTTCATCCCGCCGACAATTCATCCGGCGACAATTCATCCTGCCTGATCATTTAGAAGATTTTTATTAAGTAAGTATGCAAAGAGGATATACGGCCGTACAACCAAAATCGATATACTTATATCTGAAGGCATCTTGAGTGGAAATCCGCTGTAAAAATATTTTTACTAAATAGGTGAGGTTAAGTTAGGTTAGGTTTTTTTTTTTTTTTAATGTTCTTTCTATTATTTACCTTACACTGCGGAGTAATTCAATTTGAAAAACAGAATTAAGCCAAACGCTTGTACGCACCGAATGTAATCAGATTTATTTATTTTTTTGTGCAAATTTGTGCAACTTGACGTGGATCGAAAGAAAAAATATTTAGAATGAGTTTAGAATGAATTTAAATGCGAAGGAATTTAATTGTGATTGAAGCTAAACAACGGAATATTATTTTAAAATTTCTTACTGTTTGCTTTTCGGCTGGTGAAAGAACACTCGGTTAGGTTAGGTGAGGTTAGGTGAGGTTAGGTTAGGTTAGGTTAGGTTAGGTTAGGTTAGGTTAGGTTAGGTTAGGTTAGGTTAGGTTAGGTAAGGTTAGGTTAGGTTAGGTTAGGTTAGGTTAGGTTAGGTTGTACGGCCGTATATCCTCTTTGCATACTTACTTGAAGAAAAAATCTTCTAAATGATCAGGCAGTATGAATTGTCGCCGGATGAATTGTCGGCGGGATGAACTGTCGGCTGGGTGAACTGTCGGCTGGATGAACTGTCGGCAGGATGAACTGTCGGCCGGATGAACTGTCGCAGGATGAACTGTCGCCGAATGAATTGTCGCAGGATGAACTGTCATGGAACCGTATACAACACATATAAAACATGGTGTCACTACCGAACCAGCTCAATAGTATGACTCCGGATCCAATATAATGATGCTTGCAGAATTATATTTGGATACAAACGATACGGCAGCGCATCTTCAAGGATTACGGAGCTAGGACTTTCTGGATTCGCTGGTCTGATGAGACACTGGGTCACTGGAGCCAGGATGCGGCTAATGGCTTCCGACAACACAGTGGTGATCGCAGCCTTCCAGCACCAAGCGCCACTCCAGAGCGAGTGCTGGGCCCGAGCTCACTTCAGACCGCGTCGTACATTATAATTGATTATTTATTTTATTTCTATTGTCGCTTATGTTTGTTATTTATTTATTTTTTTTTCTTTTCTTTTCTATTTACTTTATCTGTTTTGTTAATATGTACAACTTTATGGGACGTGGGGGATTGCACTATCCTACCCACATCCTGGAATAAACATTATTATTATTAAAAGCCTTCCAGTCCCGAACCGTAACCTAATCAGTAGTCCCCACTGTCGAATTTATTTTCGAGTTATTGTTGCCCTCGTATGGCGCTGCACGTTTCAAACCCGGTTATATGAGTACACACATAGATTTAATTAGTAATAATAATTAATGATACAGTGCGCAATTACAATATCAGACGTTCTTAGGTAATTTTTTAACAAAAAGTGTGCCTTGGTACAAGGATCAAACCTGGCGAGATAGGAAGATTTTTAAGTTTCTGTTTAACGAACAATCCTGCAAAGTATTCAAACTTCTATAGTGCATTTAATGTGACCTTAATAACTACACCGAGAAGGGATAAGATAATCCAGTTCGGTTCCTTAATAAAAAAGTTGTCGAACATTATAATTTCGGTCTGACGGTAGAGAATATTAACAGCTATTCAATTCACCAAGTGTTTTTCCAACGTCTTTAAAAACAGTGTTTTACCATAGAATTTACGCACAATCCAACTATATTTAAGTGTTAAGTTATACGCTGAAGAATTCTGCGTCTCATGAAGTTGGTCTTCTTCTTCTTTTTAGTGCCTATTTGATAATTAAATATTTGACTTTTTTCGTTAATTCTCACCGTTTGCTAATAATGACAACACACGGTGAATACTCGAGCGATTTTGAGGACGAAGAGGATACTAATGAAGAGAAATTGAAGTCTTTGAGTTCTAAAAATTTAAAAATTATGGCTGAGCAAACAAAACGCCAAAACAAAAAAATGCGAGAAATGATGCACAAACTGAAAGATAATGATGTACAATTAATTTTATTGGAATGGAAAAGTATATTTCAAGCAAATCTTAAGGGATTAAAGTAATCTTAAAAAAAAACTTAAATTAATTACATAAACGACTATATTTATATCCTCTTTGGCTCTTCCAGATACTGAAAATACAATTCCATCGAGTGTTACCTCTCTACATGATAGTGATTCTGAGAACGAAATTACACCAGCACCTTGTACTTCTGCTACAGTGGTCAAAATCGAACAGTCGCCGAACCAAGATAATAAAAAAGGACGAGGTTCAGCGACTCACCACATGCGGAGCAAATTCGGATTGTCTCCTCTCTTGAACGACGGCACCAACGAAATGAAAATATCAGACAAGTCAAAAATAATTATGAAGATCGTGATGTCTGATTTTACCTCACTCCCTTTAGACTCGAATAGAATAAAATCTCGAAGTGCCACTATTGATGAAATGATGAACGCCCAGGCTGAAATTTCTAATAAAGTTGACAAAATCATAGCAGCACAGACATCTATACCGCGTGTAGTGGATTTCGGAGTAACACCACAACCATCGGGATCGTATGCTGGAATTGTAGCAGAAGATCGATCCGTTAAATTGGTTTTTGGTGGAGTTGAGCGACCGATAGTTCCCTTACAGCCCACTGTACTCCTGTACCCCAGTATTCCGGAAAATAAAACTTCCGATGAAACTAAGAAGATTATCACCTCCGTTCTGAACCCAGATACTAATGGTTTTTAGGTTGTTCGTTCAAGAAAAACCAACTAACTAACTAACTAACCAACCATCACGCCGTTTCCCCGCAGGGGTAGGCAGAGAGGACGGACCACCAAACAACTCGGTCTTGGCACACACTCTTTGCCTCACTCACATTCATACATCGTCTCATACATTCTCTTCTATTGTTCTGACTTTTGAAATGGCCCGACTCAAGTATTTGATTCACTTGATTGTACCACGTCTTCCTCGGGCGTCCCCGACTTCTTCTACCATTCACATTCGCGTCGTATATTCTTCTTACACTACTTTCTTCGTTCATTCGCTCTACATGCCCAAACCATCTGAGGGTCCCTTTCTTAATCTTACTCATTATGCTTACATCAGCCTTACATTCTTTGCGGATATCCACATTTCTCACACGATCATACATTGTTTTACCACACATACGTCTCAGGGATCTCATTTCAACAGCATTAAGCTTACTTTCATCCTTCCTCTGCCAGTTCCATGCCTCACTGCCATACATCAGGGTAGGTACCAGGACTCCATTGTGGACTGCTAGCTTCGCTTCTTTTGACAGTTTTTTATTAGCGCCAACGGCATTCAGTCCACCATTAATGGAGTTACCGGCCGGTAACCGACCGGTTAAGAAAAACCAAAGGTGCAGAAATTCTCCCGCAGACGTCCAATACTGTTGGTCTGGATAATATTTCAAAAAAACACTGAAACTAAAACTGTGCTTCTGGCATCAAGGTAGTGCAGCCTCTTGGCAGACTACCTATAATTGTATTATATGACGTTCCCAGCTACGATATTTTTGGTGACCCCGAACTTTTTAAAGAATTTTTTGTAAATAATATTGAGGGCAAATCTATAATTAAAAGGAAAGATCATTTGAGAACGATGCGGCGCGTTTCACTCTTTGGGAAACTTGGATAACTTACTATGAATATGGTCGTTACCGTTCATCCTGAGGTTAGGAAGGTTCTAGTGGATAGCGTCATTGCTTTTTTAGGTAGAACGCCTGTCGCGTTCGCGATTTTATTGGGGCCATCAGGTGTTTCAAGTATCATTTATATGGCCATGTAAGCAAGACCTGCATTTAGGACGTAATTAGTAATTACGTGTCGTCATCGTACCGAAAGTAGTCACGATTGTGAGTACTGTGGTACTTGCAGACGTTAAAAAAAAAGATGATCACCCCACGGATGATAGAAACTGTTCTGCACAGCGAGCCGCTATTGATATACAGTTTCAGTGCCGGCAACCCGGGCGTTTATTTAGTTTCATGGTTATTTACATTGTTTTCTTTTCTTTTACCCGCCTCACTAGACAAAGTCTGTTCCGAGGCGAGTAAATCACATATTATGTTTGTTCCAAAAGAAATGTGTGTATTTAAACAAATATATATATGTATGTAAAAAGATAAAAAAGATAAATTATATGTTGGTATATTAAATATTTACATACATACTTTGTTTTTTAGATAAAATTAAATTAACATTTTGTGACAGTTGAATATAGCGGTTACATAATAGAAGTAATAATTAATAATTACTCATAATAATTAATGTTGCAAAAATTGCAGTTTCTCGTATTTGTTTTATTTGTATATTATATAATTTCGTGAGAACTTGTATGAAATGTTATTTATTTAGAATATTTTGAATGTCTGTTCTTTCCTTTTCATTCAACCATATTACAAATCTTTTGAAAAGCCAATTCAAATTATTTGGGGTGACGTAAGTTTTTGTTTGTGTTAGGAAGGTATTGAAAATGTGTGGTGCTAGGTAAGATTCGTGTTTTTTTGCAAAAGTTGATTTGATATGGGGAACTTGAAAGTGCTTATTAATTTTTGCTCTTGTGTTTTGTGAGTGAGGTATGTGGAGATGTGAAGTTTTGATACAGTTTTTGTAAATGATCTTCCTTATGAATAGTTTATTTACGTCTAGTAATTTGTTTCTGATCATTAGCTGTTCCGTCGGATGTTGGTAAGGTTTATAAAACATAATTCTAATTATTGTTTTGTGATTTATTTTAAGAGAATTGAGGTAAGTATCTGCTGCTCCTCCCCAAACTGAAATTCCATACGTTAAAATACTTTGACAGAGTGCGAAATATATATTTTTTAGTTGATTTAATGACATGATGTTTCGTATTGTTTTGAAGATGTATGATAATTTTCGTATTTTTTTTGATAATATATTAATATGGAGATCCCATTTTAGTTTATGGTCAACAGTTAAACCTAGATATTTAATATTGTCTGCATAAACAATTTTGTCACAAGTACAGCATGTGTTATTTGACGAAATATTGGTGCAGGGGTTAAGATGTAGTTGTGGTTGGCTATGTGGTTGACCAGCCTTTATACAAGTACAAGTATATATATACATATATATATACCTTTATACAAGTATATATATACAAATATATATATCTTTATACTTTATACAAGTCAGGATATCCGATTATGGTCGTCCTTGACCCTCCTTCATTGTGTATTATAAATAAAAATATATTTCTTTCTTATTGTTTCTTATTTTGGTCTTCCTCGTATCACTTTTTTGGTATTTTTTTTTTTTAAATTAAAATTTTGTGTAAAAAGAAATTTTTAGTTATTTTTTCTTATTTTGTTTTTCATTGTGATACCGCTGGTGCTGTGTATCATTCTAGTTATGTTATTTTGGTTCTGCAAAGTTCCTTTAACTCTATATATTTTGTATTGTCTACTCCACCTTAGTCCCAGTATCTTTCAGGTGACTTTACTTGTAATCTTAGCATTTTACAGTTATTATTTTTCCGTTAATTTCAGAGATGGCATTATTTTTTTCTTATATTTTTCTTTTATTTTTCTACAAACTTTTGTAAAATTACATTAACTCATTATCTCGTGTTATTTCCATCATTTATTTACACTAACCCATCACCTCACTTTCAGACTAACTCCTATTTTACAGACATTTGAAGGATTAACTGCGTGCATCATAAGTGTAGCTTTGTTTTTTTTTTTTTTTTTTATTGAAATTTTTTTTATTTTTTGTTACAGTACATACAATAGATACATAAATATAATGAAAGTATATAAAAAATAAAACTTAATACAATTATTAAATACAAATATACATAATTTTTAAAAATATTCTCCCATAATAAGCAGATGCTTGTGTATACGGGAGGAAGTATTATTTGTCAGGTTATTTTGATTTTATTTTTTTGAAATTTAGTTTATATAAAGAATAAGAGAAACTTATGTGTATATATGTGTACATTTTTTAAAATTTTTATTTATATTTTTTAGTTAATGTTTTCAGTATATTTTTTTAATTGTGTTTTGAAATTTTTGAAACTGTCCTTAAGGGATCTTATATTTTCTGGTAATTTATTAAAGAAATTTGTTCCCAAGTATTTGTAGTTTTGTTGACCCAAAGTTTTTTTACAAATGGGAATTGGTAACATGTATTTTTGCCTGAGATTTACTGTATTTTTGAAAGGTGTGGTTTTGTTTAGAATATCCTCTTTGTAAACTTGTAAGGTTGAATGATACAGGAAGAGAGTATTTAATTTTCTATTTTCTTAATTTGTTTATTTAAAAAAAATAGAGACCTTGTGAGAGCCCTGAAGGAGTAACTATCTGTTACTTATACCAGGGCGGGAAAGCGGTTGGATTACCGATGTTGGAGAGATGAGAGCATATATAACGCCTAGAGCCTCCAGCGTCCGCTGCGGGATATGTATCGACGTCTCTTCGCAGTGGTTTGGTCAGTTCCGCTTGGACCTGAAATGTACCCATCCGACACTTTACCAAACATTATCATTACCCACTGACCCAGTAACATGAACAACGCCGCTATGTACGCCACGGCCAATGCGGTGCAGTGGCGTGACGCGGAGGAAGTGATCAGGGAGTTCTTCCACCTAGTTAGGTGGTCTCCTGACGGAGGTGACAGCATCCTGGACGTCGGCTGCGGAGACGGAGGCGTAATGATCAACGTCCTTCAGAAGCACTTACCCAAAAACTTCGGCAAACTGGTCGGGAGCGACCTGTCTTCGAAAATGATAGAATACGCCAACACCATATACGGGAGCTCCAAGATAGAGTTCCACGTGAAGGATATAACCAGCGAATTAAACTTTGATGAAAGGGGGTCCTATAATCATTTGTTCTCTTTCAATTGTCTTCATTGGGTACAAGACCAGAGGTAAGATAAATGTTTCAAATGTATTAATTTAAATCAAAACTAATAATTTCATATTTTTGAATGTAGCTATTACTTTGTGGTTATCCATTATAGAATAATGAAATAATTTTACTTTGTATAAACCACTTATTTGATGTGCAAATCCGACCGGTTTCGGAACAAACGTTCCTTCGTCAGGGAAAGCTTATACTAATTTGACAGTTTCGAACAATGTTTTATTATGGTAGGGGTGGAGCTGTTGCTAGATAATAATGTAGATTGGGTAGGTAGGTATTAGTGTAGAGTGGGTGGGTAGGGGAACAAATCCATGATTGGGCTATACGACAATATTTTTTGTTTGTTGATAATAGATTCATTATTTTTAAGGGATTTTTTAATTTCCAAGGCTTCTAAGTTATCTAAACGTTTTCCTTTATGATTAATATGAAGAATATTTATCCCTGTATTTTTTTCAAAACTATGGTTATTTTCAATGATATGGTTAGCAAACTCAGAAAAATTATTATTATTAAGACTCCTTAAATGTTCTTTGATTCTGATTTCAAAATTACGAGTGGTTTTCCAATATAAAATGAGGGACAATCATTGCATTTGAGTTTATTTATTCCGGAATTAGTCAATTTATGGTCTTTATCTTTAGTATTTCTCAAAAAATTACCGATATTATTTCTTGTATAAAACGCTGGTTTAATATTAGAAGGAAGATTTTTGCAACATTGAACTGAAGAATTATTTATATACAAAATTTTACGCCATTCTTTATCATTAATATTATTAGAATTGTATAGATATTTATTTTTAAATTTTGATAAGTTTTTTTATTTAGGATGTTATCAATTAATTTTGGTTCATATCCATTATTTATAGCAATTTGTTTTATTATTGAAAGTTCAGAAAGGAAATTATTATTAGACATTGGGACATTTACTAAGCGGTATATCATGGAATGGAAGGTGGAGTGTTTTTGTGAGACAGGGTGGTTGGAGGTCCTATGAATTACTATGTCAGTGTATGTTGGCTTGCGATATATACTAAAATCGATTTTATTATTTATAATAGATAAAGTTAAATCCAAAAAGTTTAATTTTTCATTGCCTATTTCTATCGTAAATTTTATTTGGTTATGAAAGGAATTTAAAAGGTTAAGAAAGCCAATGGGAGCCCCCACAAGTCCTCTTATTGCTGATATATTTATGAATAATTTGGAAACAACTGTTTTTAATTCAAAATCACCTCTTTTAAACAATGTTTTACTATGGAAGAGATATGTGGATGATATCTTCATCATTTGGACAGGATCTGAACGTCAACTCAACAATTTTCTTAACCTTTTAAATTCCTTTCATAACCAAATAAAATTTACGATAGAAATAGGCAATGAAAAATTAAACTTTTTGGATTTAACTTTATCTATTATAAATAATAAAATCGATTTTAGTATATATCGCAAGCCAACATACACTGACATAGTAATTCATAGGACCTCCAACCACCCTGTCTCACAAAAACACTCCACCTTCCATTCCATGATACACCGCTTAGTAAATGTCCCAATGTCTAAGAATAATTTCCTTTCTGAACTTTCAATAATAAAACAAATTGCTATAAATAACGGATATGAACCAAAATTAATTGATAACATCCTAAATAAAAAACTTATCAAAATTTCAAAAAATAAATATCTATACAATTCTAATAATATTAATGATAAAGAATGGCGTAAAATTTTGTATATAAATAATTTTTCAGTTCAATGTTGCAAAAATCTTCCTTCTAATATTAAACCAGCGTTTTATTCAAGAAATAATATCGGTAATTTTTTGAGAAATACTAAAGATAAAGACCATAAATTGACTAATTCCGGAATATATAAACTCAAATGCAATGATTGTCCCTCATTTTATATTGGAAAAACCACTCGTAATTTTGAAATCAGAATCAAAGAACATTTAAGGTGTCTTAATAATAATAATTTTTCTGAGTTTGCTAACCATATCATTGAAAATAACCATAGTTTTGAAAAAAATACAGGGATAAATATTCTTCATATTAATCATAAAGGAAAACGTTTAGATAACTTAGAAGCCTTGGAAATTAAAAAATCCCTTAAAAATAATGAATTTATTATCAACAAACAAAAAATATTGTCATATAGCCCAATCATGGATTTGTTCCCCTACCCACCCACTCTACACTAATACCTACCTACCCAATCTACATTATTATCTAGCAACAGCTCCACCCCTACCATAATAAAACATTGTTCGAAACTGTCAAATTAGTATAAGCTTTCCCTGACGAAGGAACGTTTGTTCCGAAACCGGTCGGATTTGCACATCAAATAAGTGGTTTATACAAAGTAAAATTATTTCATTATTCTAATAATTTCAGTTTAATTTCAAACCATCTCAATAAAAATTCGTATAATTTCTACGTGTAACACTATTCTTAATTTTATTTTTTGTCCTTTTAAAAAAAATGTAACAGTTTATTTATCTGAGTATCATCTTAGAAATAGCACAAATTTTTAATTCTTAAAACAATTACACGATTATTTTTTTTTGCTAATCGTTGAATTCTCTAGTTCATGTTTGTATATTTTTTGGTCTTGCAGAGGTCTTTATTTATGTTTTCTCTTTAATTGAATATATAAAACTCAATACCAATTAAAAATATTTTTGCCTTAAAACTAAATATTTTGGTCATAAAATAAAAATAAAAATGTTTTTTACTCATAATATTCAACTTTACTTTTTTCAATCTTGCATTCTATAATTTGTGCACAATCATCAAATTTGCGCAATAAATTACAGATCATTGATCCGTTGTTTTTTTTTAAGATCTGCAATCAGAAACATGAATGCATTATTGAAAGCCGGTGGCGATTGTATTCTGAGTTTCCTAGCGAAGAGTGAATTGTTCAACGTGTACAGAACGCTGGCTTCCAACCCTCGCTGGACCTCGTACATGCAAGACTTCGCTAAATATGTTTCTCCCTACCAATACTCGTCAAACCCTGAGGAAGAATTTGCCAATTTGATGTTCGAATCAGACTTCAAAAATTTACACGTAAAATGCAAAGAGCAGATTTACTTCTTCGACGATATACAGAAATTCAGAGGTTAGTGAAGTAATTTACATTATGTTTTCATTTATTATATTGTTGTTTACCTGAAATGCTAGCTAACTATGAATGTATTACTGCTAAAATTATTTTATAATTAAAATCAAGGGTTCACAGAGACCGAAATATACGCAAAAATTTCTAAACTAACTTTCCCGCATTTTTAATTAATGTTAAATACATACTATAAAAATCAAGTAGAATTAATTTTCGGCAATTTAAATCTCCATCCCTTTGAATTACTAAAAGTAAATAATTACCTGTTTTTGATGATTTATAAGTCAATAACGATAACGTCATCAAATGTAAGTTCTTTAGATGTATTAAAAATAACTTTTTTTGTCGTAAAATAGCTTACGTACATTTTAAATTAATGTATATAGCGCAGACCCGTGAAAAGTCAACATTTTTGGGAAATATGCATTTGTTTTTATAAAATATAAGTTCACTATTTTATATGTACTTTTATTATTTTCTTTTTAATATTTTTTAATAACTACCTGATTCATAATAAAAAACTATAACAAAATGTTATTAGTTGAAGTTAAATGGTTAATATTATACTAGCTGGTATCCGGCATGGGTTGCAATGCCATTCTAAGAAATAAATTAATTTCGTACAAACTTTTAAAATATTACGTATGAATAACTGATCAAAAGCTTCATAATATGATAATATTTCCTGCATATTTATACACCCGAATAATAAATATTAAATACGACTAATGTAATAAATAAACTTTGAAAATAATAAATCCAAAAAGTTGTCATTTAATAAATTGCGGCCCGGATTATAAAATCTAACTGGAAATCAAAATTATTAATTAATATCATAGAATCTTATATATTAATCTTATATATTAATACACAGTTTATCGACCGCTCACTCTTCGACTTTACGCGAAAACCGACCACTCTGCCCCTTGCGTTTCTCCCACCTTAAGGTTCACTTTCGCTTAAAGTCACATTCAGCCACCCTCAGTACTTTGATTTTGTGAGGTCAATTTTTTTCGACAAAATTAGCGCTTTATTCACAGAAAAACTGACGCGAATCAACGGCGAAAACTAGAACCAATAGTAAAATTATACTCAATTCGGCCAGGTTACATTTCCCGCCGACAGGTTCGCGTTTCCAAAAAAAAAGATGTCATTTTGGCCATCAGTTTCACCCTCAGTACTTTGATTTTGCGAGGTCAATTTTTTTCGACAAAATTAGCGCTTTATTCACAGAAAAACTGACGCGAATCAACGGCGAAAACTAGAACAAATAGTAAAATTATACTCAATTCGGCCAGGTTACATTTCCTGCCGACAGGTTCGCGTTTCCAAAAAAAAAGATGTCATTTTGGCCATCAGTTTCAATGCAAATGAAAATGCTGGGAATCTTGAGTCAGGTCAGGGATCTTAGACGTCAAATTTTTATATAATGAATAACTTATTACTTTGTATAAAACCACTATATTTAAAACAATATCAACATGTTTCGACAACAATGTTGTCTTCATCAGGATATGTTACTATGATACAATAAATGAAAAACAACTATAGACAAATTAAAATAAATTATAACATAGACAAAATATTAAAAAGTAGAGGTGATTAATTACTTACTAATCATAAAAATAGTTATACAAAATTAAATTTAAAAATTATTTAAGGAAAAATAAAATTGCATTTAGATAATAAAATTTTTTAAGAATAATTAATTAAAATAATTAGTCTAAATCAAAAAATCAATAATTATAATTAGTTGTAAGTATTAATAAGAAAATAAATTTAAAAGATGGCTATTTTTAAAAAAGGTTTGGTTATTTATAATATTTAATTTACTATTAATGCTTTTTCTAATTTCTAAAATTTCTAAATTATCTAATTGTATGCCCGTAGTGTTAGTATGTAAAATTTTAAGACCTGTATTAATATCAAAAGAATGACTTGTTTCCAAAATATGGTTGGCAAATTCAGAATAATTATTATTATTTAAACATCTTATATGTTCCTTAACTCGAATGTTAAAATTTCTAGAAGTTTTTCCAATATAAAAAAAGTTACAATCATTACAAATTAATTTATAAACCCCAGATTTGTTCAAAAAATCACATTTATCCTTATTATTTAATATATAATTTTTTAATTTGTTGTTTGTATAAAAAGCTGGTTGTACATTATTTGGCATGTTTTTAATTATTAAATTTGAAATGTTATTATTTAAAAATAAAATTTTTCTCCAATTATTATCATTTTCAACAACATGTGGATAGATAAAAGATCTAAAAAACTTTTTCTTATATTTTTTGTTTAACATATTGTCTATTAATTTTGAATTATAACCATTATTAATTGCAATTTGTTTAATAGTATTTAATTCTGTTTTAAAATTACTCAAAGATAAGGGAACATTAATTAATCTACTTAGTAAGGTATGAAAAGCTGCTAATTTTTGTGAATATGGATGATTAGATGTTTCATGTATAATGATATCTGTATATGTATCTTTACGAAAAATGTTAAATTCAAATTTATTATTAATGATAGAAATATTTAAATCCAAAAAATTTAAACTGTAATTATTTCCAATTTCTAGGGTAAATTTAATTTTTTTGTTGAGTTTATTAATGAAATTTAAAAATATATTTAATTGTCTATTAGTGCCAGTCCATATACAAAAAATATCATCTACATATCTTTTCCAAAAGTAAACATATTTTAATAATAACGCACGACTTTTAAAAAGTTTATCTTCAAAATTGTTTAAAAAAATATCTGCTACTAGGGGACTAGTGCTTGAACCCATTGCTAATCCATCTTTTTGTTTGTAAATAATATTGTCAAATTGAAAATAATTTTTTTTTAGAATAACATTAAAAATTTTATATAAATCCTGTGAAAAGTTTTTGGAAATGTTTGAGGAATCTAGTAATTCTTTAATAATAAATTTAGTTTCAAAAAGAGGAACACTAGGAAATAAGTTAACAACATCGAATGATATTAACATAGCATTTTTAGGTACATCCAAAGATTTTAATTTTTCAATCAATTCAAGGGAATTTTTTATTGTGTGTTTAGGATTAAAAATTTTGTTATCAAAAATTAATTTATTTATTGTAGAAGCCAACTTATAACTAGGTGCACTACAATTGGATACAACCGGTCTAATAGGTTTTTCTAATTTATGAATTTTTATCAAACTGTACAATTTTGGAATTTGTGGATTATTAATTGTTAATTTTTTGTTTTTAAATAAACTAATAATATTTTCACTTTTGCAAGATTTTAAAGTATTTAAAATTTCTTCCTGGCATTTATTTATAGGATTCTTATTAATAATCTCAAAATTATCAGTTTTAAAAAAAAAAATAAAATAGCCATCTTTTAAATTTATTTTCTTATTAATACTTACAACTAATTATAATTATTGATTTTTTGATTTAGACTAATTATTTTAATTAATTATTCTTAAAAAATTTTATTATCTAAATGCAATTTTATTTTTCCTTAAATAATTTTTAAATATAATTTTGTATAACTATTTTTATGATTAGTAAGTAATTAATCACCTCTACTTTTTAATATTTTGTCTATGTTATAATTTATTTTAATTTGTCTATACTTGTTTTTCATTTATTGTATCATAGTAACATATCCTGATGAAGACAACATTGTTGTCGAAACATGTTGATATTGTTTTAAATATAGTGGTTTTATACAAAGTAATAAGTTATTCATTATATGAAAAATGATGCCACAAAATAAATTTGCGAAGTTTGAAGAAGTCAAATTTTTAGCCTAACAAAACAGACTTTTCACAGTTTTCGGTAGTGGTTTTACGGTACGCGGCATTGTGGCCCCAAAACCGATCCCGGCTCGGATGTTTTTCAAAAATCTAATACAGTAGAGAATTCCTCAACTTTTAATACCAATTATACATGCCCATCCCATATAAAAAAGTTCAGGAGATACTGACAAAACTCGACATTTTCCGAAAAAAATCATCAAAACACGTGCTTACAGATTCCATCGGAAGTTTAAATTTTGCTAGCCAGTTCAAATTAACACGTTATTCATTCGGGGTAGGTACCTACTTATTTCGGTAGTATTGCAAATATGATGAAAAAAGCAAAGATTGCAGGAATTGAAGGAAATACGCAGGTACCTACCCGAATACGTAGATAAACAATTAATTAGGTTTTAATGCAATACTAAGGTAAGGTTGTTTCGATGATACTGAATAATTCAACTTTTTTTAAAGTTAATTTTCAAGTTCTGTATTGGTTCTACTCAAGTTCTGTTATTTTATCATTAAAGGCCAGTTACATTACAAAACTGAAATAATTACAAAACTCGAACGGAACTATCTAGAACTGAAAATTTACTAGAAAAATTTGAAGAATTGACATTTTTTTCTTAAACAACCCAGCCTTATTATTTTATTTTATTTATTGGTGTGTTGATTATGAATGAAGCATGGTTCTATTGGACATTATTAAATAAAAAAATATATATTTTACGCGTGTTCTAGGTAGGTACTTACTTGCAGGGACTTTTTTCCTTTAAAAATCAAAAGATGATATTGAATAAATTTATTTGTGCTGAAAAGAAAATTTATAAAATTATTTTATACTCAACAACATAATGGCGTCGTATTGGTGAAATATTACAACAAAGTACCTACTTAGTATTTAGCCGTGCAAAATGAAATACAATACAACTACAAGAGTGACCTCTGGCATCATAAAATTTTGCATTTCTAAACAGTGCAGCCGATTGTGATGAAACTTTGGGAATTTGATGTGCGCATCCCCTCGATTCTTTCTGTATAAAAAAGTGAGCTCTGGCATCATGAAATTATGCATTGCTAAACCGTTCACCTTCTTTACGCACCCTCGACATGGGTGGTAAGCTGGTGAATGCGTTACGAAAGAGAATATAAATATTATACATTTTATGCGAACGGTAATCGATGGTGATCGGGTGAGGCGAACGGTCGGGCCTTTACGCACGCTTGACTTGAAGAGTGATAAGGATAGGGATGCCGATGGGGATGGGGACAGGGACGGGGACAGGGACCGGGACTGGGACGGGGACCGAGACGGGGACGGGGACGGGAATGGGGACGGGGACGGGGACAGGGGCGGGGACGGGGATGCGGATGGGGATAGGGAAGGGGATGAGGAGGGAAAGGATAAGAGGGAGATGGAGATATTAGTTGGTTAGTTTTTTTTATATTTTTAATGGACTATTTGTCCGTAAACATATAAATTATATACAGCGGGTACCGGCATGCGTTGCAAGGCCACTGTAATCTCGGGGTCAACTTAACTGTAATGGTTCCATCCCAACTCAATGCCTGTGCAAGCGCCTGCACTATATAACATTATACAAAACGGGTATCCGGCATGCGTCGCAAGGCCATTTTAACCTCAGGTCAATTAAACTGTAATGGTTCTATCCCAAGTCCCTGGAAATTACATAATAATGCAAGCACCTGCACTTTGTAACATTATATACAACGGGTACCAGGCATGCGTTGCAAGACCATTTTAACTTCGGGGTCAACTAAAATGTAATGGTTTCATCCCAGATCCCGGGAAACTACATTGTAATGCAAGCACTGCACTATATAACATTACATACAATGGGTACTTGGCATGCGTTGCAAACTTACTGTAACCTCGGGGTCAACTAAACTGTTATGGTTCCATTCCAAGTGCCGGAAAACTACATTATAATGTAAGTACCTGCACTATATAACATTATAAACAACGAGTACCCGACATGCGTTGTAAGGCGACTTTAACCTCGGGTCAACTAAACTGTATTGGTTCCATCCCAAATCCTGGAAAACTACATTATAATACAAGCACATGCACTATACAACATTATATACAACGGGTATCCGGCATGCGTTGCAAACTCACTGTAACCTCGGGGTCAACTAAACTGTTATGGTTCCATCCCAAGTCCCGGGAAACTACATTATAATGCAAGCACATGCACTATATAACATTATATATAACGGGTACCCGGCATGCGTTGCAAGGCGACTTTAACCTCGAGTCAACTAAACTGTATTGGTTCCATCCCAAATCCTGGAAAACTACATTATAATGCAAGCACATGCACTATATAACATGATATACAACGGGTACCTGGCATGCGTTGCAAGGCGACTTTAACCTCGGGTCAACTAAAGTGTATTGGTTCCATCCCAAATCCTGGAAAACTACATTATAATGCAAGCACATGCACTATACAACATTATATACAACGGGTACCCGGCATGCGTTGCAAGGTCTCTTTAACCTCGGGTCAACTAAACTGTATTCTTTCCATCCCAAATCCTGTAAAACTACATTATAATGCAAGCACCTGCACTATCCAACATTATATAACATTATACCCGGCATGCGTTGCAAGGTCACTGTAACCTCGGGGTCAACTTAACTATAATGGTTCCATCCCAAGTCCCGGGAAACTACATTATAATGTTTGATATTTAACCGATTGATATTTGATTTAACGCACACTCTTCGCTTCATCCACGTTCACACGCAAATCGCATAGTGTTTTAACCCGTTAGTTGCTTTTGCAACGGGCCCAGCTAGTAAAGAATATTATTACACAAATATTTACAAAATATGCAAAGAGTCTATCTGCCAAGTTTCCGCTCGATAGGCTGTCGGGAAGTGAGTTAATTTCAACTTCCTAGATTGGTAATCATTCATTCAAGAAAACAGAATCAAAATTTAAATAAATTTTTAGAGTAATTAAAAATGAACTTTCTACATAATTACGTCGGCATTTTTCTTCATAGTCTGATGATTTTTACATGCAATGTCTAATGACTTTTTACTGTTGTTTATTTTCAGATACAATCACTGCCATAAACCCTTTCTTGGAGAGGATCCCTGCCAGCCTGCACGACGCGTATTTTGACGATTTTTTGGATGCTTTCAGGGCCTTGGGTCTGGTAGACGAAGGCAACAATGACGCCGTAGACAAACCCACTATTAGGGTCCCGGGTGAGCGTATCATCGCGTATGCTATGAAATAGTCACAATCATCAATATTATTTGGGACAAATCAGATCCGAGGCGAGGAATTTAGTCACTTCGTTTACTGATGAAATTGCACTATGTTTTTTTCGGATCACAAATAGGTTTTTAGGTTCTTTCTTAATTGAGTGTTCAAAAAGCATAAGAACGATTTAGGCATTTAACAGGAACTGGGGCATAGGGTTCTATTTATAACGATATTTTTTATACTTTTAGAACTAAACTCTATTATTATTTTTTGTTATTGAAGTTTTTTGCCTTCTGATTTGTGTAGACGGTTGTAAAGATAATTTTAAAACATTCAAAATGGTGGGTACTTAATAGTCAAATTACAGTTTGTTTCAAATGTATCCTAAATCGCTGATTTGTGAATGAATGGGAAACTGTACAAAAAAGACCTTTTATTTGTGAAGGATCCGCTGCAAGACTGCTAAATGTCTGTCGAAAGTGATTTTGTAATATCTGCATTTTTATTTTTAAAACTGTAGAAAAAACACAATTAATTGTAATTATCGATTGCCGACTTATTGCATTTGTGTAAGTCTGACTTTCGTTAGTTTCCACATTTCAGGAAAGATATTATTGAAATTGAATGGTTAAAAATGTTTTTAGAGGTTATATATACATATTAGTTTTAATGTCTCTCAACAGATGTCGTTAGGTGTATAGTTTCAATGTCTATCAACAGATGTCGTTAGAATATAAAGTCATATTTAGTTTGAAGGTAGGTATTTCAATAGGTGTCATTGGTATATTACATGAAGGATACAACTGTCAGATATTTGGATCACAAATTGTCACAAAAATAGACGATAATATCCTGGGGTGGAGGTGGCATCTTCAGTAAGCGGTTCGCCCCGGCATGGCAGATTAACGCAGAGCATCTATTGTAATGGACGTAAATTCCATTTAGATTTCATATTAAATACGAAACGACAGTAAATAATCTCTGATGAACTGAAGTATTATTGAAACTCCCGACTATCAGAATTGTATTGTTAATCAGAAGAATTAACAGTACACTGAATAATTTATTTCATATAAAAATCTGGTGACTCTCAGACTTTGCGTGAAAGAACAGATTTTATGATTTCTTATTATTGGCAAAAAACCAACATCAAGGACTCGACCTACAAAAATTTTTGAGCATAAAAAAGTAGTCACCTTTTTGAGAGTGAAATTATTTTGCTTTGAGAGCACAAGACAGTCGAGAAAAAGACCGTACATGCTTCTAAATGTCCGTGGAAAGTGATTTTGTGATATCTGCATTTTAATTTTTAAAACTGTAGAAAAAAAACAGATGTCGAGAAATAAATGAAGGGATGATGGACTATCAATAAGTATAAAGGTGTAGTTACCTATTACTATAACAAATACTAAAATAATCTATAGATTAGCACCACGAATAAGATGCAATTCCTGACAGAAAGAGAATAATTAGCTCTCTATATCCTTAGCACTCCGAAACATCAATTATTACAGAACCAAAATTCCTTATAGAGTCGTTGAAAAATAAATTAAAATCTTTGACATGCCTGGGCTTTCATTTCCCAATTTCACAATATTTTTTAAATAAAGTCGTCAATTTCACGGTCATTAAATTTTGTCTTCTCATTACAGCACCAGTATTTTTTCAATAAAGATTGTGAAATTATTAATTAAATAGGTAATCGAAGAATTAAACACCAATGTTTCAATATTATTCAAAAGAAACTGCCAAAAATGCACAAAGAAAACACATACTAAAAGTAACCTACCTGACTCGTAA
Organism: Limnephilus marmoratus; assembly: GCA_917880885.1. Classification (NCBI taxonomy): domain Eukaryota; kingdom Metazoa; phylum Arthropoda; class Insecta; order Trichoptera; family Limnephilidae; genus Limnephilus; species Limnephilus marmoratus. The sequence continues at coordinate 4,974,812 of OU862923.1, forward strand.
GGGGGCATACATTAATTACGTGCGCTCAAAAAGGGAGGGGGATACAGAAAAATGACACTCTTATGTATGCCTCCTAATCAATATAATATATTAAAAAGAATACCCAAGAAAACGTGCATCCCGCAAAAACTCAGAAACAATTCCCTGTACGATCAAGGGAGTTATATGGTGTGGTAGATCTCTATCCCTCCTCTAGGATGACGGTTCCCATTTTTACCTTAAGAGAGTGCTTTTGAAGAAATAAGGGCTGGAAGTTTGCCCTCTCGAAATTTCTCCAACAGTCTTCCGGAAAGTTCCAGAAATTTCTAGAACAGTCTTCCGGATCGTCCTGGAAAGCTTCAAAACGTTGCGAACCACTTGGGGTGACCTATGGCAGAGGTGTTGGTTATCCAATAACCGGTTCCCGGGGCGGTGGTACCTGTAAGTCTCTCAAATGCTAAACCTTTCAAAATCACTTATCAAAAACACTAATTTACCTATCACAACTTGATCACCAGTTACTTTAGATAGCACTCACGATTAGAAATTTATTAGTCCGTTCTTCGAATAATCAATTAAATATACCATAACGGAGCTCGGTACTGCGTAGTATAATAATGTAAAGTACCGGGAATCCTCGACATCTTAGCATCAAATTGACGAAGCCAATTAATGGTTTGAACCTCTAATCAAAATTCCACCCTAATATCAAAGCAATTATCCTCGGAATGGCTGACACTCGACGTGACAAGTGCCCGAAAATGGGATGGCAATAATTCTTGAATCCATTATTGTTGGTCCCTGGGAAATCTAAAAATGATGTCCTGCCTGTTTGAAAATTTTTTTCACATTATTGTCACATTTGATTGAAATCAACAGAAATTATGAGTACCTTTAACGTGTATTATGAACACACGTAAAGAGATCCTATATTTTGGATGAAATACTTTTTCTCCAGTTTTGCTGCATTTTCTGAGAATGAGGATAATGGAACGGAGAGAGGGGAGAGGGGAGAGGGGAGAGGGGAGAGGGGAGAGGGGAGAGGGGAGAGGGGAGAGGGGAGAGGGGAGAGGGGAGAGGGGAGAGGGGAGAGGGGAGAGGGGATGCGGAAGGGGAACGGGGACGCACCGGAAAGGACATGCAGGGAGAAACAATTTATTTCTTCGAAATCAGAGTGTAAAGAGAGTGTATTAGACAGGACAACGTCTGTCAGGTCGGCTAGTATATTTGTATACAGCTAGGATAATCATATAAGCCAGTATATGTCATATATATATGTGTACTTTGATTCACATAATTTTTTATTAAATACAAAATAATATATACCTGTCTCGGATCAGACTTTGACTAGTAAGGTGGGTAAAAGAAAACTATATAATTAGATAAAAGGAAAAAAAAATAAACGCCCGGATTGCCGGCACTGAAACTGCATTGAGTATTTTTTTATAAAAACAATTAAAAATAGGGTCAATTATTAATAACATTTCAACAATGCATCTTTGGGATGCTGTGTGGAGGGTAAAGGTATGAGGGGTGGGAATCTGGGGACTAATCTGAATCTAGTAGGTTTCCAGGAGTGACGGACGAATGATTCCATCCCTTTCACTGTGGCGCAAGCTGATATTCCGAGAGAGCCCCGCTGGAGAAGTCAAAAGGTCTCCCTCAACCAGTCTCTTCCGATATGACCTGCCACGCAGTTGGTGGGCAGACGCATCCGCCGCCAAGACCCACACAAACCTCATTCCATGAACCTAAATTTCACCATGTGAACACACATTTTATGCACTTGTATTATGAAGTTCACAAAAACCGTTTCAGTTATTAGCATATTTCTGAAAAGAGCTAGTTTGTGTTTTTTTCTTTCACGATTATCACCTTAGTTTTATTTATTAGATGTGCATTAACTTCATTTCTTTCGAATGTTTTCGGCTAATGCTGTAGAGATGTGAACACAAGAATGGCTAAGACAGCATTTCGTGATATTGTAAATATTTGAACCTTTAATCGAAAGATTGCGTTTCCTTAACGTTACATTTCCCAAGGTATTTTAAGGTCAGTCTCCAGATAATAGAAATCTTTAGCAAGCATGTCAGCGCCAACAGAACTTCACTTTGCGATGCCGCATCACTATTGTTGAAATCGTATATCATTTTTTCTTGCATTAGCCAAAGCTGCAATATGACAAATTTAGTAGAACATCCCTAAAAAAGGATAAGTTTTAAGATTTTCACGGCCAAAAGCATTTTTGTTATTTGTTCACATCTACCGGATCTGCCGGATCTGCCCTAATGATGGACACTGCAATGATGTCCGAGACGTTGGCTAAAGAAGGAGGTAGCGCAACACGGCATAACACCCCAAAAACAAATAACGAAAATCCCTAAAAAAGGTTTGACCTAATTAGATTGGTAAATGATTTAATTCATTAAATAAATGAAGTTTAAAAACATTGCGTAACCATCCTACCTCTCTTTCTTAAGCCTAACATTTATGTTCAAAATTTGTTTCTAGTGATGTCGCCTTCTTCTGGGATAAATTTAGCTTTAGGGAATCTGGTTTGGTTTGAAAAAAAAATCATCATCGCCATAATAATTTGTAGTGTTTACATTAACGCTTTTTCGAAGTCTGTATAAATCACATCGACATGCACAAAACGATTTATTAATATATGTATATAGGTGGAGATTCATTAGGTTTGTTGAGGGTGATTGAGTGGGGCGAAATCCATGCTGATTTTCGATAAGTGTATGTTTTGTATGATTATATAATCGTGAGTAAATTATCGTTTCTAAAAGTTTTGCGGGTGCTAATAAGACAGCTACAGGTCTGTAATTATCGATTGCCGACTTTTTGCCTTTTTTGTCTATAGGTGTGACTTTCGTTAGTTTCCACATTTCAGGAAAGATATTATTGAAAGTGAAAGGTTAACAATGTTTTTAGAGGTTGAATATATATTTTTTTAATGTCTCTCAACAGATGTCGTTAGGTGTATAGTTTCAATGTCTATCAACAGATGTCGTTAGAATATATAGTTATATTTAGTTTGAAGGTAGGTATCTCAATAGGTGTCATTGGTATATTACATGAAGGATACAACTGTCAGATATTTGGAACACAAACTGTCACAAAGATAGACAATAACATCCTGGGGTGGAGGTGGCATCTTCAGTAAGCGGTTCGCCCCGGCAGATTAACGCAGAGCATCTATTAGAATGGACGTAAAGTCCAGTTAGATTTCATATTAAATACGAAACGACAGTAAATAAGACTCGTAATCTCTAATGAACTGAAGTATTATTGAAACTCCCGATCATCAGAATTGTATTGTTAATCAGAGGAATTAACAGTACCTACACTAAATAATTTATTTCATATAAAAAACTGGTGACTATCAGATATGCGTGAAAGAACAGATTTTATGATTTCTTATTATTGGCAAAAAACCAACATCTAGGACTCGACCACAAAAATTTTGCGCATAAAAAAGTAGTCACCTTTTTGAGAGTGAAAACAGTAACCAAAAATATTTTGCTTTGAAAGCACAAGACAGTCGAGAAAAAGACCCTACACACTTCTGTCATGAATTTATATAAACATAATATTATTCATACAAAAAACAGCAGGTATACTGTATGAAATATACCGTACGTAACGTGAAAGCTAGACATGCTAAAAATACTAGAAAAAATACCAACCCTCTCTTTAAAGACTCCACTCGCTTACCCATTTGCTACATTTCTTTCCCAGGGCGAGAATTTCCCTTATCCGAAAGATTTTAGGGGAGGAAAATGTATTTGCTCTCTGGCCCAATATACTGCCGTACTTTCAGGATTATTCTGCCAGTGAAAAACTGGTTAGACCAACTGCAAAATTTTGAAAATTCACTAAATATTAGAAAAACATACGCCTCCACAACTCGCTATTGGATAACCAACAATAACTATAAGGCATAGTAAAAGACTTCCGCAAAGGGTTCGTTACGTTTGGTAACTTGGCAAGGGTGCTCGTGTTCATGGGATTTGTCCAGGATTTGGCGTTCGTCCGAATATGACGGGCCGAATCGGGAGAGGCCGGTTGAGTGTTTCCTTCACCTTGCGCCATAGCAGGAGGGATGGATTCATACGTCCTTCACTCCTGGACACACAAGATCTTTCCATCCATCCATTCTTTAAAATGACACCACACAGCATCTCCAAAGTGACATACACCCCGAATAAAATTATTTTTCTCAGGTCCTGTGTGGAATTAATGAAAAATCAATAAGAATTTTTGCCACACTTACGAAAAAAAGTTATTTCAGCGCATTCCTATGGATTTACCTACATTCAAATAAGTAAATAATTATTTCCACTTATTTTTTTTTCTACCGTAATCGGTTTCAGCCATTTAAAGCCATCTTCAGACTGGTACTTATTGGTAATTATTTGTACCAGTCTGAAGATGGCTTTGAACAAGCTGAAACCGGTAATGGTCAACAAATTAATTAGGAGGAAATAAGTTTTAAAATAATATGTACGTTATTATAATAGCCCTTAGGCTTGTTTAGGATTTTTAGTTATCCCGGGAGTTAACAGTATTGCAAAACGTTAATATTCTGTCCGACATTTGTTGCACCATGGAAAATCCTTATACACGATTTTCGAAATTAATATTACTACTTCATTGTTGTAACTGGATAAATTACGTAAAACAACACGAAATACAGGTAAATATTTAAGTATTTATTCGTCTACGAGAATTGAACTGAACCCAGAAGCAAGGCTATCATGTAAAAACTGTTCTGCGAAGGTAATTTTCTGTATTATCTCGCAATAATGACCACTGTTTTTTATTGTTCTTCAAAGAAATTATAATGTTTTTAGCTTATATCTAAATCGGTTTTGTGAATCGCAATTTTTTATATTACTTGGTTAACGTGGTAAATATTATATTCCATGGTTCACTGTCCGTAGTTATTATTATATTTTTGGGACAAGCAATCCTTCATTCTCTGTGAGCCTAGTATTATGTTCATGTTCCACTTTTCTCTTATATTCAGTGTCAGGTATATGTTGAATCAAAATATTGCACAATAATAAGGCCTGCACCAGTAAAATAGTTCAATTCTGATACGAAAATGAATTGTTTCGTCTCTGTTGACAAATAGCCTCCCAAAAACTGGGCGTACTGTACAGGACCCGCAGATACTTTAATAGTACACAACTGCTAACCCTGCACAAATCACAAGTGCGCCCCACGGTTGAATTTGGCAGGAGTCTGGTCTAGAGCTCCAAAATACCTGAAAAATACCCTGCACTCTGTGCAGAAACGGGCTGTCCGTTTGATAGATTCTCCCGTCTTAACAGATGGATTGCAATCTTTAGAGCACAGGCGTCGGGTGGGAATGCTATCCTTGTTCTACAGGTATTACAATGGAAGATGCTCCGAGGATCTAGCATCATTGATCCCTTCGGCACCGGTGCATAGTCGGTGAAACACGCCAAACGCGTGCCCAACATTTGTACACAGTTGACATTTGTCACATGAGAACAGGTCCTTTCTTCGACTCGTTCTTGTGTTCAACAGCTCGGCTGTGGAATGATTTGCCGGCCTCTGTGTTTCCTCCTTCCTACAACATGGGTCTCTTCAAGACCAATGTTCAATCCTTCCTTTCCTCAAAAAGACCCTCCACACAGCATCCCAGATGACATAGGCCCTGAGAGAAATTATTTTCCTCAGGGCCTCCTGTGTTGAGTTAATGTAAAATATATATATAACACTTGTACACATTTTATAGTTATTTTTCAATGTTATTATTATGTTATTTTTGCCATACAAATGTATCAAATGTAATGTTATAAATAAAAAAATTAAAAAATATATATGTTTTTGATCTAGTAATACAATCATACAATTTTGTACAGATTGTAGGTGGTTCAAATAAGGTTTGCAAGAGTTTCCCCAAGTGGTTATTCCGTAACGTAAAGTTGATTCTGCGAGTGATAAGATAATATTTTTTTTAATATTTACCGAAATGAAACATTTTAGTTTGTACATTCACCCACTATCGCCCTCAGCCTATTACAAAATTTACTTTTGTAAAATGTTAAAGAAGAACGAATTAATTGAGTTTCTGCTAGTCCTTCCGCCTGGTATAAGAAATTTGGCATGAATTCTGAAAAATGGAACGTTCACATCAACCTCTTACTGGTTGAGCTACATACAACCGTAACCGAAATGAAAATATTGCAATACGTCGACTGAGGCGGGATCTGTATCGCGTATCCCGAAAATAAATATAATTTACACTCTCCGGATCCGCCATGGTAATATCGCATTCAAATGCAGCTCGGTGAGCGATGCACGGGAAATTCATATTACAGAGTATTGGGTGCACAGAATAGGTTCTACTGCTATTGATGCACAATTCGAGAGACGGTATATTATTATAATGGTCGCATTACGTTTATAGAGCTCAATTTGATTATAATTCATACCGGATGCGGTTTAATCCATACAATTAAATTAATAAACTTAAATATTATCTTTTTAAATAAATGAAGACAATATAAGCGAAACTCAATCGAAAATCTGGAAACAGAAAAATCAGAAAAACATTGACACCTCTGGGACTCGAACCCAGGACCTCTCGCTTTCCGGGCAAACGCGCTAACCACTGCGCCACGGTGTCGATATGAAATTCGGTCATGTTTAACTGTACCATACTTTGACTAAGAAAATCTGGAAACAGAAAAATCAGAAAAACATATTGTCACCTCTGGGACAAGAGGTCCTAGCTTCGAGTCCCAGAGGTGTCAATATGTTTTTTCTGATTTTTATTTTTCTGTTTCCAGATTTTCGATTGAGTTTCGCTTATATTGTCTTCATTTATTTAAATATTACAATTTGAGGTATTACTCATAAAGTTCCAATAAAAAATAAAATATTCATCCTAGACTTGCAGAAAAGTCGATAGATGTCGCATATTAAATAAAATGGATAAAGATTTATCCAGACACTATCTAGAGAGCATTTAGTTCGGATTTGAATCTTGCAATCATACATAAAGGTAGTTGCCAATAATATATGCATTAAAGAAAAATGAAGATAATGTAGGTGGTTGTAATGAAGATAATAGTCTTCATTTAATTAAATAAATATAATTAATTCTTCAATATTCACGAACTCTGTGGCATCATTTTTAAGTATACGAAAACAAATTAATTTTTATACACCATTTACTAAATCAAAAATTTCAATATGTTTAAAAATCAGGCCTCAGTACGGGTAAACCACCCAGTGAGGCCAACATCATTGAATTGTGTATAAAATGTAAATATATTGCATCAAATAAATAAATAAATAAATGGTTCTTCATCAGGATAAAAATAAAATATATAAAAATAACAAAAGACAAACAAGTATATACAAATAAGTTCGTTCTGACAAAAACATTACAATAAAGGTGAATTAGTAAAATGTGTCACAAAAAAACAATTATATGGGAGAGGGCCATAAACATTTGCACTTTTGTAATCGTGCTAGCGGGATTCCAAACGGGGAGAGCGGGGTCACTTATGCGTAGCCTCTTGCTTCTTGGAAAATAAATATAGTCACAATGGATTGCTTTCCGGGAGAACAAAGCGATTTCTAGGTAAAACATTTTTACAAAAACAATGATTTTTTATCTTCCTTTCAACAATGATTCTACTCTGTTTTACAAAACAATGATGCACGCCGCCTATTTCGTTCGCATCACTAATTACAGAGTACTAATCGATGCCCAAATGTTAATTTAATTACATCATGGTTTAAAAATTTCGAAGAAATCGGCAGGAAAACATAGAGGGTGTCCATGGAGCAAATAAAATTGCTTTAAAAAATTTCCCTAACGAACTGATTTCGCGCAGAGGAGACATTTCATGGGCTTCCCGCAGCCCGCATCTAACCCCAGTTGATTTTTTTAAGTGAAACTTTTTTAGCGCCGATAGTGATTTGAAATTCGGATGAAACGGAAATGCGTCACAACTTAGTTCTACACAAATACTAATTTCTAATATCTTCTTCTTCTTCGATGGCGCTACAGCCCATATCGAGCTTTAGCCTCCTGCAACAGTCGCCTCCAACTCCTCCTGTCCTCAGCGGCTGACTTCCAATATGGTACCTGGAGAAGCTGTGATGCATCCCCTCTTACTTCGTCTTCCCACCTCAGTCTGGGTCTTCCCACTTTTCTCTTTCCACCTGGGTGTCCAGTCAAAATTCTTTTTGGGACGCGTGTATCCGGCATTCTCTGCACATGCCCAGCCCATCTCAGCCTGAGGAATCTTATATGTGTTGAGATGCTAGGTGCCTTATATATCATACAATTCTGTATTGTGCCGGATGCGCCACTGTTCACCCTCTTTCACGGGTCCACATATTCTTCTCAGCACTTTTCTTTCAAAAGTATCCAGCATTTCAGCCATCTTTACCGTCAGTGTCAGCGCCTCACATCCATATGCCAATACAGTTCTAACAATGGTCTTATATATGGTTATTTTGGTTTTTCTGTGGACACTACGTGACTTAAACACTGGCAGCGAAGAGAAGTATGTTTTGTTGGCTGCTGTGATTCTCCTTCTGATTTCTGCTGGATCCTCATTATTCTCTGTCAGATTGGAGCCCAGGTAGGTGAATTGGTCGACCACTTCGTATGAGTAGTTGTCTTTGAATTGTGCACTACTTCTTCTTCTGTGTGAAGGGTTCTTGCTCTGTATCATCATTTTCAATTTGTTGACATTAACCTGCAGTCCTACTTCCCGTGCTGCTGTTTCTAAAGGATCGAAGACCTCCTTAATGGCTGAAATTGATCTTCCGACAGTGTTAATGTCATCTGCATATCCGACAACTTGACGGCCCTTGAAACAAATATTGGAGCCAGTGTCTATTAGCGTTTTTCTTATCAAATGTTCGAGCACAATGTTGAAGAGAGTGGGAGCCAGACCGTCCCCCTGTTTTAGTCCCTGCGATACTGTGAATTTTTCTGACAATTCCCCATCTATTTTGACCTGACATCTTGAGTCTGAAATTGTGGCAATTTAGGTGGAATCTGGAATTGAAGTAGTATGTCATATAGACACTCCCGATCTATGCTATCATATGCTTGCTTGAAATCTATGAATCGTTGGTGTATGTATATATCAAACTCCCAGCACTTTGCCAAGATCTACCTGACGGTGAACAGTTGATCTGTTGTGGATCTACCGGTGCGGAAGCCTGCCTGATACTCTCCCAGTAGGTTTTCTGCGTACTTATCAATTACAGTATCATGGTTTAGATCTTATATGCTGTGCATAGAAGTGATATGCCTCTATGATTTTCGCATTCATTTCTAATATAATGCGGTAAATTCGCGCTTTGGCGCGGGCCTTCGATAGTGCAGTGGACAAGGCGCCTGACCAATCTCAACGGCCAGAGAGATAGACATCAAGCGAACGGAGGTTTGAATCCTACGAAATCGAAAAAAAATTAGTGTTATTTTTGTGAAATAAATATCCAATCTTCAAACCACCTTAAAATAAAAAGGCAAAAGAAAAGAAAGCTACTTTCTAGTTTCACTTCTACCGCGTGTGAATTACACACTGTTTCTTTTATGGGATATTTTTGTATATATGTATTTTATCGAGTATACGTAAATAAACCAATGACTATACTCCAATTAAAGGAGAACATACCACGATATTTGTGTCAAAAAGTTTTCGAAAATCTAAGGGCTTGATTTGAGGAATGCCAGCGTTGGAATGGCGGCCATTTTGATGAAATTATTTTTACGAAATGATTTTCCAGCATATTTTTGTTCTTATCAATAATCATTTATTTAAATACAATCTGCCTTTTTTTTCATGATTATTTCAAAAGTGCAAATGTTTATGGTCTACCGTACAACATAGTGTACAAAAATGATTTTAGAATATGCAATAATTACATTTGGGTATAATTTGCATAAAATAATCAAGTAATTTAAACATCAAAAATTTAAATATTATAAATTATATACGTATTAATATGAAAAAAATTGAGAGATGGCTATTTTAAAAAATATATTGCAAGTGGTGTATACAAAGAAATTTGTTTTCATTTATATAATCGCTACAAGTACGTATGATCGATTGAATATTAAAAAAAAATTCAAATTTAACATTTCGACGTCTAGTTCAAAATAGGTCAATGAATTTGATTATCAAATCAAGAAAGAATTTTGATGTTTGTAAATTTAATCAGAAGTAGAGATCTGTTGAACTTACTTCGGGTAAATTGACACCCCCTCAAAATCTCTTATATGTACCATCTGTAGATCGTCATATAAAGAAGAGGGTCCCGGTGGGGGTTTGTTTTTCAAACAAATCTATGGGTTTTCCGAGTTAGATGAAATGAAGAAATATCACTTTCTAAATGAGATTTCCACCTCACCCTCTTTTCCCCAACCCTTAAAGCAGAATTTAATTTCTTTAAGGTGAAATTTTGCACACTTGACATTCAAAATAAGAGAAACATTACTATTCGATTTTTAAGAACCCCTGGGAAAGTCATGGACTTCAACTAGTACACACTAGTAGAGAATATGGCTGGAGAAGTCAAAGGGACTCCCTCAACCATTCTCTCCCGATCTGGCCTGCCATGCAGCTGGTAGGCATATCCGCCGCCAAGGCCCAGACAAACCTAACCCCATGAACCCGGGCACCCTTGCTGAGTCACCAAACGTAGCGAACCACTTGGGGTGACCTATAGCAGAAGTGTTGGTTATCTAATAAATTGTTCCGGGGCGGCGGTATCCATACCCGCCTTCCAAATTGAAAATTTTCTGTTTTATGTGAGAAATACAACTTTTTTATTTTGTCAAAAGTCAAAACTGTGTTAAAAATTCAAAATTCAAGGTCACATCAACCAAATAAGTAGAGACCATTACCTTCTAACTAACGTCCTTATTTTCACAATTTTGGTTCTAGTGATTTTCTCTTGGAGCTTCAGTAAGGCCCATTTTCCATTCCGACTGAAGGCGAGACGTAGAAAAGCACACTTTACGTGAATAATGTATTTGCGGCGGAGAGCTTTGGTACATTTTTAAAGTTCATTTCGCTGTTCCCACTCGAAAGAAATTTCTTAATTTCACATACAATTTAACACCCCTTCATCATACTTATGAACGCTTGTTTCTGAGTAATATTCAACCATATTTTATAACTTCTGTTGTACGGGGCGGTCAAAAAGAAATATTGTTTTATATTTCGATGAAAATCAGGAAGAAATCAGAATATACAGTTTATTTATTTTTTTGAGTCAAAATCTATGTACACATTCGTATAATTATTGTATGGTTCTTTAGAAGATCGTAATTTCGCTAAAGATATCGAATATATTTCAGAAGAAGCCCCGAAAATTGTACCGACTAAAAAAAAATCGCTTAATTTTCGTCCATCGATTATAAAAATCTATAGACTACATTTTTTAACGTTAGATTATAAATATAAATAATGACACAGTTGTGATATATTATAATAAACCAAATATAAAACTTTTTCCACTTTAATTTTATTGACCGTAACCGATTTCAGCTCATTATAGCCATTTTCAGACTGGTACAAATTATTATTTGTCCACGGTTTATACTCGTATACATAACATATGGGGGAGGGGAAGAGAGTTGGTCTATAAGGATTTTAATGAATTATATTAATTACATTTGTTACTCATTACTGTCATTTTAGACTGTCTAATTTCAAATATTTTTTTATTATTGCTTGCTATTATTGCTTATAATAATTGTTATTTTTTTATTTGTTTATTTATTTAATACAAACGGCATAAGTATGCCATAAACATTAATTACATGTCACAAATTCATATTCAAAATATTAGTAATGGTAAAACAGTGTATGTATAACAGTTAATTGTGACGATACATTGGGAAGTGACACCAGAGATACATTTACATGCAAAAATCCATAATACAAATAAAATTAATAGTGATTAAAAAAATATGATAGCATAGCCTTCTTGTACCTATGTTCCGTGCAGTTAAAAAAGATCTATCACATCTGCATATCTATAAGTAACTTCATGCAACCTAGGTAAAAGTGAGTGTTTCGTATACTCAGTCCGATTATTGTTACATTTAAAAAGGATTTTAGAAAGAGTGGTTCTCGTGGGAATATGAAATTCAATGAGCTTAGTTAGATCAGGACTGTCTATTCTACCATTTACAATTTTGAACATTAATATTAAGTCGGATATAATTCTTCGATCTGACAGTCTTAGTAAATTTAATTCTTTCATCAAGTAATTATAATTTATGTTTTCAATGGGAATACCGAGGTTAAAATTAATGTATCTTAAGAATTTGTGTTGAATTTTTTCGATTGAATCTGAATGTATTTTAAAATGGGGGGACCAGATCGAGGAGTTATATTCGACTTGACTACGTACTAAGGATGTATACAAAATTTTTAAAGTTGAAATATTCTTGAAACCTCTGGAATTTCTAAGAACGAAGCCAAGCATTTTGATACCTTTATTATAGATTGAGTTTATATGGGATATAAAGTTGGTAATTATAGTAGACTAATTACCTTGGGTTTGTAGCACACTTAAATATTATTCAGGGAAAAACCTTACAAGAATTATACATACAGTTTTGCTTTTGAAGCGAAAACAATTATGGAAAAGCAATCATACGATGTTAGCCAGTTTGCCTCCCCTGCGCTCAGAAAATCTCGTTTAATCCAATTTGCAAGCATCCGAATAATAAATTAGATATCTATTAATGTTCAATTAAGTAACTGACATTTTTAGAACATAATATTTTCAGTCGCTTTTGACAGTTTTTGACATATTTCTTGAAAAAGGCGAAATTTATAATTTTTACATTAAAATATCGACGTGTTGCGGATAAAGACAAAAATATATATTTTTAAAACTATTCTTACGAAAATTTCGATTGTATGAGGCTTTTTCTATTAAAATATCAAAATCCACCAAAAAAGTAAGTTCGTTGCAATATTCAAGCCTATTGAAGAAATAAGTTGAAATGTAATACCAAGGCACGTGTTTGTGGTAGTTCCTGCTAAGATTGAATGAATGTGGAATAAGGAGGACTTCTTTTTTAAATAAGGATGCTTGTGTAGGTTATCTGCTAAAGTCGAAAGAATGGAGAAAAAGGTCTAAAGATTTTCCTGAGTGGGACTGACTTTTAGAATTAGAATAACGGAAAATATCTGAATATTAATATGGCAAGCACTTTTATCATAATATTAATGAAGCAACTAATGTGTGCCAGAATAGACAGTACATTCTCGAAGCAAAAAAATACGTGGCAGAATAAATAAAATATTAAAGATGCGAGCAAAATGTGCCAGAACAGAAAACAGAGAACATTTACGATACAATCGACACAGATGATATTTATGAAGTGAGCAATATTTTCCAGAATAGACAAAACATCTACGAAACAAGCAATATGTGTCAGAATAACCGAATATGTGAGTGCTGTGAGTGAGGCGGCAACCAAATATTAAGAGGGCCTCCGACTACGAATAATTATGCCGCCACGTAAGGGGCCGAAGACCGAAAGGTCTCCCGGCCAAGGGGAAACATTAAATATCGGGGAACAATTGAAAATATTGTCCCTGAATATTGAGGGAACATCTCTCTCAAAGGTGGACTTTTTAGTAAAAATACTCAACGACAAAAACATCGATATCCTGCTTCTCCAGGAGACCCATATCGCAGAAAACGACTCACCACGTTTGGATATCCCCGGATATCTCCTAGTGGCAGTGCGGGGACACCCAAAACATGGCCTTGCGACCTACATTAGGCCGGAGCTGCAGAATATTACCCGAAAAATCACGGATGGATTTCACGCAATCGGTATTCGGGTTGGAAAACTAGCAATATTTAACATCTACAAACCTCCAAATAAAGTATGGCAGACACCAGCACTCCCTCCACACAATCACCCGGCGGTGTACGTGGGAGATTTCAACAGCCACCACTTCCTATGGGGCTACTCGACGACCGATAAAGCTGGAGAACAAATCACCGATTGGGCATCAGCACAGGATTGCCAACTTATTTACGATGCTAAACAAAAGGGGACATTCTTTTCTGCGCGATGGCGTCGTGAATACACGCCCGATTTGTGTTTTGTCTCTAAAGCGCCGGACGGAAAACCTATGAGGGCCTCGAGAACTGTACTGAATAATTTCCCACATAGCCAACACAGGCCAGTCATGCTAAACATAGGTATACAGATTCCATTAATCTCCAGTAACCCGATGCCACGGTGGAATTTAAGACGGGCAAAATGGCGAGAGTTTTCGGAATATGTTGACAGGGTTGTGGATAACATACCATCAAAGCCGAATTTCTACGACCGATTTTCGAACCTTTTGTTTGTAGCTGCGAAGAAATTCATCCCTAGAGGTTACAGAAAAGTGTATATCCCAACATGGAGCTCAGAAAGCAAACGCCTTCTAGCTGAATACGAGAGGAATAACGACCCAGACACTGCTTCTGATCTTCTCCAGTCTCTGGATGACGGGCGCATGAACAGGTGGAACGAACTAATGGAAGAAATGAGTTTCGAACACTCGAGCAGAAAAGCGTGGCAAACACTCAGGCGACTCGGAGCTGCAAATCAGCCAATTAAGACAACCCCCAAAGTGTCCCCAAATGCTGTTGCTCACCAACTACTCCACAGTTCAAAAACGACAACAAGGTCTAACATAAGCCACCAGATCAAAAAATCTCTGAAAGCGGCGCGGCTAAAATGGCCGGTGAACCCTAACGATGTGGTCGCCGTTACAGCTGATGATGTAGACATCGCCCTCACTTCAACAAAAGCTGGGAAAGCAGCTGGATGCGACGGAGTTCTTCCAGACTTTTTGAAACATGCTGGGCCACGGACAAAGTTATGGATCGCAAAACTGTTTACTGAAATTTTTAAAACTGGAGTAATTCCAAATATCTGGAAAAAAACTAAAGTTATTGCGATCCTCAAACCCAACAAGCCACCAGAAGATCCAAACAGCTATCGGCCCATCTCGCTTTTAAGTACCATGTATAAACTCCTAGAGCGAGTGGTGCTCCGCAGACTTACCCCAATTCTGGAGAAAGTGGTTCCACAAGAGCAAGCTGGCTTCAGACCAGGTCGTAACTGCTGTGACCAGGTGCTAGCTCTGACAACACACATCGAATCTGGATTCCAGAAACGGCTTAAGACTGCGGCAGCGTTCATTGATCTCTCTGCGGCTTACGACACGGTGTGGCACAAAGGCCTCCTTGTCAAGCTCTACGACACCATAGAGGATGGCAACACAGTACGACTTATTGAGCAACTACTAACTGGCCGTACTTTCAGGGTTTTTCTAGGAGGGCTAAAAAGCAAAAAAAATGCACCTGAATAATGGCCTTGCCCAAGGCTCAGTGCTGGCCCCATCACTCTTCAATATCTATACCCGAGATCTTCCTCACACTGAAGGCAGAAAATTTGCTTACGCAGATGACTTCGCCATCACAGTCCAAGCCAAAACCCTCAATGCAGCAGAAGAGATCCTTAATTCTGACCTCAAGGCTATGGAAGAATTTTTCCTCAATTGGCGACTAAAGCCAATTGAGGAAACAGTGGGCAAAAAAACCAGGACAAGACTAAACTTAGTCAATAAGCTGGCTGGTACTAGCTGGGGATGCGACGCCAACACGCTCAGAACGGCATCCATTGCCCTGGTTTTCTCAGCAGCTGAATACTGTGCTCCAGTATGGGCCAGAAGCGCCCACACTTCCATGGTCGACGTTCAGCTTAATGCCACAATGCGAACCATCAGCGGAACCTTAAAATCGACTCCTCTTCCTTGGCTCCCCGTACTTGCAAATATAACCCCGCCAAATATCAGGCGAGAGATTGCAACACTGAGGGAATACAAGAAGGCGCTGCAAAAAAGCGAAATACCCTTGCACGATGATGTCGTTTCTCACCCGGCATGCCGCTTAAAGTCTCGAAAACCCTTCTGGACGGAAGGAGAAAGACTCCTTCGAACACCTCTCACCCCAGAAGATAGGTGGAAGCTTGAGTGGCAATCAGCCAACGTCAAAAACGCCGATCTCGTGCAAGACCCCACTGAGAGACAGCCTGGGTTCTCATTGCCTCGCAAACTCTGGACTGCCATCAATAGAATAAGGTGCTCCCATAGCCGTTGTGCGCAAATGATGCATAGATGGGGCCTTAAAGAGTCGGCGACGTTTGAATGCGGTGCGGTGCAGACCACCGAACATGTGGTCAACGAATTCCCGCTCCATTCATTCCCCGGCGGGATTTATGAGGTCCACAGGGCAACGCCTGAGGCCCTAGACTGGCTCGCAGACCTAGATGTCCCCCTCTGACCCCCCACCATACGAAAGAAGAAGAAGAACCGAATATTAATGAAGCAAGCATTTACGATACAATCGACACAGATGATGTTTATGAAGCGAGCAATATTTTCCAGAATAGACAAAACATCTACGAAACAAGCAATATGTGTCAGAATAACCAGAATATTAATGAAGCAAGCAATATGTGCCAGAATAAACGGAACATTTACTAAGCATACAATATGTGCTAAAGAGACTGAACATTCTGGAAGCAAGGAATATTTGTCAGAATAGCCAGAATATTAATGAAGCAAGCAATATGTGCCAGAATGGGCAAAACATTTATGAAGCAAGCAACATATGGCAGAACAGACAGAATAGGAATGAAGCAAGCAATATATGTATGCAATTGAAAATGCTAAAAATAATACTAAAAAAACTTGGAATATTATAAATGAAATTGCGAACAAAAAAATATGTCTTCAAATATTGTAAATAAGGTTATAATAAATAATGAAGTAATAACTAACAAATCGACCATTGCAGAAAGCTTTAATAACTACTTTACAAATGTAGTAGACGTAGTACTTGAATCATCAGGCATTAATGTTAATGATGCTTATATGGAGACATCTCCTCAATTAGATTCAAATAATGATTCAATTAACTCTATAGAATATTTTTCTCCCGTTACATTTAATGAAATTGAAAAATATATTGATAACCTAACACCTTCCAACTCTAAGGGAAATGATGGATTATCTTGCATTACGTTAAAAAAAATAAAACAACATGTCCTAACTCCATTGCAACATATTTTTAATTTATGCCTCAAAAATGGTCATTTTCCAGAGCAATTTAAAATCTCCACTATTATACCTATTCATAAATCTGGAGATAATTATAGACCAATATCCCTTGTTTCAAACCTCTCGAAAATATTCGAAAAATGCGTTAAGTTTAGAGTCATTGAACACTTAGAAAAATATAAAATTCTATCGAAAAACCAATACGGCTTTCGTAAAGACCTAAGCACTGAGGATGCGATATATGAATTGACAAAAAAGATATACTCATCTATCGATAAAAAAAAGAAATGTCTTGCCATATTCCTAGATTTAAGAAAAGCTTTCGACACCGTAAATCATAATTTACTCATTACAAAAATAAATCAACTAGGCTTCAAAAAAGACACACTAAAACTACTCTCTAACTATCTTACAGATAGAACACAAAAAACAAAAATTGGGAATAATTATAGTTCAGAGTCAAAGATAAAAAATGGAGTTCCACAGGGAACTGTGCTTGGCCCGATTTTATTCTTAATTTATATTAATGATTTATGTAATTTTGTAATTCCTGGTAAAATTGTTTCTTACGCAGACGACACGGCAATAATAGTGGATGGTAATCATTGGAAAGAAACTTTTTCGAAAGCAACTGATTGTATTTCACTGGTTTCAATATGGCTAAAATACAACAAACTCGTTTTAAACTATACCAAAACATTTTACTTACCTTTTTATAAAACCATTAAAAATAAACCTAAAGACAACCTTAAAATTAGAATCCATAATACTAGTTGCAATCAAGAAATGTGCTTCATGTGCAACGAACTTACTAATGTCGAAAATATAAAATATTTAGGAGTATCAATAGATATAAATCTTAATTGGAAATCACATATTAATCAAATCACTTCTAAATTAAGATATCTGACATACATATTTTATAGACTTAAGGAAGTACTAAACATTGAAAAATTGAAAATGATCTACTTTTCCCTGGTGCAATCATCAATCACTTATGGCATTATAGGATGGGGTGGTGCACTTGATACATTTATTAAGCCTCTACGAATAATTCAAAAACACATAATTAAAGTCATATATAACAAAAATAAAACATTCTCGACCAACTTATTATACAAAGAAACTAAAATATTTAATATACGTAAATTATTTATATTACAAACTTTGAAATATGTATTTAAAAACAAAAATAATTTCGAAATAAATGAAAACAGAATGAGCAAAAGAATAAATAATATATTTTACACCCCACAAACCAATACTAAATTATTGCAGACACATAGCAGTTTCATTGGTCCTCGCACATTTAACCTTCTACCACTACAAACTCAAATGATAAATAAAATGATAAAATATGTAAAAGAGGTAAAATTATGCTTGAATAATGTAGATATTGAAACGCTTTTTCTATAAACTTGTCCTTCCTTCTACAACTCACTTTCTGTAACTTTCTAAACTGAAGTACAATATGTTTTTCTGTTTATTTTTTTGTAATAACTAAAAAAAAAAAAAATGAAAAATCACTATGTTTTTCTCCATATTTTTATTTTATTTTTATAAAAGCTAAAAAAAAAAAACCTTTCTCACTTATTCTACCTATGTAATACTAACTTTTTATACTAACTTTATATTTTATTTGTTTTTTAAGTCTATTTTATACTTTGCGTACATAGAAATATAGTATTTTGTTTTAATATTACCCACACTCAGGCAGTGCCTTAGTGGGTTTTCATTCCTTGTTCATACTATTTGTTATTATATATTATGTTATTATATACTATTTGCTATTATATATTATATGTACAAAGAAATGGAAATAAATAAAGTTTAAAAAAAAAAAAAAAAAGTTAAATAAACAAGAATGGTATACTATCCTCTCTAACGCATCTACCATCTACTCCTGCGAGGATATTGCATATTCGATCGGTAGTTAGTGGGTGTTCAGATTGTTTGTATATTCCGTAACTTTTGTAGTTTTAATTGTGAATCATCAACATTATTTTTAAACACTCAGTTTGATTAGTGAGTCCAATGAATATTATTTGTCAACAGCCATATTTTATTCACTACACCGAAATAGAAAGTTCGTCGTTATTTGACTAGTCGCCAGTTCGGACGTGACAAATTTGTTATAGAGCACTTTACTATGTTATTATTAAAGTTTTGAGGGGAATGTTTCCAGACCAATTAATATCAAGAATTGGTGACATCTACTGGCCGTCAAGATCCAAGGATTTAGCCGCTCCAATTTTTTTTCAGTTTGGTTATCTTAAGGCCGTTTCTATGCCAACGAGGCAACGTGATTCAAGAAATAATGAATTATTTTGGAGTTGGAATAGTATAATATTGCCCGCATTTTGGGTAAATATTTTGTGAAATGATAAGCATAACTTTGATAAGCATAATATTATAAATTTGTGGGGCAACAGAAGAAAACTATTTTACTATTTTGTAACTCTTTTGTTATTTGATGATTTGTATTAAACTGGTGTGTTTTTGGGTCACCCGTTGTAATAATGTTAGGATCGTGCTTTCACATTTAAAATTATTTTAATTCTATAATGATATTTTTCTACCACTACACTTCGTGTTATTCGAAATATTATATATTTTTCCATTGTATCTAAATAAAAGAAAATATTTTATCGAACAAAGCAAATACTTTGGTGTAAAGTACACTTTACAAAGTGTACTTTGTAATACCACTTTTTATTATTAATATTTAACATTCGATCGGGTTAGCTCAAACTTTGTCAGAGCTTATTGTATTAACTAAAGCTAATTACATCTAGATTAAAATTTTATGAAGAAGGTGGCTTAATCGCCCTGGTGAAAGATCTATTGATAGACTTAGGACTTCGTATCAGAAGTTTGCGTGTTCATATCATGCATGTTCATATCTTGTCGGGGTCACCAAATTTATGGGAGTTGTTTCCAACTCGCATAAAATCAAATTTAATGACTAGGCTTCTTATTTTAAATAAAATTAGTAAATACTCACTTGGTTTTATTGATAAAAAACAATGACTAAATAACATTTAACAGAGCTGTTGCTTGATACATCTATTATCACGGAGCATCTATTCCTAATTAATGGAAGAACCCGCAGACAGTCTCGAAGCAGCTTTGCGTCACTTTTTTTGTAAATTCTGAGTTATATATAAAAATTAAAAGAATAAACTAATTGGTAATTTAAAGCATATTAAAGGCCGAGATCGCATTGAGTTTGGGTCCCACCTAGGCGGAGCCTATTGACACAGGCAACATTTTCCGCTTAGTGTAGTGTTAGCAAGAGGTATTTAAATATTGTCAGGTTATTCCTAACCCCGGAATGTTTGTTTTCCTTTAAGAAATAAATAAAATAAATTAGCTTTTTAATCTATAATCTGGTAAGTTAGGTCTCAGTGTCAAGTCATGATCAGCAAACCTCTTAAATGATTTTCCTTATCCCTAATTTTCTTCGCAGATATTAATTACTCTATGCGTGGAATTTTAAAAATCAAAATGTTAGAAGCAAGAAAATAATGATTATAAAAACATATAACTAACTAAACCATAACGCCGTTTTCCCGCAGGGTTAGGCCGAACAACTTGTTTTGGCACATACTATTTGCCTCATTCTTATTTGTACATCGTCTCATACATACGCTTCTTTTATTCTTACTCTTGACTTCTGCCCGACTCAAATATCTAATTCTCTTGATCGTGCCTTTCGTCCCCGACTTCCACCATTAAATATATATAGGTACTTCGACAAAAATGTAAAACAATAAATAATGACAAATCTATTGATTACATAAACACAAGTATACAGACTATTCGTTTTCTATGGGATTTTAAGGCAGTTTATTTCCTAATAGTAAAGGGCACCACACTAATAAACACGTTTCAAAATTTACACAACCGATAAACAACTACTAATGTAGGGTAAATTATCGTTTAAATTTTAAAATAGATTTATAATTATGGGGTTAAATAAATACGCCGTCAGTTGTATTGAAATAAAAGCCTTTTAATTTAGAGACCAAATAAAATGGTCCTCGTTGGATCGTCAATCCGCCATCCCTATTGGTGTTACGTCCCCTATTTGTATTGCGGATTACGTACCATCCCTTGCCATAACTTCCTAGTGTGCTTAATAAAGCTGTTTTATAAAAAGCTTATTATTCGTTTTAACAAATCCAATAATGTATTGTGATTACGAAAAATTGCTTAAAATTGCTTAAGACGTGCTTGGTAACAAGAACAACCGTAAATAAAATGGGTTGATTCATCCATCTCAATCTCTTTTGTTTCCGATTATACAATATGGTAAATACAAACAAAACCTTTTTACTACAATGCCATAAAAAGTCAAAGAAATTGATTGTTACCTTTTTGTTCGACAAAAATATGTGTTATTTTTTAAAGTATGATCACCTTTCTGCCGATTTTTTTAAGTGAAACTTTAGCGTCGTTAGTGACTTGAAAGTCGGGTGAAATGGAATTGCGTCACAACTCAGTTCTACACAAATACTCGGTTCTAGTATAATGCGGTAAATTCGCACCTCGGCGCGTGCCTTCCATAGCTGAGTTGGCAAGGTGCCTGACAAGTCTCACGGCCAGAGAGATAGACATGAACGGGAGTTCGAATCCTACGAAATCCAAAAAATCCAATAATTAATAATTATCCAATCTTCAAACCACTTAAAAAAACAGGCAAAAGAAAAGAAAGCGATATCTAGTTTCACGTCTACCGCGTGTGAATTACGCACTCTGATTTTTTTTAAAGTAGTAAATACTTCACAAGAGACTCAGCTGCTCCCGCCTGGAGCCAGTGAGACTATGGCATCTCCAATTGGAGTATGTTGTGAGGCTGAAGGTAGAAGAGGGGAAGGAGATGAGGAAGAGGTAGATGGGGAAGTACCTGGCTATTCAGATCTGGTCACCAAACACGGCTAACGCCTACAATGAAGTAAATAGTTCTTATTTTTTTTGAACAAACAATATTTAAATGTTATTTTTTCGAAACAACCTAGCTCTGTTTCAAACGTGGGAATGATGAAAACATTACTCTAAGTGATTTCTTCAAGTGAGTATATGACCAATGCTATCAAAAAATGTTCAAAAGAAATCTATTAAAATAACGAAAAACTAAATTTTATCCTTGTATATATTAGAGTAAGCAAAAATAGAGAAAATTTATTTTTAAGTAAAATTTTATTGTATCCAGCTTTTTTGAAAAGAAATTTGTAAAAAGTGTTTTGTCTTTCTAATATATTGTGTAATCTATTGGTGCCTTTTAAAATTTAAATAAAATTGGAAAAAATTTGATACATTTTTACTTTGATCTGCTCAAAATAATTTACTTTATTTTATAAATCAGATTTCAGAGATTTTTTAAAAATTCCTGTACAAAATATAAAAAAGATAAATTAATTTTGATACGTGAAATAATTAACAAAAAAAAAGGTTCATAAACATGAACTGGTTTAAAAATATGAACTGTTTTAAAAATAGAAAATGTCTTTTGGAACTCACTTTGTTGACTTTATCGATAAAATAATAAGTGGACGGCGTGAATTATGAAACACAATGTTGACCATTCAATTATTCAATTCCTGGTATAAACGTATGCATCCAATGCAGGGAGTTGTTGTACAATGGTGGTCGTTAAATGGTCTTGTTCGAAAGCAAATTTTTGACGGGTAGAGAAAATGGAGAAAGACGACACGAAAGACGAGTAATGGAATCTAGTATAATAAATTTCACGAGGAGATATTATAATACAAATGATAAAAGTTTATCTAATTAAATATTGATAATGTTTCTACAACATGCATGTTAAAGAATGGTTATTTCATTTCCTTAAGCCTCGACCATATTATTTCAGAGGGTCAGAACAATTCGGCTTTACACTAAAATCCAAATAAATGGAATATTTCTTAATGTATCTGAAAACGAAAAACCGTTTTAGAAAGGTGATAAAATACGCTTTCAAATTTTAACAGTCGTCATAAACATTTTTGAAACATAAAAAATTTGCACGCAAACACAAAAAAGTTTTTAAAGTAAAACTTCTTTACGCACGCTCGACTTGGGGGGTAAGCTGGTGAATGCGTTATGAAAAGTGTGATGCGAACGGTAATCGATGCGAACGGTGATCGGGATGATCTTTTGTAAGTTAGTGAAGTTTTACTTCAGTCGTGTGGTCTAAAGCACACTCGTTTCTTTTATTATTTTTATTAAAATGGTTCACCTTACTTTTTTCTGACTAAAATTAGTGATAAGAAAAAAAAATAAAATCTCATACATATTATATTATTTACCTTACTTTTTTTGTAGTTATAAAAAATTCCTAAAGTTTCATAAATTTATTTCAAAATGCGATTCGAAACTTTCGTTTCGTAAAAGTGTTCATTTTACATGTTTTGTGGTTAGTTTTTGTATTTGTGTGTATAACGTGGTCTTTTCTCTTTCTAACACCCCAAAATGAGTAAAATAGATTCAACAGGTTAACATTAATTGTTGGAAATGTTTGATATTATATTTTCATTTTCTGACACTTCTATTATCACTTCTATTTTCTTACGTTTATTTCTGTTTCG
This sequence comes from Limnephilus marmoratus, assembly GCA_917880885.1. Classification (NCBI taxonomy): domain Eukaryota; kingdom Metazoa; phylum Arthropoda; class Insecta; order Trichoptera; family Limnephilidae; genus Limnephilus; species Limnephilus marmoratus. The sequence goes on from OU862923.1 coordinate 4,998,555, forward strand.
TCTTTGCTTTCATATTTTTTTATTCTTATGATGTACATTTTCCCAAATTTCGTGTTATTTTATTATGTTATAAATTGGACGTAAGTCCGTTAATAAATAAACATTTTGATAAGAAAATTGAATGTTCTTCCCATATTGTTATTGACTTTTCAAAATTTCCCTGTTTTCCAGAATATTTTTTGCAAGAAGGCTTAAAAAAATTAAAATCACGAAAGAATGTAAAATTGTCGCTTTTAAAAATCACGAAAGTTTTTTGTTAGGCTTAATGTCCAAAAACATTTTTTTACAATCATAATTGGTTATTCGAAGATATTTCGTAGCGAACCACTTGGGGTGACCTATGGCAGAGGTGTTGGTTATCAAAAAAAGTTCCCGGGGCGGCGGTACCCATTCCCGCCTCCCAAATTGCAACCAAAAGACATGTTATATTTCAAGGATACTTACAAATTATCTAACAACATGCGAGTTCTTCTCTCCCATCACTCACTGATAAAGAACTTAGCTAACACATAATTAAATCCATGATGTCTAAGTGGGAACCTGACGCATTTGTCCATAAAGCTAGGTGTGCTGTCTCTACTTAATAGTACTGTTTTAGGTTATCCAGTCCAAATTCATGCCAAATTCTCTGCAATCACGCGATATGGGAGTTTTGATGAGATTTTAATATTCATACACTATTTTATAAAAAGGTGATGGATAGCTTATGTGGCTTGCAGCACTGTTTGCACTCACGCTCTCCCTGACCTTTTTGCGAGGTGCTCAGTTATCGACTGCAGACTCGGTCAATGTGATTCATCATTGATTGACGGAATCATTGATTGTTCATTATTGATACACATTTGATTGGATTGCCGTGGATTCGAATCGGAATCGTCAAAGCTTTCGACACTGGAAAAAGGTTTGTATTTGCTTGTTTTTTGATGAAAAGCGTACAAACTGCTGGTTGCTTATTCATGGAAATTTGTTAAAAAGGCCAATTTCAGAGGCAGAATGTTTGTTTAAATTTTAACGGATATTCGTAGGTTGTGTTCATATTGATGCTTCTTAATATACGACCATAGGTGATTAATTTCCTGCAGTTTCGAAGATAAAAATCATTTTGCTATGTACCTAAGTAAAACCGCTGTAGCATGTGGTACGACAAAGGCGAGCGTTGGAATTATATATCATCGGAAGGCATCCTCCATTGATATGCTTGGTGTAACTCTAAATGACCAGCTCAGATATGGGGGCTCCATCGAAGACAGAGTTAAGTAAGCCTCTCAAAAACTGGGCCTACTGTAAAGGGCCCGCAGATACTTAAATAGTACACAAGTACTAATCCTGTACAAATCACAAGTGCGCCCCATGGTTGAATTTGGAAGCCACTTTTGGACTGGAGCCCCGAAATACCTGAAAAACCCACGACTCTGTGCAGAAACGGGCAGTCCGTCTGATAGATTCTCCTAATTTATCAGATGGTTTGCAATCTTTGGAGCACAGGCGTCGGGTGGGAATGCTATCCTTGTTCTACCGGTATTTCAATGGAAGTTGCTACGAGGAACTGGCGTCGTTGATCCCTTCGGCACCGGTGCATAGTCGGGAAACACGATAAACGCGTTCTCAACATATGTACACGATTGACATTGGTCACATGAGAACGGGTCGCTTCTTCGACTCGTTCTTGTGTTCAACAGCTCGGCTGTGGAACGATTTGCCAGCCTTTCTGTTTCCTCTTTCCTACAACATGGGTCTCTTCAAGATCAATGTTCATTCCTTCCTCTCCTCAAAAAGATCCTCCACACAGCATCTCAGATGACATAGGCCCTGAGGGAAATTATTTTTGTCGGGGCCTCCTGGGTGGAGTTAATGTAAAAAAAAGAAGAGGCGGCTCACATACGATATGAGATAACGGTTTGAAAAAGTACAGGCTTCGAATGTTCAGAATCGGAACATTTGGAAAACATGAAATAGGCTACTCCACACAGCAGCATTCCCAAAGATGACATAGGCCATGAGGATTTTTTTTCTAAAGGCTTTTTGTGCGGAGCCAATGTAAAAAATAAAATAAAAAGGCCTACATTTACTTCTTTATGTTAGCGGTTGTATAAAACATGTAAACATACGTTATGGTGTATTTAAGCATAACAATGGTATTTCTTCATCCTTCTTACTAGGGGTTGTTGTGCTGAGGCGGACTAAAGTAATTTAAAGCCATTCAATTAGGTATTCCTTTTATGTCGTTTACAATGCTTTTTTAAATTTTTCCTTGACCTTTTTCAGTCAGACTTTGGTTCTTATTTTGTAATCATTGAACTTTTCTATTCATTTTATAAGTAGGGGAAGGATGTTGTGAAGTTTTCTTGCAAAACATTTGTAGTTTCTTTGCCCAAATGTGGGTTTTATAACTTTTAATGTTTTTTATTTCTTGAACATCATATCATATATTTGATATGTTAAAAAAATCGATTGAAGGCGTTCTTACGCTTTCAGTGTGGAATTTATGATTTCAGTTTAAATTGTCTTTAGGTTATATATGTACTTAGATGTAGCAGATCCCCATACTGTAATTCCATATTCGATTCTAGAATGACAAAATGCGTAGTAGGCTTATTTCAAATCCTTTTTTTTAACTATATTTTTAGATTTTAAAGAAATATATTAGAAATAAATATAAGGTTTGTAAATTTTTCCTCAGAACTTTCTGTGTGAACCTGATGTAGAAAAAAAACTTGCTTTCGCCTTGTAATGGTTTCCATTTCGCGATATCCGAGTTTCTTTAGTTGCTGTTAGTGAAATTCTTGTGGATTTCAATATTAAAATAGTCTCCTAAAATTAAAAAAAATATATATAAAATGATGCCACAAAATAAGTTTTTGCTGTGTTAGAAGAAATTTATATATATGCATAAAATATATCTCCATTTATCCATAAAATATATATATATTATGCACAAATGGAGAGAATTTTATTTAGGGTGAGTTCGAATTTTTTTTAAGTTTTCGGTTTGGTTAAAATATTTGTACTTCATTGGTAATCAAACCAAAGACCAGCATCAAAAAAAAATCCCTCATCCAGATTCAGGCGGCCATTATAATAATGTAATTTTATTTTAAATACTCCTGCGTAGAGGCTTCCCCTTCAGTCCCAAGGGCGCTTAATTTTACATGAATTTGATACTTTATGCGCAACCAAATGAGTTTTACTCTTTTTTCCTTACATTAACCTGTATCACAAAGGAAAGTGTGTTTTTGCCTGAATTCTTCATCTTTCAAGTGATATTAAATTTCACAGGAAAATGTATAAATTTATGAACTGCTAAATTATAAAAGTTACCTCCAGCTACGGGGAGCTTCCATTATAAAGTTTAAACAAAAAATCTTTCTTCTTTCCCGAGATATATCTTTGTTTACATCAAAGTTTCCCTGTTTTACTCAACCGGGGTGCAGACGTCAAAAAAACCCCAAAAATGGCGAAAATTTTCTTAGCGTCGCGCGTCGGTCGTCGGGGTATGTAAGAAAAGTCATTACGGTAAACTAGGGTAAACTGGAGAAAAGAGTGTAAAGTAATGGTCATTCCAAACACATGTTTTTTCGTTATTTTTGTTTCGTCGTAATGTGATGAAAAATCTGCCTGTCAAATAAGTAAATTGCTTAGACATCTTTTGTAAAAAGCTGGGAAAATATTATTTTTGGTGAAAAAATGGTGCTAGACTTTGTGCTCATAAACACATATTTTTAGGAAAAAACATACTGCAAACGTGAGGTTTAAAATAATGAAAAAAAACTTCTTTTTCCTTCTTCTGGAAACCGATTTTATTAAAAGCAACGTGCTGGTGAAAGACCACCATTCGGAATAGAATCGTCGCTTGTAATAAATGGCAATGGCCAGGTCTGAATACCTAGTCTACTTCTTAACCTCCCCATCTCCTTTTATTCCTTATTCTAGTCTCAAAACGTATCCCAATTTGGGAAACCATATTCTCACTCGCTCCAGTTAGGAGTAGTTGGTACTTTTGTGCGGTACTCACTTAATAAAAAATAAAAATGTACAAAATGTGAACCAATTGTTGATACACATTTGTAAAAAGCATTAACTTTGTGGCTCACCATAATTTACAATAAAAACACATAGATTTGTTGTGGACCACTTTTATTTTATAAACACTCTACCGGTTTCACAAGCACCCTTCTTTTGTCAGGAGAATATTATGTGAAACAAATCAAGGTATGAACATTATTTTTTAATCTTTCATTATTCAAAATGTGTTTTTGTTTTGTTTAAATGTTAGTTAGACGACCTCCGTAGTCCAGTGGCTAAGACTCTTGACTCACATTCCGGAGGTCGCGGGTTCGAACCCGGCATGCGCAAATAAATTTTATTTGATTAATTTGTGTTATTTCACAATTAATTCATTTAAAATAATATATAGTATATTCGCGGCATGTTCCAGAGTGGAAGATACTATCAGTATCGCCCTGGTGTAAGACCACCATTCAGAATTGAAACGTTGCTTGAAAATGGCTTTAGCCGTGTTTAGTGACCAGATCTGAATAGCCAGGTACTTCCCAACCTTCCTCTTCCCCACCTCCTTCCCCTCCCCGCTACCTTCAGCCTCACAACATACCCCAATTGGGGATGCCATAGTCTCACTGGCTCCAGACGGGAGCAGTTGAGATTCTTGTGCGGTATTCACTGTAAAAAAAAAAAAAAAAAGTTAGATGATTTTATTAGAGGTACGTGACTTAGACAAATCGAGTGGATTCACTGAACGAGGTCCAGCAGACACACTTTAGCGAGCTGTTCATGGTAGCTATTTTATTTGCACTCCCATATTATTTGAATGGCCATCCTTTTCATAAGCGGTTTCAAATTTTATGTTTGATTAGTAGTTTAAAAAAAAAACTATCTGATCACCGCACAATAGTCCCAAATGCTCCCATCTGGAGCCTGAGATGGCATCCCCAATCGGGGTATGTTGTGAGGTTGTAGATAGTAGAAAGGGGAAACCAATGGGGAAGAGGAAGGTGGGGAAGTACCTGGCTATTCAGATCTGGTCACCAGATACGACTAAAGCTATTTCAAACAACGTTTCGATTCCGAATGGTGGTCCTACATCAGGGCGATACTGAGAGTATCTTCCACTGTGGAACGTGCCGCAAATATATTATTTTTAAGTAATTAATTGAGAAACTACACAATTTAATCAAAATCAAATTTATTTGCGTACGCCAGGATTTGCACCTACGATCTTCGAACTGCTAGTCGAGAGCCTTACCCCTCGACAACGGAGGCCATCTGATTAGTAGCCACTTGTCCTGAATTTTGACATAATTATTCGATAGATGATGTAGTTTTTAAAGTTTACTAACATTCGATGACAATTTTTTTCTTGTTATTTTATTCATATGTGCAAGTGTTTTATTTGATTTTTTATTATTGAATAAAAATTGCACACAATTGGAATGCATTACCCGCTAAGCTACTACTAGTAGCTTGTCAGCAAGAATCAGTTCAGCAAATTAGTTACAACAACAAATTAAATAAGCATTACCGCATTAGCCTAGCAACAATGGTGAACGGACAACTCAGAATGAAACCAACTCAGAAGCACCTCGGAAAGGTCATTAAGAGTGATGATAAAGAAATATAAAAAAAATTGTTAAATAGGTTAAGTTAGGTTTGGGTTACCGGCTATTTTAAAATTATTTTTTCGTAGCTTTTAATGACCTTTCTGAGGTGTTTCAGGGTTGGTTTCATTCTGAGTTGGCATGGAACCGTAATCCAGATAGCGTATTGTATAAAATATCCATTTTAATTTTAATGTGCGACATCTATTGGCTTATTCTGTAAGTCTAGGAAGGAAGTCGAATAGAGACTATTAATAACGCATTTGCGGTAAATAATAAGTTTACTACCAAACAAGAGTCCCAAATATTGAAAGCCAGTGAGACTGAAAATTTACGCGGGTGAAAGAGTTGGAGAGGGAAAGAAAATGAGGTAGAGGAAGTTGAGAGATCTGTTTTAAACATAAAAAATAACATTGTTTTGTAATTATCTTGTTTTACATTGCCTAATTTCCTTTTATTTAACGTCCCACGCGGATTTCATTCTTACGAATTCATCTAATTATATTAGTTTCTCAGGCTATGTCGCATTCACATTAAAAAACGAGAAAAATTATCTGTTTCTTTATACCCGTATTGAATTTAAGTATCTGTTCTGAGAAGTATATAAAAAAATACTATCATTAAAATAAAACCCACCAAAAACATTCACGAAATTACTGAAAGCTTCGTCCTTGTTCTAAGATATTCAAATTCAATTGGAAATGAAAGATTGGAGACAAGTTTGTACCAAATTTGTATTCTGAATTGGCATGGAACCCGCAACAATATACGCATATAACAACACATAACATACCTACCAACATTGTGACATATAATTGTTGAAAATAATTCAAAATCAGCATTTTTGTGGTGAAAATCAGTGAAATAGAAAAATATATATTTTTTAAATATCATGAAACAATTGAAAAAACAATAATAAGAGCAATACATTGGTGGTTAATCACATACTTGCAATTTAATGCATAATTATTATAATTATAATTCATGAGTAGTGTAGTAGTCCAGTGTAGTAGTCCAGTGGCTAAGACTCTTGACTCACATTCCGGAGGTCGCGGGTTCGAACCCGGCATGCGCAAATAAATTTTATTTGATTAATTTGTGTTATTTCACAATTAATTCATTTAAAATAATATATAGTATATTTGCGGCATGTTCCAGAGTGGAAGATACTATTAGTATCGCCCTGGTGTAAGACCACCATTCAGAATTGAAACGTTGCTTGAAAATGGCTTTAGCCGTGTTTAGTGACCAGATCTGAATAGCCAGGTACTTCCCAACCTTCCTCTTCCCCACCTCCTTCCCCTCCCCACTACCTTCAGCCTCACAACATACCCCAATTGGGGATGCCATAGTCTCACTGGCTCCAGACGGGAGCAGTTGAGATTCTTGTGCGGTATTCACTGTAAAAAAAAAAAAATTCAGCTTCACAATTAAAATAACCCGTGATTTTTCACGGGTCAGCACATGTATAAAATTATTATAAAGCTCTTATTATTTTTTCACTTAGTGATAAATGAAATAATAGCCCTTTCTCTCTACACCTTAGTTATAATATTTACACATTGTAGTTGGCCGTTTATACGGCGGCATTAATAATGCATGCGGGGCATTAGGTGGTCCATTACTACAGCATCCTTGATACTGAACCTTCGTGAGAAAGGAGAAGATAAGAAACAGCTTGCGGAGAGATGAACTGAAGAGTTATTATTGCACTTGAATTATACATGAAAGAAATGGAAGGTAGAGCATCGGGTAAATTGAAAAGTTTAAAGGTGTTATTATTTTATTTAGAGCGATTGTTCGTATGTATCTACTATTATACTAGAGCAAACCCTTAAAACAAAAAATGTATTATTTTTTTTTAAAATAACCCTCTTTATAATAACTTTTTAATAATAACGTCTAGACAGGACATGTGGGTGTTAAAAACGACACCAAAATCAAAGTTTTTGTGCTAAAGTATTACAAAAACGTGTATCTAAAAGAAAGTCCATTGTCCCGCAGTCAAAATATCGCAATACGCTTTGCTTTTTACCTTTTGTTGCAAAGAGCAAATTTGTGTCGTTCATGTCGTAGGTATTATGTTATGATTTCGAAGAGAGGTGAAGAAATTAAAAAAATAAACGATTTTTATTATAATTATAAATATTTTATTGTTGTGATCTCACGCAATTGATAAATCTTCATGTACCTACACGAACGAGTAGACAAATATTAAGTTTTTATATACATACTTCTCATTCCAACTATAGTTTGCATTCTCCAGAACAGCGCTTACGTGGTCTTGGTAACAAATATTTTAACAATATGGATGTATTTGACAATAATAAGAATTTTCCAAACTTCAAACGCCGTATGTGCCGTATGTACTTCATAAACTATTTTTACTTAACTTACATTCTATGTTACCTATTTTGTGCCAACTCTTGTAGTTTATGTGACATAATTTTGTTTCTTATATACATATATATATATATATATATATATATTTATCCCCTCTCGTACTATGTTGATTTTGCGCGACGGTACACCAGTTTTTTATTGATCCGTTTGGGTTTGTTGATCTGGCCGGATTTTTAGATCCGTTACCGAAGCTGGCATACAAATCCTGATCCATGTGGATCTACTTTTGTCATCGAGATTTACCTCTAAGCCACGCCCATTTTTCGGTGACATATACATTTTACACGTTTTTATTTGTTGATCTCCATATATGTATATATGGATGGTGCCGGTCTGTCGAACTTTTCTGCTCCTTTTAGTAGGTAATCGTAGGTACGTTCTTATTTGCCACGTTTTGACCGCGAACTGTGCGCAATGCAAATAAAAAATGTTCTATGTGCGTCTGTCGTATTGTTCAGGTCCATTTAGTATCGGTACGTTCTATAAAGATTAAAATATACTTAAGAGGATAGACCGCCTCACAATTGCGTCATGGTACTTTACCCTTGAAAAGTGTTTTTATTTACCACCTAACACGTGCCAAACTACTTGTACAGACTAGTTAGAGCGGCTTTTTATCGTTACCCGGTTGGGAAACTTTCTGATGCGAGTTAAGGTGGGGACCAAAGACTCGAACTCGAAAAACTACTGTAACCATTAAATAGAGTTAGCACACCTATTGGAGATGGCTTGAGTAATGAGACTACGAACTTTGACTACGAATCCAGAGGTCGCGGGCTAGCATCTGTGCGTAGTATGTATATTCATTTCTAATTAAGAGGATGAACAGTTTGAACGGATGTACTTAATCTTCGAAAACGGTTTTTATTACTTATATGTACGCCATTACGAACTTCGACTAAGAATCCGGAGGTCGCGGGTTAGCATCTGTACGTAGCATGAAGATTAATTTTTACTTTAAGAGGATTAACAGTTTCATCTTGGGGGTCATCTATTAATCACGTGAGACTCGAAAGAGGGGGGGGGGGGGGGTCGGAAAAAACACGAAATATCACGTGGGGGGGGGTATAATGAGATATCACGTGTATTTATTTTTCGTGATAATATTCTGAAAATTTCAAAATACTTTGTACTAAAAAAAATACACGTGATTTTGGGTATGGGGGGGGGGGGGTAGTCTTAAACCTTACCACATATCACCGGGGGGAGGGGGTTAAAAAGTTGCTAAAAAACATCATGTGATTATTAGACGACCCCAAATGAAAAGGAATAAAGGGTGGGTAGGAATCTGGAGGTCGGTGTGTCCAGGAATCTATCACTTCCACTGCGGTGCAAGGCTATGTTCCGAGAGAGTACGGCTGGAAAAAGTCAAAGGGACTCCTCAACACTCTCCCAATCCGGCCTGCCATGCAGCTGGTGGGCTGATGCATCCGCCGCCAATACCCGGACAATCCTCACCCCATGAACCTGGGCACCCCTGCTAAGTCACCAAACGAAGCGAACCACTGGGGGTGACCTATGACAGAGGTATTGGTTATCCAAAAAATGGTTCCTGGGGCGGCGGTACCCATACCCACCTCCCAAATCTTAATCTTGAAGGCGACCTTTTGAATTTCCAGATGGATTTTCTCGAAATAACGCCATGCGCCGCAGTGAGAGGGATGGATTCATCCGTCCATCACTCCTGGACACACTGACCCCCAGATTCCGACCCACCCTTCATACCTCTTTCCTTCCCCGGACTTCCTTTTCTTCTTTTCATTAAAAGAAGCCCTCCACACAGCATACCTAATAGAGATGATTTGACTAAGGACTAATTGAATTATTATAAACGAGGTATTCCAATTTGGGAAGCGGGTATGGGTACCGCCGCCCCGGGATCCATTTACTGTATAACCAACACCTCTGCAAGCAGTTTGCTACGTATGGTGACTAAGCAGGGGTGCCCGGGTTCATGGTATCAGGTTTGTCCAGGACATGGCGGCGGTTAGGTCTGCCCTGCTGCGTGGCGGGCCGGATAAGAGAGTTTGGTTGAGGGAGGCCTTTTGTCCTTTCCAGCCGGACTCTCGCGACCCATCGCCTTGCACCGCAATTGGAGGGATGGAATTTTAGGTCCGTCACTCCTAGGACACATTGACCCCAGATTCCTATCCACCCTACATACCTTATTCCTTCCCAGAACTTCCTATCCTTCCCTTCCTTAAAAAGACCCTCCACACAGCATCCCCTTAGATGACATAGGCCCTGAGGGAAATTATTTTTCTCAGGGCCTCCTATGTGGAGCTACTGTAAAAAAATGATATTGCGATATTCAAAACAATGATATTATACTGCGCACGCACACACAGTTGCAATCCGCCGGCCGGAAACCCCACCTCCCCCCGTTCCACAGTCCCTAGACCTTACCAGCACGTGATAATACATTGCGTCTCTCTGGAGTCTTGTACCTACCTAGGTACCTAAGCAAACCGCATAATAATTATTTGTTCTTTTCGCCTGGAGGGTATCGGCTCCTTTAATCAATTAGTAAACCAGTAGGTATTGTTTATTATAATAAAATATAATAATGTATTGTTTTTTATAATATTTATTTTTATTTTATAATATAATATAATAATGTAAGTTTTGTTTATTATTATTATTATATTATATTATTATATAATATGTTAATGTATTGTTTTTTTATAATGCCTTGCGCCGCAGTGGGAGGGATTGATTCATCCGTCCATCACTCCTGGACACACTGACCCCCAGATTCCTACCCACCCTTCATACCCCTTTCCTTCCCCGACTTCCTTTTCTTCTTTTCATAAAAAGAAGCCCTCCACACAGCATCCCCAAAGATGACTAAGGTAGGTACTGAGAGGTTTTTTCTCAGGTGGACACCCGTGGAAGTAATGGCACGATCAAGTGAATCAGATACTTGAGTCGGGCCGTGTCAAAAGTCAGAATAATAGAAGAGAATGTATGAGACGATGTTTGAATGTGAATGAGGCAAGGTGTGAGTGTCAAGACTGAATTGTTTGGCGGTCCGACCTATTTCATTGTTTAGTAACGTGGTTTATGTCTGTCTGTAACTCGGGTCCAATGAACTCGAATTGGCTTTGAATTTAAGTGTCATTTTGAAAATTGAACGTGTTTAAAATCCACAAAAAGTACCTACCTAAATAATTCAATACAACCATATTATAACTAAGTCTGTCACGAGTCACGACCCATTTACGCGATCAATTACTTAATACAAAAGTTTGAATACGATATTTTATATAGAATATACAAGAAAAGAAACTATTCATAAGCGTTTTAAAAATTTAGCTGATAAATTGGATAGATTTTTTTACTATGTGCCGTTATATTAAGTGTTATAACATTCATCATTCAAGACTGCACGTGCAAAATAACGACAATTTAAACAACGTTTCAACGGCCGCTTACAAAAGCAAGAAATTTAACATTTAAGTACATGTTATTAGGTGTCAAAGTCCTAAACCACTGTAAACCACTTCTAACGCCGTTGAAAGTTTCTCCAAATGAGGTCACAACTTTGCGGATTTTGACGAGAAGCATACAAGTGCTAGTCCAAAATTTTTAGAAATAAGTTTTTGATGCAGTCTTGAATCGAAGTAAATAATCATGTTAATCAGTGGCAGAACGATACAGATCCTATCATGAAGAAAAAAATAGGATTTTCTAAAATGAATATAACTTAGCTTCTGCTCTAAGATAGTTGTTCCATGAAGCGATTTAGTTGCATTTTTAGAATTATGACTCAAATCCTACGTATTATGACTCAAATTATACATTACTACGCATTCTATGGAAGTAAACAATTTTTAAACATTGATCCATTCATAATACACCACATGTCAAGAAGGACTGAAGTCCATGCTATTGTTTGACTCAAATCAGCTTTTTTAAAAGTATATTCAAAAAATTATTTAAAACATATAAAATATTTCGTTTTATTTGCTCGTTTTTTAAACAAAACTAATTGACTTGGTAATAATTTTTTTTTATCTATCAACAAGGATATCCGAAGAAGTAATGAGACCATAGTTAGAGAAAAAATAGTTTTTTGGCTCTTCCGAACTTTAAATTTTTTGGACTTGCACCCGTATATTATTCTCGGTTACAGAATATATGAAGATCAAATTACCGATTACATCCGGCTTCCAAAAATAACATTGGTTAACGTGGTAGGTAAAACAATGTGTGATCGTGTGTATGATTATGTCCGTTTCTGTTTGACACGTGAAATATAAATGGAGTAGAAAGAGACAATTAGGTATGTTATTTAATTGGTCGAAGGAATTGATAAAGAACAAAAAAACAGTACGACGGTTGAAGTCACATGCGAGAAAAGTGAAAACTAAAGTAGACGAGAGTGATAGATACGAAGCATCGCACAAAGAGGAGACCGATAGGCTGGCTACGAAGCAACGCACAAAGAGGAAAGCGATTAGTCTATGTCATTCATTCTCTTGCAGGTTTAATCCTATAGATGTATAACAGATTGTTTGTCTATTTTTAGTGTCGCTTTTTTTCGTTTCATCCAGTTTCAAATCACAACGGTCCTAAAGAAGTTTTCACTTGAATAATTTTATAGAATCTGTGTGCAGTTCACTCACATGCGAGAAAAGTGAAAACTAAAGTAGACGAGAGTGATAGATACGAAGCATCGCACAAAGAGGAGACCGATAGGCTGGCTACGAAGCAAGGCACAAAGAGGAAAGCGATTAGTCTATGTCATTCATTCTCTTGCAGGTTTAATCCTATAGATGTATAACAGATTGTTTGTCTATTTTTAGTGTCGCTTTTTTTCGTTTCATCCAGTTTCAAATCACAACGGTCCTAAAGAAGTTTTCACTTGAATAATTTTATAGAATCTGTGTGCAGTTCACTCACATGCGAGAAAAGTGAAAACTAAAGTAGACGAGAGTGATAGATACGAAGCATCGCACAAAGAGGAGACCGATAGGCTGGCTACGAAGCAAGGCACAAAGAGGAAAGCGATTAGTCTATGTCATTCATTCTCTTGCAGGTTTAATCCTATAGATGTATAACAGATTGTTTGTCTATTTTTAGTGTCGCTTTTTTTCGTTTCATCCAGTTTCAAATCACAACGGTCCTAAAGAAGTTTTCACTTGAATAATTTTATAGAATCTGTGTGCAGTTCACTCACATGCGAGAAAAGTGAAAACTAAAGTAGACGAGAGTGATAGATACGAAGCATCGCACAAAGAGGAGACCGATAGGCTGGCTACGAAGCAACGCACAAAGAGGAAAGCGATTAGTCTATGTCATTCATTCTCTTGCAGGTTTAATCCTATAGATGTATAACAGATTGTTTGTCTATTTTTAGTGTCGCTTTTTTTCGTTTCATCCAGTTTCAAATCACAACGGTCCTAAAGAAGTTTTCACTTGAATAATTTTATAGAATCTGTGTGCAGTTCACTCACATGCGAGAAAAGTGAAAACTAAAGTAGACGAGAGTGATAGATACGAAGCATCGCACAAAGAGGAGACCGATAGGCTGGCTACGAAGCAACGCACAAAGAGGAAAGCGATTAGTCTATGTCATTCATTCTCTTGCAGGTTTAATCCTATAGATGTATAACATATTGTTTGTCTATTTTTAGTGTCGCTTTTTTTCGTTTCATCCAGTTTCAAATCACAACGGTCCTAAAGAAGTTTTCACTTGAATAATTTTATAGAATCTATGTGCAGTTCACTCACATGCGAGAAAAGTGAAAACTAAAGTAGACGAGAGTGATAGATACGAAGCATCGCACAAAGAGGAGACCGATAGGCTGGCTACAAAGCAACGCACAAAGAGGAAAGCGATTAGTCTATGTCATTCATTCTCTTGCAGGTTTAATCCTATAGATGTATAACAGATTGTTTGTCTATTTTTAGTGTCGCTTTTTTTCGTTTCATCCAGTTTCAAATCACAACGGTCCTAAAGAAGTTTTCACTTTAATAATTTTATAGAATCTGTGTGCAGTTCACTCACATGCGAGAAAAGTGAAAACTAAAGTAGACGAGAGTGATAGATACGAAGCATCGCACAAAGAGGAGACCGATAGGCTGGCTACGAAGCAAGGCACAAAGAGGAAAGCGATTAGTCTATGTCATTCATTCTCTTGCAGGTTTAATCCTATAGATGTATAACAGATTGTTTGTCTATTTTTAGTGTCGCTTTTTTTCGTTTCATCCAGTTTCAAATCACAACGGTCCTAAAGAAGTTTTCACTTGAATAATTTTATAGAATCTGTGTGCAGTTCACTCACATGCGAGAAAAGTGAAAACTAAAGTAGACGAGAGTGATAGATACGAAGCATCGCACAAAGAGGAGACCGATAGGCTGGCTACGAAGCAAGGCACAAAGAGGAAAGCGATTAGTCTATGTCATTCATTCTCTTGCAGGTTTAATCCTATAGATGTATAACAGATTGTTTGTCTATTTTTAGTGTCGCTTTTTTTCGTTTCATCCAGTTTCAAATCACAACGGTCCTAAAGAAGTTTTCACTTGAATAATTTTATAGAATCTGTGTGCAGTTCACTCACATGCGAGAAAAGTGAAAACTAAAGTAGACGAGAGTGATAGATACGAAGCATCGCACAAAGAGGAGACCGATAGGCTGGCTACGAAGCAACGCACAAAGAGGAAAGCGATTAGTCTATGTCATTCATTCTCTTGCAGGTTTAATCCTATAGATGTATAACAGATTGTTTGTCTATTTTTAGTGTCGCTTTTTTTCGTTTCATCCAGTTTCAAATCACAACGGTCCTAAAGAAGTTTTCACTTGAATAATTTTATAGAATCTGTGTGCAGTTCACTCACATGCGAGAAAAGTGAAAACTAAAGTAGACGAGAGTGATAGATACGAAGCATCGCACAAAGAGGAGACCGATAGGCTGGCTACGAAGCAACGCACAAAGAGGAAAGCGATTAGTCTATGTCATTCATTCTCTTGCAGGTTTAATCCTATAGATGTATAACATATTGTTTGTCTATTTTTAGTGTCGCTTTTTTTCGTTTCATCCAGTTTCAAATCACAACGGTCCTAAAGAAGTTTTCACTTGAATAATTTTATAGAATCTGTGTGCAGTTCACTCACATGCGAGAAAAGTGAAAACTAAAGTAGACGAGAGTGATAGATACGAAACATCGCACAAAGAGGAGACCGATAGGCTGGCTACGAAGCAAGGCACAAAGAGGAAAGCGATTAGTCTATGTCATTCATTCTCTTGCAGGTTTAATCCTATAGATGTATAACAGATTGTTTGTCTATTTTTAGTGTCGCTTTTTTTCGTTTCATCCAGTTTCAAATCACAACGGTCCTAAAGAAGTTTTCACTTGAATAATTTTATAGAATCTGTGTGCAGTTCACTCACATGCGAGAAAAGTGAAAACTAAAGTAGACGAGAGTGATAGATACGAAGCATCGCACAAAGAGGAGACCGATAGGCTGGCTACGAAGCAACGCACAAAGAGGAAAGCGATTAGTCTATGTCATTCATTCTCTTGCAGGTTTAATCCTATAGATGTATAACATATTGTTTGTCTATTTTTAGTGTCGCTTTTTTTCGTTTCATCCAGTTTCAAATCACAACGGTCCTAAAGAAGTTTTCACTTGAATAATTTTATA
This sequence comes from Limnephilus marmoratus, assembly GCA_917880885.1. Classification (NCBI taxonomy): domain Eukaryota; kingdom Metazoa; phylum Arthropoda; class Insecta; order Trichoptera; family Limnephilidae; genus Limnephilus; species Limnephilus marmoratus. Next base: position 5,014,222 of record OU862923.1, read on the forward strand.
GAATCTGTGTGCAGTTCACTCACATGCGAGAAAAGTGAAAACTAAAGTAGACGAGAGTGATAGATACGAAGCATCGCACAAAGAGGAGACCGATAGGCTGGCTACGAAGCAACGCACAAAGAGGAAAGCATAGCGAACCACTTGGGGTGACCTATGACAGAGGTATTGGTTATCCAAAAAACGGTTCCCGGGGCGGCGGTACCCATACCCACCTCCCAAATCTTAATCTTGAAGGCGACCTTTTGATATCTCCAGCTGGATTTTCTCGGAATAACGCCATGCACCGCAGTGGGAGGGATGGATTCATCCGTCCATCACTCCTGGACACACTGACCCCCAGATTCCTACCCACCCTTCATACCCCTTTCCTTACCCGGGCTTCCTTTTCTTCTTTTCATAAAAAGAAGGCCTCCACACAGCATCCCCAAATATGATAAAGGTAGGTACTGAGAGATTTTTTCTCAGGTGGACATCCGTGGAAGTAATGGCACGATCAAGTGAATCAGATACTTGAGTCGGGCCGTGTCAAAAGTCAGAATAATAGAAGATAATGTATGATACGATGTATGAATGTGAGTGAGGCAAAGAGTGTGTGCCAAGACCGAGTTGTTTGGCGGTCCGTCCTCTCTGCCTACCCCTGCAGAGAAAAAGCGTTATGGTTAGTTAGAATTTTATAAAATACATTAAGCAAAATGTTAGAAAACTAACACGAGACTGCATACTGATCCAATCACGATGAGATGGGTTTGATCAAACTAGCGCTGTCTCGTTTGTTTAAAGTGCCGCTATAATGCTGCTAGAGCGAGATGCAACGCCTGTCGAATGACCGCGGGCAGCAAATCGAATATTTTGTGGAGAATTTACAAAAATATATATTCTTCATAAACGTTGAAAAAATTTAGCTGAACAATTGGATACCTTTTTTTAGTAGGTGCCTTCCATATCTGGTCAACCAATGAGAAGGCTTCGTTCACAACACACCACGCCCAACACGACCAATCAGAAGGCTTCCTTTTTCAGCCATCTTTGATTATCAACCAGCGGATCAAATGCGCACGGGGATTTCGGCAGATCCGAAACGTATGGGAATTTGGACAGATCAACAAAAAAGATGCGTATGATTTCCATACAAAGTTCGAAAATTTTATGTGCAATATATCAAAAACTTTTACCGAGAAACTGGCAACCTTGGTATTTGTAGTAACGTTGTTGCCAATTCATACAGATATATTCCATCAAAGCCAAGTTATACGGTGTTAAAGGTGGATCAACATTGTCAAGCTACTTCTTACTGGATCAGGATACTACGGGAAGAGGTCAATATATATATATATATATATATATATTATTATAGGTCAATATATAAGTTTATGTTACGGCATTTAGTGGCTCAAAGCGTCCTTTAATTACCGGAACTTCTTGATCATTTCGACTTACTGGCTCATTTGGGCACTTAGTGGCTCATCGTTTTTTTTTTTTTAAGTCCATCATATCAAACTCGATGAGACGAGTCGAACGGTGTAAAAAAAATTTTTGAGTGAATAAATGACATTTTTACGTGGACCGTTAATGCTCCGGAATGCGTTTTTTATCAGTAAATATTCATCAATACTTAGAACATCAACTGGGTACACTTTTTATCGCATCTATAACCATCACGGCATGCGACGTTGCCGGATGTTCTCGTCATACAATATCATTCAAACTCCAAGTCGTTTATCAATGCTTTGCGATATTGAACTCAATGGTTAAATTCCTCAAAATCTATTATCGCATGACATTGCTATGTCAGATTGAATCTTTTGCGATATGTTATATGTTTGCCGGTATGTTATGTTGTATTCTATCTACATAGGTAGCCAGACTGCCAAGCGCTCGCTGTGGACTGTTAGTTGTTTTAGAACAGACATTATATTATACGAGTAATATTTAGCGGCTATTCGCGCGCTTTTTTAAAATTGAAGATTGATTTACGAATTGCTTTTATAATATCGTTATTAATTTTGTGTTAATTGTTTTTGTGTTTATTACAAGGTTGATATTATTACGTATTTTAATACACATTTATGTAGTTTTTTCTTTAATAAATAAAATATTTGCCACGTCATTCTGTATTTGTCTTTTGCGTTCCGAAAGCATAGTCAGTTGTAATGTAATGATATCTATACAGGGTTTTCTAAAAATTTCAGAAATATATTAGGTACTCATGTAATATGTTTTTTCATACAGTTATATTATTTTTTTTAAATGTTTTTTTAGTAGAACGTAATTTTTATAATGGATTATATTATCATATTTAAGAAATCTAACAAGTTTTTCATTTTAAAAAATGTTCTGTACCTAGGTAATTACTTTACGCGTGACAATTTTTCAAAAGCATTGTCTCTAGTTGTATTGAAGTAATTAAAATATGTTTTATTGTTGTTTTGGTGTATTTTATAAAAAAAAGTTATGAACAAAAATAAACAATAATTTAAAAATAAATTACAATATACGGCCTACATAGTCCAGGAGTGAGACCCTTGACTCGCAAACCGCAGGTCTCAAATTTTATTTGATTAATTTGTGTTATTTCACAATTAATTCATTTAAAATAATAAATAGTATATTTGCGGCACGTTCCAGAGTGGAAGATACTATCAATATCGCCCTGGTGTAAGTAAGACCACCATTCAAAATTGAAACGTTGCTTGAAAATGGCTTTGGCCGTGTTTGGTGTCCAGATCTGAATCGCCAGGTACTTCCCAACCTTCCTCTTCCCCACCTCCTTCCCCTCCCCACTACCTTCAGCCTCACAACATACCCCAATTGGGGATTCCATGGTGTCACTGGCTCCAGACGGGAGCAGTTGAGATTCTTGTGCGGTATTCACTGTAAAAAAAACTCCACACAGGAGGCCCTTAAGAAAACGATTTCCCTCAAGGCCTATGTCATCTAATATGCTGTGTGGAGGGTCTTTTTGAGGAGAAGAGGGAGTCAACATTGGTCTTGAAGAGACCCATGTTGTAGGAAGGGGAAAACCCAGAGGCCGGCAAATCGTTCCATAGCCGAGCTGTTGAGCACAAAAACGAATCGAAGAAGCGACCAGTTCTCATGATTTTGAATTTGATTTTGAATTTGATTTTGAATTTGATTTTAGATTTGATTTTGGATTTAGGGTAGGGTTCAAAAATCTTGATTATTTTGTTTTTACATGAATATCGCACAACGTAGTGGATAGGGGAAGGAGATAGGGAAGAGGAAGGTTGGGAAGTTCCTGACTATTCAGATCTGGTCACCAAACACGGCTAAAGCCATATCACGCAACATTTCAATTCTGAATGGTGGTCTTACACCAGGGCGATACTGAGAGTATCTTCCACTCTGGAAAGTGCTGCAAATATAAAATATATGTATTATTTTTACTAAATAAATTGTCAAATAACACAAATTATAATCCCGCGACCTTCGGAGTGCGAGTCAAGAGCCTTACCGCTGGACTACGCCGATAAATATACAATAGACTAATCATACCTAAGATGACTTGAGTAAGGACTAATTGTAAACGAGGTATTCCAATTTGGGAAGCGGGTATGGGTACCGCCGCCCCGGGAACCATTACTGTATAACCAACACCTCTGCAAGCAGTTTGCTACGTTTGGTGACTAAGCAGGGGTGCCCGGGTTCATGGTATCAGGTTTGTCCAGGACGTGGCGGCGGATTGGTCTGCCCTGCTGCGTGGCGGGCCGGATAAGAGAGTTTGGTTGAGGGAGGCCTTTTGTCCTTTCCAGCCGGACTCTCTCGACCCATCGCCTTGCACCGCATTTGGAGGGATGGAATTTTAGGTTCGTCACTCCTAGACACATTGACCCCAGATTCCTATCCACCCCACATACCTTTTTCCTTCCCAGAACTTCCTATCCTTCCCTTCCTTAAAAAGACCCTCCACACAGCATCCCCTTAGATGACATAGGCCCTGAGGGAAATTATTTTTCTCAGGGCCTCCTATGTGGAGCTACTGTAAAAAAAATGAGATTGCGAACTTCGACTACGAATCCGGAGGTCGCGGGTGAGAGACATATGAATCCATCTCTCCCACTGCATTGCAAGGCGATGGGTTGAAAGAGATTACACATCTGCCCTGATGATGGACACTGCAACGCTGTCCGAAACTTTGGCTAAAGAAGGAGGTATACACGGCATAATACCCCAAAAACTAATAACAAAAATACTTATGGCCGTGAAAATCTAAAATCACCTCTGCGATAGGTCACCCCAAGTCGTTCGCTACGTTTGGTGACTTAGCAGGGGTGCCCGGGTTCATGGGGTGAGGATTATCCGGGTCTTGGCGGCGGATGCATCTCTGCCCACCAGCTGCATGGCAGGATGGATTGGGAGAGAGTGTTGAGGGAGTCCCTTTGATTTCTCCAGCCGTACTCTCTCGGAACATAGCCTTTCACCGCAGTGGGAGGGATAGATTCCTGGACACACTGACTCCCAGATTCCTACCTACCCTTCATCCCTTTTCCTTTTCAGAACTTGCTCTCCTTCCTTTCCTAAAAAGACCCTTCACACAGCATCCCCAAAGATGACATAGGCCCTGTGGGAAATTATTTTACCTAATGTAAAAAAAAACAGTCTATCCCGATCCGTCCTGCCATGCAGCTGGTGGGTAGACGCATCCGCCAACAAGACCCGGACAAACCTCATCCCATGAACCCGGACACCCCTGCTAAGTCACCAGACATAGCTTACCACTTGGAGTGACCTATGGCCAGGGCTGGGCAGTATTTGAAAAACTTGTAATTGAAATACGTATTTGAAATACAAATATATACAAATACAATGTATTTGGTAATTGGTATTTCAATTACCTGCTGCTGAGGTATTTTGTAATTTGTATTTCAAATACTTAAGGCTTCAAAATACATTTTCAAATACATTTAGTGATCTTAATAATGATAATTAAAAATAACCACACATAGATAATACATAGACTAAAAACGCTAGAATCCTGTACCTACTATTGTCCTTTGCTATAGGACTCTTTATTAATGATTATTTGTAGTTCTCTTAGGGGGCATACATTAATTATGTGAGCTCAAAAAAGGAGGGGGGGGGGGGGGTCCAGCAAAATCTCACGGTACTTGAAAAGAATAAACGAAGTGGTCCAAATTATCTCACCAAGGGGCGGGGGGAGTCTAGTTTGGAAGAAAAACTGCTCACCTAATTAATGTATGCCCCCTTATAATTGCTTTATAATGTACTGTACTGTATTTTTTTTTACTTCATGCTAGTTATTATTATTGTCCTGTGCTATAATAGCACTGTTATTGTACATTTTGTATCATACTTGTCATTGCTTTGTATTGTACACTCTTGTATCATAGTATTAGATTTTTTTTTCATTAACTCCACACAGGAGGCCCTGAGGAAAATAATTTCCCTCAGGGCCTATGTCATCTGGGATGCTGTGTGGAGGGTCTTTTTGAGGAGAGAAAGGAATGAACATTGGTCTTGAAGAGACCCATGTTGTAGGAAGGAGGAAACACAGAGGCCGGCAAATCATTCCACAGCCGAGCTGTTGAACACAAGAACGAGTCGAAGAAATGACCCGTTCTCATGTGACAAATGTCAACCGTGTACAATGTGTTTCCCGACTATGCACCGGTGCCGAAAGGATCAATGATGCTAGTTCCTCGGAGCATCTTCCATTGTAATACCGGTAGAACCAGGATAGCATTCCAACTCGACGCCTGTGCTCTAAAGATTGCAATCCGTCTTTTAAGATGGGAGAATCTATTAAACGGACCGCCCGTTTCTGCATAGAGTCGAGGGTATTTTTCAGGTATTTTGGAGCTCCAGACCAGAGGTGGCTGCCAAATTCAACCGTGGGGCGCACTTGTGATTTGTACAGGGTTAGCAGTTGTGTACTATTAAAGTATCTGCGGGCCTTGTACAGTACGCCCAGTTTTTGATCGAGCACTATTGGAATAATTAAATAATGGACTGAATACTAGAAATAAAATATTGGACTGAATACTAGAATGTTTTTAAGTTAACTACTGTAGAGCGCACTTGAAGTGAAATAACACAAAACTTCGCTACACAAATGTCATCCATTTATATATAAAAATGAATCCTTGTTTCCCTTGGTCACGCCATAACTTCAAAATGACTTTACCTATTTCATTCATTTTTTTAAAGTTTTCTTATACTTTTAGAAGGTTCTTACGGAAAGAAAAATTAAGAAAATTACGCAGAAAATGGGATAATTTCAGAAAACTTAACGACTATTTTAACTACGCACGTTTGACAGTTCGCGCGTTTGATGAAAATAAATTTAGCAGGCAGCTGTTTTTTTGTAACCAAAGAATTTTCATTGGATTTTTAAAATTATAGATATTTTAAATAGGTACCTATGTTACCAGGTACCAGATTTTATTGATTGTTTTTATAATATAGAAAAATGTTCTGGGACTAAATATATGGAACGCGGGAGGGGTTGGCGGGATGGGGGAGCGGAAGAGGGGTGAGGGTAGGCAGGGAAGGTGTACGAGGAATGCAAGAGGGTAAAGGGAAGCGGTAGGGGAACGGGGACGCACGGGAAAGGACATGCAGGGAGAAACAATTTATTTCTTTGAATATTGCAGTGCAACGCATACCGGGAACCAGCTAGTGTTATTATAATAATAATTATTATAATCTAACACCTAAGTCCTATACCACAAATCTTTACAAGTGGAGCGGAGACGAGATGTGTGTCCTGAGCAATATGATTAGTCAATTTTAGCACGTCTCTGTTTCACTATGCTCTGCTTTGCTTCTATGGAAACGCACTCTTAGATATGGGCACTTACGACAATTTATTGCAACCAAAGGTTCTACCTAAACCAAATGTATTTTGTAATTTGTATTTTGTATTTTGTATTTGAAATTTAAAAATGGTTAAAATACTGTATTTTGTATTTCAAATACACGACTTGAAAGTATTTTGTATTTCGTATTTTAAATACATGCGAAAAAGTTTTTTGTAATTTGTATTTTAATTACAGTAATGCATGTATTTTGCCCAGCCCTGCCTCTATGGCAAAGGTGTTGATTATCCAATAATGGTTCTCGGGGCGGCGGTACACATATCCGCCTCCCAGATGAATATTACCACCTAATCTAAACAAGTTAGCAATTAAAACCGAAAACCCAATTTAAGACTATTTATACAATGTAGACTTAAACCACCTGTACAATGTTGGAGTTCATTTTTACAAATTCCTTCAACCAATTAAACAATAATGATTGTCTCTTTCTGATATATTTTTATTTCACACGACAAACAGAGACGGGTATAATTGGAGTGATGTTTCTAAAAATGGTAAATTCAATATTTTACCGGAAATGTCCCAGACGGAATCATCTAGTACCGGCACGCAAATATTTAAGCATTGTAAAAAGATCATATGAAATGCAAAGTGTAAGCGAACGGGATGTAGTCCTTTCCATTAATAACTTAGAAATTGCTTATTATTGCTTGAATTGTCAAGTTACGCCAACGCCCATTTTCAACTTAAGTAAAGTAAAAAAGTAAAAGCGATATTAAGGAAGCTAGCGTGATTCAATTATTATGACACTTCCCTTTTTATTAAAATGCAACTATTACCGATCCGCTACCAGTCCGTGGAATCTTCAGTTTGTAGGCACGGGGTAACGCTATGCGATGCGTGGCGGAGGGGGGGAGGGCTACAGATACTTTGCCGGAATTTGATAGAAATTATTTTATATTAAAAAAATTAGCAATGCAATATACATTTTTAAAAACAGATCGATAACCAAATAGTTTTTCTATGATTACCAAAATTATTGAGTATATGGTGTAAAAGACAACTGAGATACAGAGTAAAACTGTTCTTAGTGTAATTATATTACCCCGGTCTAAAAAACTATCGAAAGAAGCGAAGCTAGCCGTCCATAATGGAGTGCTGGTACCTACCCTAATGCTTCGCTGTGAGGCTCGGAACTGGTAGAGAAATGATGAAAGTAGACCGAAATGAATAATAATGATCCGCACATAATGTAAGCCTGATGTAAGCGTAACGAGTAAGATTAAGAAAGAGACGCTTAGATTGGTTGGGCATGTAAAGCAAATGAACGAGAAAAATAGTGTAAGGAGAATATATGATGACGCAAATGTGAATGCTAGAAGAAGTCGGGGACGCCCGAGGAAGACATGGCACGACCAAGTGAATCAGATACTTGAGTCGAGCCATTTCAAGAGTCAGAATAATAAAAGAGCATGTATGAGACGAAGTATGCATGTGAACGAGGCAAGGAGTGTGTGCCAAGATCGAGTTGTTTGGCGGTCCGTCTCTATTTGTAAATTGTAAAATATGATAGCAACTAAGTATAATAATAATTTAATAATGAGCAAAATTAAGAAAGGGACCCTCAGATGGTTTGGGCACGTAGAGCGAATGAGCGAAGAAAGTAGTATAAAAAGAATATATGATGCAAATGTGAATGGTAGAAGAAGTCGGGGACGCCCGAGGAAGACATGGCACGATCAAGTGAATCAGATACTTGAGACGGGCCATGTCAAAAGTCAGAATAATAGAAGAGTATGTATGAGACGACCATCACGCCGTTTCCCCGCAGGGGTAGGCAGAGAGGACGGACCGCCAAACAACTCGGTCTTGGCACACACTCTTTGCCTCACTCACATTCATACATCGTCTCATACATTCTCTTCTATTATTCTGACTTTTGACATGACCCGACTCAAGTATCTGATTCACTTGATCGTGCCATGTCTTCCTCGGGCGTCCCCGACTTCTTCTAAGAGTATTATAATTGCTCTTGAAAAGAGAAACTTCTTCGCGGCCTATTTCATACAAAATTTAGTTCTGGATTTACGGTTAAGATACCAAATTATTTCATTACAGAACTTCCTCTTCTTCCTTTACCTAAAAAAAACCCTCCACACAGCATCCCCAAAGATGACAAAGACACTGAGGGATTTTTTATCAGGTGTTGTGCTAATGCGAGAAAAAATACAATTTAACCAATTAATATTATTTGGCGGTCCGTCTCTATTTGTAAATTGTAAAATATGATAGCAACTAAGTATAATAATAATAATTTAATAATGAGCAAAATTAAGAAAGGGACCCTCAGATGGTTTGGGCACGTAGAGCGAATGAGCGAAGAAAGTAGTGTAAAAAGAATATATGATGCAAATGTGAATGGTAGAAGAAGTCGGGGACGCCCGAGGAAGACATGGCACGATCAAGTGAATCAGATACTTGAGTCGGGCCGTGTCAAAAGTCAGAATAATAGAAGAGAATGTATGATACGATGTATGAATGTGAGTGAGGCAAAGAGTGTGTGCCAAGACCGAGTTGTTTGGCGGTCCGTCCTCTCTGCCTACCCCTGCGGGGAAACGGCGTGATGGTTAGTTAGTTAGTTTCTTTTAGATCGATTTTATCCATATAGATCGGAGGTGACAACTTAAAGAAACGTACGAATCAATGAATAAAGTAAATTATGTAATATATTTCTAATAAGTTTATTCATAATTTTTCGAAAACACTAGTAAAACTAAGATAAAATAATTATGTAGCAAATAAAAGAAACTACCTACACCAATATGTATTTAAATACCTAATTTTATTTATGATAATAATAAAATAAACCTTAACACAAAAAAAAACAACCGTAAACACCAAATAAATAACAATATTAATTAGCAAATCATACTACAATTTTAAAAAAACGCGCCAATAATCAAAAACGGCCGCTAGAAATGATAAATATGTGTGAATAATCAACAAGCAACATCCAAACTGTTCTGTCAACCTACCTACATATGTGACTATATTGGTAACATTAAACTTGGCAACGTAGCGTGATGCGGTAAGTGTGTTCTTAAAATAGATCAAGGAATGCACGTTATTTTAAGATATTTTTTTTTAATAAATAAACATAATTTTTGATTACATATTATAGCTGACCATATTTTAAACAAAATTTAAAAGACAGCATGTTGGTACTTCATCTACGTAAGTATATATTACATGCGAAAGGATGAGCAACTTAAGTGGCTTCTTCTAAGATGAGCCACAAAATGTGGTATGACATAAATATATATATATATATATATATATTTATTTATTTTATTTTATTTAAATACATGTTACATAATTAGACATTTACATAGAATTGGATACATTGAATCACCATACTAGGCGGCTGCCTGTTTCATGGTGACAATGGAGGATATTTACTTTAAGTGAAGTCTATTGTTAACATATGGAACTATTAGTAATGTAATGATGTTGAAAATTGGTAAAGTTATAATAAAAAACTAGTAAAGAGAAAAATAATTGGGTAAGGATAAGTTTGTGAGAAGATACATATCCTTATTTTAAAATTTATATGTGTGAGTGCATACGCATACGTATATACAGGTGCACACATCCATACACACATAGGCATATACACACACACACTTACACATATATATGCGTCTAGGTACATGAATACATTAATATGTATATATACGGCCATGGACACAGTACCAACACATTTACACACAGTTGTAATTTTTTTTTTTTTTTTTGAAGTATGAAGGTGTAATTAGAATGGAGCTTGAGTATTTGCAGTAAGTATCTTTCCAAATAGTATTGAGATATATGTTAATAAAAGAGGTGTTATTTTCTAACATGGTGACAGAATATAATTATTAATTAATGTTTGAATAACTGTACTCATGCTGCTTTTGTAGGTTTATTATAATATTTTTATTAAGTTTATGTGTATGTTTCTTTCTTATCTTTTTTTTTTAAATTACATTATTGTAAAACTACATTGTTGTAAAACTTTGTTGTAAAACTGCACATCTCGATACAGGAATGCCCTAGTGAGATGTGCAGCTTATTGCTAGATATATTTCTTATTTTATAAATAGATAAATGAATACAATGTAAATATGTACAATAAATAATTCAGGCATATACTCTTTCTATTATTGAAAAGTTTTGATTCATTGTAACAGTTATTAAAAAAAAACATACAAATACAAGATAATACAAAAAATGGAAACAAAAAAGATTACAAAAGGCATAGCCTGTTCGACAATATGCGTTGGTATAATTCTATTTTTTAACATATTAATGAAGTGATTTTAAATTAAAACATTAACCAAGAATAACATTACAATATATACAATATACCTACATTTACATATATATGATTTATTTATTTTTTGGTATATACCACCTCACTAGGCTGAGCCTGTTCTGAGGTGGCAGGTTATATTTTATGTTATTTCGTGTATTGTGACAAAAACATGTACTGCACTATTATAAAAGCTGTTTGGGCATTTAACACTACGCGCCTCTAAAACGTTCATGAGTGCTCGCGTGGGCTTCACTTGAAGCCCATTTTAAATTGAAATATACTGAAAGATAATCATTTAATTTTTAAATAAACCATATTTATTATTATAAATGAAATTTATCAAGTAAAACGAAATAAAAAAATATATCTTCTCTTTCAACTTAAAATATTAACAAAACTTCAGACTTCTCAAAAAATCACCTAATTTTTACTTATTTGAGATCAATCAACTTTTGTTCTAATTTTTACATTTTTTTTTAAACTTTTTTTTTTAATTTTCATTACAAGAAGGACGAATAAAAATTTGGTGATCATTACATATACGTCTTTTACAGTTTTCCTTGTGTTCCGCCAGTGCATGCATGGGCTGCATACGTAGACCCAACAACTTTAAATCGTTAATTTTCACACGTGCACCAGCGTCGATCGCTTACGCCACACTGAATGCGTCGAGCAACAACCAATCGGAGCTTAGCTAGAGACTCGAAGTTAAATCACGCAATTTCACGAAGTTACGAATAAAAACAATACCCTGGGCTACATATGTAGCCCACGTAAATAAATAAAAAAAAACATTTTTTTTATTGGAAATAACCATGTGTGTAATTTTTTTAAATATAATTTTTTTCGTAGCGAACTTTAAAAAGTTTTAAAAAAATCAGATAACGAAAAAAAACACACAGACATATTTTGTTAGGCATATAAATTATAAATGTTACTTATAGAATTTTTTTTTACTTATAATATTTTTGACTTATAGAATAGGTCTATGCTTTCAATTCAAATAAAATCAGATATGTGTATCCGAGACACCATCTATGCTACAAACAACTTCTTTAGAACGTCGCGTCGTAGCCATTTAAAAAGGTAGTAGCGAACAATATGGGAAAAATTAGTGGAAATTAATATTGTTAATTCTAAGTTTGAAATATGAGATCAATAAAAATGTCTTAAAACAAGAGGTCCCTTTGGCCGAGTTGGTAAAGGCGTTTGTTCCTGTAAGATAAGAAAGAGATCCTGGGTTCAAGCCCCAGTTGCGATGGTCTCATTTTTATTTTTCTATGACTTGTTCTTTTTAATGTTAATGAAAGTACTTGCATACTGCTTACTAACCCTGTATGCATGGACATTGGAGGGTCTAGAGTCGTTCAAATAAATATAGCTTCGTTAAAAAGAGTCTTGACGTGTGCGGTGAAGGAGGAAACCATATGTTTCCTTATAACGCCGTTGGGAAAGTGGTGGGGTCCCCTCCATGTCTTGTTCTTTTCATCATTCGTTTAGATTTATTTTTATTATCCTCTTCTTCGAAGTACTTTCTATCCAAATTAGAATAAAACATAGTTTATTGTAAATTATAAATGAAATATGAAACAATATATTGAAGAATTTTCAAAAGAAGTTAAATAAACGGAAATCGCAGATTACGTAAGCCATAAAGTTGAGAATTTTGACGAAACTTTAAACTAAAAACACATAAAACACCTCTACTTCCCATTTGGCGACAAAAAATCAGGAGATATGGAAGGTAAAAGGGGTGCGTTTAGCGCCTCAGCGGATATACGAATATGAGAACTTCCTGCTCCCCCACCCGGACGCAGACTTCCGGTGCAGTTTTACAAAGCCTTTGCACAAGACCGGAAGCGGTGTTTACCCGCCAACCGGAACCTGATCCGGCGAGGGCGGGAATTTTAAATACTGACTTGATGGAACGGTTCATTTGTCTGAGGATCTTTTTATTTAAATTCTCATTGTAGATGGAACACAATTTGCATTGAAGAAGAAGGAACTGTATTTTATGACTTTGGAGTTATTTCACGTTGATCCCTCTTGTTTTGTAATAACTGTTTTACGAGATGGAAAACTAGCGTTAATACTTTTTTTAAGTGAAAATTCTTTAGCCTCGTTGTGTTTTGAAATTCGGATGAAACGATAGTGCGTTGCTAAAATTTATTATTTGACGGGTCCTCGGTTTTAATATAATGCGGGAAATTCACGGCTTCGTGCGAGAGTCTCGGGATGCGTGACAAATCTCAGCGGCCAGAGACATCCGGCGAACGGAGGTTCGAGTCCTACGAAGTCCAAAAAAATAAACATTTTTGTTTGGTAAAATCAATATCCAATCTTCAAACCACTTTAAAAATAAACACACAAAAGAAAAGAAAGCGACATCTAGCGACTTTCTAGTTTCACTTCTACCGCGTGTGAATTACACAAGACAATATTTGAAAATCTCCTACTATCACCATAGTAAGCGGAAAGTATTGCTTGTATCGTGATGGAGAACTTGGCCAGCCGAGGAATTGAACACGCAATGACTGGATGGGAATCAAACGCGATGCCAACTCAGCCACTGACTGGACTGACTTCAGGTATTTATTTTCTGCTTTTGAAAGTGAAAACTCGAAAAACAATGTTAGTTTCACGACAAACTTAACTATTGTGGGTCAATGATTATGTTAATATTATTATATTATATTATTATATATGTTTTCAAACGGCTCGCGTACCACTTATTACAATTTTTACATTCAAATTTTTATTTTTCTTATTTCGTAATAAACCTATTTTACCTATTTAAAATACGTGTACTTTAAAAAATCCGCGGACAATTCCTTTGTTACAAAAAAACAGCTGCCTGCTAAATTCTCATTCATCATACGCTCGAACTGTCATACGTGCGAAGTTAAAATAGTTGTTAAGTTTTCTGAAATTATTCAATTTTCAGCTCAATTTTCTTAATTTTTATTTCCGTTAATACCTTCTACAAAGTAAAAGAAAACTTAAAAAAAAACGAATGCAGTAGGTAAAGTCGTTCTGAAGTTATGACGTGACCAAGGGAGACAGGGATTCATTTTTAAATATTTTATAAAAATTAACCTAGGTCTACTAGTTCAATAAAATAAAATAAAATTTTTAGTTAAACGTGCAAAAACTGAGATTTTTTGGAGGTTCTCTGATTTTCATTTCCGACTTCCTTTTCAAGTGCTTTTCTTAGATGATGGTAGTATGAATATTTCTAGCCACGAGAGTGTTCTGTCAATTACTATCTAGCTAGAGAAATGCAGCTTGCATAGCAGAAATGCACTCCTAGAAGAACTAGATGCTTCTAGTAGTTGCATTCAAATTTTTATATTTTCATTTTTTAACCCTTTAAATAGATCCACTTCGTTTGGTAAATATAATAAACGAGGATGCATTTTTACATATTATCTTACCCTTATTTCGCACACAATTTATTACAAAATTTATTTTAATTTCACTTTATTTGGGGATTTGAACCGCCGCGACGAGCTCCGGATCGCTAGTCGAGAGTCTTGCCCTTCGAATCCCAGCATGCGCCATTTGTGTTATTTCACAATTTGTTCATTATGGTATATTTGAGGAACGTTTCAGAGTGGAAGGTACTCTCAGTTTTACGTTTAAGACCACCATTCAGAATTGAAACGTTGCTCGAAATGGCTTTAGACGTGTTTGGTGACCAGATCCAAATTGCCAAATACTTCCCCACCCTACCAATCCCCAATATCTCCTTTCCCTCCCCACTACTTTCAGCCACACAACATACCCCGATTGGGGATGCCAGTCCCACTAGCTCCAGAAGGGCGCAGTTGGGACCCTTGTGCGGTATTCACATGAAAAAGCAAGGCAGCTTTCCAGCCATTAATACCGTACATTCCAGATAAGAAGTAATGTACGTAAGGAAATGCCAATGAGAGAGTTCATCTAAGGGTCGATAGATTTTATTTATCAATACTTTATTCCCGATTTTGTTCGATACTCTTGATCGGGTGTCTAGACAATATAGACATTTCACGGTCATACCCGAATCTTCAGAGGACAAGCATTCATTTAGTTCCAAGAAAAAAGTGAACAAAGTTTTTCCCACGGAGCAGAAGTAATTTAAAAAAAAACTTCAGGCCCGCCTTCAATTTTTGTGTCAGAAAAAAAAGAGTTAGTACCGCTAAATTTAATAATTTTGTACCTCTACTTTCGTGAATAATCGTGTTATTACTCTTTAAGAATTTTACGGCGGAAAAATAATAGTAGAAGTAAAATTATGAGACCGCAACCATTTAAATTGCTAAAATGGCAATACTAAAATGTTTTAAAAGTAAAAAAAACTGTAACTTTAACTTATGTATGGGTGTACTTGGTGTTCAGAAATTAGTGGTACTAACCGAATACGGATGATTCTAGTAATTCTAGATTCTGATTATAATTCTAAATTATAGATTTCACGTCATCCATTCTAACTTCCGTTATAATCAGTCGCTACCGAGACAAATAATATACTACTTATTGAATCTATTGTACATTACAATAAAGGACGAAGAACTTACATTTATCTCTTAATTATTATTGTGTGGCTAGTAAGGCCACAATAAAAGAACATCACAATTGGCCAGCGGTCGGGGTTCAAAACCCGTCATGTGCAACTAAATTTTATTTAAAATATTTATTTTTTTCATATTCAATTTGGGAGGCGGGAATGGGTACCGCCGTCCCGGGAATCTTTATTAGATAACCAACACCTCTGCCATAGGTCATCCCAAGTGGTTCGCTACGTTTGGTGATTTAGCAGGGGCGCCCGAGTTGGGGTGAGGTTTGTCTAGGTCTGGAGGCGGTTGACCAGGACACACTGAACCCCAGATTCCTACCCACCCCTTAAACCCTTTTCCTTCCCAGAACTCTCCTCTCTTTCCTTTCCTTAATAAAAACCCTCCACATAGCATGCCCAAAGATGGCATAGGCCCTGAGGGAAATTTTTTCCTCAGGGCCTCCTGTGTGGAGCTCATGTAAAAAATAAAAAAAAACGTGTAGCAATTTAAGTATACCTGCACATAATATAATATTGACAATAAAATAACTTGGTTTTAATTCCACTTTAACCATCTAGTTTCGGTTCGACCTGAACCTTCATTATATTATTTAATATTTAACCTTTTAATATATTTTATTCATCCCTGATGAAGGTTCAGGGCAAACCGAAACCGGTTGGTTAAAGTGGAATTAAAACAAAGTTATTTTATTGTTTTTTACAATATTTCTTTGTTAGAACCACTATAATTAATTATTATTATATTTTTTCCCCGAGGGAAAAACAGGGCTAAAATATTATTACATTTTTGACCTGAGGAAAGAACGGTCGTTCTGAAACCGGTCAACGTAAATAAAAAAATAAGAGTGTGTTATTCACACGCGATAGAAGTGAAACTAGAAAGTCGCTAGATGTCGATTGCTTTTGCCTGTTTATTTTAAAGTGGTTTGAAGCTTGCATATTGATTTACATAAACAAAAATGTGCGTTTTTTTTGGATTTCGTAGGATTCAAGCCTCCGTCCGGTGTATTTCTCTGGCCGCTGAGATTTGCGTCGCACTATACCGCTGCGCTACATCGCTTGGCGAACCGTAAAAAACAAAGCGCCCTATGAGCGCAGACCTATCGTCGTTTCCGTTGTATATCTCAACCAATGAGAGCCTTGAGGGCAGTTTGATGCTTCGCAGGTGCCGTAGTGCGTTATTTCCGTTTCATCCGAATTTCAAATCACTCTAACGGGGCTAAAGAAGTTTAACTTCAAAAATCTTAAAATTTTTTCGTCAAATTGTACAGATATGTCGTGATTGGTGAACCATCCAAAAATCAGAGTGTGCAGTTCAATGCGCTAGAAGTAAAACCTTCAGACAACTAAAGTAGACAAGAGTGGGGAGGTTACGAAGCACTGCACAAAAAGGAGACCGATAAGTCTATCTCATTCTCTCGCAGGCTAAATCCTATAGATGTACGTAATTGTCTCTTTTTATTGTCGCTATTTTTTGTTTCATCGAGTTTCAAAACAAACGGTGCTGAAGAAGTTTTCACTTCAAAATATTGTTTTGTTTTGAAGACTAAACAAAAAGTGTGAGAAATGTGTCCAAATGAGGCAAAACATTGACGTCAAAAGAAAACTTCTCATAAAGGAACAAATACTTGCATTAGTGAAGTATAACAAAGTATTATTAATGTGCATTCTGCCCTGACTTCCTCGCGATGCATTATTCATGCAACAGGGGAATTTTCATGAACGAACCCAACTTTCAGCATTATTGTGTTGTTTATAATAATTATTACTGTTTTTGTTGCGTGATTGTTAGGGCGACCGTTTGTTTGCAAGAAATGAACTCATTTGAAGGATCTGATGGGAGTTGGAAAGACACGTTTCCATTGCGGAAGAAAATTAATTTACACAATATTGTCAGAAAGTTGCAGAAGAGTGGCAGATAAAATCTTTGTCGTGTTAAAACCGAGTAGCTTTTCTTTGTGAATACCGCACACGAGTTCTAACTGCTCCCCAGCGTTTGGAGCCAGTCAGACAATGTCATCCCCAATTGGGGTTGAAGGTAAGTGGAGAGGAGTAGGATGTGGAGAAAAAGTTAGTGGGGAAGTACTTGGCTTTTCAGATCTAGTCATCAAAGACGGCTAAAGTCATTTTAAGCAACGTTTCAATTCTGAATGGTGGTCTTACACAAGGGCGACACTGAGAATATCTTCCACACTGAAAATATCTTCCACCTTAAAATTTTTTTTAAAAACTATTATTTAATAACTATATTTTTATTATTTTTTTACATTTTTATATGAAACATGTTAGGTATATTTATAAAATAGAAATTATATTCGTAGTCTTCCTCACTAGGAGATCCTGTCCTGAGGGGGACTATGCTTCGGATAAGTTTTCAGTGACTTTTATGGTTTAACTTCATGGTTTAGATAAGGTTTTTCAGAAACTTGTACGATGACGTTTTAAGTTTACTAGTAAGTTCATTTTCCGAAAGTTCCTTATTCTTATTTTTTGTTTTAATTTGTTTGATATATAACCTTTGGGAGTTTGTTGTATAACCTTTCTGCTAAAAATTCAGAACTTCTTTGTCCAAACGAAGAGTTACACACACTTTGGTATACTAAGTATGTCTGTTTGTTTGGCTCTGGTTTTATGAGCATGTGAGGTGTCTGCCTCTGAATCATTTTGAGGTGATATTCCTACCAGAATGTTTTTGGCATAGATTTTCTGTATGCTAGGAACATCAAACCGTTTAAAAATTTCTGTTGTTGACGTCCTTATGGGGACCTTTATCATCATCATCATCATCTGTGGCTCTACAACCCAGGTCGGGTCTTGGCCTCCAGCAGAGCCTGCCTCCATGACTGTCGGTGTTGTGCTGCGTTGCGCCAGTTTCGGATGCCGATGGTGCTTGCATCCTTCACCACTCCATCCAGCCATCGAAGCTTTGGTCTTCCAACTCTTCTCCGACCCCCAGGTGCACCATCCATAATTCGCTTTGGGATATCTCCTTCGCTCATTCTCTGGATATGTCCAGCCCACCTGAGTCTTCCAGTTTTGATTTCCTTGGAGATATTAGGGTCCTCGTAAAGATCGTATAGCTCCTGGTTGTATCTGATACGCCATTCTCCATTATCACAGACTGGGCCGTAAATCCTTCGCAGCACCTTCCTTTCAAAACTTTCTAGGGCTCCTTCATCACCCTTACTGATTGTCCAGCATTCCGAACCATACATAAGAACAGGTCGTATAAGGGTCTTGTAAAGCAGGACTTTAGTTCTTCTGGTAAGGTGGCGAGATTTCATATGCTTCTGTAGCCCAAAGTAGTATCGATTTGCAGCTACTATTCTTCTTTTGATTTCGCTGGATACATTGTTGTCATTTGTTACCATAGTACCGAGATATACAAACTCGTTGACAGTTTCAAATGTATAATTATCTATCTGTATACTTGGTGGTTTCTGGCGTCCATGTACGGCTGTATGGGCATATATTTTGTCTTCCCCTCGTTGATGACCAATCCCATGTTCCTTGCCGACGTAGCTAAGCTTTTAAACGCCGATTTTAGTTCATATTCTGAGCGTGCGATGATATCTATATCGTCAGCATAAGCAAGGAGCTGAACAGACTTGTTAAAAATATGGCCTGTGGTTTGTATACCTGCATTTCGGATGGCCTTTTCCAGCGCTAAATTGAATAAAATGCAGGCAAGTGCATCTCCTTGTCTTAGTCCATTGAAGGTCTTTAGGGTGTCTGACAGATCCTGTTGTATTCTGACTCGGCACTCAACATTAGACATTGTGAGCCTTACTAAGTTTACCAGTTTTCTTGGGATATTAAATTCATCCAAGGCTCTGTACAGTCTTTCTCTATTTACCGTGTCATAGGCAGCCTTAAAATCTATGAAGAGATGGTATGTATCATCATTAAATTCTATTGTTTTTTCCAGTATCTGTCTCAGTGAAAAGATTTGATCAGTTGTAGATTTCCCCTTACGGAACCCAGTTTGATATTGGCCAATTATGCCATCCGAATATTTCATAAGCCTACCACACAGTACATTTGATAGGATCTTGTATGAAATATTCAGCAGCGTTATGCCCCTATAGTTAGAGCAGTTCATAGGGTCTCCTTTCTTGTGAAGAGGGCAAATTATTCCACAGTTCCATTCACTTGGCAGAGTCTCAGAGCACCAGATGGATTTAATGATATTATATATATGGGGACCTTTAACTATTATATTATTTTAAATGATAAAATTGTGAAAACACAAATCAATCAAATATATTTTACTTGCACCCGCCGGGATTTGAATTCGCGACCATCCGCAATCCCTTGCCGCTTGAATACGGAGGCCGTCGCTAAGCTATTTTATGTGAATTCCACCCAAGCGTCCAAATTGTGTAGACCCAGTGGGGCTACAAAATTGTTGTATTTTGCGAGAAATTTAGAAAATAAAGTAGTTGAAGAATCGGAAGTTTGGGAAATTCCTGGCTATTCAGATTTGGTCGCTACACATGTTTGGAGCTATTAAAGCAATTTCAAGCAACTTTTTGATTGAGTGGTGATCTCTCTATAATATTATTACTATAATATAATTTTAAATTAATAAATTGTGAAATATGTTTATGTTATTTTAACCCGCAATATACTAAAACCATTCAACCACGGAAGCCGTCGAATGATAAAAATAAGAAAGATCAGGTTATATTGGCAATCCACTTACTTAAATGTAAATATTTTTCATCAAGTCTTTACGACTGACTAAATGTTTATAGTTAAATTACTAAAGCCGGAGTTTAAAATATTCTTTGTTATTTTTAAAAGCCCCATCTAAATTTCCTTTATATTATTTTGGTTTTTAATCTTGCCTTCGCATCACGTCATTTGCGTTTTCTTAAAACGGAACACGAAGAGGTCTTGAAAACCTTTCCCGTCAAAAGCAGGTTGCGTTATTCCGTATTGTTTATTAGAATTAGGATATTACCATGAGAATACGCCAGGAAAAACAAAATAAAGGGAAGAAAGCATGACCTTTTGTGAATAATTTGGGTTTTTACGAAATTTTCATGAATTTTAAGATTTTTCTCTGTTCACGACACAAAAGTATGTACTAAGATTTTACGATCGCTGCAATGGGGTTTTTGTGGATTATTAGTGGTTGGAAAATCTGTGTGCCAGGTAGGTACCTTCCTAGCATTTATTAGGGTATTTTAAACGCGTTTTTTCTTCGGTAATACAGTCAAGTTCTCAATGGGTTGGAGAAAAACCGATTAACGAATTTTAAATTTAGGGGCAATACGTGTTCCTCTGGACATTTCCGAGTTTTTAGTAAACTTAATTTTTTTTCTTCTAAACTATTAGCAATTCATTTTATAAAATGACATATTTTGGAGGTCAGATAAATGATCTACTGTAATCTGATTTTTTATTTGCTACTTTTTTGTACATTGAGAAATAAACGCAATTGAAATAAAACTTGTTTTTTGTCCAGAGGAACAACACCCTGTATTTTCTGGTCACTGTGTAATGTTCCTCTGGACAGTACTTATTCCTCTGTACATTGAACAATAAATGTTTTCTAAGTCATAAACATAATAAAACAATAACAGGAATACATAGTTTATTTAAATAATACATCTGTTGTTATAGTCTAGAATATTTTTCTTGTCATAATTTGTTCTAGGTTATGTACTGTCATCCAAAGTTGGTAAAACCTATTTTAGAGTCGCTATTTTTTTATATAGGTGACAAAATATTCACAAAAAGGGCTACTGGGGTAAAATGAATGGCTTATTAGTCACGTGCCAAAGTATTTTTCCTGATTTTTGCCTACACAATTTCGCTAACCATAACAAAACAATATTTTATTGTAAAAAAGATACACTCGTTCTTCCCAATTTACTGCGTGACACTAAAATATTAATTAACAGTTAAAAATCCTCAATATTAATATGTTCTATATAAGCTGTACATAAGAATATTGAAGATTGTTCCTCTGGACATATCCAGAGGAACAAGCAAAAAAATGTCCAGAGGAACACGGGGTGGTCATTTTTTACAATTTCAAAAGATTCTCATTTTGAAGTTATGTTATTAGAAAGATAAATACCCTCGCGGTTTCTTGGATAAACATGCATTCCAAAGTAGAGTTTAAATAATACAGACTTTTAAGTCTTTACAGCATAAAGTCACTCAATAAAAACAAAAAAACAAAAAAATTTTCCATGAAAAAAATATAATCATCGTCTTTCACTTTAGCTTTTACAGGTGAGAATGGAGATTAAATCATGTTATCAACTTTAAAATGCGCATTTGTTGGCGGTATTTAATTAATACAAAAATTGATAGTTTATGAAATAACACTACTGTCCAGAGGAACAATCGGCCAGAGGAACACGTATTGCCCTTATAAACTGTATTTTTTTGGCATTATTATTATAAAACCTAGAATTGTCATTGCTTTGCTTATAACAATATTATGTGACAATTTTTTAAAATTTATAATGAATTTTTTTTTAAATTAATCATAAAAATACAAGATTTTTAGGTTTAATACCTAGTTAAACTCCTTTCCTTTATGTGATCATGTGCCTAATACTAGTATGAATATTTTCCTTAATATGTATGCTGTATGTTTGTACTTTCATCTACATATATATGGATGATCATTAATATTATATACTTAAATATAACATCTTATGAATCTCGACTACCATAATACGGGCATTTGCCTAGCTTGGTAGTTGAAATACCATGTAAAACAATCCTGTAATAAACAAAATGAATAAAGAAAATTTAAAAAAAAAAACATTTTTTTGAGAAAAATTAAATTATATAACATAACTAGCTTTTATGGTTTTAGGGGCAAATCTATATATATAATAATTAAAATATGCTAGCTTTTGGGTTTGCAGTTCCTGCAGTTTGCAGTTCCTGCGTATCCTTTCCCTTCGTATCATTTTTCTTCCGCCTCCTATTCCTCTACCGCATCCCCTTCCCCTCACCCGTCCCCACTCTCCCTTCTCCGCTGTCCCTTTCCCCATTCCCCTCTCCCGCTTCCCCCGTCCCACGAACCCCCCTCCCGATTTCCCTTCCCCGTTCCCGCATTCCACATATTCGGTCCCTGTACATTCAGTATTTAAACAGCTCGCGTGCACCTATTCCAATTTTTTTATACAAATTTGATAATGTCAAAGCTCACCAGCATATATATAAAAAACCTTCGTGGACATGCTCACAACTCACCAAAGTTTCATCGCAATCGGATGAACGGTTTAGCAATGCATAATTTCATGATGCCAGAGCTCACTATTGTATACAGAAACCATCGCGGGCATTCGCATATCAAATCCCCAAAGTTTCATTGCAATCAGATGAATGGTTTAGCAACGCATAGTGGACATACATACAAACCCAGAAACAAACATATTTGGAGTTTTATATATATATAGATTTTATAATTAATGCTCAGTGGGCCCCGAATAAATCAGTTTTATTACCACACCAATAAATTGTAATAAGAGCGGTTCTTTATTTTTGAATTAAACTAAATAAAAGGGCACGTAATACCCAGATCCCCTTGTCTTCCCTCATCCAATTGCGACGTTTTTTAGAGGGGTTGTTAGAAATTTTCAATGGATTATATATTAAATATGTTCAACTGCATTGGAATGTAGTGACAAGAAGGCCATAACAGCAAACCTATCTCATAAAAAATACTAATGTGCCGTGTTAGTCTTCTGTATCATTGATTCTACATAACATTCAAATCCGCTTAATTTACTCCATTATTGTTATTGGGGATTACCACTCCTTTTCTTAGCTATCCAAAATCCTTGGCATAAAAATACCTACCCACGATGGGTGTTACAAAAAATCACAAGGTTCAGTGCAATAATAATCTACAATCACAGTCGTATCATTCTTCATCATAAATGAAAATTTCAATTGTTTACCTAAGATAAATCTTTACTTCGATAAAGAAACTCGCGTATGTTACGAAACAAATTTAGACGATCGATGTGTTATGTTTATTTTAAAATTACTTGAGAGCTGAAAGAGTTTAGCAACATATTTATGAAATCATTTTCCTGTTATTCTTTCAAACATATCCGGACTTGTTGGTCCGTCGAGCCGGATGCGGCCAATGTATTTTCACTCCAACTGAGCCGGATGCTGCATTATGTTATTATAATGTGATATGTATCTAAAAGCCCTAATGGGCGATTAATATCTATAATATCGAATGAATAAATAAAAATCTGAAATAATTTTGAATTCGTTCATTGAATAACGAATATTTTTGACAAAGGTCACCCCATGATTCGCTACGTTTGGTGGCTTAACAGGGGTGCCGAGATCATGGGGTAAGGTTTGTCGAAATCCTAGTGGTGGATTCATCTGCCCACCAGATGCGTGGCGGGACGGATAGGGCGAGCCAGCTGGACTCTATCAACCCTAAGCGTAGTACAGATAGTAGAGGGATGGATTCGAATCACTCCTGGACACATTGACCCCCATGCCTCAAACCATATTTCCTTCCCAGAAATTCCACTTCTTTGAAGGCCATCTACCCAACATCCCTAAAGACGGCATAGGCCCTTAAAGAATTTTTTTTAATCCTCCTGTGCTGAACTAAAAAAAACGGAGTTTTTCTTTCCACATTTTTTCTAGTCCATTAAATCTTTCGCTTCCCAGCTTATTTCTCAACAATTAAGATCGGGAATACACGTCCGAGTTTTCCATCCGATAGTTGGATCAGATTATTGGAAGGCCTTCGCGCCATACATCTGTTAAAACAGTCGATTATGGAATCCGACTGTGGGATTGGACGGCCGACTCGGAAAGTTCGTAACCGATTTTATAACCGATCGGATTGTCTGAAGACGGCCTAATTTTTCATAGACGTGAATAATCCGCCTAATAACATCTGACTACTTATCGCTGGAGTACATAAGTATCAATACTTTTATAATAATGGTATTATTAAATTTATTTAAAACAAATAACAATTCTGTTAAACAAGTTCTGCTGCTTTGATAAAACCTTCAGAAGATGAAACATCAGATCTGTCACGCGTAATAATAATTACACAGCAGAACTCGTTTTTATTAATAAACTTTTTTTTCGAAATTGAACAATAATATTTTTACACTGGCTCTCACACAGAGGAAATATGTTCACTCAGGGCCTATGTGATCTTTGATGATGCTGTGTTTAGGGCCAAGTTGAATTACCATTTATAAATTAGTAGATGTCGTGAAAACAAATACCATTATAGAAACTAGATAAAATTACCGTTTATTTTTTTTTGTTTTTAAAATATACTTTAGTATTTAAAAATTGTCATATTTTAAGATTCAAACACGGAAAAAACTTAAACATTTTTAATTAAAATGTAGAAAATAAAAAAAAAAACAAAATTTTAAAAACACGGTTCTTTTATTGAATGAATTTAAAAGAAAACTGTCACATCAATTTTTTTGGTTCGTACAATTAAAAATTATAATAATAAGTAACTGAAAAACATTTTGGATTAATTTATGCACAATTTACACATTGATTTCTCGAATGTAGTTTTTATTTACACACGCAAAAGCCATTTATTTTTTTGAAATACCTTTAATTTTATGGAAGTTTTATTAAACTCAAGTGGATAAATTAAATAAAAAATAATTTATCCAAAATAACCTACAGTTTTACGTTAACAAAATTAAATGAACAACACAAAACTGACAAAAAATTACACAAACAATAGTATATATATGTATGAATTCAAGTATACTAATATAATAATGAATTGGTAATTACAACCGAAATCACGTTCAAAAACATTAAATGAATTGCATAAAGTCATAACTGGAATTTTACCGCGAATGAATGAAGAACGAGGCGGCCGCGCCTGCGCAAACCTACCAAAGTTCCATGCTGCCAACATAAAATTGTCATTGTGTTATTAGTAACGTTGCAGAAAATAAAATGTACAGTCTTTACACAGTGTGAAACAAAAACGTCGTTTCTTTAGTAAGGCTGTTACTATAGATAAATAAATAAGTAAATAAATAAATCTAATATTAATGGAGTATCACGAAGAAAAATAACTTAGCCTGTAAGTAAGTCTGTAAATAAAAAAAACTGCATTATACTCGTAGATTATATTTTGATTTGATTATAGTGTTTCGCTAGACAGATCATTAACAACTCCGACCACAAAAAGTTGGATACAAGAAACCGACGTTTATATGGTTTCTTCGATCCGATAGTCTGATCAGACAGTCGGAAACAAAATCGGACATGAATACCCAGCCTACCAAGTAGGTACGTCATAATTGTCATCTAATATTGCTCAACCATTCAACGTATTATCACATCCGCTCTTTCTTTGAAGTCAGCTTCCACGGGCTGTTGATTTTCAGACTCAACTTCCCGAGGGTCAGAGAAATACTAATAATATCAAACGGAAGGCTGACAAAAGAGACATTATTTAATGATTGTTCTTCGTGCTCCTGCGTGAATGGCTTTATGGGTTGCCTATTAGTAATACTCCAGAGCGGCACCCTTTGGACCCCGTAAAGGCATTTATTGTCGCGTTTAATGAAGCGTATAAACTGGGACTTACACCAGTAGTTTGACCCTCAAACACATTGCTGTATGAATTATTACTTTACGCGATTATTTATGTTTATCCATTTGTGGGAATTAACGCCTGGATAATGAAATCCCTTTGTGTATTTGTCTATGAGGGTAATATTAGCTACAGTTTTTAATTACATGAGTCTCGGTGAATCAATATAATATTTACAAATGGAGATTCCAATGGCTTATTAGATTGGCGAGTTTTGAGTTTAGCATCCAGACAATGCATTTTGGAAGCTTATATTTTTTTAATTTTATGATGACATGTAATGTTTTATTTTTCACACTATTACTTTTAACAAGGCATACGGAGGTATTAGATCAGATTAACATGTGGCAGGAAGTAATCGAAAATTAAAAATAAATTATAAACTAGACTTGTAGAAAAAGTCAATAGATATTTTCAATTGATATGCTTGGTGTAACCTTAAGGGACCAGCTCAGATATGGGGTCTCCATCGAAGCCAGAGTTAAGTTAGCTTCTCAAAAACTGGGCGAACTGTACAGGGCCCGCAGATATTTTAATAGTACACAACTGCCAACCTTGTACAAATCACAAGTGCGCCCCACGGTTGAACTTGGCAGCCACCAATGGTCTGGAGCTCCGAAATACCTGAATAATACCCTCGACTCTGTGCAGAAACGGGCGGTTCGTTTGATAGATTCCCCCATCTTAACAGACGGATTGCAATCTTTAAAGCACAGGCATTGGGTGGGAATGCTATCCTTGTTCTACCGGTATTACAATGGAAGATGCTTCGAGGAATTAGCGTCATTGATTCTTTCGGCACCGGTGCAACTTCGGGACACACGCCAAACGCGTGATCAACATTTGTACACGGTTGACATTTGTCACATGAGAACAGGTAGCTCCTTCGACTCGTTATTGTGCTCAACAGCTCGGCTGTGGAATGATTTGCCGGCCTCTGTGTTTCCTCCTTCCTACAACATGGGTCTCTTTAAGAGGGCATTACCAGAGAAAACCAGAAATATGTCATTTTCAAATCAGATTTTAGACGTATTGACTCTTTTCCACAAAAAATTATAAATGGATTTCGAAAGATTGTTCTTTTATCTAGCATTCGCATATAATAAATTTAGAGATTTTTTTAATTTTTAGTATAATAAGGTTATTCCATAGGTCGTTGGCAGATTTGTTAAATTTTCAAAAAAGATTTTGTATTATACCACACCCATTTCAAATAATATAATCATGCAGTAAAATAAATCAATACATTATCTAGCAAACGAATGTTTTAGAATTTTAATTTTAGTTTCAATAAAATCATTAAAAAATATGTACGTACATGTGTTTCTTGACGAAAATTGGTCCATTTGTGTATTTATTTGCGCACTTACAAACTAATATATTTCAGATTTTTTTAACATTCTTATTAAATTTAGACATTATTGAAAAATAATAAATACTTATAATAAAAAAATAATTACAAAAAGTACATTATTTTAATAGTTTTATCATCACGCTTTTCAGCATTTTTGGATGAAGGTATAAATTAAAAAAAAATGAAATAATTTAACCTTGTATAAACCACTTATTTGATGCGCAAATCCGACCGGTTTTGGAACAAACGTTCCTTCGTCAGGGAAAGCTTATACTAATTTGACAGTTTCGAACAATGTTTTATTATGGTAGGG
Source organism: Limnephilus marmoratus (assembly GCA_917880885.1). Classification (NCBI taxonomy): domain Eukaryota; kingdom Metazoa; phylum Arthropoda; class Insecta; order Trichoptera; family Limnephilidae; genus Limnephilus; species Limnephilus marmoratus. The sequence continues at coordinate 5,042,204 of OU862923.1, forward strand.
GTGGAGCCGTTGCTAGATAATAATGTAGATTGGGTGGGTAGGTATTAGTGTAGAGTGGGTGGGTAGGGGAACAAATCCATGTTAAATAAATAAATGTCCCAATGTCTAATAATAATTTCCTTTCTGAACTTTCAATAATAAAACAAATTGCTATAAATAACGGATATGAACCAAAATTAATTGATAACATCCTAAATAAAAAACTTATCAAAATTTCAAAAAATAAATATCTATACAATTCTAATAATATTAATGATAAAGAATGGCGTAAAATTTTGTATATTAATAATTTTTCAGTTCAATGTTGCAAAAATCTTCCTTCTAATATTAAACCAGCGTTGTATACAAGAAATAATATCGGTAATTTTTTGAGAAATACTAAAGATAAAGACCATAAATTGACTAATTCCGGAATATATAAACTCAAATGCCATGATTGTCCCTCATTTTATATTGGAAAAACCACTCGTAATTTTGAAATTAGAATCAAAGAACATTTAAGGTGTCTTTATAATAATAATTTTTCTGAGTTTGCTAACCATATCATTGAAAATATCCATAGTCTTGAAAAAAATACAGGGATAAATATTCTTCATATTAATCATAAAGGAAAACGTTTAGATAACTTAGAAGCCTTGGAAATTAAAAAATCCCTTAAAAATAATGAATCTATTATCAACAAACAAAAAATATTGTCATATAGCCCAATCATGGATTTGTTCCCCTACCCACCCACTCTACACTAATACCTACCCACCCAATCTACATTATTATCTAGCAACGGCTCCACTCCTACCATAATAAAACATTGTTCGAAACTGTCAAATTAGTATAAGCTTTCCCTGACGAAGGAACGTTTGTTCCGAAACCGGTCGGATTTGCGCATCAAATAAGTGGTTTATACAAGGTTAAATTATTTCATTTTTCTATAATGGATAACCACAAAGTAATAGCTACATTCAAAAGTATAAATTAAAGCTAATTTGGATTGAAATAAATTCGATATTGAGTAATAATTTAAAAAAGCTGGTAGGAAAAATAATTAATCTTTCTCATTGTAACCGCCCTGCACGATCGTAAGAACAACTTTCGACGAAATGTGGATTTTCGTCCGCTGGCTGGTTAAACGCTCTTAATACCATTGTTCATTCCTTCCTCTCCTCAAGAAGACCCTCCACACATTATCCCAGATGACATGTGCCCTGAGAGAAATTATTTTCCTCAAGGCCTCCTGTGTGGAGTTAATGTAAAAAAAGAAATCTTTTAACGATGCACATTATCACGTAACATGTGACAGGAAGTAATCGAAACGTAAATATTTGAAAAATAACTATAAATTCACTAGACTTGTAGAAAATCTCAATAGATGTCGCGCATTAAAAAACAAATGCATTATATTTATTCAAGACATTAAGTAGTTTGCATTTAGTTCGGGAAGAATCTTGCTATCACATACACTTAAATAAAAAAAAATAATGTTCATTCTTGAAAAGAAGAAGTTAGTTAGTTCCCTTAAGTTAAAATAAACTTTCTGACTTATTATTTCCAGGACTTGTTTTCCACTTCAGTAGTGTACTTTTCAAAGGTCTCTTCCGTCTATTGTTTTGACTTTGTATTGTACCATCTACAGATTCCAATCTTCAGCCAAATCAGGATGCATCGCTTGTTTCTCTTAGCTTCCGTAACTTTCAGCGTCTCAATATTCTCTGAATTTCTCCAATTAATTGCTTCATTCCTCGCTTCAATTCAAAAGGGAAAAACAACTCCTTCGTATCTGACTTCTCAATTGTATGGCTCCATTGAAATGAAAATCAGAAGTGATCAACATAATTATTCCAGGATCCCATTTAAAACAAATTTTTATTTACTACTCGAATTCGTTCGGATTACAACTAGAATTTTTCAAAATATTTTTTCTCACTTAGAAATAGAAGTTAGTTAGTGGTAGGTACTCATACCTATGTTTGAAATGGCATCAGTCGAGCTAAGTAACCAAATTTGAATAGCCATATATATTCCAAACTTAATCTTTTTGATCTCCTTCATCTCACCGCTAACTTCGGCCTTTTTTTGACGAAGAATGAATATTGGTCTTGAAGATACCCATGTTGTAGGAAGGAGGAAACACAGAGGCCGGAAAATCGTTCCACAGCCGAGCTGTTGAACACAAGAAGAGTCGAAGGAGCGACCCATTCTCATGTGACGAATGTCAACCGTGTACATATATTTTGGCGTGTTTCCCGATTATGCACCGGTGCCGAAGGCACCAATGACGCTAGTTACTCATAGCATTTTCCTTTCAAATACCGGTACAATAAGAATAGCATTCCCACACGACGCGCGACGCCTGCGCTCTAAATATTTCAATCCGTTTTTTAAAATAGGAGAATCTGTCCAACGTCGAAGGTTTTTCAGGTATTTTAGGGTTCCATTTAGGTGGCTGCCAAATTCAACCGTGGGGTGCATATGCGATTTGTACAGGGTTAGCAGTTGTTATGTATCATTAACACTTGGTCTTACAACATTACTCAATTGGTTATGCCACATTGGTTCGGCTGTTTGGGACTCTTGACCGGTACTTGACTTTTAGTGCAGGAGGAATAATAAATAAATAAATAATACAAAAACAACAAAAAATATGTAAGCTTTCTAAAAACTACCCTCACTTTTTTCCCACCCCTTAAAGCAACATTTGTTTACTTATTGATCAAAATTTGCGCACTTAGCGTTCAAAATAAAAGGAAAATTACAATACGTCTGATTTAGAAAAACTATATAAGTCCCTGATTTCAGAAACTCACTTAGCTAAATTATAAAAGTCATCAGTGCTGCGTACCACGGCGTCTTATCTTAATCTAATAGGACATGATAAAATTTAAAAATATAATATAAGATAGGTACTACGATCTCTAAAAACTTGTATTCACCTAAAATTTGTTGAAAAGATTACCTAGTATTTTCTTTTCACTTATAATATGACTTCCTTTAAGACTTGAAGGTTTTATAGTCCTCCGAACAGCTGCAGAAATAAAACGAAAATTGAGAAAATAGCATTAAAGAATTACTTATTTAATTTTTGCGGTAGAGATGGCAATAACAGTACATTTAGAAAATGGTTGCCGTAGACACGGGCAATGGACATACCTTGATTTTTTAACTACAGAGGATTCATTTTAATTTGAGTCACACTTAGTTCTTGGATATACTTCCACAAGCTTCTATCGTACTCTTCATTGATTAGTTAGATAATCGAAATATGTACACTGTCATAAATCCTTCTACGTTGGCACTTTAAAAATCGACTTCTATGTAAGAATCGTTATAGGAAAATAAGAAACATAATTTTTCTTTCAAATCGTTCATAATTTAATAATTTGAACTGTTCTCGGATATGATGAGGAACGACTGGGCTGGTTCCACGACTTCCGACAAATTATCCCCGACAAACTATCCTATGGACAAAACATCCTCCGACAAAATATCTACTAAAACCTAACTTAACCTAACATAACCTAACCTAATCTAACCTAACCTTACCTAACCTAACCTATAAAAAATGGGCCAAAAATAATAAAGACAACCTGTAAAGACAATAAATTGTTGTTCAAAAATTGTAAATTGGGACAAAAATAATGGACATCCTGTAAAGACGATAAATTATTGTTCAAAAATAGTATAATGTTAAATAAGTTAGGTTAGGTTAGGTTTTAGTAGATATTTTGTCCTTAGGATATTATGTCGACGGATATATTGTCGAAGCATATTGTGTCGGGGATTTTTTTTTCACAGGATGAAAACGCGCGGTACCGGCTGGACCACCAAACTGGTACCTTTTTCTTACCAAATTGTAATTTGGATTTAAGGTAAAAATACCTAACGAAATTAAGTAATCAATTTTTTTAATAGAAAGCTATAGCAAATATGGATATGTGCTATTTTATTTATTTCAATTTTAAATTATGTACCTAATGAAGGCCATTAAAAATTCATTCTCGCGTGATTTTATTTCGTGAGTTTATATAATAATTTTTAAAAATTAATCTTAAAAAATGATTCACTGTATTAATATAATGAATTAACTTCCTTGGCTCCCCATACTTGCTTGTATAACCCCGCCAAATATCAGGCGAGAGATTGCAACACTGAGGGAATACAAGAAGGCGTTGCAAAAATGCGAAATACCCTTGCAAGATGATGTCGTTTCTCACCCGGCATGCCGCTTAAAGTCTCGAAAACCCTTCTGGACGGAAGGAGAACGACTCCTTCGAACACCTCTCACCCCAGAACATAGGTGAAAGCTTGAGTGGCAATCAGCCAACGTCAAAAATGCCCATCTCGTTCAAGACCCCACTGAGAGACAGCCTGGGTTCTCATTGCTTCCCAAACTCTGGACTGCCATCAATAGGATAAGGTGCTCCAATAGCCGTTGTGCTCACATGATGCATAGATGGGCCTTAAAGAGTCGACGATGTGTGAATACGGTGCGGTGCAGACCACCGAACATGTGGTCAATGAATGCCCGCTCCATTCGTTCCCCGGGATTGATGAGGTCCACATGGCAACGCCCTAGACTGGCTCGCAAACCTAGATGTCCCCCTCTGACCCCCCACCATACGAAAGAAGAAGAAGAATATAATGAAAATAATATAAAACGTAAAGCGTCCTTAACAAATCCTTTTTTTGAGTAAAAATTTACAAACCTACATGAATTAAATAACATGTACGTGGATAGTGGAGATAAACGTTGGTGGAGTTGTAGTCGGTCCTCGATGCCATGCGGGTAAAGACTGAATGGTGCGCTAGGCCGGAGACATAAGTCTGTGTCAGACGGCGGACGCAACGAAGGACCGGCGATGGGAGTGTCACAAGTAGAGATGAGTTGTTGAGTACTGAAATAGACTGTGGCGCAGCGGCGGCGTTTATATAGGCGCACGGTGCCTTGTAGAGCCGCCACGCTTCTAAAAGCTGCAAGTAGACCGACGCGCCTTCGTCGCGAGTCTCGGATTCTAGGCTGAAGAAATCTCGAAGGTTTTAGGTTGCACTGCGAATGGCTATAGTCAAACAGAAACTAAGTGAACGGTCAAAGTCCAAAGCCAGTAAAAAAATTTACAGGTAAAGCAACACGAGAAGGTTCACGACTTAAAATTAATTTTACTAAACAAAATGTTTTAATTATGTTCGGGACTGAATTTAAGTTTGAATAAGGATTGAATGAAAATGCGTAGGTGTTTAAAAATACCTATAACGTGTCTGGTAACTCATATTACATATATATTTCAGAATCAAGAAAATTCTTAGACAAGTTTTATCAGATGCTAATTAATAAAGCGGTAACGAATTTATGAGATATATCAATTTTAATAATATGTTTTTTTTACCTCTTTATCGGATTTTACTTATTATTATTATTTTTATTTTATTTATTTTTTTAAAGACAAAAATACCTAAATGTGCTCATCAACATAAAACAAAATACTTTTTACAATACAATGAACATGTTACATCGGTAAATTATTATTTGTGATTAAAAAATATATATTTTACATTCCAATTACAGAGGGTTCTTCGAGGAATGTCACAAACTGATTTTCAAACCAATTTTTGAAGACTTTTGAATTCATTTCAGAATGGTAATCTGTTTTCGACATAACCTTTTTCGTACGGAATATTAATTTACTCCCCGTGATATAACCCGTTTTTGCTGAACCACAATGCAAAATGATCAGCCGGCTTCCTTTTCCAACTGGTACTTCTAAACCCCCATTGCCCTCACTATTTTGCCACATGTGTGTAATCGAGTGATTTTGATTCACCCAAGTCTCGTCCAAACAGACTTTTTGCCGTCCGTTACTAGTTCATTTTCATTTTGATTCAGTTTTCTCAAAAAGTCTACACGCGCTGTAGCAATGTCTAATCTTCCCATTAAATACTTTCTTTCATCTTTGCGTATTTTGAATTTTAAACCTATTTTTTTTTATTTTATTTTATTTTTTTTTTTTATTAGGTTTGTCAACAGCGATTTACATCAAAGCTTTCACAGATACAATTACACTGAACATGGTTGATGCTATCACTAATTAAAGACAAACACAACATTGGTAATATAATATTACATTAATTCACACAAACACATACTATACATTACAAAATAATAATTAAAAAGTTTTACAAGAAACAATTTTTTAGAACATTGAGTTTATAGGTTCATAAGTTTATAGAACAATGTAATAGAGAGCTTTAAAGCTTGTTAAGAGCTGATTTGAAGTTGGCCAATGTTGACATTGTCAAATTAATCGAATGTTTTTTGTAAGCCTCATTGAAATTACGGCACATTCTCGATAAAGCTGAGTCATACCCCAGCTTAGTTCGATATTTTTTAATATTTAACGGAACATAATTTACCAGTCGTGAACCAATTCTAGGAACATTGAACCTGATTTGATGAAGTAGAAAAGGACAGTTTATTAAACCATTTACAATTTTGAATAGAAAATTTAGATCAGTATTTAGTCTTCTCTGTTCAAGGGTGCGTACATTGTAAAATTTTAGTCTATCAGTGTAGTGAGGAAGTGATCGAGCTTGCCTATCGGAATACGCCAGGTGGTACATAAAATGTTTTTGAACCTGCTCTATTCGCTGAATATGAACTTTGTAAGTTGGACTCCATACAGCACTTGCGTACTCCAACACGTTGCGGGTGAAGGAATTGTACAGCGTTATTTTTGATGTGGGATTTTTAAAATGTTTACTGTTTCGTTTGATAAATCCTAGCATTTTCATAGATCTAGAAATGATATTGTCGATATGAGGTGTGAAAGTAAGTTTTTTATCAAATAATACGCCTAGGTCCCGAATGGTTGCGACTTCCTGGAGTTTAGTACCGTCGATAAAATATTGAGTCGGAATAGAATTGTGTTTACGCGTAAAGGTTATGTGAATACATTTTAAAGAATTCAGAAACATTCTATTGTCGTTACACCACTTTGAAACTCTGTTTATATCGTTTTGGAGAAGTATTGAGTCTAGTAATGTATGGATAATTTTGAATATCTTACAATCATCCGCAAACAACAAAATTTCAGAATCCAAAATAACATCGCACAAGTCATTTATAAAAACAAGAAACAAGATTGGGCCCAAATGGGACCCTTGCGGCACTCCAGATGGCACATCTAATCCTCTTGACTCATAGCCATCAAATACTACTCTTTGTATGCGATCAGTTAGATAGGAGTAAAACCAATTTAGCAAGGTACCATGAACACCCATTTGTTTTAGTTTATGAATTAGTAATCTATGATTTACTTTATCGAAGGCCTTGCTAAAATCTGTGTAGATTGTGTCTATCTGTTGACCTCTATCGACAGCTTCGGTTAAGGTATTGACATAGCAAAGTAAATTAGAGGATGTTGATTTCTGGGAGAGAAAACCATGCTGTTTTGGAGTTATAAGATTTTTGAGATGATAATTCAGATATGGACAAATTAATTTTTCAAAAATTTTCGCAAATGAACAAAGAATAGAGATGGGTCTATAGTTTGTGACTTCGTGAAGGTCTCCGCTTTTGGGTATTGGTACAATATTAGCCTGTTTCCATCTTGTTGGAAAAATGGATGAAGATAATGATTTTCTGTAAATGATAGTCAGAGGGAGTGCGAGACTGTGTGCACATTTTTTTATTAGGACTGGTGGAATTTTGTCAGGGCCAGGGCCTTTGCTTTGGTCGAGGTTAAGCATTTCTATTTTTACATCGTGTACACTAATGTTTACTGTATGCAGAGAGCTGTTTGAATAGTCTATTGATTCAGATTGAGGTTGAGTCTCTTCATTGCTTCTAATGTCATCTTTCTCATACACTGATGAAAAGTGTTGGGCAAATAGTTCGCTGCTTTCCTCGCCGTTTGATGATTTTTTTTCTCCAAACGTCATGTTTTGGGGGATAGTACTTATGTTTTGTTTCTTGTGTTTGACAAATCTCCAAAAAGCTTTAACGTTATTATGATTAACCAGACACGATTCTATTTGTTCAATGTGTTTAAAGTAGCAATTACTAATGAGTTTGGAACAACGGATGCGTAAGAGTTCGTAGGAATTTCTATCACGTGAATTCTTATATTTTTTATAGAGAAGTCGAAATTTATTTTTTTCTTTTAGTAATTTAACTAAGTCTGGTGAGTACCAGAGGGGATGCTGCCTGTTGCGATTTACTAATTTGGTTACGCATTTCTCAATTATACGATACAAATGAGTGTAAAATAAAGAAACCATATCGTCTACCGACATGAAATCAGGTAAAAGAAGTGCCCAATTCAGTTCTTGTAATTCCTGATTGAATTGAACGTAATCATTCTTATTAAAATCATATTTAAGTAAGTTTTTATTTTTAAGCATTTTTGTTAATTTGAAATCAAAACTATATTCAATCTCTAAAGGTGGATGGTGTATATCAATGCGACTTAGGATTTCGGTACTTTGCCTGACTTGTATTGTTTTTGAATTGGATAGAACGAGATCTAAGATTCTACAGTTACTATTAGCAATGCCATTGAATTGATTGAGATTATTTAGGGCAAGAAAATTTACAAGATGGTTACCGATGTCAGTATTATAATTTTCTGGAGATAGGGAATGAGTATGGTTTGGTTCGTTGTTGGTCCAACCGATATTTCCCAGGTTGAAATCTCCTAAAATTAACGTATTTGATTCACCAACGGCATCCATAACCTTGCCAACTTTTTTAAAAAAATAATCAAAATTATCAACAAGCAACGGGGGAGGTATATAAACAGCACATATGTAGAGACATCTCGTTAGTTTATTCTGGCTGAATTTGATGGTCACCCATACGTCTTCCAAGGCACTTTCCCAATGCTTACAGCGGTTAGTTTGATATTCTTGTAAAACGGCTATCAATACACCCCCTCCGTCACTTTTGTGGTTAGAGGAACTGCTACGGTCCCTTCTAAAAACATTATAACGCAAGCCAAAAATTTCAGCATCAGAAATAGAGTCATTCAACCATGTTTCCGTTAGAATAATGATATCAAAATTGTTATTAAGTATTTCTAAGTAAACTTCATTAAGTTTTGTTCTTAAACCCCTGACATTCTGGTAATAGATTCTTAGATTATCCATGTTAGTATACATTATTCAAAGATAACGCACAAATTGAGATTGAGATAAAGATAAGGTAGGGAATCAGATGAGCGAAGCCAATGAGTCCTGGTTGCGGATCACCACCACGTGCGCCGAGTTTTCATCTTTACGAGCAAGGATTCTGCCATTTCGGATCCACACGAATTTGTAGTTTACTTCTTTCGCCTTAATCCTCGTGGCAGCATGCAAGGCCTTGTTTGCTGGTGTTAGATGTTCGCTGACGTATACCGGCGATTTGATGTCATCGATGCCTAAATGCGTCGAATTCAGCTTGGAGTTCTTGTTCTATATAACCTATATCATGAAAAATACATCGCAATGACTCATGAGATCCAGAAAAAAAAAATTATCCACCAGATCCTTGTTAAGATTTGCAAGAGTGGGATATTATCCATTGTATGGATAATATCCCACTTATGTTATGAAAAACCATCACACTGCGATGCACAACATCTTTTTAAAATCTTCCAATCCCGTTACCGTTTTTACGGGGCTGATGGAACATTTTTACTTCTTCTGCGTACGGAAAATGAGAAGTTTCCGACGACACTCTTCGAATGTTGGACAGGTTGAGGCCGCAAGCCTCTGCTGCCAATAAATGTACATGCTTAAAGTTCAATGTTTTGATGTATTCTGGATTGTCACGGATTTTTTGGAAAAACTTGATAACATTATAAACTATCTTTTTTTCACTTGCTTGCAAATCGTATCGTTGATTTAGATCCACCATTTTAAATATGTATTATCTACTAAACACACAGATATTAGATCACATAATATGTAATTACAATCACACCGATTAAATAAACGGAGTCAAAATGACATTAATAAAGTATAGGTATTAAATCGAAAATAAAGTAATGGACTGGATTTTGATTTCATGAAGTCAATACAGTACTTATTACTGAATGGGAATCATTAATTATTTGCTTTTATAGTAAGTAGCATGATTTAATAAACAATGGATTTTCCAAAGGATTTAGTCGCCTAATTCACGAGAATAACTGCCATTAGAATTTCTAAATTTTGTTTCGCAGCGTGTAATTATTAGGTATCATCTGAAATATTGTTTTTAGAATCCAGTTCAATGTATTTTCGAAAGTCGGAATTTTCGAGGGACGTATAAATAAAAAGAAATTATAAACATAAAAATATTAATAATATAATGGTGGAGTGCCTTTCGAGTTTGGGTTTTTCGAAGTTTTGACTGTACGTTAATCCCCGTGTGAAATTTTGGGAGTGCATTTGGTATCTGTTCGACTATAGTATTGTTTTAGTAGCTTAGAGCAACATATATTTAATTATTTTTGCAGAATGTCGCACGATTTGTAAACGGTGGAAATAATAAAAATGATCAAAAGGTTGGTCATATTTTTTAATAAAACAATTTGTAGTGAAAAAAATACAAACATACAAATATTCTCTTTTCAGCTTTTACAACCATATGGAAAACTTTCTCAATTCAATTGTTTTACACTCATATTTATACAAGTACATTCCTGGATCTTTTTAATAGCCGACTTATAAACTGAACACGTCCACCATAGTTCTTCGATCGTTTGGATAGACTGGTTAATGTATTTTACTTGGAAAGATAGCATTAATGGTTAATAAATATTTATCAGTAAATACAACGGGTCTCCCGTCGGAAAATAATGTACCTCTTTCAATGGAAAATTGTACTGTTGCTGCCATTGTGTAAGGCATTGAAGTTTAATAAATTTTAAATATTTATCAAGCACATATTTTCTAAGATTTTTATATATACATATTCATTATTTTCAAACAACTTATTACATAATCCGTAAAATACCAGAAACATTATTCCTTTGAGAAGAATTTTGAATTGGATTTCTGAGCATCACTTCCATAGCCAATTTCACCAGATGACGCCAAGAAATTCTCTTACGATTAAAGGTTAAATGCCTACGTGAGGATATGATTTCACTCAAATCTTTTTGGAATCTGAATTCCCTCACGTACCTCTTTATGTGGGCAGATATATTACGGTGTTAAAAATTGATTGTGGTATTTCGGTCTTGCCCATTGTAATTTTCACATATGGATAGTCTGCCTGCTAAGCTAGTGCAGTAGTCTGGAAAGGTCTTTATGCAGCAGGGAATCAAATTTTTGTGATTAAAAATTGTGCAAATTTTAATCTAGAGTTTCGTAATAATTAAATGACAACCTTACTTAGAATTTCCACGTGACAAAAATGTTCACCACATATTTATGGTTTTTTTTTTATTAAAGAGCCTTATTATGACTGGTGACTTTTGGCTTCTGCCATTGGGATGCAGTGTAATCTATCCATAGTTCTGACGTATATAAGGACAATGATATGCAGAAAGCGAAGGTATTCTTTGGTCATTTGTGCTGCAAAAGTGAAAACACCTTAACAACATACCTATTTGTTCTAGCGGATATTGCTCTAATAATAAAATTGATTATCTCTTCGGTTCGTATAACAATGTCGGACGTGAGCTTTTGTAGTTTTGCAGTACTGCTGTGTAAAATTTTGTTTCTAAATTTTTACTATTTTTGAGATCATAAAATATAGTGTCATTTTGATATTTGGCATTTCACTTCATTTCATTAAAATTTCCGAAAATACGGACTTTTAAATCAATAAAATAAGCCAATAAATAAGCAAACAAAATGATTTTCGTTATTTGTTTTTGGGGTGTTATGCCGTGTTGCGCTACCTCCTCCTTTAGCCAACGTTTTGGACGGCATTGCAGTGTCCATCATAAGGGATTCGGAAGATGCGGCCTTACTTTTTGCCGTGAAAATCTTAAAATGAACCAAACTAAATGATTTTCAATTTTTTATCAGATCCGACATTGTTCTTCGGGACCATCGATCTGTTTTCAATTTGAATAGGAATTATCGATTCCAAATAAAATAAGAAAATACAGAGATCACTTCGGGCAAGCCAGAAACTCTCATATCGTGAGTTTTTCTGTTAAGTCGCTTTAAGTTTAATTTAGTTGCCAACAAAAAATGAGTTTTTATCGAATTAATTAACATAGTAATTGTGACTATTCACCAATGTTAAATATATGGATTAAAATCTCACGTGTTTGCCTCAAAATAATATATATCATGAAATTAAAGAAGATTCGTGATTAAAAAAATTGCATTTATTTATTTTCACCTCCCTTTTTACACCGAAACATTTTTCAATCAATCTCGTGGAATCGCCAATCGGAAATTCTTCAAGCGAGAAAGTCTGAATTTCTTTCTCCCAAAAGAACAAGAACTAATCGCAACAGCAAGACACATAGCTACCAGCTACATAGAGAACAAATCGAAGTTTTCAGACGATTTTCAGGCAAAATGGCTGTGCTATTTCTTTAAATTCGAATTTATCAATACTAGCTTCGGGTTTTAGTTTAAAAATATTACTTCTCTTAATGTATTTGTGATTTGGTTGATTTCATAAATATGCTTATTTTTAGTTATGCTCATCGGCTAGGTTATGTTAAGATCACCAAATAAATCTTATTCCTATTAATAGATATCATAAAGGCGAAAGTTTGTATGGATGCATGTTTGTTACACTTTCACGCAAAATATACAGAATGGACTTTAAAAATTCTTTCACTAATAGAAAGCTACATTATTTGCGAGTACTACAGTTGTATATTATATTGATAAGTTCTGGCGTTATGAATAAGCTCTGGCGTTATGAATAAGCTCCGGCGTTATGAAATTATTTATTATACGTTTATTGTCCAGACGAAAAGCAAAGCGTTGCTAAGTAATTGTTTGGCGTGCGCTGTCATTTTGTTATTTGTTTAGGTTACTATGGAGATCCCTTTGATAGTAAAAATTCAAATATGTATAAAATACTAATCTATACTAATATTATTAATGCGAAACTGCACGTGTTTAATTGTTACGTTTTAATAAATGGCTATTATATTTACCAAGCTCCCAAACTTTCCACCCATCTAAGACTCCAAATATTAAGATGGGCCGGACATGTGCACCGAATGCCAAGCACACGAGTACCGAAGAAGGTTCTGACAGGACACCCGGGAGGTAAAAGAAAGGTGGGCAGATCTAGACTGAGATGGGAGGATGATGTCAGGAAGGATGCAAGAGGATTACTCCATGTTGCAGATTGGAAGACGACGGCCGAGAACAGAAGGCGGTGGAGGCTTATTTTGAAGGAGGCCAAGGCTCGAAATGGGCAGTAGCGCCATTGAAGAAGAATAGGTGGCACGCGAGCTGTTTGAAAAATGAATGTAACGGGTATGGAGGGAAGGGGAGGGGGGGGGCGGGGGAGGGGGAGGAGGCGGAGTGCGAAATCCCCTAATACTATGCGAGCGAAGCCGGGCGCAACAGCTAGTTTTAAATAGTTTTAAAAAACGTCTCTTATTTTGTGTTATTTTATAATTGCATCATAGAAATGCTATGTTACTTTAAGAAAATATCACTTTAACAGGATGTTTTATACCAAAATTTGACAAAAAAATATGATTTGAACGGCCAAAGTATCAGGTAGAGTGACGTATTTTCTTATTTGCGGATGGAGGATTTTTTTAGGGAAATGAAGGAGAGGAAGTAAGGAAAAGGGTATGAGGGGTCGGTAGGAACCAGGGGGTCAACGTGTCGACGTACGTATGAAGCCATCCCTCTCACTGGAGGAACAAAGCGATGGGTTGAGAGAGTCCGGCTGGAGAGGTTTAGGTTAGGTCTCCGTCAACCAGTCTCTCCCGATCCGGCCCGCCAAGCAGTAGGTGGGCAAAAGCATTCACCGCCAAGATCTAGACAAATCTCACCCCATGAACCCGGACACCCCCGCTAAGTCACCAAATGAAGCAAACTACTGGAGGTGGCCTATGGGAGAAACGTTGGTTATCCAATTAATGGTTTCCGGGGCGGCGGTGCCCATAACCACACCCAGTATTGCAAATTACTCACAATAATGATTTTTTTATTTTTGTATAAAAATTGTATACAATTGGAATTTATTACCCGCTAAGCTACTGCTAGTAGCATGTCTGCAGGAGATTAGTTCCACAGATTAGTTACAATAATTGAAATAATGGAGAACGCATTAGCCTTGCAACAACTTACACATATAACATACCTACCAACATTTTGATAAATAAATAATTCAGAATCAGCATTATTATTCAGAAAAACAGTGGAATAGGAAAATACATTTTTTTTAAATATTAAGAAACAGTAGAGACTGCAATACATTAGCAACATGATAACAGCAATACATTAGTGTATTACGAGTATTATTATTAATACGTCTTCTCAATAATTTTTATATAAGGTATAACAACTAATATGTTATTATAATCTTATCAAAAGCTTATTATGTCATAATACGTAAGTTTCGAAGTAACAAGCAAATTTCCAAACTTGGTCCATTCACTTGACGTTAGGGTGAAACTATTTCACATGAAAACGCCCGCAAACATTGGTCGAACTCTTGAAATCGAGCATATGCCGGGTAATAAATGCACTAGTATCATTACACGACCAGCGGCCGCTGCGAGTGCTTGACCCCGACCGCATTTCGTCACAAATGCTTTGCGATGGACATGGAACTTATGCGTAGAACTGGTGCTTGATTTTAACTTGTTGGGATTGAAATGTGGTTGTAGGTAACTAAACTAATACAAATACAAAATAAGAATTTCACAAACTGTGACTTATTAAAACTCTTAGATGGAAGACTTATTTCCGACTTGACCTTTATTTTTACTGATGTTTCACTTAATTGCCTTCCATTTACCATTAAGAACCACTCTATTATTCACTCAATTAAGACACTCCAGAAACCACACATAAAATTATTTGTACTTGTTCGACCCTCAAATCATCAAAAGTAGTTAAATATTTGCGAATAATCATTAATCATAGACAACCAACTACGTTGGGAAGCTCATATCAGTGACACAGTAAAAAAAAAACTCCGTAAACTCTGCCATATATTCTGCTCCTTTAAGTCCATCTTAGATTTTCAGACTCTAAGAAGCGTATAAGTACTTTGCCCTTTTCCAATCCATAGCAACATACGGTATAGTGGAATGGGGTGGTTGTGCTGAATCCATTATTAGACCAATTATTATTGTTCAAAAACTAATTCTATTTAAATGTCAACCTGCCCATCCCTCAAATGAACTCTTTGCCAAAATCAAGGTCTTAGATACGACAGCTATTTACTAAAACAAGCATTTGTTACATACGAAAAAATAACCTACTAATGGCTCCATAACATCAAGCAGACACCCGCTTTTCATCAAACCTGTGTTGCGTGGTCCCAAAAACTAACACCTCATTCACTCTACGACAATTCTGGTTCATCGCTCCTAAAATATATAATGCTCTGAGTACTGATATAAAGTCAAGTAATTCTAAATCACTTTATATAGCACGTGAAAAACATTGGATATTTGAAAGGTGACGAGCGTACTTCAAAGAATACATGAGTTCTTAACACTACAATTTAATTATTAATGTTTGCATTTCAAAATTTTTAATTCAATTTTGATCTGTTATTAAATCATTTGGTCAAAAAATGGCGTATAAACATTAAATAAAGCTCAGGGAAATTTTTTATTCTTGATGAGGAACTGACGACCATTTTACCGGACAGGACAGCGCGACGCAAGTCACGGGCAAGCGGTAAAAATATTATGTGGGACACACGTTTTCATGACAAAACTTTACTGCAGCAATAACAAAAATACAGCAGCAAGGCTTGCATATTATGGCGTGTGCGCTTGGTAGTAAAAAATATATGTGATTTAAAATTCGGATTACTAATCACATTTACCTAAGTTGGTTATGGTGCCTGTCTTGTAAATAAGATATAATGAGATTTCAAATGAACGGCCGGCGAAAGCTAAATCATAGCCAAAAGTATTATTGTGATAATTTTTTAGTTATTTTACCGTGTTACGGTTCCTGCGTTTTTATGCAACCTTTCGAACAAGTTCACAGTGTCCATCATTCGGTCAAAATGGTGGATAGTGTAAAGTGATGTGTAGATTGAGTATTAATATTAGGTCCTTACATATGAAATTGGCGTTTTGTATGGGAGGAACATAAAGTCGATTTTTTAAATATTTATTTAATCAAAGTATGTACCATTGCTATCTATACACTTTTGCCATCTCATAGGTAGTTCATCGATCCCTTTACTAAAAAAACCATTCGGACGGGAATCAATAAAATTTTTGAAGACAGTTTGGACTGCCCCATCGGAGTTGAATTTTTTCCCTTGCAAGAAGTTATCCAAATTTCGAAAAAAATGGTAATCTGTTGGGGTATGGTCCGGAGAGTACGGTGGATGTCTTAGACATTCCAATTGCAGCTCTAGCTTAGTGTGTGGTCTAGCGTTCTAACGCGCGTTTGTTGATTTGCTTCCCTCAATTCGTGAGGTACCCACCTTTCAAGCTTTTTCACCTTCCCAATTTGCTTCAAGTGGATTAAAACAGTTTTATCACTAACACCGCAGCCTGCAGCTAACTCGGACGTGGTTTGCGATGGATCCGCTTCCACAATAGCTTTCAATTCTTCATTATCAACTTTGGTCTCCGGCCGTCCACGGGGCTTGTTCTGCAGGTCGAAATTTCCAGAACGAAAACGTTGGAACCAAAAACGCACTGTGTTTTCTTTTGCGGCACCGTCGCCATACACACCATTAATCCTTCGAGCCGTTTCTGTAACACTGCTGCCACGGTGGAACTCGTACTCGTAAATAACGCGATATTTCAAGTTTTCCATTTTGTAAACTAAATGACGCAAAGAAAAAAAAACAATTAAGGAAAAAACAAATTAATTATAATTTTCGAAACACAAATACATGAGTAAATAGCTGTATTAATTTTAATTTGGAATTCCTAACCAAAGAGAAGATATTTGAGATCAAAGTTGCTAATACGGCAAAACGCCAATTTTATATGTAAGGTCCTAATACTAGAGGCGACACGCAAAGGGGCTAAGCTTCATTGTTCTTGGTATCCGGTGTTAAACAACTAAACTATACACAACAAAATACCAGTCCTAAGAGAATTAATATATACGTAGACACAAACTTAACTACAATCAACATACCTTACCCGATGATGGACACTGGAACGGTATCCGAAACGTTGGCGAATGTAAGAAGAATAACCCCAAAAAATAATCACAATAAGAGGTTTTCATGGGTTTTGAAACATGACGGAGCCTTTTTCGATTTTGTGTAAAAAAATCTTAAATTATGCACGATTGAACATATTTTCTTTATTGAACGAATTACTGTATTTGTATTACAAATAAAAATTATTACGGATTACGTATTAAAAATATTCATTTACTCTTTCACATTTTCTTTAGCTTTCGCCCTTCACCTGAAATCCATTTTACTGTTAGTCGATATTTATTTTGCAGTTGCAAATTCTAGCTGTGTTAGAGCTGCTAAAACCAGTAAGTTTTAGAGTAAAATAGCCTTTTATGTAACCATGTTAAAAGAATGAGTTAATGATGAATGTAAGTAAGTCTAAAGTCATGGTGTTTGAAAGAGAGAGTACGAAAACAGTAATCAACATAGTTGTGAATGATGAATACTTGGAGCAGGTGGATGAGTTTGTGTATCTGGGTAGTATGTTTACGAGAGATGGGAAGGCTGAAAGAGATATTGAAAGAAAGGTGAATGCCGGTAACTCCATTAATGGTGGACTGAATGCCGTTGGCGCTAATAAAAATCTGTCAAAAAAAGCGAAGCTAGCAGTCCACAATGGAGTCCTGGTACCTACCCTGATGTATGGCAGTGAGGCATGGAACTGGCAGAGGAAGGATGAAAGTAAACTGAATGCTGTTGAAATGAGATCCCTGAGACGTATGTGTGGTAAAACAATGTATGATCGTGTGAGAAATGTGGATATCCGCAAAGAATGTAAGGCTGATGTAAGCATAATGAGTAAGATTAAGAAAGGGACCCTCAGATGGTTTGGGCATGTAGAGCGAATGAACGAAGGAAGTAGTGTAAGAAGAATATACGACGCGAATGTGAATGGTAGAAGAAGTCGGGGAGGCCCGAGGAAGACATGGCACGATCAAGTGAATCAGATACTTGAGTCGGGTCATGTCAAAAGCCAGAATAATAGAAGAGAATGTATGAGACGATGTATGAATGTGAGTGAGGCAAAGAGTGTGTGCCAAGACCGAGTTGTTTGGCGGTCCGTCCTCTCTGCCTACCCCTGCGGGGAAACGGCGTGATGGTTAGTTAGTTAGTTAGTTAGTTGTTAAAAGAAATGGAAATACATGTTTTCATATAGTGTATAATTTCCTTAAAAATTTTAGACGTCGATGTCTATTTTATCAATATTCTGACCATTTCTCGAAGTGTGTATTGTAGGGGGTTTAGAATATAAGCTCCCTGCATACCAGTGTGATCAAAATGTTCAGGCGTTCAACAGAATGTTACAGATTTCCTAGAGCTTTCAATTGTAGCTTAACTACACAAAGTAAAAGCTATCATGGGAATGTATGAGTAGGCGTTTACTTACCAATAATGCGGAATGAAAGAAAAATGATTCTAATGTAAAGGCGAATAATAAATTATGAATATAGCCTTATGCATGCGCTTTCCGGAAAAGGTTTAACATCTTCTCCTTATTTGTATTATTAAATAAGGCCCTTGGACAAAAGTGGGTCATCATTTTCAAAAACATCCGTACTTCGCACGAACGCTTTGGTTGACAGCTTTTTTAAAAGATATTAATAAAATTCCTGTAGTTTGACTCGCCTTACCGCGATCGGCGATGAAGTTAACGCGCGTTTTTTTCGGTCGATAAAACAGTTCGCACCATTTCCGCTTATCGACTGGCTGGAACAGACAGCGGGTAAGCAATTAACACCTGTTGACCTGATACTTCCAAATTTTCCAATATCCCCCTTAATCCCTAGTCATTAGGAATGCCATTTCGTAAAATCGTATGAAAGGCTTTATAATGCAATTATCTGCAGGTATTGTAACCCGTGAAAATTATAACAATAGACAATAGAAAATTTTGAAAATATCTAACAATCGCTATTATTCTTTTCCGAAACGATTTTCACCAGAAAGAGAAAAATCACCGTTTTTTTTCAGAAATTATTAGTGGAAACATGATAAATAGATAGGTATATATTATACTTACGTAATTAGTCAACAGAAAATAAGTTATATGCTTTGGCCGTTCGGGGCATAAAGTTATTGGGAAGGTATTTACTGTGCTTAATTTTGCAATAACTTTTTGGCTTCGTCCAAACGCTCCATAACCGAGCATAAAACTGTTATTAGTTATTACCAAAGATAATAAATACTTGAAGAATAAACTTCGATGGGAATTATTATTGTCACAATAATTGATTCAATTAAGTTTTTTTTACCTCTTTGAAGGTTAATTATTAATTATCTGTTTGATTGGAACGGCTCACGATGCAGTTAGTACCTAATTATTGATAGTCAAGTACCTAAAAAACTTGTAAGAAAAAATATATGTTTGTAACTTTTTGTTTCTTCTTAACAGCTTTCATTAACTTTGTACTATTATTCTTTTTCATATTTATTTTTTCTTACATATGAAACGTGTGAAAATGGTACTTGTGCCATCAATTCTTAATAGATAACTAACTAAATATAAATTCTTATGCTGTTAAGGCCCATGTATCAAATCACTGCGGGTATTTTTGGTACTTGTAAACAAACTCGGCCGCAGCAAGCCACCTGCGACTGACTAGAGGAAATGTGGGTACTATAGACACCATGGATTTGAAAATGTAGACAGCATTTTGATAAAACACGAAATTAAAACACATTCGTTTTATGGAATTAAAACTTAATTGTATATAATTGATACATATTTGTGAGGTTGTGTAATTTTATTACTTTTACCTTACTTCAGATGATTTTTCAGGTGCGACATTTAGAACCATATTTTTAAGATGTATTATTTATTATTTTATTTTATTTGGTTTTAAGCCCAGCAACACTTTTATAGATTATAGAACTGAATTAGGAGAGCTAACGACAATTAAATAAAAAGTTTTTTGAAGTAATGTGAAACGCTTAACTAAATTTAAACTATTATATTTTACTTTATTTTTTCTGTTCTCACTATATAAAATGTGTACGTAGGATTATAATATGAATGGCAAACACCAGCTACCACCTTATATTTTAATCATTTGCTTTTAAGACACACATATATAACTTTTATTTTATTTATTATCATTTCAACAACTATGCTAAACAACCGACGGCTATTTTATTCCTCTTCTCCTTTTCTTTCTTTTTTTTCTACAACACATGTATGTAGGACTATAATACGCAATGCATACAGAATAAGGTGGTCCAAAATTTTTTTTTTAATATTTATCATTTGGCCACCCCGTGAATTTGTTACACGTATTCATAGAAATAACATAGTAAAATTTCAGCGAGATTGCTCAAGTAGAAAGGGGTGCTCAAACGAGTGTTATTTTTAAATTTTTTGTGTAAAATGCTTAATTTTTACTTTTTGCTATAGGCCAGTTTCCTGTGTTAAACTATTAAACAAATATTAAAATAAACTACTGAAGAGTTTTATAGACAAATTTGAACAGTATTTGATACTTATTTAGTAGACTGTGAAGTGAATCAGTGTAGTAAAATGTGTTCATCTACTCGAAAAAAATACGAAAATTTTCTACTTGGGGTTCGAGATATTGAGCTATTAATAAGGCTTAACCAACATCCTACTCTTCGGCAAGTTTTACTCCGTTATCACTACATATTAAATGTTTCCAAAAGTGTGAAAGATTCCGCGCATGTACTTATTCAAGAACTTATAAGAGTATGGAGTAAATCTAGTATTTCGACTAGACAACAAAATCACTGCATTGAAAAACTGATTAAGTTTCTTAAGAACTGGCTGCTATTGAATAAAAATAGAGGAAGATATTCTGAAGCACAAAAAGGAGAGTATTTGTTTAAAAAAGAATTAGACAAACTTTTTGATATTGTCCATACAAGCGCTTTGAATTTGATAAAAATTGCGAAAGACAGAACGTTTCTCATCGATCAAAGATGAGAACGTAAGATGATTACGACCTCAATCGACAAGAAACTAGAAAAGGTCAAAGAAAGTTCTCTAAAACGTAAACAAAGATCTGAAGAATTGAAAGAAATGACTGCTGAAAGTAATGTTCCATCTTCGGTGGTATCAAGACAAGAGTTAGAACTTGAGTGCAGCTTCAGTAGCACTTCTAGTAATGCTAGCATATTAGAGGATAAGTCCAAAGATAAGTTTGTAGTGCGTTGAGCTGTCTACAAGTGACATTTTTACACAATACGTTACCAGTGCGCTTGAATGTAATAAGATTTAAACTAATCAAGAGAGAAGAAAACAAATTGTTCGATTTGTTAGTTATCATCTACACCAAAGTTTGAATCGAAGCGTCTTTGGCAGCAGATGCACCAGTAAATGACTTAATACTTTGGAATAGCTTAAAATTGTAGGAAGTAATTGATTCCGAAATCAGTATAGCAGCTAGAGCGTCAGTTATGGTATTTTTCAGATGAACTAGTCTCATTTACCTCGTTTTCTGAGAAGCTGTCTGATGCTGAGAAACAGGCATTGTTCAAAAAATAAATTCTGATGGCGGTAATCGTTCAGTACGAGGCGATTCTGCTAAGCTTGCCTCACAGATTACCTTAGAAGCTTTTGCAACACAAAGAACGTTGAAAACGCTCTTGGTTCTTTATATCAAGCACTCTTTCTTGTAATTACCTCCTAAGACTTAGAATAACAATGCTGATTACCTTTAAGGCAAAACCTGAGTCAAAAATTTGCGTATTGTTAATGATACAGTGGAGAGAGGTGTTAAACTATTTGAAGATTACAACACGATACACACTAAGAATGAGGAAGAAAAGCAATTTTTACTTCACATCGTTGAACAAAACAGAAAAATTGTTTCTACTGAAACATTCAAAATGGAGTTAACAAACATAGTTTTGAAAGATTGCGACTAATATTATGTTAATTATTGCTTTGTTACCAAATTTTGTTCAAATTTAAACACGTTTTATACTTATTTGACTAAAATACTTGTAATATTAATAAACCTTAAATTACGTGTTTTCTTAAAATCAAAACTTTTGTCACAAACTTCTAATTCGATGAGCACCCCCTTGTACATAAGATAGGGGGCTGAAATTTTTTACACATAATAGGAATAATAGGTGTAACAAATAAAATGGGTGGCTACATCTATATTTGAAAAAATATATTTTACTATATAGGCCTGGACCACCTTAATACAGAAGTTATCTAAATGTTTTAACCTTCTTAATTTCTCTTAGTTACCTTCATGTACCTATTTACCTTTTCTTTTTTAAATTTATATTATTTTAATAACTATGCTAAACAAATAACGGTTACTAGGTTTTAAACTTTTTATCATTTTATTTTATATTCTTTCCGTTCTTTTTATATCCTCTTTTTATTTCATCAATTTTCTTTCTTTTTGTACAAATCGTGTTCCATTTGTTCATACCCATAATAATTTGACTGTCCTAAAACGGGAATACTCCTAGTTGGGCAGTCAAAAGAAAAATTATGAATTATGTATATACATGTATAATAAAAAAAAATACATAACAATATTAGTAAAGTATGTAATAGAAACATAAAATAACTAAAAAAACTTAAACAATTCTATAAAACTAATAAATAAAACTACACTGATACCTCCGCTACTATAATTTGTAGGATTCAACAAAGTGCTA
Source organism: Limnephilus marmoratus (assembly GCA_917880885.1). NCBI lineage: Eukaryota > Metazoa > Arthropoda > Insecta > Trichoptera > Limnephilidae > Limnephilus > Limnephilus marmoratus. Next base: position 5,065,131 of record OU862923.1, read on the forward strand.
AGATAGATTTTCTTTAATTCTATCAATGGAGTCCGTAAATAACGTCGCAAGATAGCAATACTGCTGTGACAGCCAAAAACCAAATTGTTCACCAGAGCGAAAAAACTTTTCAGATTTTAGAAAAAAATTCATTACTTTTAAACCAGTTGTCACGGAAATGCCATTTTTTAAATGCTTAGCTGAAAAAACATGATCTATCAATATATTTATGTATGTTTAAATCTTTTATAAGTGAAGAAGGATAATGTTTTTGGCGCTTAGAGCAGTTGACATTTTTTTTGTGTACACCAAAAATGTTGTTAACACCGCTGCTAAATATATGAATACTGAAAATCAAGGTATGATTTTAGATTTTCACGGCCAAAAATTTTATGGTTCATTTTATGATGTGTCCACATCTGCCCTGATGATGGACACTGTAACGCTGTCCGAAACGTTGGCTAAAGGAGGAGGTAGCGCAACACGGCATAATACCCCAAAAGGAAATAACCACTGAAAATCAAGTTTATTTTCAGTTGCATAAATTGCTGTAAGCGCAAAAGTAAATCAACATAAAAATTTTAAATAACGGTAAAAGTGTGTCGTTATTTTTTTGGGCTAATTGACAATCTTTATTTGAAACTTTTAAAATGTTAACAGCACAAGGACAAATTTTAATATGTATCTGTTACTGTAAAAGCCCGAACTACGGTAAATCCTAAGATTTTCCGGTAAATCCTAAGATTTACCAACTCTTAATGGTAAAAGTCCGAACCGTTCTATAATCATCGTTCACCAACCTAACCTAACCTAACCTAACCTAACATGTACTAAATTCTAATGGTAAAAGCCCGAAAAAATCGTTTGTAATATTTAAATAAGAAACGAGTTTTTCGGGCTTTTACCATTAGAATTTAGTACATGTTAGGTTAGGTTAGGTTGGTGAACGATGATTATAGAACGGTTCGGACTTTTACCATTAAGAGTTGGTAAATCTTAGGATTTACCGGAAAATCTTAGGATTTACCAATATTCGGGCTTTTACGGTAACATATCTACTTATGTGATAAAAACAAAACATACTAATTTTTATAATCTTTAGTTAAGAAAACAAATGCAGTAAGTAAGTAAGACCGGTCAGTGGTTGAGTGGGCATCGCGTTTGGGTCGCAGTCGGGCGTTCCGTGTTCGATTCCTCGGCTGGCTAAATCCTCCATCACGACTCAAGCAACATTTTTAACTTACTGTGGTGGTAGTATGAGATTTTCAAATATTGTCGGATTATTTGTAACTCGGGAATATTTGAAAAAAAAAACCGGTAACCGCCGCGAACCGCTGTAAACACCAACCGATCGTGTATTGTGTTCCGTGGAAGTTAGTTGTTTCTTTTAAATTTAGAATATTGTCGTAACAACCAAACGTAAAAAAAGAGGTGTTTACGTCAGTTAAAAAACGTATTCTTGACAAAACGGCTAGTTTTTCAACTTCGCCTCATACAGTTCTTATGTATCGTCGTAGAGTCACGGGACCCAGATAGATCGACGCAGGATAAAAAAAAACCCTGAAAAATGGTGTTTAAAAAGTATTTTCGTTGGTAAACGTTAGAGCAGTTTTGCTTTCCTGCGACGATATATCAATTGTACCCCCAAAACGTTTTTCCTAGATCTTGCATCCCGTTGCTTAGTGAGTGTGTCTGATAGTTGGTTATGTATGTGTTGAAGAAAAGTGTTACATTTTGTCTTGTGTTCCTCGTTGTTACACGGAATTTAATAGTGGCAGGGCTGTCAATCAAGAAGTTCACGACACCGTGTAATAGAGGTCTGAAATAATTCTCCCGTCGGGCAATGTAATTAGAGGCAATTTATTTATCAAAGTTACCTAATTAGGATGTTAAATTGAATTTCGGTCAGAAAATTTATGTTCTTTATTATGTGGGAACTAAAATGAAAATAATTTTTTATGGAAAATTTTACAAGTAATACTTGGGTACTTAAATTAAAATAATTTATTTCGTGATTTCGTAAAGTTTACTTCTAAGAATAGGTTATTTCAAAAAATTGAACAATTCATCAAATATTTTAAGTTAATTTTCACGTTCTGCGTAAGTTCTATTCAAGTTCTGTGATTATATCCTGTTATATTCTTTAATTATTGATTCCTATGCAAGCGAACCCTAGTGGGGTTAATATTTAAGTGCTAAAAATGTATTTAAATTGTGAATAAGCAATAAATAGATGCGTAAATATAATTATAGGCCAGTTACTTCATAAAACTGAAATAATCATAAAACTTGAATAGAACTGTCATGGAACGTAAAAATTAAATTCAAATATTTGTTTAAATTATAATTGTTCAATTTTTGAACTTCTTCAGCAACTTTGTGATTTAAACTCAATGAAGCGAAAAATCGACGCCAAAAAGAGACAAACACATACATCTGTAGGATTTAGCCTGCGAGAGAATGGATAGACTAATCGGCGTCCACTTTGTGCAGTGTTTCGTAGCCTCCCCATTCTTGTCTACTTTAGTTTCCGAAGGTTTCACTTCTACCGCGTGTGAAAGTGTGAACGGCCCAGAATTTTTTTTAAACAACCCATCCGGCGATCGGCATAACTAGGGGTAAGGCTCTTGACTCGTATCCGAAGGTTGCGGGATTGAATCCAGGCGTGGGTAAATAAAGGTTATGTGATTAATTTGTGTTATTTCACAATTAATTCATTTAAAATAATATAAAGTATATTTTGGCACGTTCCAGGTGTAAGACCACCATTCAAAATTGAAACGTTGCGTGGCCAGATCGGAATAGTCAGGCACTTCCCCGCCTCTCTTTCCCATCTCCCTCCCCTCCCCACTACCTTCAGCCTCACAACAAACTCCACTCGGGGATGCCATAGTTTCACTGGCTCCAGACGGGAGCAGCTGGGACTCTTGTGAGGTATTAACATAAAAAAGAACTTTCGGAGAACGTGAAATTTAAATTTAAATATTTAATGAATTGTTAATTTTTTTATCAGCAACCCATAATAAGAGAGCGTCGTTCTGCAAAATTTTTAAATTGTCTATCAATAAAACGATGAAAATAATTAAACTTTAATATTAATTTCATTCCAGCAAGTTTTACATTCTACATTATTTTTAAAACAACCAGAATTCTCTTCAAAAATCGTTCAAAGTAAAAATGAATTGAAAACTCGCACAATGAGCTTTTTACAAACTGCACAATAAAAGCTGACCACACAAAATGTTTCAAGCCTTCGAGCATCATTTAGTATGAAAGGATCTATTATTAAGGAGTGGAAGCATTCACACAAAGTTAAGGCTAGAGAATGCAAAACACGGAACAATTTTTTGGTGTGTTTTTTGGTTTTGTTTTTAATAAATGTTTCACATTTCGAATTTGAATGGTACTGTTTCACATTTTGTAGTTCACTTTCAAAGTCATTCAAAATTATTTTTAAATTCTTTTTGGTTTTTTAAAAGCTTTTACAATTTGACGGGCGGGTATGGGTACCGTCGTCCCGAGTGTCAAAGAATTTATATATAAAAATTCAAAAATAATTCAAAGTCATTTTAAATACATGTAGGATTACAAAAGATTTTTTTAATATTTATTTTGAGGGATCAGTAGGATTTATAGGTTCAATTAGGAGTTCCACAGAGCCGAACCCTCTGATATGAAAATATCTGGAGTCGGTGAATTTTTTTCCCATTTGGTCTCTGGTAGGTTGACATGTTGTTCTTGCATTGTTTTGTATTTATAATACTTATATAGTGCAATTGTATAGCGTGGATTGACTAGATGATCATTTGGGAAGTGTGTGAAAGGGTTAAGTTTTTCCTGTGGGGAAAATTTAACCCGGACATCTAAATCTGGTGCGTAAAAAATTGGATGACTTCTATAGCGCCATTTTCGTGAGAAAATTACCTCAAGGGCGCTTTGAATGTTCATAGGTTACCACGAATGATTCGCCACGTTTGGTGACATAGCAAGGGTGCCCTGGTTCATGGGGTGGGAGGGTGTCTTGGAGGCGGATGCGTTTGTCCTCCTACTGCGTGGTGGAATTTGAACCCAGGATCATAGCGTTGCCGAGGTTTTGCTCTGGACCACTGAGTTAATTCGACCATTATCATTTTCTCATACTTTAACTACAGGCATTATCTTCATTTTCTTAACGCAACTTTTTTCCTGCTTTCTTTGCACAAAATTGCAAGATTATACGCGGATTTAATTGTAATCGAGATAATGTCTTAAATAATTGGGTCCATTTTCATTTTGAATTTGCGATATCTAAATTTACAGCGTGACAAGTACAAGATGGCAAAATAGAAGGGCGCTGTGATCTGTCTGCAACATTACAATAGTAGATGTGGTTGCTAGATTAAAATATAAAGTTAAGGCGTTAGTTTATGTTTACGCCACCGCTGACTAAACACACATAAACGTGTTTCACTATATTTACTTTCTTACAATAATTGAATCCAATTATTATTAATTTATTATAAAGGCGAAAGTTTGTATGGATGTATGGATGTATGAATGTATGGGATGTAGGAATGTATGTTTGTTACTTCTTGACGCAAAATTACTGAATGGACTCTAAAAATTCTTTCACTAATAGAAAGCTACATTATTTGCGCGTAATATAGGCTGTATATATTGGTAAACTCTGGCGTTATGAAATTATTTATTATACGTTTATTGTCCAGACGAAAAGCAAAGCGTTGCTTCGTATTTATCAGTAATAATAAAATGGATATAGCGGATTTTGATACACACTTCGTTATTTATATGGAATATAGAGGCTTTTGAAACTCAACTGGTTGAATTCCGATATAGCGGGTTTTGATAGTAACTTCTTGAATGATATAGTGGGTTTTGTTTCTCACTCGCTGTTTTAACATGGTTTTTGGCCGTGATAAGGGAGATTTTGAAACTCAATTTTAGATTAAAAAGGTGAACAAGATGTCATACTCAGATCATTTTGTCAAAAAATCGGATGTAGCGGGTTTTGAAATTATAGGACTCATATAATATACCATATTACTTCATTTATTTGGAAGAAAACATCATTTTATTTTATTATCATTTTATCTATTATCATTTTATTTTATTTTCATTGTGAAAATATAATAAAGCTCCAAACTTTTTTTATCACAACGGGAGAAAAGAAAATCATTTCTTAGCCCTTTCCTCTCCAAGCCTTTTTTATTTTTTTTGTTCTTTGTTTCTTGGTTTTATTTCACCAGCTTCACGACGAAATTGTGTATTCAAGTTTTAGTTACTTTTTATAAATAAAATTGATAATAGATTATATACCAGCCAATAAAAGTTTTTTGTCTGTAAAGAACTATATGTAATTACTATAATGTGGTGGGGGAGGTTTGGTGAGGGAGGGAGGGATGGGGAGGGGGGAGAGTGGAGGGGGAAGCGGGGAGTAGGGGGGCGGAGTGGAGTGGGGATGGGGAAGGTGGAAGAGGGGGAGTGGGAACCCACCTAATACTATGCGAGCGAAGCCGGGGGCAAATAATAATAATAATAACGTAGTGTTTATATAGCGCAGTTTTGTGATATTTCACTTCAAGTGCGCTTAATTATAATAAACTTAAAATTAACCTATAGTGTTACTTACGAGTCCTTAAAAAATTAATTAAATAATGTGAAATAACGAATATACAAAGCAATTCCTAACAATAAGAACAATATTAACAACAATAGTGAGTGCTGTTTTGGCACAAGACAATATATTATGATAAGCCATCACGGTGCCATTCAACAAGAATCATTTAAACTAAATTATATAGAACAGGAGGCAGTTAACATTTAGAAATAATACAAATTCAGAGTGCACATAAAACTATAGTAAGGAGGTAATCAACACCAAACAATTACCAGAAACTTGAGGAAAATGGCTTATTATAGTAGATTGAAAAGGAGTTAAAATTCATGAAAGGTATGATTGTATACAATATACAATATATGTATACAATATATGTACAATATACAATATATGTATATTGTATACAAAAGCTTGTATACACTAACTTAATAGTGGAAATGAGTTTAAACAAAAAATTTAAATTTAAACCAATTTAAACAAAAAAAAATTGAATCGAAGCACCCAAATAGATGTGAATTAATTTCCCTTTAACAAAGGATTAAGCATTTCGAGCAATTTTGACATGGATTGTTTGAAAATATCATGACACAATTTGGGCTTTTTAAGTTGTTTAATAAAAGAATTTGAAAAGAGGAAAGGACATAAAAACTCCTCAATCATTCCGGGAAGTTAACTTATTCAAATCTGGCGTCGTAATGGGCTACGTTTTAATTTAAATAATTGCTTGGCACACCCTCCGTCCCCAGGTTGAACTTACGACACTTTCGCACCAAACAAAATATCAAGCTTTTATTATATTCATTTTTTTGTACGAGCGATACAAATGTTATTCTAGTATGCCAGAAGAATTATTGAAGTGGAACTTCTATAGCCCGTTGTGATTTGGAATTCGGATGAAACGGAAATGACGCATTGCAGCAATTGCGATGCATCAAACTCCTATCAACGCTCCTAATGGTTGAGATATCAAACAGAAATGACGCTAGGTTTGCGCTCATTGGCTGCTTTGATTATGACTTCACTTTTCAAGGCTCCTTGGTTCTTCATAATGGTTCTTCACAGATTGTTTTGGTAAAGTAATTCGCCAATCAATCGTGCTCTTCATATGTTAATAATATTGGTCTAAATTCTAACATCGACATTTTCTTCGATTCATTGCCAAAATTTAGAAAGAGCATCATGTCAATAATATAATATGTTCAAAGCACATAGATACATACATACATACTCACACATACACACCCTCTCACACACACACACACACATATATACACCTTCCCTCTACGCACATCACCCGGTAATTACTTAATATACACTAAATAAAACACTACAAATAAACAAATCATAGGTACCCACCATGAAATATACTTAATGATTGTAAATTGTTTCACAACTGTAAATAATGAACTGTTTGTTTCTGTTTATAAAAAAAATAAAAATAAAATAAAATAAAGTTTCGCTTTGACCATGTGTTAACTGCATTCGATTTTTAACACATATATTTTGAATTAACTTCATACAGGAGGCCCTGGGGAAAATAATTTCCAACAGGGCCTATGTCATGTTGGGAAGCAGTGTGGAGGTTCTTTTATTGAAAGGATAGAGAGGAACTTCTGGGAAGGAAAAGGTATGAGGGGTGAGGAGGAATTTGGAAGTCAGTGTGCCCAGGCGGAGTGCAAGGTGATGGGTCAGAATAATTCGATTGGAGAGATCAACCGTCAACCCGTCTCTCTCAATCCGGCAGACTCATCCGCCGCCAAGACCTGGACAAACCTCATCTCATGTATCCAAGCGCCCCTGCTAAGTCACCCGTGCTAAGTCACGTGGAGTGACCTATGGCAGAGGTGTTGGTTATTCAATAAATAGTTCCCGAGCGGCGGTACCCATACGATTAAAATATGTGATAAACAATATAAACATGATATTGTATTCTTCGAATGATATTATTTGGTAAAAACGTCCTACGCAGAAGATGAAAAAGTTTTTACCTCAAATAACTTCCTTATTAAAATACTCGTAATAATCACAAAAAAATTGTTAACAATTCTCTTTTGTATATTTTCCCCCTTTTCCCCCTTTTCCCTCTTTTCCCCCTTTTCTCCTTTTCCCCTTTTCCCCCTTTTCCCCCTTTTCCTCTTTTCCCCTTTTTCCCCCTTTTCCCTCTTCTAAAGAGGTAATGCAATTTTCTAAATAACTTCTCTCACTCCTACCCCTTTCTCTCTTTCATCCAGTCCTCTATTTGGGTTTGCCTCTCCTCCAAGATTTCCCATACATTTATTTGGTGGAGTTGTTGCAGGAGATGGTTTTTTGTATTGTAAATAATTTGTCTAATATACAGGTTGTGACAAGACGTACCCGAGGGATTTTTAACCAGCGATTACTGAGCATATTTGGCGTAAAACATGTAGATGTCATTTTGCTGTCCGATGACATTTTTTTCTACTAAAAATATTAAAAATATTTTTCCATCACACGCCACAACTCAATAGTTAAAAGAGTAGCGCGTTTATAGCCTAGCGGATACTTGATAAGCCTTGCGTTTCGTTTTAAAGCCCCCTCTACACGTCAGCAGATGCGTCCGCAGACGTCGATAGATGCATCCGCGGATGGATCTCCACGAGCCGTCCACACATCTGTAGGTGGATCAGTCTGTGTTGGTTCTCGACAGACGCAACACGTACGCACGCAAAATGGATATTGAGACCGTAGCTGCCGCAGCTATTTATTTATTTAGTACTTTTAAGTGTTATTTAAGTGTCCATTACAGTAGAGTTAAGAACGAAAAAAACTGCAAGAATTTCGCAAATTTGAGAAGAACATTCGCTTCCCGATGAATACTGATCCGTAGAAGACGTGTGGACAGACCGCTTGCTGCCGCGCCGAAACCCTTTGATCCGAGCTACAAAAACCGACAACTAACGGATTAGTGCCGGACGCATCTCTGCCGACGTCAAATACCTACCACAGATGAGCAAATCACCCCCTCTAGACGTCGGCGGAAGCGTCCGCCGATGATATCTGCAGATGAATCTGTCTACGTGTAGAGGAGGCTTAACAGCATATTGCCATACGAAAGAGTGCGTATCGCTCAAACACATCACGACGGGATATATTCTATAGCGATGGGAACAGTGGCGACGTGTATCAAAAAACATATTTTTTGTTTTTAATACAAAAAAATATCATCGGATACCAAACAAGGTGCATCAAACTACATTTTTTACTCCTGGAACACTCTTTATATTTCGGCAATCTTGACGAGACATGACAATATTGGCGGCCAACACCTTTCCCCGCAAGATTATTAATGATTCAGGTCATTTTTCGGCGATAAGCAATAAAAGGCAATTATTACTTATAGGTACTACCATATTTTAACACGAGAGAAAAGTGAGTGGAAATTAAGAATCTGCAGACTACAATGGAAGACTAGCGTGAAAAATAAATTCTTCATCATTTTTAAGCACAAAATTTTCTATTGAATTTCTGCAAATAATTTGCTTTAAAATTTACACAAAATTCTGAAAAGCGAGAACACGAGCAAGCACAGTACAAATTGGGCGAGATGTTCTTTAAAAAATATCTTTGTCCGCGAAAGTAAAAAATCTGAAAAAATGTTGTTCATTTTCATAAGCTGAGCAGAGTTTGTTACTTGGGTTTGCTTTAATAAAGCTTGAACGGGGTCATAAAAGGCCTTTTCGTGTTAATTTTGACCCTGAAAAATGGGATGCTCCCTGCGATTAGATTTTTCAAAGGTGTTGGTCTGCGCAACAGAACAAAATGCGGCAAAGCGGTGATTTTTTACAGAAATTCTAAATGCTTTTTTTAGAATATAATATGTAGCCCTTTCGGATTTTTCACAAAGACAGGTTCACACAAATTACAAATTTTTTATTTATTACGAAAATTTTTTACTGTTTACAAAATGGAGGTTAGAAATGTTTTAGTATTTTCTGTGAATTGACCATTTAAAAAGTGGGTTTTTTTCTGTATTTGATGTGCTCGGGTTTCGTGGTGTGGTGGAACGATTTAAGTTGTGATATTGTCAAGTCAAACTAGCATTAATATTCCAATTAAAGAAAGGCTTCTCTAGCTTACAGAGTCCTATTAACTAACAGTGCCAAAGGGGATAGCAGTCTGGTTAAAAAAAATAATTCCAGTAACAGTGTTAAAAGTGAACAGTAATGATTATTCTAACATCACTTTGAATCTAATATTCATGGTACTCCTGCATAATAAAACCGCTCTGGGTAAGAATTTAATTGAAGTGAAACCGTCTTCAGCACCGTTTTAATTTGAGACTCGATGAAACTAAAAATAGCGACACTAAAAAGAGACAAACACATGCATCTGTAGGATTTAGCCCGCGAGATAATGAGATAGTATAATAGCCTATCGGTATTCTCTTTGTGCGGGGCTTCGAAGCCTCCCCATTCTTGTCTACTTTAGTTTTCTGAAGGTTTTACTTCTACTACATGTGAATTGCATACCCTGTTTTTGAACTGAAAACTTTTTTAGCACCGTTGTGATTTGAAACTCGATGAATCGGAAGCGAGCGACACTAAAGAGAAACAAATACATACATCTATAGGATTTGGCCTGCGAGAGGATGAAATAGCCTAATCGGTGTGCTCTTTGTGCGGTGCTTCGTAGAATAAAATGTAAAATAGTTTTTAAACTTGGTAACAATATTATATATATTATAATAACCCTACAATTATCCTACTCCTGATACTCTGCATTCGTCTCATTCTATTTTCTGACTTGCAGACATGATTTTTGAAGTGAAACTTCCTTAGCCCCGTTAGAGTGATTTGAAATTCGGATGATATGAAAATGACGCACTACGGCACCTGCGAAGCATCAAACTGCGCTCACGGCTTCTATTGGTTGAGATATAAAACTCTGCGCACAATGGCCGCTTTGTTTTTTACGGATCGTCGGAATATTATGCATAATATAGCACCTCGCCGAGAACATCCCATAGCGCAGCGGTATAGTGCATCGCAAATCTCAGCGTCCAGAGAAATCCAGTTAACGGAGGTTCCAATCCTATGAAATACAAAAAAAAACATATTTGTTTTTGTTAATCAATATCCAATCTTTAAACCACTTTAAAATAAACAGGCCAAAGAAAGCTATATCTAGCGACTTTCTAATTTCACTTCTATCGCATGTGAATTGCTTGAAAATGGCTTTAGCCGTGTTTAGTAACCAGATCTGAATAGCCAGGTACTTCCCAACCTTCCTCTTCCCCACCTCCTTCCCCTCCCCATTACCTTCAGCCTCACAACATACCCCAATTGGGGATGCCATAGTCTCACTGGCTCCAGACGGGAGCAGTTGAGATTCTTGTGCGGTATTCACTGTAAAAAAAAAAAAATTACTCTATTTTTTTTTGCTTTTGAACTACTATTCCTCTACCTTCGTTTCAACTTGTTAAAACTTAATTCGTTGGTAAAGAATCCTCCGTTGACCGATTCCTGAAAATAACTCTCAGTTTCCAAAAATAAATGCAGGAAATGCAATGATGTTTATTTATACCACTTCACAGAATTGTAAGGGCTAGACCAGGGGTTCCCAATTTATTTCGGGTCACGACCCCGTTTTACAAAAGCCAACGAGCGAGATCTGCCCCAAACTAACGATATTAATTTGTAGGTGTAAACAAAATACTGCGAAAATAAATTTTCAACATCAATAATATCTCTGTTTCAGACAAGGGACGACTTCTGGAAAATTCCATATCAAGCCTAGGGGCTTAAGGCTTTGACTGTAGAACGCACACATATAAACACGATTGCACATAATAATATTAATAATAATAAATCACCTTAAGGGTATAATATAATATGTCACAAGTATCAGAGATTCGTCGATGTATATAAGAGCACTATTACGGGTTATGGTTTATTACAGCACCTTTGAGAAGATTTTTCAATAAAATAGCGCTATAAAAATTATCCTTTTTATTATTATTTGAGGCAAAAAAATCAGAGTTTGCAAATCACACACAGTAGAAGTGAAACTAGAAAGTCACTAGATGTCGCTTTCTTTTCTTTTGCCTTTTTATTTTAAAGTGGTTTAAAGATTGGATATTGATTTCACAAAAATAAAAACGTTTATTTTTTTTGGTTTTCGTAGGATTCGAACCTCCGTTCGCTTGATGTCTGTCTCACTGGCCACTGAGACTTGTCGAGTGCCTTGCCCACTGCGCAATCGAAAGCCGACGCCCGAATTTATCGTATTATATAGAACCGAGGACCATCAAATAAAAAAAAAATGCATTTCCATTTCAGCCGAACTTCAAATGGCTAATGGGGCTACAGAAGTTTCATTTCAAAAACTTTTCTGGAATGGCAGAATATATTCGAATATATTATGATAATACAAATTATGATGCTGTTCAAACTTCAATACAAACACTTAAATTATTAATATTATTACAATTTTTTTTTCCTATTTCGGACCGGTGTGACCCTATAAAAAACTCATTGGGGCCGCGATTCATTAGTTGTGAACCCATGAACTAGACTGGGGTATTTAACGAGCCGCAGGAGAGTTCCAGCTTACTCATATGAATTTGACCACAGTTACGACGGAACGCCTTGTTGTTTCGCAAAAATTCAAATGTAACCTTGTCATCAAATGGAAATTCACGCCATTTTGTTACATTTGACGGCGATTCAAGGTGCGTTGCAGCTATTTATAAAATTGTAAAATGCTGACAAGCTTAACAACATAATAGTTGTCCTCGTCTGCAGATCAAAATTTGTTCAAAAGCTGAAACAAACTTTTAGCTCCATACCCTACTCCATACGTCTGTCTTCAAACCCTGAAGAAAATAATACCCCTCAGGATCTATGTCATGTTTGAGGATACTTTGAGGAGGGTCTTTATGGGAGAGGAGAGAGAGGAAGATTTGGAAAAGGAAAAATATGTGAGGGGTGGTTAGGAATCTGGGGATGAGTGTGTCCACAAGCGACGAACGAATGGATCCATCCCTCTAACTGCAGTGCAAAGTCATATTCCGAGAGAACCTCAAAGTCTCCCTCAACTTTTCTTTCTTTTTTTTTTTTTTTTTTTTTTTTATTGAAATTTTTTGATACAATACATATAATACATACATGAAATAATGAAAAGTATATAAAAAAAACTTAATATAATTAATGTATGAACAAAAAAATCCCACAAAGGCTATGCCTGTGCGTGGGTATAATATAGATTTTTTACTTTTATTTCTATGGTTATAGTGAATATTTTAAGTATACATAAATAAGGGATTTAAAAAAAAGAAACTGAATAAATGCATTTAAAAACTACAGCATAATAACAGTCTGCACTGTTATTATTGTATTTGTAAGTTTTGTAAGAATAGATGTTACAAGTGCAATTTAAAAACATAAAAAAAAACAAACAAAATAAACTAACAAACAATATTATAAATCTTCTCTAAAAGCTGTCCAATGATAGATATATTTAATGGCTTTATTTAAACTTATAAGAAAAAAATATCTGTTTCAGTGTTTTTTAGCCAAATTTTGGTATATTTTTTATAAGATTGAAGATTTTGACATATGTTCTCTTTCTTGTTTCTTCCGATCCAGTCTGCCACGCAGTTGGTGGGTAGACGCGGCAATACCTGGACAAACCTGATCCTATGTACCCGGGCGCCCCTGCTAAGAATCGCTGTTTACCGGGAAACTTTCAACTGACATAAAAACAAAATAGCGCTAAATGGCCATTTGATGACTTTCTCACACGCGAATTTTTGCGATACAACTGGGCATAAGTGTCTTTGCCTCTGGTATATTGACTCTCTATATTAAAGTTTTATTGTGATTTGTGACGGCTGATTAATAGTCAAGAAACTAATACAACATGGATGTTATCTTGGACGACAGGTGATAATAAAGAGCTACCGGACTACCATACCCGACTGGACATGGACTTCATGCGGACTCTCTCTCTCTCTCATGTTTCATGTTCATTACATCAAGGCAATCAGTGGAACAAGCAACCATTCTAGGGTTTTTTAATCTCCGTAGATTGCACCCAGACCTCACTCAGTCAGCCCATTTTATTATGGCAACTAAGATTTTTATGCTAAAATATTTTTGAAAGAATTTAATCAGCAGCCTTTGAAATGGCTAGCAAAGGGCGATAAGGGTTCTCCTTTGTTTCCGAAAAAAATTACCGTGTTTTTTAAATGACCAAATTATAATAATACTAGACCCCGAAAAAAGAGTAATTTTATTTAGTTTGCATGAAAATATGAAATTAAAAGAAGTTTTTATTAAACAACTAACGATTATATTGTTCTAGAAAGCTGTCAGAACCGAAGTATTTAATGCCAAATTTCGCTTCAAAACTATGTCTCTCTTTAAATTCGCCTTTAAAAAATTTTTGCATTCACCTTTTTGTGCTCTTTCTTTTTACAATGATAATAAAATGTTTGATACACTAAGCTACCACACTACTACCCTTTTCGCCTCTTCTGAAGAAGAAATGAACCACCCCCTTGTTAAAATCGAGGAAGAAAGCCCTAATCTAGGTCTACTGATCATCAAGGCCAAAACAAAGCTAATGATGACCGATAGAGAAAAAACCTTTGTACGAACCATAGATATTGAAATAAAAGTAGATGTGCTATCTGCTGTTTTTACTAGGTGGGACTGCGCTTCGGGGTGTCGCCGATATTGTTTACCAATTAACAAATAAATTAAATGAACGAATAATTAATTAATAAAGCAAACGAACGTTAAACATCATACTTATGTCAGAAACTTGGCTTAAAGAAACGGATATACCGTTCATCAATGTTGAAGGCTATAAACACGAAGCATCCTGCCGACCTGAGGGCATCGGTGGTGGAGTATCCATATTTATTCAAGAAAACTTAGAATATAACTTAATCGATAATAAAGTAGATCCAGACAACAACTTCCTTTGGATACACTTAAACAAACTTAGCTTAAACATTGGAGTGATATATAAAAAACCGAACACCAATTTTCAAGATTTTCTAGATAAGTTAAGCATACAACTGAAAACTCACAAAAGGTCCATAATACTGGGGGATTTCAATATAAACTTACTTGATTCCACAAACACACATACTTGTAAATACACAGAAATCATCAAGTCAAACGATTTCACTATTATGAACAAAATAAACAAATTGCATTCAACACGTATTACAGAAAACACCAACACCATTATTGATCACATCGTCTTAGGCGTAAACCTTTCGTATACTATAACAAACTGTGACACCTCAATATCTGATCATAACCTACTGATTCTTGACATACTTCACACCTACACTAAAAAAAACTCGCAAAAATCCTCTTACAAATATACAAAAATTGATTATGATAAACTAGAGGAGGATATCCGACAAAACCCCTTTTCTATAAACAATAATGAGGACTCGGAACTGAACTACAATAGCTTTTTAAACTATCTGATAAACAAAATTAATTGCAACAGTTCAATAACAATAAAAACAAATAAAACCTGTCTTCCTGATTGGATAACAAAGGACTTATTAAAAATGATTAAAAAAAGAAATAAACTGCCTGAAATAAACCTAAAAATTAAAAAACAACCCTGTAACCTATTACTGAAAACAGAATTTACTAAAATATGTAACGACATAATTATAAAAAAACGAAACTTAAAAAAACAATACTATTTAAAAAATGTAAAAATAATACCAAAAAGACTAGGAACGTAATAAACAGCATCATCAAGAACCAAACAAACACGCAAAGTAAACCATGTACAAAATTAAAGAACGGTAATGAAATCATCACAGAAGACAACAAGATATGCGAATACTTTAATAACTACTTTTGTAATATTGGAGCTTCTTTGGCTGATAATATAATCAACAAATACACCCATAAACTGGATGATAAAATTACATTAAAGTATGAAAGTGCGGAATCAATATACTTACAACTCACAACTGAACCCGAAATATTAGCTATTATAAAATCCCTAAAATCAAACGCGAGTGCTGGACATGATCAACTAAAATGTACAACAGTACAAAAACTTGCCCCACTACTAACTCCTATACTAACTAAACAGATTAACCTGAGTCTGAAAAAAGGTCAATTTCCGGACAGTTGTAAAATTGCAAGGGTTATCCCAATATATAAAAGGAGCTTGAAAACTCAAACATCTAACTATAGACCCATTTCTGTCCTACCGATTCCATCAAAAATATATGAAAGAGTAATATACGATAGGCTAGACAACTTTCTGAAAAGAAAATCATTTCTTTATGCCAAACAATACAGTTTCAGAAAAAAATCTAATGCTCTCTCTGCAACTAATAAACTTAGAACTAGTATAGATAATAAAAACTATGTCATAGCAATTCTCGTAGACCTTAAAAAAAGCATTTGACACCGTGAGTCGTGAAATACTGATAAAAAAAATAGAAAAAACAGGTGTAACCGGTCCAGCTATCAAACTAATAAAATCCTATCTGTCCAACAGAAAACAATGTGTTAACATAGGAGATAAAAACAGTCAACTCGAGAGTATAAACTATGGAGTTCCACAAGGATCAATACTGGGGTCACTTTTATTCCAAATATACATAAATGACATTTGTCAGCTAAAACTACATGGTGAAATCTTCTTATACGCAGATGACACGGCAATTTTTAACTTCGGCAAAAACTTAGAAAGTCTATTAGAACAATCTCAAACGGATCTTAATGTACTAAACGATTGGCTAATAAAAACTATATTAACAATAAATATTAATAAAACCGGTTACATGATCTTAACAGGTTCGCTGCCACCTATGCACAATATAATTGATCTTAGGTGCCAATTTTTTTTTTTGCGCTTTTTGGTTTTTAAATATACTTACAAAAATAACATATCGGTGCAAAAGTTTTTTTTTTCATTAGAAATGTAAAAAAAAAACAAAAAAAATCACGACTGCGGCCGGAGCCGGCGGCACCATGGTTGAAAATCACTTAGCGGGTGCCGGCGGTTTCGTCCGTTTAGTTGCACTCTTTTTACTCCCTACTTTTTATTTTGATAAAAATCAAACAAAAATATACAATTTTTTTTGGTCTTTTGTACAAATAATTATTAAAATACAAGTAGCAAATCAAATAAAATAATATATAGATAGTAATATACATAATAGAATAAAGAAAAAATATTTATAAATTTTGGTGGTGCTCGTTGAAGCACTCAACGCACAAACCAGGATTATCCGTGCAATCAATACAGTGGTGTCTTGTTTGCCTTCTTCCTCTTCCTTTTCTCGTCCATAATCGGCATCTCTTGCGCTCCTTTCAGAAGTAAGTTTATCGCGACATTTATTGGATATTACCTGTATTCTATGAGATGTGGTAGGCTGATGTGTAACAGGTTGTGATGATGGCGGAAGTAGTGCTTGGATTATAGACAGTCTGAAGTCGTAGTGTGGTATTTTTTTTTTTACCAAAATATCTATTGTACAACTTGTATGCGTTCATCAAAAGTACCTCAATTTCATGACTACTTTGCTTGCATGACCCTTTCCACCTACATCTGCATCGGCCGATCCCCCGTACACATGAAATTTCAAAATGGTTCCATCAGATTTCGCCAACATACACAGCTTAACGCCATACTTTTGGCGTTAATTCTTTATGTATTATCTGAATGACAATCGCCCACGCTACAATACCATACTCTCATCAAGGGTGAGTTATCTGCCTGGATAGTAAATTTCACTGATTTTTTCACTTATCGTGTAATTTTTTCAATGGCCCTTTTATAACGATAATCCAATTTTTTTTTGAAAACCTACTCATGGCTCCGGCCGGAGCTGCCGGCACTCAGTGCAAGACGCCTAATGGCTCCGACCGGAGTCGCCGGCAGCGAACCTAAAAGAATAATACCATCGCATAAACCATTACAAATAGAAGAAAGAGACCTACATATTCTAGATAGCGAAAAATACCTGGGCTTATATATTGATAAACATTTGACATTTAAACAACACGTAGAAAAATTAAAACAAAAATCATCCCATTAATTGGTGTATTTGGTAGAATTGCTCATCTTCTACCAACAGAGGTAAAGATGGGCTTATACTTTAGCTTAATCCAGTCCCACCTAAATTATTTAATAGAAATATGGGGAAACACATACATTACGTACTTAAACGACTTACAAATAATACAGAACAAAGTTATTATAAAAACTCTTCAACTATAACCCAGACACTCCCACAAAAAAACTATTCCAGGAAATGAACCTTTTGAAAATAAGAACATTGTACGAATATAGCATATGTCTTTTAATCTACAAAATACAAAATGGACTTATACACACAAACACAACATTTATAAAAACATCACAAGTACACGAACATAACTAGACAACACAATAAATTGTACACAAATACTGTCAAGACTGAAAGTGGCAAGAGAAGTATTGGCCACGAGGGAGTTCACATATATATAATCTCCTTTCAGATAACCTAAAAACGGAAAAAAATATAAAAACCTTTAAAAAAAACTATTTAAACTTAAGTTGTTGGAACAAATTTAAAAATATGACTTCTTTACTTGTGCTACTATACTGTATATGCTCTGTATTTAAGTTAAGAAAGCGAAATATTATATTTCTTTTAAATTAATAATAATAAAAAAAATAAAAAAAAATAAAAAAAAATAAAAAAATAAAAACTAAATGAACGAATTCTTTCCGTATTCAAAATATATTGTTAACCTATACTAATGCACAACTTCAAAAAATCAAAGAAATGAACAAATTATTTTTGTATGCAAACTACTCTAATTAGGGCGTAGTCCGCCGACAGTTGCGCGGACACCATAGCATATCTCTTTTGTATTTGAATATCTTTGGTACGAACAAATATGGTTCTCACAGACTTAGAAGCAGTAAACGACTTTACAAACCGAGGTTCATCTATAAGTGACCAAGGAGGTTGTGAAACAGAAGTGAAATGAAGAATTTGCATGATAAAAGGCGTCATGAGTAAAATGCAAAAGATACATATAAAGTGATAGAGACATGACCAAGACTACCAAGATGAGACTCGTTCAGGCATTCATTTTGCCATATTTCAGTGCGGTTTGGAAACATAGATACTAGAGCCAGCGAAAGAAAACGGATAGATGCCCTAGAAATGTGGTACTGGAGAGAAATGCTCAGGATTCCATGCTAAGCCAGACGTACAAATATGTCCATCCTGGAAGAGCTAGGCGTCCACGTTAGACTTTCAACTATCTACCATGGAATGCCTAAGAATCGGGGACTGTGTCCAGGAGTGCCGGACTTTTGAATTCATCCCTCCCATTGCAATGCAAATCGATGGGTCGAGAGAGTCCTGCTGGAGAGGTAAAAGTGTCTCCCTCAACCAGTCTCTCCCAATCCGGCTCTCCATGCAAAAGGTGAACACATGCGGTCGCCGCCGAGATATATACAAAACTCACCCCATAAACCCATGCTAAGACGACGTAGCGAACGGTACGTTGGGTATACGGACGTAGGTCAACGTGGGGTGACCTATAGCAGGGGTGTTGGTTATCAAATAAATGGTTTCCAGGTTGCTGGTTCCCATATCCACCTTCCAAATGTTTCAAACCGTCCCGATAGATGTTATTTGTGTTTTGGAGGAGATTAGAAATTCTCATCAGAAATAATCAGCTCCATAGGTCGCGGATTTTGTCAAATGATAACACTGGTTTAATATTTTTTTATTTAGTGAAGTTACGTTAACACGTTAATTATTAATTATCCACGACAATACTATTGTACAGAAGGATTCTACAAAACTTGCTGGCGAGGAAGGAAGCCGGAGACGGAATGATCAGGAAAATTCGTTTCGACAGAATTACGTTTTGATCTCTGCGCATTCCTCCTGCGCAGAGAGAGTTGCTAGTGTAAGATATGTTGACCGCTTCGAATATTGATTTGCGGTACCTACAGTGTAATCTAACTAATATTATAATCGCGAAAGTTTGCATGTGTGTTTGTTACTCTTTCACGCAAAAACTACTAAATGGATTTTAATGAAACTTTACAATATTATAGCTTATACATCAGAAAAACATAAAGGCTATAATTTTTAAAGCTAGCTAGGAAGGGGACGCGGGAGGGGAACGGGGACGCACGGGAAATGCGCTTCAGGGAGAAACAATGTGTTTCTTTGAATATAGCATTGCAACGCATGCCATTTACCAGCTAACTAATCATATTTTGACCTTAGACCAAACAAATATTTCGCCTTTTCTCACGACCATTTGTCTTGCGTTATTTTGAAGTCGTGTTTTTTACATTTTTATCACTTCAGCAATCTTTTGAATATGTTAAAAGGGTGCTTTTAAATTAACCCTTTTTTAATTTACAAAATGTCAAGTAAACACAATACTAAGGAGCATCACGTACATATTTTGTTGACACTATTTCAGCGAACGTTTCAGGCGAGTTTGCGAGTTTACCTGGGCTTAACGACACGTGAGAAAAGGTAAATGCACCCCACCCTTACTTTTTTAGAAAGAACAGTTCATTCTGAAGCAGAATATAAAAGTAATAAAAATAAATTGGGAGAAAAATGTAATAATGATTGTGAGTTCCCTTTTATTTAATACTAGCTGGTACCCGGCATGCGTTGCTATACCATTTAATAAAGAAATTGTTTCTCCCTGCGTGTCCTTTCCCATTCGTACCGTTCCCCTTCTTCTCCCGCGTCCCCTTCCCCTCTTGTGTTTCCACTCCGCTTCCTCCATCTTCCCTCTCCCCACTCCACTCTCACATTTGTACACGTTTGACATTAGTCACATAAGAACGGGTCGTTTCTACGACTGGTTCTTGAGTTCATCAGCCCGTCGGTGAAACGATTTGCCGGCCTCTGTGTTTCCTCTCTCCTACAACATGGGTCTCTTCAAGACCCATGTTCACTCCTTCCTCTCCTCAAAAAGACCCTCCACACAGCATCTTCAAAGATGACACAAGCCCTGAGGGAAGTAATTTTCCCCAGAGCCTCCTGTGTGGAGTTAATGTAAATAAAATCGGTGAATACAAAATACTGATAATTATTTCTGAACTTTGAATGAAGTAAAAAATATGGTGGTTTACATTTTTTTCCCTAAAAAATAGTTTATAAATATGTTTTCGGTAGTGGGAAAGAAATTCTTGATTAATTCACGTCTTTTTGAGCTTCACCGTGTTGTTAAAAACATGTTTTATTATTTATTATTTAGGATTAAAATTCATAATGTGTATAATGTGACTCTTAACTACATATTAAGGTTCAGAAATATTATATTTAAATGATTTTTTAAATTTCTACTGAACAATCAACATAACTGAATTCTCTTACATACTTAAATAAAGAAAAAAAAACAAAATTCCCAGTACATACAAGCCTAGCTTTACTATAGTAGTGCATCTTTTACATGAAATTATTGATTTATGTAAATTATAAAATATTTTCTGTGAATAATTTTTTGTAATTGAATAAACACATACCTACTGAAAAAAAATTATGACATTTTAACATTAAATAGTTTTTCATTTATTTCCCATTAAATATCTGCGATCTTTGTATACCTTTTTTGGATTTTATTTGTCTTTGTATTAGAAGTACCCAACATATTCGTATAAACATACTGACTGAGCATCTTAATTCACTTCACAGTAGTTCACAATGTAGCTGGAAACAAAATAAAAACAAAATAATAACCACAAAATCCTGTCTTTTCTAGATGTGGAAGTGATGCGAAAAGAAGATGGTAGCCTAGGACACACAGTGTATAGGAAACCAACTCATACAAATCGGTTCGCCGATTTGTATGAGTTGGTTTCCAACCGATTCGCATTACCACCCATCGCAGAAGAGAGGACTTATCCATACTTTGGTAACCCGAGCGACCAGAATATGTGAATAAACGGTAAAGTAACGGTTACCCGGCAAGGCAGCCAAGGCAAATAATAAGAGCCAAATCTACACCAAACGAAGACAGAATTGAACAAGAGTCTAAAGGCTGTGCTTTCCTACCCTATGTTCACAATATGACGGACAGAATTGCCAGACTGTTGAGGAAAGAAAGCATCAAGACTGTCTTCGGATCCACGACAAAAATACAAGACCTGCTGAGGTCTGCAAAGACAAAGTTTCCTCTGGAAACAGATGGAGTATATAAACTCAGCTGTTCCGGATGTGATAAGGTCTATGTGGGCCAGACAGAGCGGACGATCTCAAAAAGGATATCGGAACACTTTAGAGCGTGTAAACTTGGCCACCCTGACAAATCGGCAATCGCCGAGCATTTAATTGAAACCGGCCATTACTTTGGATTTGTTCCTGAAGTCCTGGGAAGACCCAAAACTTATAGAGCACGCCTAATTACAGAGGCAATTGAAATTCATAAAAATCCTATTAACATTAATAGAGACGACGGAGCTAAGCTCAATAGTTCTTGGTATCCGGTAATTGACGGCTACACCAAAGATAAATGCAGAAAACCATCTTCAAGTATACTGTAATTCCAGCTCGCAGTGGAGTGGAGCTGGCAACACGGTATTGCTTCGAAGTACTTAAGCACACATTTTACCACTCACATTTACACATCTGCCCTGATGATGGACACTGTAACGCTGTCCGAAACGTTGGCTAAAGGAGGAGGTAGCGTAACACGGCATAACACCCAAAAACAAACAAAAAAATACTGACTGAGATACATTTATGTATCTCGATGGAGGATGTCCCGACATAATAATAATAATATAAATATTTATTCATCAAGAGACTTTACAGTTTTATTCATTTTCATTTATTCTATTGACATAAAGGTCACTGCTCAGCTGTACATTCAGGATTTCTTCTGGAATGTAGCTGGTTTTAATAAGTAATAAGTATGGGCTGATGAAATAAATGGACTGCAAACAAATTTATTTTGTACTAGCTGGTCCCTGGCATGCGTTGCAATACCATTCAAAGAAATAAATTGATTCTCCCTGCATGTCCTCTCCATGCGTCCCCATTCCCTTCCACTTTCCACGCCTTCTCCTTCCCTCGTTTCTTCCCTCACCGCAAACCCCACCTCCCCCGTTCCCCTTCCCCCCTGCCTTTCCTCCCTGCCGGTAAAATATATGAAATACACACATTTTCATTTATACAAATTTCATAACGCCAGAGCATACCATTATATACAGCCTGTATGTTATTCTTATGAATGAGCTGTATTATTGTATAGTTTAATTATCTATTTAGTAGTTTTTGCTTGACAAAGTAACACAAAATACATCCATACAAACTTTCGCGTTCATAATATTTAAGTAAGATATTAATTATTAAAAATGGAAGACTTAATATTCACTGTGAACAAAATCAGGTACTCATGTAAAACATTTAAAAAAAATCTAATTTAACCTTTGCTTCGTGAGCTCAGTTCTTACATTGATCATCAGCCTTACTCGTAGAATAAAGATAATATTAAGTACAGTACAAGCTCTATAACATAATGTAAATGTCAAGCCTTTTCTGATAACCATCTTGTTAATACTATTGACAGCTGTCAGAAAATATCAAAACAAGTCGCGTGATCTATTATACGTTGTCTGATTCTAGTGCTTATGTCAATGGTACGAGAATCTCTAGAAGGGTCTCGTAAATTAAATTATGAGGTACCTGCACTGTCGTAATTAGGTTACGTTTTATCGTAAAAATATCAACTTTCAATATAGGCATCCGGGGTAAATTATTAATACGTTGCACACGTAACAGTGCAGAGTGCTTTGGCATAATATTATTTTATTTATTAAAAAAAAAAAAAACATTTCAAATTATAAAAACACATAAAAGTATATATTGTTTTATCCTAAATATTCTACTACTCCATAATTTGAGCACCAGTAGCTCGTGATTATGGGAGAAGTATTAACATGCATACATAAAATATTGCTTAAAAGGCGGTATGCAAACAATAATCAAAGACTTATTAAATATCTTCAAACGTATTTCAACATACGCAATTTTACAAAAATAGTTTAAGAATAACAATAAGCATTTACATTTTCCTACATGGTATAGATTAAGTAAACGTACGTTAAGGGTACGTACGTACTATATATCATTATCCAATTTCTTGGACTTAATTTGCTTTTTGAATTGAAAGTTTTTGGACAACACCATCTCGTGCCTAAAGCCCCGTATTCATGGTAAACATTAGTTTAGCAACAAAGTTGTGTTGCGGGGTTGCTATCAACATGTTGCTATCAAAGTGTTGCGGGGTTGCTATCAACATGTTGCTGGCAACACTGCGCGTTGCGGAGTTGATAACGTCATGTTGACAAGCTCTCGCCCGACGAGCGTAAACATCAGTTTAGCAACAAATGTTTACGTGTGTGAACGTGTTTGCAACAGTTTATAAACATGGCAGTAGTGTGAAGCAATGATAAAATAATGCAATTAATAGAATTGTCTCAATCTAAACCATTATTACGGGATTCTTCTATAAAAGAATACAAAGATTGAAACCATCCATCTGTAATTCTGAGGTCACTCATCAAATTTTCTCTTTGCAGAAGATAGTTTCGAATCCACCATCTTTTTCTCTTTTTTTAATTCATCAGATACAGAGAACACAACAACACTACTTCCTCGGGCAACATTTTAACGCAGACTGGTGTGTGGACAACCTGTATTTATTTCAATAAAGTTTCCAGCAACATTCTCTCCGCTTATCAACAATATTGATCAAATGTTGCTGAACTAATGTTTACCATGAATACGGGGCTTACTTCATATGGTGGTGCCGGGTCGTTCTTAGCATTGGGATGGCTATTAAGCCTTTTTTGTATCGCTATCTGAGGGGAGAATTTTATTTATAAAATATTATTTATACATGTATTTGATAAAAAGGTTTTTAATTATATAAAATTCTGTGATATGTGGTAAATTAAATTCCCGTAATACTTCCAAAGTATGTTTTTGCTTTATATTCTAAATCATTATTACCAAATGGGTGTACAAATATTTGTAAACACAGAAAAAATCCATTGTTCAAATATCCAAACAATTCGTTTGTTCATTAGTTCCTCCTTTGGACTCCTGCAAAGTTTTGTACATCAAACTGTATCACAATTAGGTGCAACATGATCATTATAATGACACACTTAGTAAAAACTTAGGTTGATTGTTTTAATAAAAAATATTACTTTGTGTGAGCGTAATTCATTTTAACATTTTCACGAGCATTTGGTTCCTAGTTCAAGAAATCTACCGCATTTAATAAAATAAAATAAAACACATCGTGAACAATATTGAAAAATTGTTGCTATGGATTGAAAAATTAGGTAATGTAACTACTTCTGTGCATTGCCTCACATTCATTAGGGTTAGACTGCATTAAAACCAGAAAAACGTATTAATATTGCAAGAATGATGTATTTCATCAAAACATGCTCAGAAATCATATAACTAAAGTGTTTTTTTGTGCAATTTTATTCAGACTTTATCGGCTCAATTGTCGGATATCGGGGCTTCATAGGAACCCGAATAAATCTGGCTTCCAAGAAACTGGACATTCTTTAGTAGTGACCAGCTGCTGGCCTTGTATAAATCGCAAGTAAGCCCATTTGAATTTGGGAGCCGTCTTTGGATTGGAACCCACAAATCTCGATAAATATTATTAATTCTGTGCAAAGGAGAGCGTCTGATTGACAAATCGTCGGTAACAGACCGATTGTCATCTCTAAAGCACACACCAAATGTGGGAATGCCGAGTCTGTTATACAAAAGTTTTAACGGATCCTTTTCTAAGGAGCTGGCAGCATTGATCCCCGGTGCACCGGTGCACGTATGTCAAACTCAAAGGACACCAACGGAACACACACACAGTTGATGTTGGCTTCATGAGAACGGGTCGTTTCTTCGACTCGTTTTGTGCCCCTGAGTCGGCTAGTATGTGGAACAAGCTGACGGCATCTATTTTTCCTCCTCAACATAATCCGGGTCTACTTTCCTTCTAGTCATAACTACTCTAATCTAACCTTTAACTAACATAACGTACATTGGTACTTCGAGTATTTGTGCTCCCCTGTCAGTTTTTACTTCGATCCCGACAGCTTTCAACAAGCCATCATAAGGTTGTTTCTATGTCAATGGTTCAAGTCTTACAAAATACTGGTTTCTGGTAAGGTCGTTTTGTCGTTTAGACATATTTTAGATATTTACAATTGTTTTTTACAAGGAGCCTTTAAAAAATGTACTGACAGAAGAAAGTGATATTGACATTATTGACAATTTCGTCAGAAATTATATCGTGCTTGTAATTATTTCATTTTATAAACTTTATCCGTCTAAGAGAAGTCTTGAACATCAAATATTTGGTGTGTGTATTTTTATATTCTATCTCATACTAAAAGTAAAAGAATTTTTGAATATTTTTTTATGCATGAAACGTTTTATTTTTGTTGATAACAAATAATAAGTTCTTGAATGTAGCTATTACTTTGTGGTTACCCACCCACTCTACACTAACACCTACCTACCCAATCTACATTATTATTTAGCAACAGCTCCACCCCTACCATAATAAAACATTGTTCGAAACTGTCAAATTAGTATAAGCTTTCCCTGACGAAGGAACGTTTGTTCCGAAACCGGTCGGATTTGCGCACCAAATAAGTGGTTTATACAAAGTTAAATTATTTCATTTTTCAATAATAAGTTCATTCACCTACAGTGCATGATACTGGGTGAGTTTTTAATTTAGAAAAAGCTGTAAGTAAATAATACATTTTTGTTGTTTATTTTTGGGTAGTTATGCCGTGTTGCGTTACCTCCTCCTTCAGCCAGCGTTTCGGACATCGCTACAGTGTCCATCATCAGGGCAGATGCGTAGAAAACGATGTCCGAAACGTTGGCTAAAGGAGGAGGTAGCGTAACACGGCATAACACCCCAAAAATAAACAACAAAAATACTTTTGGCCGTGAAAATCTAAAATCAAATAATATATTATTTAATTATAAAAGAAAAAGATAATACATCTAAACGAAACTTGAAACCAAACCAAATACAGATAAAAAGGTGACGGTCGCAACTGGCAATCGAACCCTGGATTGCAACCAAGTTTACCATTTTTATTTGTTTCTTGTTTTGTTTCATATTTAATTTAGATTGATTAGTATTACTTTCTTCGTCAATATATTTTTTATTTTTTTTATGTGAATACCTCAATAGAGTATCAGCTGCTCCCGTCTGGAACCAGTGAGACTATGGCATCCCCAATTGGTGCATGTTGTGAGGCTGAAGGTAGTGTGGAAGGGAAGGAGGTAGGGAAGAGGAAGGCGGGGAAGTACCTGGTTATTCAGATCTGGTCACCAAACACGGCGTAAAGCCATTTCAAGCAACGTTTCAATTCTGAATGGTGGTCTTACACCAGGGCGATACGAGTATCTTCCACTCTGGAACGTGCCACAAATATTATTTTTAATTAATTAACTTTGAAATAACACAAATTAATCAAATAAAATGTATTTGCCCACGCCGGGATTCTATCGGATTGCGAGTCAAAAGCCTTACCGCTAGACACGCCGGCCGTCGATGAATGATTAAATATAACAATGATGGGTGTAATCCTCATAATTTATAAAAAATATGTTAATCTAATTAAATGTAATACATTATTTTCGCTATATATTCTGTTCTTTTACGTGAATTCTACGCCTACGTCAAAAATGATATAAATAAATTATTATTATTAGTATGAACAATGTGACCTCTTGTGCATGAGACAAGGAACTTACCCATAAGTTATCACCCTGTTAAGCAAATGTTCGAATAGATTTTAAAACCTATTTTTGGAATTCAAAGTCAATTTTAGCGAAGTTTTAGGTAGTTTAGCCCTTCAAATTGTAGAACAGGGATAATGGTTGACCTAACTCTAAAAATAATGTGCAGAAATACAATGTACATAACCGAAATGTTGACACACCTAACAATAATACAATGTACCCAACCAAAAAGATGATGGTTGACACACCTAAGAATTTTGGCAAAAATACAATATACTGAACCGAAAAGATGATGGTTGACACACCTAAGAACTTTTGGCAAAATACAATATACCAGTGAGATTGGTTTTGGTGGCACGCCTGCCTTTTCAAATATGCAAGAGCAAGACGGAAGAAACAGTGCAAATAAATGTTCATCTCGTCCACGCGCGTATTATTTAAGATCTGCAAGATCACCTATCACGCCTACACACAAAGGCTAAATAACAATACCCAACCAAAAAGATGATGGTTGACACACCTAAGAATTGTGGCAAAAATACAATGTACCCAACCGAAAAGATGATGATTGACACATCTAAGAATTTTGGCAATATTTATTGGGTATATTCTATTTTTGCCATAATTCTTAGATGTGTCAACCATCATCTTTTCGGTTGGGTACATTGTATTTTTGAAAAAAAATTCTTAAAAAATACAACATACTCTGGATGACCAGGACACACTGAACCCCAGATTCCTTCCCACCCCTTAAACCCTTTTCCTTC
Organism: Limnephilus marmoratus; assembly: GCA_917880885.1. Lineage (NCBI taxonomy): Eukaryota > Metazoa > Arthropoda > Insecta > Trichoptera > Limnephilidae > Limnephilus > Limnephilus marmoratus. The sequence continues at coordinate 5,093,287 of OU862923.1, forward strand.
CCAGAACTCTCCTCTCCTTCCTTTCCTTAAAAAAAATCCTCCATACAGCATCCCCAAAGATGACATAGGCCCTGAGGGAAATTATTTTCCTTAGGGCCTCCTGTGTGGAACTCATGTAAAAAAAAATATACCCAACCGAAAAGATTTAGGAGAATTGTTACAGAAATACTATTAACCTAACCGAAATGAGGATGGTTGATATATTTTTGAGAATTGTTACAGAAATACTTTATATACCTAACCTAAATAATGATGGTTTGACATTTTTTTGAGAATTGTTACAAAAATACTATTTACCTAACTGAAATGATGATGGCTGACATATTTATGAGAATTATTGCAGAAATACTATATACATAACGGGTGTCAAATGCAAAATCGTGCAATGTCCAGTGTTTTAAATAGAATGTCCTCCGCATGCAAAGCCGTATCTTCTTCTAGCATAATAGCTTAAAATCAACTCGCTTACCCTTAAAAGCAAAACAAAATATATAACATTTTCAATGAACTCAAGGGGCCAACCAATAAAATCACTAGAACTAAAATTACATGAATGCCATGAAAATAATATACAATGTTACTGCCCCGTCATCGAAAAAACACAAAACATAAAATATCTCGGAGTAATAATTGATGAAAATCTTAGATGGGACCTACACATCAAAGGTATTACGGAAAAACTCACAAGCCTTATATTTTTTTTTTTTTTTAGGTTTGAGCTTTTAAACATTTATTATAATTACAATATAACAACAGATATATATTTTTTTTACAGGTATTTTTTTTTTACTACCCCTCCATTTAAAGCATTTGCTTGTGTATGGAAGGGGAGTGTACATAAATGCTATTAGTTATTAGTTATAAGTTAGTACTTAAATAATTAATTGTACATAAATATATGTGAGCTGCAGAATTTATTTGATAATGGTGTGATTTTTTTTTTAAAAAAGAAAGAATGTAATGGAAAACTAAGGATATTTGTAAGATTAATTGACAGTAGTTTTTTTCTTAAGAATATTTTTAAAATGTCTCTTGACAGAGAGCAGTATTCGGGTTTTATCATTAATGCTTCTGATTTCTTCTGGTAGACGATTGAAAAAAGTTCTTCCCCGGTAAGTATAATGATGCTGTGCAAAAGACGTATTTAGTTTTGGGCATAGAAAAACATGTTTAAGTCGAGTTCTGTTTTCATTTAAAAATGGATATTTATCTTTTTCCTTTATAATTTGAATTAATGAATTTTTAATATATAAATCTTTAAATGTGGGTACTTGAAATTCTTCAAACAGGCGTTCTGTTGGGTAGTCTAAGGATTTTTTTAATATAATTTTAATAATTGTTCTTTGTACAATTTCTACTGGAAGAAGGTTACATTTATACGCGGATCCCCAACTTATAATAGCGTATTGTAGAGTGGATTGAACTAAGGCATAGTAGATTAAATATAGATTTTTTATCGACAGAAAATTTCTAATTCTTAAAAATATATATATAAATTTTCTGATTTTGTTTACTACTTGACATATTTGTTCCTTCCATTTCAGATTTTTGTCGATAATTACTCCGAGATATTTAATTTTATTTGTTGTTTTTAATATTGTACAGTTTGATTTGCAAATAATTTTGGCTATGAATTTTAGTATTATCGTGTATGACAATGTTAAAATTTTTGGGAGCATCGTTTGGATGGATTGCAAATGGAATTACAAATGTTTTTTCACTATTTAGTGATAGTAAATTAGTGTCGAAAAAATTCTTAAGCGTGTTGATGTCTTCTGTGGCCTTTAATTCTACATTTTCCCAAGTCTTTTCACTTATTATTAATACTGTATCGTCGGTGTATGATGTAATTTGACCATTTAAATGTTGAAAAAAAATATCATTTACATATATATGGTAAAAAAAATTGGTCCAAGCACTGTACCTTGCGGGATTCCAAAGCTTGAAATCTCTTGATCACTATTAACATGATTGATTTTTACCACTTGAGGGCGGTTTTTTAAGTATAATATATTTCTTTAAAAATCTAAGAAACATGTTAAATAAAAAGGATAAGAAAAAGGTCTACTACGCGTTATGTCATTCATGAATTGAATATGGAATCATAGGATGGGGATCTGCTGCACATACGTACCTACACAGCCTGAATTCGATTCAAAAAGGAATCATAAAGACCATATTGAAAGTACCAATTAGAACGCCTTCAAATGAAATTTTCAATAACTTTGAAGCACCAAATGTACAACAAATATATGCCAAAAATATATTATTTACGCTCTTCAAAAATAATGAATCCTCTACTAGACCGTGTATGCATAACACTATTTCGAATAAAAATGATATAAAAAATATTCCAAGTTATAAAACCACATTTGGACAAAGAAACTATACATACTTTGCAACAAAACTCCATAACATCCTTCCCCAAGACATAAAACTAATAAAAAATCCAATTGAATACAAATCAAGAATAAAAATATGGCTTAAAGAGGTCAATGAGAAAACCATAGCGAAGACGCTAAAAACGACGCTAAAAAAAGACAAATGAACTATATTTAAATAACTTAAGTCCGCCTCGGCACAGGACCCCCTAGTGAGGACTAAGAAATACAATATTTTATACTTAATTTCACATTACATTTTGTATGTAAATTTTTTTCTATATGATCGCTATAATAAAAAATAATAAAAATAAAACTTTCTAATTAAAGTGTGTGTTATCGGAAGTGACCTGCCAGGTAAGTATGTTTTTTGTATCTATTTGTAAATAGTAATATTAAATAGAAACTAAGAATTCTTAGTAAATTGTACATATAGAGCCCTTGAGGTGATTATTCGCAAAAACGGCGCTATACAAATTATATAATTATTTTTATTATTATTGTTATAACCGAAATGATAATGGTTGACATATTTATGAGAATTGTTACAAAAATACTTTTTATCGAACTGAAATGATGATGGTTGACATATTTATGAGAATTATTACAGAAATACTATTTTTTTTTTTTTTTACAGTGAATACCGCAAAAGAATCTTAACTGCTTCCGTCTGGAGCCAGTGAGACAATGGCATCCCAAATTGGGGTATGTTGTGAGGCTGAAGGTAGTGGGGAGGGGAAGGAGGTGGGGAAGAGGAAGGTTGGGAAGTACCTGGCTATTCAGATCTGGTCACTAAACACGGCTAAAGCCATTTTCAAGCAACGTTTCAATTCTGAAGCCATTTTCAAGCAACGTTTCAATTCTGAATGGTGGTCTTACACCAGGGCGATACTCATAGTATCTTCCACTCTGGAACATGCCGCAAATATACTATATATTATTTTTAATTAATTAATCGTGAAATAACACAAATTAATCAAATAAAATTTATTTGCGCATGCCGGGTTCGAACCCGCGACCTCCGGAATGTGAGTCAAGAGTCTTAGCCACTGGACTACGGAGGTAGGTCGTCAAGTAACAAATAATAGTATACATACCGAAATGATGATGGTTGACAGAACTTTAAGAATCGTTGCAGAAATACAATATACCTAACTGAAAAGCGTACATAATTTTTTTTTTACATTAACTCCACACAGGAGGCCCTGAGGAAAATAATTTCCCTCAGGGCCTATATCATCTGGGATGCTGCGTAGAGGGTCTTTTTGAGGAGAGGAAGGAATGAACATTGGTCTTGAAGATACCCATGTTGTAGGAAGGAGGAAACACAGAGGCCGGCAAATCATTCCACAGCCGAGCTGTTGAACACAAGAACGAGTCGAAGAAACGACCCGTTCTCATGTAACAAATGTCAACCATGTACAAATGAAGGCACGCGTTTGGCGTGTTTCCCGACTATGCACCGGTGCCGAAGGGATCAATGATGCTAGTTCCTCAAAGCATCTTCCATTGTAATACCGGTAGAACAAGGATAGCATTCCCACCCGACGCCTGTGCTCTAAAGATTGAAATCCGTCTGTTGAGATGGGAGAATCTATCAAACGGACCGCCTTTTATTTTTATTTATTATATTAAAAGTATCTTTAAATTTATAAAAAAGATCACCGAGCTCTATTGAGAAAAAGTCACTTATATTAAGCGAAGTCTAAAGTCGACGTAATTCAATAGTAACACACAAAGTAGCTTATTTGAATGCCTGAAAAACAAACAAAAAATGTTAAGACGCCGCTCTTGTGATAAGCTCTCGGGGACTGGCACGACTCACAACTTTGTTGAATATACAAAGCTCCCCTGAGCTCGGAATAAACAACCCAATAGTTTTATTGTGTCCCGTATTATTGCACTAACTTAATTTCGTCTTGAAAACGCTTTGGCTGGTTGACAACTAAATGAGATATATATTGCTGTTCTCACTGTCTTTTGTTTAACCCTTAAGTACCTGTAGGTAAAAATTTTACAAACAATTCTAAGGGGGTCACTGGGTTCCCCAATAAAATCGAGAAACGTTTGTGACTCTAAATATTCCGATTGCACTTTCAAGTTGATATTAACACAGATATTAGTAACTACTGTCGTTACCTACCTTCGGCAAGCAGTCAATCATTAAATACTGCAAAGGTAAAAGAGATAATACGAAAGGGAGCGTGATTCAAATATATTATATTAGACCTTTCTATTAAAACGCACCCTTAAAATGTACTGAGGGTGAAGGAGTATTTCGTCGGAATTCGACAGACTTAATATTCTTAAAAATAGTAATGGGATATTTTTTTAAATGCGTATCTGAGCCTTTGCCTGTAATAATGTTGTATCCAACAAAACTGTCAATGTTGAGTTATTGGTGTAATAATGTTGGGCATATTAATACACATCTTTTTAGGTAGGAATTATGATAATGAAATTTTTGTAGGCCTGTGGCAGCCTTTTAAAGTTTGTTTTGTGGAAAAATGTTGTATAACACCATTTACAGAAAATCACGGCGCATGGTTTAATTTATTATGGGAAAAAATGGAGAAAACGAACGTCTTATGGCTTCAACTAGAAAGTCTTCAAAGCCAAGAAGCTGAAGAATGCAGGAAAGTAGAATTTGTTCAGAAAAAATATTATTAAGCCTGCTTTTTAGCTGATGAAACAGTTTTGTAGAATAATGTTGTACATTGATTTCAAGACAATATCTAGAACGCAAATGGTTGCATTTATTCATATCGGTTTTTTGCTTTTTAAGCTCAAAAACCTCAATGACATGTGTACATTTATGTTAGAAGAGCAAGTTGCTTTCTGTAAGGTACGAAGAGTAAAAAAAAAAACAGATTTGTGGAATGACCTTGAATATGAAAGGGTTCATATACAACATTGTTCCACAAATTCTGTGTAAATTCTAGTAATAAACTCTAATTTAATTTATTTTCTGGACGATTTTTCTATTAAAACTCTTATGAATTGTATTTTTAAGGTATTTTAAATATAAAATGTTATGAACCATAACTGGTTTCGTTTTTTCAAGGGACAAGAATATTGTTGGATACAACATTCTTCCAGGCAAGGGCTCATCCATTTTCGAACAGTTTTTCAAGTATTACTTAACTAGTTACATACCTTCGTAAAGCGTCGATGACACTGAGCGAGCAGATAGTGAATTTCCCAGATAGTGGCTTGTAAACTCGCTCTGTACTACTCTACTTGCTAACTATCAGATTGTTGACAACCTACGAAAAAAAGTTGAATGGTCGTCAACTTTACTCGCCACACGCTTGCTCGATTTATTTATGTTTTTCAAGATGGCTGCCAATAAACAGTTGATTTCGACTGTCAAACATCACAGCATTACTTCACGCAGGCGTCGTTATTATTGTTGCTGGCGCTAGCAGCGACCTCAGTTTCCTACACTACTGATCGAGTGGACAGTTTTGTATGTCATCATGACAATCTCACTCGCCGATTTTTTCGCTTTTAAACTTAGTAGATAGCTTGTAAACTCGCCCTGTGTCATCGAGCTTTAAAGGAAAGAATAACATAGATATTGCACAAAAAAAACTCTTGTTCGGGGTTTGGGGAAAACTCTCCTCGGAACGGGAGTGTTAAATTCCACTTGTGAAATATCTCATGTATAAATCATCGCAGTTTCCAGTCTAGTACAATTAACAACTGACTTTAATCGCGTAATTTATCTAGATTTTAATTTAAGATAATAGTTTTGTAAATTGCTTTGGTAACTAGAAACACAAAAACCATAATGAAAAAGTTTAGTGTCAATGATACAAATATCGATGTTACGTATTTTTTCCGATACCAAAAAATTATTTTAAAAACTTTAAAATTATTTTTAAAACTCCTAAAACAAGTGCTGTTTGCACAGTAATTCAAAAACGTCTGACTGTCATGTGTGTTCGATATTTCGATTTATTTTGAAAATTCTCTGTTATGTAGCTGACAGCAAACTACATGGTAATAGAACAGGTTCTGTCAATACCAAAAACTTTACTGTTTTGTTACTGCACTTTGACCAAACATTAGCGAACGTCATAGCCAGCAACATCATTATTGCGATAATATGAGTTTTTTTAACACTAGCTCCACACAGGAGGCCCCGAGGAAAATAATTCTCCTCAAGGCCTGTGTCATCTTTGGGAGTGCTGTATGAAGGATCTTTTTAGAAAAGGAAGGAGATGATTTGGGTAGAAAAAACGTTTGAGGATAAGGAATCTGGGGGTCAATGTGCCCAGGAGTGAAGGAGGAATGAATCCATACCTCCCACCGCGGTTCTAGGCGAGGGAGTCTGGCTGAAAATCAAAGGTTCTCCCTCAACCAGTCTCTTCCAATCCTGCCCGTCACGCAATAGGTGGGCAAACGCATCCACCGCCAAGTCCTATACAAACACCGCCCTATGATTCCGGGCACCAAAAGCATAGATGTTGATTATCCAATAAATGGTTCCGGAGCGACGGTACCCATACCCCATTTTTTTTAATGTGAATATCTCAAGTCTCAGTTGCTCCCGTCTGAAGCCAGTGAAACTATGGCATTCCCAATTGGCATATGTTGTGAGGATAACAGTAGTGGGTAGGGGAAGGAGATAGGGAAGAGGAAGGTGGGAAAGTACTGGCTATTCAGATATGATCATGATGACCAAACATTTCAAGCAACGTTTTAAAATTTTCACGGCCAAAAGTATTTTCGTTTATTTGTTTTTGGGGTGTTATGCCGTGTTGCGCTACCTCCTTCTTTAGCCAACGTTTCGGACAGCGTTGCAGTGTCCATCATCGGGGCATATCCGGCAGATCGCACATCTACCGGATCTGCCGGATCTGCCCTGATGATGGACACTGCAACGCTGTCCGAAACGTTGGCTAAAGAAGGAGGTAGCGCAACACGGCATAACACCCTAAAAGAAAACAACGAAAATTTCAAGCAATGTTTCTATTCTGAATGGTGGTCTTTCACCAGGGCGATAAAGATAATATCCTCCCCTCTGGAATGTGCCGCAAATATACTATTTTAATAAATATTTTAAATGAATTAATTGTGACAACGCAAATTAAACAAACAAGATTTATTTGCCCACGCCGGGATTCGATCCCGCGACCTTAGGATTGCAAGTCAAGAGCCTTATCCCTTGCATTATAATATGCGAGCCTGAGGTGTGTAAATAACCCCAGACCCTCTGGGCTTAATACCCAAGAAATTATGATTATGAAAAAAAAACTCTACTTGCGAACCAATATATCACAAATGGCACAAAGAGAATCTCCAGAGAATAAACAAATCCACCAACCTTGTTTTTGCTGATCTTGAAGTGTGGAGGCCTCCTTAATGTCATCCAATGAACAATTAGATGCAGTCAATGCAATCCTTGGGTGATTCATAAGTTTTTACAAGAGATGAAATTTGTCAATGAATACACAAACTCAAAGTTTCTTTTCACAATGCATCAAAATTTTCCAAAACAAACAGTGTCAGTAATTTTCTTGTTTTAGAATCTATTTTTGAAAAACAATCCATTTCGGTGTCTTAGTCAATTCCAAGGAGTGAGTAAGTACCATGCTTGTGATATATATTTATTTAAAATTTCGAACAAACAAAAAAAACATGTTGCAATGCGTAACCACCCCTCGACGCCGCAGACCGTCGTTTTAATTCAATGACTTTAAAATTCTAGATGCTTTGTTCGCCATTTGACTCTTGACCGCTTCATATTTTCATTTGATATTTTAATTTAATTTAGAGAAAATATTCACGTTACGTTAAAATAATTCAACACGTAGCAGGGGTTACCATTATTGTAGATAAGTCAATGGTAATTTATTCTGTTTATTAGACTGCCTGAAAATGTATTTTTCTTGTTACTCTTTCACTGATAAATTCGTTAACTTAACACATTTAGATAACATCTCAACGTTGGAAAACGACTTCATTAGATTTTTATTTACGTCTTAATTAAGCAGAGGAAAACGTGACTTGAATGGTTCAAATCTTAATTATGAAAATAGATGGGGAAAACAAAAAAAATAATGACTGTAAACCTAGCACGCAGACTAAACCGGCTTTTGTTTGATAAACATCTCAAACCGTTAAAATGTTTTTATCTGTTTTTTTTAATGGAAAAAAATATCTTCCGTTTTGTATAATTTTTATAACTGGCGATGCCATTTTTTAATACATTAACAGTTTTCTTTTGTTACGATTGTTCTGTTATTGTAACTTTAACTTATGTTATAAATAATAAATAAAAAATAAAATAAAAAACATTAATTTTACATCCCATTGTTTATGTGTGAATGTAAGGTTTCCACAGTGTTTAATTTTTTTTTTTATTTTAACTCCCCACAGGAGGCGCTAATGAAAATAATTTTGCTCAGCGTCTATGTCATCTTTGGGGAGAGTTTTTGAAGGGTATTTTTATGTAAGGACGGAATAAACCTGGGTTATAAAGCGACACAGAGGCCGGTAATTTGTTCCACAGTCGAGCTGTTGAACTCAAGAAAGAGTCATAGGAACAATCCGTTCTCATGTGACAAGTGTCAAAATACGTTTGGCGTATCCCGAACCTACACCGGTGTCGAAAGAATCAATTAAACTAGTACCTCGGAGCATCTTTTATCAAAATACCGGTAGAACAAGGCCAGCATTCCCCTCCGACGTCTGTGCTCTAAAGATTGCAATCTGCTTTTGTAAGGCGGGTGTAGGTACCGCCCGCCGCCCCGGGAATCATTTATTGGATAACCAACACCTCTTCCAGAGGTCACTTCAAGTAGTTCGCTACGTTTGGTGACTTAGCAGGGGTTTCCGGGTTAAAAGTGTGAGGTTTTTCCAGTGACCAATGCGTCTGTCCACAGGATCGGGAGAGACTGGTTAAGGTCTCTTGATCTCTCCAGCCGGAGTCCCTCGACCCATCGCCTAGCACCGCAGTTGCAGGGATGAATTAACACATCCGTCACTCCTGAACATATTAACCCCCAGATTCCTACCCATCCCTCATACCTGTTTCTCCTTCCCAACTTCCTCTCCTTCCTTTCCTTAAAAAACCCTCCACACAGCATCTCATAAGGTGATATAGGCCCTAAGGGAAATTATTCCCCAGGATCTCCTGTGTGGAGCTAATGTTAAAAAAAGTGTTTTTAAAATAGGAGAATCTTTCAATCAGACAGCCTGTTTTTACACAGAATCTTTTTCCGATATTTTGGAATTCCAGACCAGAGGTGGCTGATCCGGAGCTGAGTGTCTAATAAAAACTATGATAAAATTGAGAAACCTCATTCACCTATGTTCAGTTTCGTAATATATTTGAAGATGCTGTGAGGAGGATATAATAAAGTAATTGTAGAAGTAAGATTATACCTAGATCTTGCGAAAACACATTTCATAGATTGGAGACAGCAAAATTATTTGACTTCAATAACGAGTTGTAAAAACGATCCATTCTCATTTGGCAAATAATAAATGTGTACGATTGCTGCGAAAACGTTTTGGCGTGTCTCGTGACTGCTTACAAGTTTAGTGTCCAGGAGATAAATTTATTGTTCCAAGGGGTGACCGGACGCGTATTTCCAAAACCTATACCGGTTAAGTCGCTTTTCATTTTCAATATCAAAATTTAAATATTTAGAAATAAAATAATTAATTTCTAATATACACATTGAAAAGATTATTTTATCTAGATTTTAGAACAATTTTTGTTTTCGCAAAGTGATAAAAAATTGTCAATATGGAGGTGTATTTACGATACATTGGAATAATATTAAAATTTAAATATTTACAAATAAAATTATTAATTTCTAATATACACATTAGAAAGATTATTTTATCTAGATTTTAGAACAATTTTTGTTTTTGCAATGTGATAAAAAATTGTCAATATGGAGGTGTATTTACGATATATTGGAATAATATTAAAATTTAAATATTTACAAATAAAAAAATTTATTTCTAATATACACAACAAAAAAATTATTTTATCTAGATTTTAGAACAATTTTGTTTTTGCAAAGTGATGAAAAATAACTAATATAGAGGTATATTTAAAATGTAAACTGTCGCTACCGCCACCGAATCGGTATAGGTTTTGGAAAAACACTGACCTGACAAGTCAGAAAGAAACCAATTTAGAACTACCTCAGAAAAGTTATTAGAAGTGATGAAAAAAAATTTTTTTTTTCAAAGCCTTTAATGACTTTTCAAAGAGGTGTTGAGTTGACTTTATTCTCAGTTGGCATGGAACCGTTCGAAGTATATTGGGCGGTTTATTCACATTACTTAAAAAAGAACTTCTGAGTAAGGTGATATCCATCTAACACGTAGGTTGTAAAGACGATAGTTTAGTGTCATAATTCTAGTGGTAGCTATAAAATAAAATTACCAATTATAAACGTTTTCTTTAAGTACACACATTTTCTCCAATGAAATTTTTCATTAAAAAATTTTAAGGCAATAAAAAGCGAAAATTTTGTATGCAAAGGAACAGAATTTTTATAACAATATTCACGGGTTGTTGTAAATGACATTTGGGTTTTCGGTGATTTTTTTTCGAAAAAAAAGCAAAAAAAAATTTTCGCCTGTCGTCACTCGTCCGATTAACGGCACAACCCAAAAGGGAGATTTTATGTAAATACGAATGTTAGACGGAGCGCGCTAATATTGAAAAACGATTATAATTACTGAACTAGAAGATAATACTAATAAATCTCAATGAATCGTGAAATAGAAGAAGACACGGAAAAATAAAAATCGAATTCAGGATCTCTTGTTTTACCGGAAAACATCGCCTTAACCAACACGACCGTTGGAACATATTTATTTTACGCCATTTTCATCGAGAGCATTTTTCAAATTCAGATAATATGATTTGAGATCTTCAGATATGATATGATATTTTCACTTCCAAGAGTACCATTTTATTTTTTTTGGAGTATTATGTAGTGTAGCGCTATCTCCTTCTTAGTTTCGGACAGCATTACAGTGTGCATTATTGGAGTCCATATCGCATAATATATCACTCACTTCACCACAATCTACAATTACACATCTGCCGTGATGATGGACTCTATAATGCTGTCTGAAACGTTGGCAAAAGAAGGAGGAAGAGCAACACGGCACTATACCTCAAAACTAAATCAATCTAATATTTTTTTTCCAACTTTTTCCCATATTTTTTCTGATTTCTAAAATATTGCTGCTTGGTTCTTTAGGTTATTTAATTTTATTTTTAAAAATACAAATATTTTATTTCACTAATTAGTCACCGCTTATTTTAATGATTTTTGTTTGTGTATTATTATTAATTTATTCTTATAATATTATATTAATTATCAGTACACTTTCTATCCTATTGATGAAGAAATATTTGGTTTTGAAACATGTTGACATTTTTTTAATAAAAATAGTGATGAAAACAAAGTTGTTTATTTTCATTTTATTTATAATGAAGCTGCAAAATACGAGTAATATTGCAATTATTGAAGAAGTGAAAATAAAACATTATTTGACCGTATTCCCGATTAGATTAACGAAGAGCAAATTATTTGGACCTGCAGTGGACTGGTCCCAGGTCCCAGGTATCTTGTGAAATATGTATGTACGTGACTGTACGCCTGGCCTGAAATTTGTGGACACCTTGTTTGTAACTGAATAAATCCTTTAAGCTTGTAACGTGCTAAAACTACCTTCATAATAGAATGTGCCACGGTAAAACAGGAGAGCTTTGGTCGGCTTTTTACAACGGGAATTCTTTTAGGCTGCTTGTTAGCAGCAAAGTTTTTTTTATTTATTTATTTTTTTTATTTCATAAATTTTTTATTAGTTACAGATATTTGTTTTTTTTTGGCTACCACACTGGGCTCATGCCCGTGTTATGGTAGTAGTATATTTAATATTTATTTAAATTAATACAAATACTATTTTATTAAAACAAATGATTAAATATACTAAATAAAAATTATGAAATATTTAAAAGTAAGTGAAAAATAAAGAGAAAAAATATCATATTTTAAAGAAAAGTAGAAATAAAAATGAAAATTCAAATTTTGAAATACAAAAATTAATAATAAAGATTAAGTGTTAAGAACTCAAGTGTTCTATACAAATATATAAATTAAAACATATAACCACCAAATAGATGTAAATAATTACACTAATGTTAAAAACACCGAGAATAATGTTGTAAACTATTTATGTATGTAAGTATAACAATTTGGGAAGCGGGTAGGGGTGCCTCCGCTCCGGGAACCATTTATTGGATAACCACCTAGGTCACCCCAAGTTTTTCGTTACGTTTGGTGACAGCTTCAGTTGTGTCCGGATTCGTGGGAAAGAGGTTTATCTAGGACTTGACGGTGGAAGCTTTTGTCCACATATTGCGTGGCGGGCCGGATCGGGAGAGAATGGTTGTGGCAAACCTTTGACCTCTCCAGCTGGAATCTTGGTAAACTTCATTGTAAGTTTATGTATGCGCAAAATTTATTAATTAGCAAATCATATTCAACATCCCACGAGATGTGGAAATTATCAGCTATATCTTAAAAACATATTTTACCATCCAACTCTCGATATTCGCTGTTTTCAATATTAGTATCGTTTATTTTATCTTTAGTTTTTATTTACATTGTAACCGATATCTATGAGTACTTATGTGTAATTAAATGTTTGGATGTATAAATTTAGTTGGTATAATAATTTGGGAGGCGGGAATGGGTACCGCCACCCCGGGAACCTTTATTGGATAACCAACACCTCTGCCATAGGTCATCCCAAGTGGTTTGCTACGTTTGGTGATTTAGCAGGGATGCCCGGGTTCATGGGGTGAGGTTTGTCTGGGTCCTGGAGGCGGATGATCGGGATACACTGAACCTCAGATTCCTACCCACCCTCAAACCATTTTCCTTCCCATAATTCTCCTCTCCTTCCTTTCCTTAAAAAAACCCCTCCACACAGCATCCCCAAAGATGACATAGGCCCTAAGAGAAATTATTTTCCTCAGGGCCTCCTGTGTGGAGCTCATGTAAAAAAAATATATATATCATATCTTAATATATAAAAATGAATGTTTCTTTGTTTGTCTCTTATGCGTTCTCAAACCATTCATCCAATTGCGTTGAAATATTGGTGATTTGATATGCGCATGCCCAGGATGGTTTCTATAAACTGTAAACAATAGTGAACTTTGGCGTTAAGATTTTTTTTCCTATACCATTCATTCTTAATTTTTATTGATTGCGATGAAACTTTTATGGGTTGTTGTGCACACTATTAGTGAGCTCTGGCGTTATGAAATTTGCACAAAAATATTTCAATAGGTGGCGCGCGAGTTGTTTGAAAAATTGGTTTATAGAGGGAGGGTGAAGGCGGAAGGAGGACTGGAACGGAGACGAATGGGAAAGGACAAGTAGAGAGAAACCATTTCTTTATTTAAGTGGCCTTGCAACGCATGCCGGGAACTCGCTAGTATATTATATATAACTGTTTATATCCTAACATAATAAAATAAAATAAAAAAGCATTGAAATAAATAAAATAAAACCTTACAAATATGCTCTACGTTCTAGCTGTTTCCACGTTCCAATACAATATTCTACCATTGTACCTAAGAAGCTTTACACGGAGCTTTCCCTCTGCGGACGGAAGCTCTCTCGAGCGGTCAGCTTGCGAAGCCTATTACCCAGAACCTACGAGTATGTTTATTGTATAGTCTGCCAGACTAGCAAACTGCTGCAGTACGAGGTCTGCAGGAGCCAGCGGTCGCCGAAAGCGCATTACGTCGGAGCTTTGTCGTTCCCATGTCTTGAACGGTAATTGATATAAATTATGTGAATTTTAGAAATTTGCCTAAGCACACATTTTTAAAAGGATTATGGTGAAGGTTTGCAGAGCTATTTGTTTGGCCTTTAAATTCCAAACTACTCTTATTTATTAAATTTACAGAGCTATGTAACAATTTCTAGACTTTATGGGCATCACTTTTATTGATTAACATTTATTTGAGATTAAATATTTACATGATTTAGTGTTCACGTATGAAACGGGTAGAGAGGTATAAAACGCGAGTGGCCGGCGGAATCGAGCACTGGAGACGGAATAATTTGCTCGGTCATTGCCGGAGCGATCCAGAGATGCTTTCTTTGCGTGGTGGGAATGCCATTCGCGTAAATAAATAAAAGTGATGCCCATAACGTTTTGTATTAAATAGGTTTATTTTACGTGTATATTTGTAACTTAATTTTTATTTATCTAGTACAAGTTAAGACACATTCGTGAAATTCTTTATTGATTTTTCACGTAGGGTGTCTATTGAGGTTTGTGTAGAAATAAAAACATCTGTTCATTTTAGTATTAATATATTTTTTTAAGCAAAATTTTATTTTTTCATTGCCATTGAGAGGTCAAGTCAAAGTCATTATTCATACTGAACAAATGTTTTAACTCGCTTGCGATTTTTAGTTCCCTGCGGACAAAAGTAGACATTAGATATGCATACCAAGGCATCTTGTTCTATGAAAAAAATATCTGAAATGGTTAAATGACATGATGTTTAGATTTATCAATCTGTACCAATGTCATCTCTTTTTTTTGGGATCAAAAGCAAGATTTGTATAAAGATAGTATTTAAGTAAAATAAGGTTTATAACCAGTGTAAAATGATATTATTTGAGTTGCCAGTGGTCAGATCTGTTGTAAAATCAACTGTCAGCAGAGCTGAGCATTAGAATAAAAAGTAGTGCACATTACTTACCCAGGACTTAGATAAGTTTTTTAAGAATTTTGATTTTTGTACGCATCCAAAACTTGGCATTCATATATGCCACTGTCCTCTGCTGTTACATTATGAATAATGATAGTGCCCTTCCCAGTTCTTCTAGGAGACTTGTTGTTAGGATTATTCAAAATTGTTGCGTCGGAAATGTTAACCCTCTTTGGCTGGAAATATTACAAATGAAAAAATTAAAAGTTATAATATTTTTTAGTCCATGCATATTTTTAGCTGCTCTGGGTTTTATGAACCTCATTGTTATACTTAAGCAATGAAAAATATAATATCAACAACTCTCAATGAAATCTTAATATATAAAAATTCGGGTTAGTTACACCATTTATAACCCGAGAACGGCTGGACCGATTTTTATGATATTTGATTTGTTGGATATATCTCCGCCCCGAATAGTTATTAAAATATAACAAAAATTCACGAAAAGAAATAATTATGAAGAAAATTCTTTTCCTCGTACATTTTAGTTGGAACAAATTCTCATATTTTGAAAGAGCTGCAGCAATATTGTGATAAGTACCTATATTGTTGAGTAGTGAGTGAAATCCAAAAATTCAAAAAGTCAAGTGTCAATGAGCTGATTGTTTAGATTTTGTTCTTAAACATATAATGCTGCCCCTCTTTCTTACACAATAAATGTCAACAGTCGAAAATGGAACGGTGAAAGTATGTCTGCACCCTTTCAAAGGAAAAAAACAATTCATATAAATAAAAATGAACGCTCATAACTCATAACGCGCATAACTTCCGAACGACTGCACCAATTTTGATCATTCTTTTTTAGGGTTTGTTATTGTCAGGAAAAGGTTTGTATAAAACTACTGATGAGCTCTGGCATTATGGAATTTGTATAAAAAAATTGCAATATGTGGCACACGAGCCGTTTGAAAACTGAATGTAACGGGACTGAATGTATGGAATCCGGGAGGGGGGAGGGAAACGTGGAAGGGGGGAGGTAAACTCGGGAGGGAAACTTGGTTCGCGGGACGGGGGAAGGGGGGGAGTAGAGTGGGAGAGGGAAGGTGGAGGAGGCGGACTGTGAATAGAGGGGAAGGGGACGCGGGTGAGGAAGGGGAGGCGGAAGGGGAACGGGACGAATGGGAAAGGACACGAAGGGAGAAACAATTTCTTTATCAAATGGCATAGCAACGCATGTCGGGAACCAGAAAGTATGAAATATAATTAAGTATAATGAAATATATGTATAATTTTGAATAACACTTTTTCATAAAGTTTATTTTATTCAAATTTTAATTATGTATACAGGGCCGATCCAATGCAGGCGCAATTGGAGCAGTCCACTCCAGGCGCCGAGTTGCCAGGGTGCTAAGTAGTCAAGGCAATGATGAACACTGTGACAGGTATTCATCATATCCACATGATGAATACCTGACACAGTGTCCTTGAAGTTTTTACTGGTCAGGTCATGCCCTGCATACATACCCATGGTGTGTTTGCTTAATGAGAAAGAATGAATTAAATGAATACAGAAATAATAGGTTTGTTTATTAGTTGCAACTTTGCAAAAGTCACCTGTGCAAAGTTACCTGTGCAAAGCTGAAAGTATTAGCAAAAATTCGGTCGGACCACAGCGTTGCTTTTTACATTTTTCTCAAAATTGTCCTAGATTGTGTCACTTACATTATTATAAAAGGTTTAAAACTAATTAATTTGGAATAAACAAATTATATTGCTCACATCAATGTATTTTTCATTTGGATAATTCCATTTGAGATGGAAAGGAATCCCTAAAGCAATGCTTACAAAGCAGTTCAGGTGTAGTTTCCCTCCCAGTACGGTGTTGCCATTATAGGAATCATTTATAAAAGGTCTTGGTACTGACATGGTGTTCGCTGTAAAGATAAATAAACCAAGTTAGGCATATCGGGCTAACTAGTAAGAAAACAAAGAAACGTAGGTTTGATAACTGTAAAATAAATAAGATAACTGTAAGATATATTGTAAAATAAATAAACATGTCTTTCAAGAATTTACCAACTATTTATATGTACATATATTATATATATATATATATACCTTATATATTTTTTTCTTCTAAATAATCTATGTACAATTACCATTAAAATGTAAAAAAAAGAAAAAAAAAACTAACTTTCTACTAATACACATAAATACTTGTACTTGTCACACATAATCATAAACACGTAAACACCTCAGCACAGGTTCTCCTAGTGAGGTGTTCACGAAACATACAATATTACCTACCAACGGTTTCACCTTCTCAAACCTACCTTACACCCAACATAATGAAATGTAATAATAATATGTAAAAGTGTTTTCAAAATACAAATATAAAAATGTTAACAATAAGGTTTAAACTGTAATATATAGATATACATAAATAATTAAATAAATAAATAAATAAATAACTAACTTTCCTTAAACTCTTACTATAAACTAAACACAGATATTAATTGCTATTTATTATGTTTCTCTTATTATGAGCCTACTCGAATCAGTCCAAAGAAAATTTACACGGATTTTGTCTTACCGATCAGGTGTCTATCATCTTCTAGACGGGTACGAACAAAGACTTAGATATTTCAAATTAGAAAGTCTGGTTAAAAGACGAAACATAAATGACCTCTTAATGCTATATAAAATTGTGAATAATCGTGTAGACAGTAACTTAGTCAACCAAATCAAGTTAAACGCCAGGCCCAGAAACTACCTACCAGAAACTAACTACCAGAAACCTTAACATATTCTGGACTGAAGTTTTTACCAATAATACTGGATATTTTAATCCTATGTCCAGAATGTGTCGATCTTGTTAAAATACACACTTTCATAGATATTTTTCTAAATAATGTAACATGTTTCAAAAAATATCTCCACGACTTGTGCACCTTTTTGTTGTTTTATTACATCTCAGGAAATACTTCATAAATATTGTATACTTATAATGTATTTCAATTTTGTATTTAAGTTTTTTTTTAAGTTATGTATACATAATACTTGCATTGTTTTTCATGTGTTTGCTTCTGTAAAAATTCAAATGTGATTACTGCAGACACATTAGTCTAGGGATATTAATAATATTTTATATTTTTAACGATATTTATATTTGTATTTTAATTTATTATATTATACCCACAAAAATGTTTTATAAATATCCTGTTTGTGTCTCAAATAAATAAATAAATAAAATAAATAAAATAATCTAGTTTTTAACAAGAAACAAGAATGTACTGAGCGACTTGCGTGCATTTTTGAAGTGAAACTTCTTTAGCGCCGATAGCGCTTTGAAATTCGGATAAACCGGAAATGCGTCACGACTCAGTTCTACACAAATACACAAATACTCGGTTCTAATAAAATGCGGTAAATTTACACTTCGGTGCGTGCTTTCCGTAGCGCATTGGGCAAGGTGCCTGACAAGTCTCAGTGGCCAGAGAGACAGACATCAAGCGAACGGAGGTTCGAATCCTACTTTTATTTTGTGAAATCAATATCCAATCTTTAAACCACTTAAAAAAACAAGAAAAGAAAGGAAAGCAACATCTTGCGACATTCTAGTTTCACTTCTACCGCATATGAATTACACAATCTAATTTTTTAATCACTTAGAAGGAATGAGTAACAACCCCCTGTAACAAGACTGTATATCGGTTTTGGGCAGATTTGAGTTACGAATGCCACACTGTTGTATATCATCTCCTTGGACGTCGAATCGTATGTATATTGTATTAACCCGTCTGCTTGGTTCAATATATTCGCACCTCACAATTATGGAAGCATCAGGTTTGCGCGTAAAATCTGAAACCGTTACTTTGGCTCGAGATTGTAAAATATCTGTGCAAGATAGCTTTCATATTTCAAAGACAATAAGAAGCATTATTTTGTTCTCTTTCTAGTTAAAATAAAAATGCATATGTTTGCATGAGAGGAAGAGTGATATATAGCTTTTAAAATGTAAGGTGGCTCGGAACGTTTTTGGTCTTATGAAAGTAAAACGCGATTACGTGTTTTGGGATGTATTTGTTCCTAAACAAGCAGACGGGTTTTAAACAGCCATATAAATTTATTTTGAAATTCGTAAATGAAAAATACTATTAAAAACAAATTATAAGTTGTATTCCCTGCAGCAACACTCCATATGTCATCCAAGATGGCCGCCTCTCCTTCCACCAGATTGCAGGAGTTATCAGATTGCAGCGAGGTGACAAGTAAGTCACCTACTTGTGTGTAGGTATTCAAATATTTACCTAGCAAAGTCAATTTGATATTCATAAGTAAGGAAAGTAATACGTAATATTAGTTAATTTATTTAATATTCTAATTCTCTATGTCCTGATCAGAAATTCGGGTATTATGGCAAACTTAATTTCATGATCAAAAACTCAATAGCATATTGTAAAACGAAAACCTATTACATACAGAAACACTCCAGACTAAAATTATAAAACCTCATACCAAAAACACCAAAATACGGACAAACGCAATGTTTTCAAGGAAAAAAACGTAAAATTTAAAAAAGGAATAAATTTAACCAACTTTTAACTTTCATTAATTTAATCAAAAATTTGATGTAACTGAAAAAATCACATCTTGAAAAGTAAAATCAAGTTCAATTTGTAGAAATCTTTTTTTATTTTTTTTCCTTTTATGGATTCAGTAATATTATTATTCAATTTATTAAAAACAGTTTATTTGTGAACAAGTTCTGCTGTGTAATTATTATCAAGCGTGACAGCTGTTTCGCAGATAAATAAACTGCTTTTAGAAATTGAAGAAGGAAGTATTTGCATCTAAAAATTGAACATTTTGGTGTTTTCGGACCCCAAAAATCTTTTGAAATGTATAAACTTTATATTAAAAAGTTTCAAAATACCTTCCTCTGTCACAAAAACCATTTTTCAAATTAGCTAGCATCACTAAGTCTAAAAATAAGAGAACAGTGTTAAAGCCAAACCACACAAGCAATTTCCATTAAAGAGAAGAAGAAAACATGAAAGTAAACTCAAGAGAAAAGGATGATATCAGCGTGAAAGTAAATCCATAACAACACACAAGACAAGACAAGACGGAGAGAGAAAAAATGGTTTTAACCATTAACTCTGCATTTAGAGCAACAGATCCAAAAGCTTCACATCAATAGAAAATTCACAATTTAAACATAGATTATATCGTGTTCATTATTTGGAACGCCTTCACGAGTTGCAATGCATGTGATAGAATTTTTTGTAAAACTTTTGATAACAAATTCAAATCCTCTGTGTGGGTCAAATGTAACACTGTCCGTTACTTGCAAGTTTTTAAAATATCACATCTATAAATACTCAGTGGTTTGTACAGAATCACCTAAACATTAGCATTGATCCCTGTTTTCATTGAATAAACATACTCAACCTGTTGGAATTGATAAATACTGAAAAGAATTTATAAAAATATAAAGTTTGAGTCAAGTTGTCTGAGAAATTTAAGTCGTGTTATCTTGCAAACATTAATTAAGTGTTATTTATTTTCGACAGTCAATGCTAATGCTTGGTGAGAAACATACGGAATACCGTCATGGTGAAAATGTGACTCTCGTTGACCCCGTCCCTGAAGAATGTGCACTCGCAATTGTACGAGGAATCCCTCATTTCCAATTCCGGGATGGTGAATCCATTTCGCCGGTCATACTTCACGACTCTGTCATTCAGTTTTTCCAGAATTTTATTGGGCACAATCTAAACAATCCATCAAGATTTTATGAAAAATTATTTACGTGGGCATTGCATTTCGTGTTACACCTACAATTAATTTGAAAGATAAACATTTTTGGTTGTTTTTTGGTAGTTATTTTTTGCATTGGGATGAAATGAATGTTTTTGGTAAAATTGTGCCATTATTTGTTAAATAATAGTTTTAAGGAGGTACAGACAAGTAATTTTAAAGTTTAATTGTATATATTTGTGCAGACTGATAGTATCGAAAGATTAAACAATTTCTAATGGTACGATAATGGTTGTCTGTTGTTTTAAATGTTATTTTGTGTTATTTGTATTTCAGTTATAAACAGTGCCTTCATTAGAAAATATGCATTTATAATGGTACGATAATGGTTGTCTATTATTTTAAATGTAATATTGCAATTTTAAATGTAATTTTTAAATGTTATGTTGTTATTTGTATTTTAGTTATAAACAGTGCCTCCATTAAAAAGTATGCACTTCTAATGGTACGATGATGGTTGCGTGTTATTTAAAACGTAATATTGTAATCGTAACGTCTAAAAGGGATCGAAATGAAAATCTAGTATATTTCAACGGAAGCAATCTTCCGAACAGGCCCTCCATTGATATGATTGGTGTAACCCTAAGTGACCAGCTCAGGTATGGGGGCTCCATCGAAGCCAGAGTAAAGTTAGCCTCCCAAAAACTGGGCCTACTGTACAGGGCCCTCAGATACTTTAATAGTACCTACACAACTGCTAACCCTGTACAAATCACAAGTGCGCCCCACGGTTGAATTTGGCAGCCACCTCTGGTCTGGAGCTCCAAAATACCTGAAAAATACCATCGACTCTGTGCAGAAACGGGCGGTCCGTTTGATAGATTCTCCCATCTTAACAGACGGATTGCAATCTTTAGAGCACAGGCGTCGGGTGGGAATGCTATCCTTGTTCTACCGGTATTACAAGATGCTCCGAGGAACTAGCATCATTGATCCCTTTGGCACCGGTGCATAGTCGGGAAACACGCCAAACGCGTGCCCAACATTTGTACACAGTTGACATTTGTCACATGAGAACGGGTCGTTTCTTCTACTCGTTCTTGTGTTCAACAGCTCGGCTGTGGAATGATTTGCCGGCCTCTGTGTTTCCTCCTTCCTACAACATGGGTCTCTTCAAGACCAATATTCATTCCTTCCTCTCCTAAGACCCTCCACACAGCACCCCAGATGACATAGGCCCTGAGGGAAATTATTTTCCTCTGGGCCTCCTGTGTGGAGTTAATGTAAAAAAAAAAAATTTATCTAATTTTTAAATGTAATGTTGTTATTTGTATTTAAGTTATAAACAGTGCCTCCATTAGAAATTATTCATTTCTAATGGTTGTCTGTTATTTTAAATGTAATATTGTGTTATTTGTATTGTTAGGTAGTATAAACTACTTACACATGTGTTAAACTGTGCTTTTTGTACATTAGCCCACACAGGAGGCCCTGAGGAAAATAATTTCCCAAAGAGCCTATGTTATCTTAGGGGATGCTGTGTGGAGGTTTTTTTTTAAGAAAAGGAAGGAGAGGAGGTTCTGAGAAGGAAATAGGTATGAGGGGTGGGTAGGAATCTGGGGATCCGTGTGTCCAGGAGTGATAGACCTATAAATCCATCCATTAAACTGAAGTGCAACGCGATTGGTCGAGGGATTCTGGCTGGACAGGTCAAAAGACCTCCTTCAACTAGTCTCTCTCGATCCGACCCGCCACACAGCTCTTTGGCAGACGCATCGGCCGCTAAGACCAGAACACACCTCTCCCCGTGAACCCGAGCACCCCTACTAAGTCACCAAACGTAGCGAACCACTTGAGGTGACCTGTGGCAAAGGTGTTGGTTGTCCAATAAATGGTTCCAGGGGTGGCGGTACCTATAAACGCCTTCGAGATAGGCATAGCACATAATTAATTGTAGTCCGGAATTAATAAAAATGAATTATAATAATTGGAAATTGTTATTTTTAAGCTTTCTTGTTTCATTCTTCAGTTTCCTAACAAAAACAAAACTTCTAATAAATATAGATATATAGGTATATATTTTTTATAAATCTAGTAATCTAGTACATAACTACACAATTAAGGGCCTCCGCTCATGGAAAAACTGAAAAAAAAAAGTTCTCAACTCAAATGCATTCAACCTCCAACCGAAAACAATGCAACTGAAAACCTGCACTGCTCGCGTTTCAGTTTCTCGGTCTGTTAGAATGTCTCTTATCAATTGTTTACCGTGCTCGCAAACATTGATAACTGACCATACATGACGTATTTAGTCAATATGTATTGATGTAAGGTTTTATCTATGGTCCGTGCTAGACCTCGTCAGTCAAATAACAGTCTTTACAATCTTTTCTATGGATGGTTAGGAAGGAAGGAGAAAAGTAAAAATAGTTAACCAAATAATGTTTTCAAATATATAATGATTTGAGTACCTCGTAGCCATCTCGATACAGGTGAACGTGCACGTCTGGGCTTGTGGGTCGGCATGGCACGATGAGGGAACTGTACTCGGTGCCTGTCACTACCCCGACCATTGGCACCATAAGGTGTTCTCGATCTAAGTGCCAATACTTACAATTAAAAATGCTTGCAAGTCAACATTCAACATGAAACGTTACATAAAAACAACAAAATATAGGCAGGCATATCTACAGAAAGATTGTTGATTCACAATACTCACAATACCCGACACTCACGGAGAAATCCAATTGTAACACTCACAACCAAAACATCTCTCGCTCAAAGACACTTCACTTTCTTAGGTCCAAAACTATACAACTTCATGCCTGATGCTTGGAAAAAGGAAAGCACAGGTGTTTTTCGTAAATTGACCACTACTTGGTTTCAACAATTAGGGAGAAAGGAGAGTGAACTTTTACTACACAAAAAATAAAAGCAAACACAAACCAAAAACAACAACAAAAATTCCAACAAAAAATGATCTAAGTAAAAGATACCCCATCTTCTAATCTATATTATTATGTGTATCTACCTATCTATATTATTATGTGTATCTACCTATCTACCTATCTACCTATCTATATGTACCTACCTATTACTTTTAAATTAGAAATCAGCTGTCATTCTTATGTTTTAATTGCATATTTTATTTTATTTTATCTCTTCTCTTTTTTATTCATATTTATACAAAATATGTATGTAGGCTTATAATATGCAATGTAAACACCAGTTACAAGTAATATATACCTTTTATTTTAATAACTATGCTTAGCAAACTGCAGTAATAATCAAGCATTGATTGTTTATTTTATTTTATTGTTTTTGTTCTAATTCTAGTTCTCACTATGAAAAATGTGTACGTAGTGTTGGATGTTGTGTGTTGTGATTGTCCTATTTTATATATAAATTCATGTAGCACTGACCATTTACTTATCATTTATTTTAATCTCGATGTGTAGAGCCCTTTATCTTAAACTTTCGCGTCTATGCCACCTCTTACTAAAATATCGCCATAAAATGTCCGTCTAAAATCTCTTTTGTCTGTGACCCATCAAACTTTCACTTTTTGTGTCTATAAAATGGCGTGTTTTGATTTCGCTTGTCATTCTACATTCTCATTCTTATTAACATTCTCTCTTCTCGATTGTCTAAACTCTGCTTGTTTAGCATTAAATCAAAACGTCTTTCACTTCTGTTACTTAATTAGTCTCAATTATTGTTGCCAGTCAAATGCTCAGACCAGAATCTCTGTACAAAATTATTCACAAGAATAAACAGAATCAACATCCAGTATCACAACACAAGTTTTTTTACTACAAGGATAACCTCAAACTACCTCTCTCAGTCACTCATTGTACCGTTCCATGGTGTGGAACAGAAGGAAGTCAACAAGGGCAGCTCAGACTTACAACCTGACTATAGACTATCTGGAGAGAACCACACCTGGACCTGCGCACGTAGGACTATAATATAAAATGCAAACACCAGTTACCACCTTATATTTTAATCATTTTCCTGTAAATACTTATTACTATTATCATTTCAACAACTATTCTACACAATCCACGGCTATTTTATGTTTTAATTGGTTATTTCATTTTTATTTTATTCTTTCTCTTCTCTTTTTTTTTTCTTTTGCTATGCAAAACAAATAACAGTTAGGTACTGTATTTTAAACTTTTTTTATTATTTTATTTTATATTCTTTCTCTTCTTTTTATTTCAGCAATTTTCTTTCTTTTTTTGTACAAATCATTCTCCACATGTTCATACCCATAATTATTTGACTGTCCTAAAACGGGATAATACTCCTAGTTGGGCAGTAAACATTTAATAAATAATGTATATAAATGTATAATATATTGTGCTAAATAAACAAACAAATAAACAAAACAAAACAAAATTTTATGTCCAGGCGGCCGAAATTTGAACAAAGCGCGAAGACACATGCACGAAGGTTTTGCCGGCAGGTTTTCGACGGAGGATGCTAACTTTGAACATGGAAATAAACAAGGTGGTACACTTACACACAAACAGGCTCCGGTCCGGGACCATTGTCGTACAAACTAGCACCGGCCGTCGAAAACCGATTAAACTATAAAAAACTAAGTTTTTTGTAACATGGGTAACCAATAATAATGACTATGTACAGAAGCTACAGCCACCCGTACAGAGAAGTTTGTACATTTTAAGTTCAATACATATATTAAATTAAACCAAGCAATTTTGATTTAAGCAACTGCATTTATTTTAAGTGTCGAATTCGTAAGGACAAAAGTTTAAACAGCAAATACAGGACACGCACATTTTTTAAAATTCCAATTTTTTGTACTCATTATTTTCTTTAAAGAAAAAATCACGTTCCAGATGAACATTTTTGTGTATTCCAGTGTTCTTTAGCCTTAGCGGTTCAAACAGGATAAAAAAAGCTTAGTTGCAGAATTATGCAATGAAAAATGAATTGGTTTTCTGTATGGCAGAAAGCAGAACTTATAATATTATGTACCTGTCAAAACATTTTGCATGTATACTGTGCAAAATGTGTAAAGAATGAAAATGAGATTTTTTGAATTTGTTATTTTTAAAATTTACTATTCGGCCTTCCATACAAGTGAGCATTTTGCTGGTAAAGTATTTTTATAACTAATAATATATCATCGATCTAAGCCATAAATCGCAAAATTATCAACAAGGAAGTTGTGTTACTAAAGACCTTAAATGACTACGAAAATATAGTTGGTTCTCCGACGTAGTCGGAAAAAGTTTCCAATTATTCCATTGTACGGTATTTAGTGAACATAAACTAGTAATTCTGTGAACTATAGACCTCGTTTAGTGTTGATTGATCGGATATGACAGCTTGTCACGCTCGTGCGAACTCTGGCGGTATAAAAATGTACTATGCAACACGGCTACAATCACAAAACAAATTTAAAGATATATGAAACGCAAAGCGCTCGAGTTAAAACTCAGTGAATTATAAATTTAATATGGGTTTATGCAGCGTTGCTTTAGTTCTTCATTGTCAAAACAACCATTTTATTTTTTGTTCAATCAGCACTTTAAAACAAAAAATAAAGCATAAAAATGGTAATTATTCACTTAACTAAGAATTATTTAAAGTAAGAAGACCTTTACCTTTACGGAAACAGCTTTATCTTAAACACCTATAATGTTTCATCGAAATAATGAAAGAAAACCTTCTCCTCCTTTAAAATTTTCTAATGGTCGTTTTGATAATTAAGAACTAAGGCGACGACAGGGTGTAAAATCATGCACTGGAAGGATTTTAACCAGCGTTTCCTGAGCATATTTGCAGTGACAAAGCATGGATGTCATTTGCCATCCGATGACATTTTTTTCAATTAAAAACAAAAAATATGTTTCTATCACGGGACCACGGCATACGCTCTCTCTCTCTCTCTCTCTCTCTCTCTCTCTTTCTTATATTACCGTTCAGCTATAACAAAAAATTCTTTAAACGTGACCTATGCTGGCTGCACCCAATTACTCAATAGCAACAGTAGCAAAGAAAAATATTTTTTTTATTTAGAAGTGAAAAAAATATCATCAGACAGCAATATGTCATTTATATTTAATTTTTAACTGCTGACGTGGGGCCGCTCAGGCCCAGCAATAGTAATAATTTTGAAATACTCCCCTTCCCTCCGCGTGATGCATATGCCGCTTCCAGTAGCTTCGAATTTAGTGACGCCAGAGCCTTAAGTTTTAAATTTTAAATTTTTAAAGATAAATTTCTGTAAGTATATTCCTTTATTCTTTTTTTTTAGCCTCTCTAACCTATCGTCAGTACTTACTTGACTTTTTTAAAGTTGATTTTTGTTATGTAAAAATAAAAATAAACAACTTTACAAAAGTTTTATATATATAGTTTATTCAAGACACTATCGGAATATTATAATAAAAGTGAGTTCATTGGTTTTATTTAGATAAAACCTACTGATTTCTGCTTTATTATTTACATTTTTCCTAATTTGTAAATTATAAATCAGACATAATTTATAAGCAGCAAACTTTTATAAACCCTCTTTTGAATCTTTTCCCACTTTAACCGGTCTTTCCCTGCTAATGACTTTGAAATTCCTAATTTTAATAAACTTCCCCACTCTTATCCCTTCCCCTTCCTTTTACACTTTCCGCCCATATGTGATCTATGTTTAATTTCTAAGTTTAGTATACATTTGATCCTGATGATGTAAACACCGTTCACGAAACATGTAGATTATAAATAAATAAAAGTGATGTAAACAAAGTTATTGTATTTTCATTCAAATAAATAATGCCATCACAAAGTGAAAACCTTTCGAAAAAGTTTTCTTCGAAAAATTAAAAATTATTACATAATATCCAAAATGTCCAATATAAGTTACTTAACAATAAAAAGTATTTTAATTTATTTTATTTAAATGTATTTAAATTGTCCAATAAATAATAATTTTGACTTCAAAATTTTCACGGATCCCTAATATATAAACATTCAAAGTAACGGGCACCCAGTCAGAGAATCTCTAAAAAAAATCACGTCAGCAGTTTAAAGTTAACTCCGAATATGCTCAGGAATTGCTGGCTAATCTTTCGGGTACGTGCTGTTACATCCTGAATAATACATAAATATACTCGTACCTAGGGGTAGCAGAGTTGAATTTTCCATTTTTATTGCAATTTCTGACTTAGATCTTTGGTAAAATGACATATTACTTAAAGCTTTCTCAAGAATTTGGTCATTGTGAAGCGTTTTTAAAACAATTAGGTAGGTCTTTACATACATTTTACAGGTATATTTAATTACAGAAAGCCTTACCGTCCACGTAAACATAGATTCTTCGGGCTTGTCCGGTGGATACCAACATATTCATATCGCCTTCATAATTTTTTGAGGTCTTGAAGAGGCAAGTGTAGAATCCTACATCGATGGCAGAGAGACTGAAGAGCTCGAGCCGAAGCTTGTAGGGATACTCGGCGTGGGGGTCCTTTGAAGTGCTGATGCTACTAGGGGTCTCTTGCATATCGTCTAAATTCATGTTCGTGGGCAGGTCCCATGTTATCGGTTGCTTGGCTTCGCACTCGAGGGTCAGGTTTCCTCCAACAGACACCACGGTCTCGTTCATCGAAGTTGTCAACCTCGGAGGATAGTATTCAGCTGATACAACCCCTTCTGAAAACAACGGATTCGTTGAACGACCTCTAAAATTTCTTGATTTGGTAGGTGTACCTTGAACCCAAAAAGTTTGCGGAACACTGTAATATACTAAACACCTAGGGCCTCACTAATAAACTTGGTTTAAATTTTATACACCTAATAAACAACCATTAATGTATCGTAAACGGTTGTTTAATAGTTGTGAAAACTTAAAATGCGTTTATTGGAAAGGGGGTAAATATAATGTTTATGAAGGCACCAGAAAAACTGTGTTTAACAATTTTTTAGAAAGTCTAGGCAACTTGGTAGCAATGGAAATTAAGATAGGAATTAATCTAATTATAAAGAAGAGTGTTTATACTAACATTTTTTTTTCAAACAAACCTTTAGATTCTTTTTTAAAATACAGTTATTTGCATTCGGGGCGATGGAAAATACTGCATTCAAAATTTAATTTTATGAAATTTTGAATGCAGTATTTTCCATCGTCCTGAATGCAAAAAGTTGTCTATTACCGTAAAAAGGTTAATAATTAAAAGGTTTTTTTCCCAAAAAAGCGTGTACAGTAATTCCATATACCTTTAGATATCTTTCTACAAATTTTGAATTTTTTCGAGATTATATTATAGTTATATAGATATTTGGTGGTAAATAAATATATATTAAAAAAAAATCTTAATGTAAGGCCGTTAAATTATTTACATAAAAATTGTTGCTTTTATCATAGTTTTGTTCACTTTTAACCACCGACTCAAGGAGCGTTGTTATAAGTTTGACTTTATGTGAGTCTGTCTGTATGTCTGTCTGTGTGTCTGTCTGTGGCATCGTAGCTCCAAAACGTATGGACTGATTGCGATGCGGTTTTTTCTGTTTGAAATCTGGCGTGATTGAGATGGTTCTTAGCTACAATTGATGAAAATCTGTTTAGGCGTTTCAAGGTCATCAGCTCTTTTTTGTTTCGGGGTTGCTTAAATTTTGAAAATTTTACTAATATATAATTCTATATTTATAAAATATTTCTTTCATTACCAGTTTTGTCATTTTTGGTAAGGTTCTCGACTAGCGTTCCGGAGGTCAAGAGTTCAAATTCCGGCGTAAGCAAGTAAATTAAATATGATTGATTTTGTTATTTCACAATTTACTAGTTTTAAAAAATTATAAGGTATATTTGCGGGTCCCATAACAGTTGATCCGCCGACAATTGCCCCCCCCCCAGCATACTTATTTACATCTGCTTAGGGAAAACACGATATAGCTAATTAGACAAAATAAAACTAAGTGACCCTGAAGGGATGTGCAGTAAGAATGTACTGCCGAATAACAAAGTATAAAACATATTTTCGCACAGGGAAAAACATGTCTATATACGCTGGTGTACATTGTTACGATACACAAATACCATCTACAAATACGATACTCCTCCCAAGTTGTAGCGCACGCCACTGCGCAAACTACAGTTTCGCTCCCCCTCCGCTAGCTTGCCGGTGCGCTACCGGCGGCGGAACCCAAGCCACCGGGTAGCCAGCCGCCAACCGCCACTTGCCCGCAGCTCCCGGTCTAGTAAGCACGTATAGTGTGAGGACCGTTCCGCGCCCATTCTAGAAGGTTCCGCGCGAGAACAATGGAACGTGTTTTGCTAAGTGATACACTAGGACACCAAGAATGGCCGAATTCTTTCCCGACACGGAAGATACAAGAGTCCAGACGCTCCCTGTGAGTACCCAAGCCGTTATATTTCCCCATATTTGCGTGTGTTCACTGTAAATTCACCGCGGAGATAAATAACCCCTTCCAGAGAGATTATAGGGACAGATTCCTCCATTTTAGACAGAACTGTTGTTGCTACCCTGTATTACTCTGTATGCATTATTGTGATATTGTGTATACGCAAGTGTTTTATCCAATATAACTGTTGTTTACCCTGGCTACTGTTTCACTGCCTTCCCCTAGCCCGAAGAAATTTGAGCTTTATTTCAGGAAAGACACACACACGCCTCACAGATCCTACCACCCTAGTGGTGAGGGCCTCTCCCGCTCTGCTGACTAAAACCTGAGCTAGTCTGTCGGCAGAATGTAGGGACCCCCAGGTAGGTCCGCTAACACTGGCGCCAAACGTGGGGCGTTTTTGCGTTGTGGCGCCAATACTGGCATTCCATCTTAGAGGCAATTTTTTTCCTCATTTCCCCACGTTTAACACTGACGCTAGAATGTGGGGCATTTTTTTCTCTTTTCCTCAACTTCCTGAGCTCAAATCTTTACAGACCGGCAGAGGATATGTATTTTTGTTCCTTTGTCTTCTTCTCAGCTTTACTGGTCCAGAATAATACCTAACAATCACATGTTGTAAACGATATTCGCATGTACCTTGGTTCCCGCGCTTAAATTTTAGATGCTTCGATTAGATTGCATCATCCAGGCGAAGCGTTGTTGGCGGCAACGCCGGCAACCGGTGACATTGTTCCGGAACCGGTTAAACCGCAACTGTCGCGATTTTGCTTCAACATTCAGACAGGAACTCGATATTATGCAATAGTTTTATGAATAATACAATGTTTTTTTTTCCATCCTCGCACACAATAGGTACCGTAATTAATAAACAAGTGTTGTTATGTTTTCGCGCGTCAAGTGAAGTGAAAGGCACAATAATGTAAAATACCTAAGCAAGACCCGACGGCCACTTTTTCCACCAAAATACGTTTACCCCGTGTTGGTTTTCTTTCTCAGGAAGTGTGAGCCCTTCTTGAAAAAAGTGAAATTCTTAAATAGTGAACAGTGAAATCAAACAGTGTTTTTTTCAAAAGGCCTCCTTTGGCAATTTTTTTCCAAAAACAATATTTGTAATTTCCATCGTGTTTTCCAATGGTGCTTCGTGAAAAATAAACAAAACAACTTTTCCTAAGGGCCGTCCAGGCCGAATTTTTTCCAAATAGTGAACTCTTTTAAAAGTGAAATTGTGGAGTTTACAAAAGTGCTACTTTTCCAAAAGTGTCTAAGTCAAACCAAGAATATACACCCTAGAAGGAGACCCCTGGCCAAATTTCTCAAAAAATAAAATACTTTGAAAAATTTTAACAAATTTTCAAAAAGTGCTTATTTTAAACACAAAAGAGCAACTTTGTAAGGACCCCCCTTGGCAAAATTTTTCAAAATTTTGGACTCAGGAATTTTTTTTTTTTAAAAAGTCCCTCTTGTTTTTTTTCTTTCTCTACTCATCGACCAGCGAAAGAATTTAAGCTGTCACGCCGTCCATCACCTGCACCAAAATGAAGTCACAAATAGTGATTATCAAAACTTTCGTACATAATCACGAACATCTTCAACTTACAAAGGCATCGACAAAATCATGCACGATGCACTGTCAACATGAAAACCATCATCAAGTACATTGGCCGCAAGCTATAAGAGCTGTCAAACCCGTAAATATGTACTCAAGAAGTGGACACACCTCACAGGTCGTGTCATCCAGGAGGATAGAGGCCGATAATAATGCCTCTCCTGGCGAGACTATCCACTGCCGGATTTCACAAGTCGCGCATAGCAACAAAAATTTGTGCGCGACATTCTCGGTTGGACATACTGGCCGCAAGTTCGTACCACAGCGCCGTTTGCGTTTGTTAACCCTTTGGAGGCACATACGATTATTATGTGTGAAATACATCGTGAACGAAACAATGGCGTCGTTCACACAAGGAACTACAATTCACAGAATTATTTCCGCAATACCTACCTCCCTCACAGCGTGCATACCCTACAAGAGTACACCGCGAGTTATGGAGTTTTGGCATAAGTCCTCAAGCGTGAGGCAGGTCTCGAGTCAGCTTTCGAGCGATCTCTTGACAATGTTTTGTAAATAAATAAATGTGCATATAACTGGCGTGTAAGGTGTCAATTACACGACCAGACCCCCATAAATAAAGCAAGTCCTTTATTTATACTTGTTTGTAAATAAATGTACAATCATAATAGGTACATCCAATTTTCGGGTTCGAACCCGGCATGCGCAAATAAATTTTATTTGATTAATTTGTGTTATTTCACAATTAATTCATTTAAAATAATATATAGTATATTTGCGGCATGATCCAGAGTGGAAGATACTATTAGTATCGCCCTGGTGTAAGACCACCATTCAGAATTGAAACGTTACTTGAAAATGGCTTTAGCCGTGTTTAGTGACCAGATCTGAATAGCCAGGTACTTCCCAACCTTCCTCTTCCCCACCTCCTTCCCCTCCCCACTACCTTCAGCCTCACAACATACCCCAATTGGGGATGCCATAGTCTCACTGGCTCCAGACGGGAGCAGTTGAGATTCTTGTGCGGTATTCATTGTAAAAAAAAAAATAAAAAAATGTCACGGTTGTATCAAATTCTCTTGTCCCCATCATGGCAAATTGCCAGCATTCTTTCTTTGTACATTTTTTTCTCTCACCTGTTCTGAGGCTGATTACTTCAGAGCAGAGACACACCTCGAGTCACGATATTTTGGGAAGTCATGATCCCAATTGTCGTTTCTCAACCCCACACTATGCAATGCTCATGTCACTTGTTTTGTTTCTTTTTTTTGTTTTTTGTGTTTCGTTTTTTTGTTTTTTGTTTTTGTTTTGTTTTGTCTATGGCCTCAGTTTCGGCCGCCCTTGTACTTTTTTACCTCATTCTCACGTTCATCGCATTTTACCTACCAGGGTAAAACCTTTTTCTTACCTCTCGATTTTCAGCTCACCTTGAGTACGTAAAACCCAATAGTGGTCTCAAGCACGAAAGTCAGAAATGGTTACTTCACCTTTTTTCTTGTACATATAAGTCTTTTTCAATTTTTTACTTAAATCAAAAATTGATGGCGTCCTTTTCACCGGTGCTCAATTTTTTTTTCTCTCCCCAAAATAGGATATTGACACGTCCATTTTGGAAATTGTATTTAATATAGGTATATATTAAAAAAAAACCTACAAGTTGACTTTTTATAAGTCATACACAAATCCGTTGGCTCGTTCGACTAAAGTATGTAAAACCGAATCACCAGGTCTTTGGTTGCTACAACGAAACCACTGATTTGTTTCTTTTCTACTGTTGCGTCACGTATGTTTTGTATTACACGCTTTAACACGAGACAGGTTAGTAAAACCAAACGGTCATCCTGATTCTCGAATCCAAATAATTATAATTTTTAACGTAAATCAACATTGATTTGTTCGATCACCGTTTTGCAATTATCACCTTTTTTCTCTTTTCTAAAAATGGTTACTCGGACAGTATGTAAAACCACTACAGGTCTGTCTCTTTTATTGCTCGATGTAAGCAGAATATACCCTGCCATCACTTTATGTCATTCTATCGTACGCCCCGGGGCTACGGGGTTAGTTAAATCTAACGAATCTTTATAAACAACATTAAAACGAATGTTGTTATCATGTATTTTGCTGTACTTAAGCACAACCTGTACGCGATAGGAGAGATCCTCACAACATCCACCATCATAGGAGAGATCCTTAAAATATCCGCCACGATACGAGAAGTTCGTTATAATTACTTTATACACTTAACTAAACGTTATTGAGTTGGTCGTGTGACTTTTGGCATGAGTACCGCCCCTTTTGGTCGTGTGTCATTAAATTTGGCATGAGACCCGCCTCTTTT
The DNA here is from genome assembly GCA_917880885.1 of Limnephilus marmoratus. Taxonomy (NCBI): domain Eukaryota; kingdom Metazoa; phylum Arthropoda; class Insecta; order Trichoptera; family Limnephilidae; genus Limnephilus; species Limnephilus marmoratus. The sequence goes on from OU862923.1 coordinate 5,127,456, forward strand.
TGGTCGTGTGTCATTAAATTGTCATGAGAACCACCTTGTTTATAATTATGTGCTTGTATAATCTGTACACGAGACGTGAAGACGTAATAATACTTACCGTGATTCGTGTGAACGACATAATATCGGCCTTGCTATCTTCTTTAAGATGCATTGTATAACACTCTTTGACTTCTGTCTGTAATTGAGCTGTACCTATGTACCTGTACTTATATAATTTGTGCACCAAACGTGAAGACGTTACAATACTCACCATGAATCGTGCGAACGAAATAATATCAACCCTTTTTGTGCGTACTACACAAAGTAGTCCACAACCTTTTGGCAATTGTTCAACGACAATGCCCTTCCTGTTTCTGTAGGAATATCTACTATCTCAAAAGGACTAGCTTGTCAGCTTTACTGTCAGCTATGGGGCATAGTGCCGTGGGAGTTAATCGAATGGGCACAAAATCCACCAAACTCGTCGTCTGGGAAGCGAATAAAAGAAATCCCAGGATTGTGAAATTGGAGCGAGGGTCTATCTTTTCTCACAATCAAGGAGAAGTTTTAAGTGACCCCTAATCAATAAGTCCAGTCCCTAGCAAGTTTCGTCACTCAACTCCCCTCCATCCATTTTCCCCTTCCCTCCCTCATGTTCTCATCATGCATGAAGTGGAAGATCCGTTGTTGTCCATATTTCGCCCTCACTTGGAGTTCGAATCGGTACCTAACCAGGCATAACGGGCCTTCTATTTCACTCTTGTCACATGTTTCTTCTGTTCTTCATCCTGGTTTCAATGAGGCAGATTCATGAATATTGGACACGTATGTTATGCACTTGGCGTATCATCTGTCTCTTATCGACAACCTTTATCCATGAATCAGTTTCGCTGCCTTGCCATGACTCGTTCACGACTATGTGTCTTGTTCTTTGAAATTCTTCAAAAATGTTACCATTTTATATTAACATAGGCCATGGAAGGCCGGTTGCTTTTCAACCAAGGTATTTTGTCACCCGGCAAAGCCAGGTTATCCTAACAAAGGATACCTTTGTATTTATTTTCAAAAATGTAATTGTACACTAGCTAGGAATCTCTCTCTCTCTCTCTCTCTCAATCTCTCTGGGTCACCGGGTTAAAACCTCGTTTGCTATTCTCTGAACACACTTTGTTTCTCTCCAAACTTTTCTTCATTGGTCTCTAGGCAGGTAAACTTCAAGAATTTTGCTTTAATAAAAATTCCTCCCTGACAAACATTGTACCTAGCCCATGGCATAAGCTAGTTTTAAGATGTTAGTCAGCTCTCTCTCTGGTCAACAAATCTCTCTTTCAACTCCCGTGGGTAACGTAGAGGGTTCTTGCCCTATTGCTCCATTGCCACGTCGCTTTTTTTCCGAGCACGGGGGGAGGTGTTACGATACACAAATACGCCCCTGCAAATTACTCGCCCCCTCCTCCCAAGTTGTAGCGCACGCCACTGCGCAAACTACAGTTTCGCTCCCCCTCCGCTAGCTTGCCGGCGCGCTACCGGCGGCGGAACCCAAGCCACCGGGTAGCCAGCCGCCAACCGCCACTCGCCCGCAGCTCCCGGTCTAGTAAGCACGTATAGTGTGAGGACCGTTCCGCGCCCATTCTAAAAGGTTCCGCGCGAGAACAATGGAACGTGTTTTGCTAAGTGATACACTAGGACACCAAGAATGGCCGAATTCTTTCCCGACACGGAAGATACAAGAGTCCAGTTGCTCCCTGTGAGTACCCAAGCCGTTATATTTCTCCATATTTGCGTGTGTTCGCTGTAAATTCACCGCGGAGATAAATAACCCCTTCCAGAGAGATTATAGGGACAGATTCCTCCATTTTAGACAGAACTGTTGTTGCTACCCTGTATTACTCTGTATGCATTATTGTGATATTGTGTATACGCAAGTGTTTTACCCAATATAACTGTTGTTTACCCTGGCTACTGTTTCACTGCCTTCCCCCAGCCCGTAGAAATTTGAGCTTTATTTCAGGAAAGACACACGCCTCACAGATCCTACCACCCTGGTGGTGAGGGCCTCTCCCGCTCTGCTGACTAAAACCTGAGCTGGTCTGTCGGCAGAATGTAGGGACCCCCAGGTAGGTCCGCTAAAAACATAATATGTACTCTTACTATATACACCAGCGCATAAGTACAAAAAATCTACACTGCATATTGATAGGGTCGAGTATCAATTTAGTGGGCTCAGAAACAAAAGACAAGTATCTCGGTACGATAGTTTATTTTACAAGTTACACAGAATATCAGTTAATGTTTTTTTACAGTCTCACATGACCCTTCTGAAAAAAAACTCCTATCTGTCAAAAAAAAGAAAAATCAAAACAAAACAATTCAATTCGAATTCTGGTGCGTTTAAAAAAAAATTGATTTGTGTAACCACCGTACGAAAGTACCTAGACTACACTGGGTAGCTCTCTAGCTAGGCTGATTTCCTTTGCGTTTATTTTTTTAGTGACGGGGTTTTGGGTCACTCTTCATGCTCGTATCAATATAAATTCGTTCAATATTCATATCAACTTATTACTAGTATTTTTGAAGTCGAAATTGGTAAATGCACAAAAAAAAAGAACGAGAGAAGAACCGGTTGGCGAGGTCAAAATGTCTCCTTCAGCCTCTCACCCGATCTGGCCCGCCTGGTGGGCAGACGCATCCGCCGCTAAAACCTACACAAACCACACCCCATGAACCCGGGCACCACTGCCAAGTCATTAAAAAGTCAGAAATGGGTTATCCCAAATTTAAAGGTATAAGACTAACATTCAGAATTGAAACGTTGCTTGCCATGTTTGGAGACTAGATATGAATAGCCAGGCTATCTGATCTGACAGTAACGCACTAGCAACCGATTTAGAAAAAATTGTCCTTAAAAAATTTGGATGGGTTTAAAAAAAAATTGCACAATTCATCAAAAATTTTAAGTAAAATTTCGAGTTCTGTGAAAGTTCTATTCAAGTTTTGTGATTTTTAATTTTTAAGATGCAACTGGCTTATAATGATATAATAGTAGAACATACACAAAACGTGAAAATTATCTTCAAATATTTTATGAATTGTTCAAATTTTTTAGAACAACTCTTCGAACTCGATCAATTCGAAAACGAAAGCTCAAATCAAAAAAGTTGCATCTTCCACAAAGTAACCAGTCTCCCGCTTGAATCCACCTCTAGTTTCCCGGACACCATGCATATATATTATTGTATCATTATGTATGAATACATAATCTGAATTTTTTCCTTATGGATTGAGTTTTTTTTTAATAAAAATAATAATTTTGTATTAATAAAAATGCTTAGTACATAATCGTCTATTCAACCGTTCCATTTGAATAGACGATTTATATTTATATTTGACATCTTGAAATAAATATTTCAAGTAGGGAATGCAATCTCGTTCTCGCGAGACCTCAGCCTTTTTTTAGCGAGATTGATCTCGGACGAAAAAGGGCGAGATCTCGCGAGTTTAACGAGATTACACTCGAGCATAAAAACGTCGTATTCGAAGCGGGGACTGACACGGACGGAGTTGCGATCTGTCAGTTTCGTTCGGTGCGCGTGTGGCGGCGGCCCGAGGTAGTCTGAGATCTGTGGTTCCAACTAGCGTTGAATCCGAAAGAGCCTTCTCACTTCTCAGTAGCTGGTTATCTGGCCAACAAAATAAGAAGCCGTTTAGCAGACGATTCTTTGGATATTTTGTGCTTCTTAAGGAGCTATTTTCAAAATAATTCGTAATAATGGCTTGGGATTTGAACTGAACAAATCTTTCATTTGATTGGTATATTTTGTTAATTAATTTGTAATATTTATGGATCTACTGAGAAGATATAGTTTTATTTAATTGATTTAATTGGAGAAGAAGTTGGGACGCCCGAGGAAGACATGGCACGACCAAGTGAATCAGATACTTGAGTCGGGCCATGTGAAAAGTCGGAATAATAGAGGAGCATGTATGAGACGATGTATGAATGTGAACGAGGCAAGGAGTGTGTGTCAAGATCGAGTTGTTTGGCGATCGTCCTCGCAGCCTACCCCTGCGGTGAAACGGCATGATGGTTAGTTAGTTAGTTTATATTATTATATCTCAGTTTACCAACTTAGATAATAAGGTTCATTTTTTTTACTTCTCGTTGTTTTGTTTATTATAAAAGAACTGTTTTATTACTAGTTTTATTAACAGATTTTTGTTTGATATTAGAAGAGAAGACTGGTTGTTTCTTTCATTGTTATTTGATAGATACGTACGTTAAAGTTTGCTACTTAGAAGTTTATTAAAAAATTATAGACAAATATGTCAAACATGTTTGATGCATTAAAGTGTATTGAAAAATTCGTGAAAATAAATGTTTATCTTATAATACTATTATATTTTCCAAATTTATTCAAATATTGTGATTATTTGCAAAAAAAAACACACAAAACTGCCAATCTCGCGAGATCTCGAAATTGGCGAGATCTCGCAGTATTGTTATTCATAAACTCGCGGGATCTCGCTTGAGCCCCAATCTCGCGAGATTTGCATTCCCTAATTTCAAGTTGTCAAAGAAAATCAATAACGAAAAGAGTTTTTTCTTTGTGATAATTAATAACAAAAATATTTTTCGATTCATTAAAATAGTATTTACTAAGATGAAAATACGCTTTCATCGTGTTTAAATACGTAATTTCAGATGAAAAAGTCGTAATTTCCGTTGAAAAGTATTGTAAGTAAAAATATAACTGATTTTATACACCTGAAAAGGTTGAATATTGCGTGAACATAATTACACACGAGTTTCACGGTAAAGTCGACGCCCTACAACTTAACGCGAGGAAGAAATACCGCGGAATTAGGTTAGAAGAGGCGTTTTTTTTTTTTTTTTTACATGAATACCGCACAAGAGTCCCAACTGCTCCCGTCTGGAGCCAGTGGGACTACGGCATCCCCAATTGGGGTATGTTGTGAGACTGAAGGTAGTGGTGAAGGGAAGGAGATAGGGAAGAGGAAGGTGGGGAAGTACCTGGCTATTCAGATCTGGTCACCAAACACGGCAGAAGCCATTTCAAGCAACGTTTCAATTCTGAATGGTGGTCTTACACCAGGGCGATACTGAGAGTATCTTCCACTCTGGAACGTGCCGCAAATATACTGTATATTATTTTAATTAATAAATTGTGAAATACACAAATTAATCAAATAAAATTTATAAGCTCCTTACCGCTGCACTACGCCGGCCGTCAAATTATTACAAATTCATCTAGGATTCTAAGTTTCCAAATTCAAGAAACGATACGGGCGACGTTACGTCAATATACGAAACTAAAATCACTGAATTTTAAAATAGTCAAAGGACTGCTAGGCTCTTAATGTTTCAAAGACCCAATCATATCCGATAAGTCTAAAAGGGATCGAAATGAAAATCTAGTCTCCTTCAACGGAAGCAATCTTTCAAACAGAACCTCCATCGATATGCTTGGTGCGACTCTAAGTGACCAGCTCAGATACGGGGCTCCATCGAAATCAGAGTTAAGTTAGCCTCTCAGAAACTGGGCATACTGTTACAGGGCCCGCAGATACTTTAATATTACAACTGCTAACCCTGTACAAATCACAATTGCGCCCCACGGTTAAATTTGGCCGCCACCTCTGGTCTGGAGCTCCAAAATACCAAAAAAAAAACCTTGACTCCGTTTGATATATTCTCCCATCCTAATCTTTAGGGCACAGGCGTCAGGTGGGAATGCTGTTGTGGTTCTACCGGTACTATAATGGAAGATGCTCCGAGGAACTAGCGTCATTGATACCCTCGGCACCTGTGCATTAAACACGCCATTGGGAAACAACCTAAACACGCGCCCAACATTTGTACACGGTTGACATTAGTCACACGAGAACGGGTCGTTTCTACGACCCGACCCGACATTCTCATCGACCGAGTTCAACAGCTCGGCTATGGAACGATTTGCCAACCTCTGTGCTTCCTCCCTCCTGGTCCGGGTCTCTTCAAGATCATGTTCCATGTTCACTCCTTCCTCTCCTCAGAAAGACCCTCCACACAGCATATTCAAATATGACATAGGCCCTTAGGGAAAATATTTTCCTCTGGGCTTCCTGTGTGGAGTTATTTAAAAAAATACTTTCATTTGTAGTTTCTCACCAGGGGAGATAAATCTGATTATCTTCCACTCTGAAACGAGGTGCAAATATACAGGGCATGTTCAGAAAGTAAGTTTACTGATTTTTTTTTTTAGTATTATGGGCATCACTTACATTCATTTTTACATGTGTCATCACTGCCACCTATCCGACAATATCTCGGGACCGCTCCGAGGATTACCGAGCGGAGCATTCGGATCATTCCGTTTCTAGCACTCGATCTGACCGCAGGTTTCTATTTAATACCTCTCCACCCGTGCCATACGCGAACACTAATTGTTGTAATATATTTAAATTTTAAATAAATTGCTAAATCACTCAAATGAGATTACAGTGTTATCAATCATCATCCCGTATAATCATTGAACACAGGATCGCGGCCTGAAAGTACCGCGACCTCCAGGAGCCTGAATATTTCTCATGGTTAAGTATATACACCCGTCTGATGCAAAGACGGAGCACAGGTCAACATCCTCCATCAGCTCCTCAGCCTCTGGAACCAATCCCACATTGATAATTCCTGGCCCTCAAAACAACTTTCAACAGTATATTAAAAAAAAAATTACAGGATATTTTGATTCACTTGTTGACTATTTTTTTCAAATAATTGCCAACCCGTTCAATGCATGTGGCGAGCCGTGGCACAAGTTTCTTTATGATTTCTTCAAAGAATTCTCCCGCCAGCTCCGTCCCCTACTTCAGAACCACTTTTTGCACTTATTCGTTTTTTTGTTGTTTTTTTTTGGTTTATGATACAAATCTGTACGAGAGAGAGATAGAGAGAGATTAAGTAATGTACGATGCATTATTCTCAAGTTTCATATTCATGGACTTCAAAAAATCTATTAAAAGCTGCAAAATTGCAGTACTAAGAAGATCTACGCCTTTTTCTTGAGTTTTTAAAGTTTTCTTCGATTTTTTTCCACCATTAAAATGTCAGTCTATAATGAAATGGATTGTATGCATTTTAATATTTTTATCATCGTTTTTATTTACTCTAAATTTAATAAGAATATTAAGATAAAAAACATTAATTTCAAATAAGGTCAGAGATTTATTTTCCACTGGTGTCATATTCCGTTGCATCAACTGTGAGGATGGCACCGACTGCAAAATTTAGGTATGTCGATCTGTTTATTGATTGATTCGCTACTGGATAACCTTGTGCTTAAACCTAAGAAAAATAATGTAACACAATCTTATCCCGTACTAATAGAGTAGGTATAACTGCATTTATATTATAATACATCCAAATCATGCTTGCATAAGTTGTTACCATGAGAGAGAAGATTCAGCCACAGGTGCAGTTCAAGAAACAAAATTATCCTATTAAAGTGATATCTTATTAGTTTATGTGAAAGTCATCATATACCACTTTACATTATGTTAATGTTTCTAGTAGCGAGCAGAAAACGCAAGCAGCCCTAAGCCTGTGGCTCAAAATGTCGCAGGCACATTTTTGATCGTGGACTCAAAATTATCGATAGATAATTGGTAGATAACTACAAAAAATACAAATCTTGAGTTAAAACGAGCTGTTTAGACTATACCAAGGTGTAGCTATGTAGGTAATAAAGTGTTTAGTGTAGGTACATCTGATAAATGTTTGCAAAAAAGTCTTCAAACAATTTTGTTTTTTGTTCCAAACGTGTTTGTTTCATAATAATATAATATCTATCTGCAGAAACACCATGTCAAAAATTACTGAGTCAATTTATCAGGTGTGACTATAAACACGTAATAATATAATGGATATACATAAAAGGGGGTACACATCGGGGTTTTTAGCGTTGAATTTACAAATGTAATAAGTGTAGAAAATTAGTGTCATGAATTAGCGTGCTTCTTCATTAATATGGGTGGCTACCATAATATATCTTTATTCCAAATAAACTGTGTATCCACAACACCATATTTGGCAATCACAATAATATTGTGTGCGATCGTTAGAGCGCGCGATTTTTTGAGACGCGATCTTTTGAGGCGCGATTTGACGTGCGCTAACTTATGGATGGCTTCGTTCTGCTATGATGTATGTACAATTAAAATGCCTTAAAACTACTAAATGTGAAAACTAGTTAGAAATACTGTCTCACCTTCTCCATTAGCCGACAAGAGTGCAAGCTTAGCAGTCAACAGAAAAAGAAACTGGAGCGAGACACAAGCAGATCTCTTCCCGCCCATTTTCTCGTTTACTTTTATCAGTTTCTGTTTTATTAGCATTGAGTTATTTAGTAATCACTTGCAATTAGCATCACGTGCATTATATGTTCAGCACTATAGCTAGCCGGCGAACGACTATATTGGACTATATTGACAATCGACTGTAGACAGTTGACTCGCAGACTCGTTGATTAGCGACGTTACCGACTGACTAAACACGACTACCACTGACTTGACACAACTTGCGTGAGGTTAACGTGTAAAACTCAACACTACGGCGCTTAATCAGAAGCAGGGTGGATCAACCACGTTCCGGAAAACTGAATACATTATTTTTATTGTTTTTATCACGAAGCATCTTAGTCAACCTTGCTATGTATGTGCATCAATTGTTAATGCCGGATATGAATCTTTATAAATGCAGCTTCTCGGGAACCATTTATTGAACAACCAAAACCTCTGCCATAGGTCACCAAAAGTGGTTTGCTACGTTTGGTGACTTAGCAAAGGTGCCCGGGTTTATGGGGTGAGGTTTGTCTAGATCTTGGAGGCGGATGACCAGGTCACACTGTGAACCCCAGATTCCTACCTACCCCTTAAACCCTTTTCCTTCCTAGAACTCTCCCCTCCTTCCTTCCCTTATAAAAACCCTCCACACAGCATCCCCAAAGATGACATAGGCCCTGAGAGAAATTATTTTCCTCAGGGCCTCCTGTGTGGAAATCATGTTAAAAATTGAAAGAATGAATTTAAAAAAAATCTTTATTAAGTGTCATAGCAACGCATGCCGAGAACTCGCTAGTATTAATACTAATAATTATTATTACTAACTAATAGGACATTTTCCTGTCTACTGGAAATCCAAAAGGCCATGAGACTGACATTTCAAACAATCGACCTACGATTTTCGTTATTTGTTTTTGGGGTGTTATGCCGTGTTGCGCTACCTCCTTTTTTTGCGCGCCAATGAGGACATCTTAGTTCTGCCTGCCGACAAAGGTAACGCAACTGTGGTGATTAATACGGTAGATTACATTAAGAAGATGGAAGACCTCCTGTGCGATGCCGGCACTTACAAGAAAATAAAAAACAACCCCACCAATAAGATTGACCCGAAGACAATGGAGCTAGTTAAAGCTTCCAGTATTAGGAAAAAGGATCGATCTGGGCTTTTCGTAAAAGCCTCCAGAACTCCTGCCCTATACGGTCTTCCAAAAATACACAAAAAGGATATACCAATGAGACCGATTTTCAGTGCTATTGGTGCACCTACTTACAAACTGTCCCAATACCTCTCTAGACTACTGCAGATACAAACTGGTAAAACTGAATCTTGGATCAAGGATTCCACAGATCTGATCAGTAAGCTAAAAAAGGTCAAGACTGAGGAAGGCGATATCCTAGTCAGTTTTGATGTAGTATCCCTTTTTACACGTAAACGCAAAAAAACATGTCTAAGTATACAGTAAGGCCAGTTCGTGGTAAACCATTTTGTGTTATAACTTTATATTGACTAAATTCGCTGTAACCAGTGTAATTCTAATTCTAGTAAAATTCATTTAATATTAATAGAGCAAAAAAAAACCATGTCTAAGTATACAGTAATGCCAGCTCGTGGTAAACCATTTTGATTTATATTGACTAAATTCGCTTTAACCATTGTAATTCTATTTCTTAAATTCTTAGCATTGTGATTTCTAATTTTAGAATTCATTAAGAGATGGAGCCACTTCGGTCAGCATCTCGCAAACGGACTTGCCCCTGACTAGCATAAATACCACGTTTTAATGAACTTTCTATTCCATAGTCCGCTTTTGTTACTCGAGGAAGCAACAGTTCAAAAATCGAGCTCCGAACAGTGCATCGCGTTTCTAACAGTTTATTTTCTAATCATTATTCGCGTCATCTGGTTCTTTTGTTTCCTTCCATTCTCATAGTAATTTGTTCCATCAGTTTCCAAACAAAAACAATTTTCATGGTGACAAAATATTGAGCTGTCAGCTTTCAAAGCAGTGTTGTGTTTTTCATTTTTTTTTTACCAAATCCAAGCCTGCAGACCCCCGTTTACACATTGACCTTCCACAGTCTACCTTTCTCACTATTGACCTACGCATAAGACCATGGATTCGATGTCTACACTCCACCAACAACTTGCCGCCGTGGGTGCTACAGAAGCACAACTTGAAGAATTTTTGGCAAAAAAATCTAAGGTAACGAGGTCCAGACGCTCAACTGCTCTATACCTAAAGCACTTCGGAAGTGAAGAAGATGTCTCCGACTACTCTTTGAAAACAACAACAACTCCCACCCTCACTACGTCTTTGACCTCCGTCTCCCCTTCCACCTTGACTTCTGCCCCTTTTTCAACAGCTCCCACCTCTTCGACAACCACCTCCAGCTCAACATCAACCGCACCATCCTCTTCCGTAAACTCATTCCCCCCGCTATGGGTGACTCCAGCTCACAAGAAACGAAGGGCGTGCGCTTCTCCTCCTCCGTCCACCGAAGTTATAAAAACCTCAAATCGTTTCTCCGCCCTCGCTACAGACGATGAAATTGCACCACCGCCACTTCTAAATTCCGTGTCTGACTCCACCGCAAATATAACCGATGCCACAAAAACGAGGCCTATTAAGATCCCTCCAATTTTTATAAAATCGGAAAAAAATTGGAGCCTCCTGGAAAAGCGCCTCTTGAACGCTGGGGTTAATATAATTAACGCAAAGGCCATTCCAACAGGGGTGGTTCTAAATACTGGCGACTCCACCAGCTTCAGGCTGGCTACAAAGATGCTCCAGGAGGACACAACCCCCTTCCATACATTTCAGCTTGCAGAAGAAAAATTAACCAAGGCGGTTCTGCGAGGGATTCCGACGACAATTAGCGAAGAAGAGGTCCGCCTGGAACTTCTAGATCTCAACCTCCCAGTTAATTCTGTAACTCGGATGAGATCCGGGCCAGATAGGAAAAAAATTCCACTAGTCCTTGTACAACTGGATCATGGTGAGGCGGGACAAAAAATTTTCTCCCTCACTTCCCTCTTTCACCTCAAGATAAGAGTCGAGTATCTTAATAAAAAAACAGCCCCCTCTCAGTGTCACCGCTGCCAGAATTTTGGACACTCTTCAATGATGTGCCACCTGCCTCCCCGCTGCGTCAAGTGCGCGGGTGATCATTTCACGCAGGAATGCAAGAAGCAGAGAGAAGATGGTCCCGCCACCTGCGCAAACTGTTCTGGAGCCCATCCGGCAAATTATAAGGAATGTCCGAAAAGACCATCTCCACAACCCATCTTGCAAACCGTACGTAATGCCACTTTCACCTCGCATAGCACAAATCCCTCCTTATCATACGCGCAGGCCACTGCCCAAACCCCACTAACGTCCACATCCCCCTCAGCTCCCTCAACGTCAACCTCCCACACACCTCCTTCCACCCCCTTCAACATTTTTGAATTTTTCAAAAATTTCAATTTCTCCAAGGTTGGCGATCTTCTTTCCGACCTCATCCCCAAATTTCAGTCTGCCACCTCACCGGCAGACTACATATCTATCATTTTCTCCGCCGCCCCTCAGATTTTTTCACTTTTTTCAGTGTAAATGGCTAGCTCTACTACCATGCCCTCCGTGCTACGTATGGCATTTTGGAATGCTAATGGTCTCTTAAAAAATATACATGAATTACGTATTTTTGCAAATACACACGCTCTTGACGTTTTACTTATTAATGAAACTCACCTCAACCCATCACAAATTCCAAAACTTTCAAACTATACATTATATAGAAACGACCGCCAAAACACGAGAGGTGGGGGCACTGCTATTTTCGTTAAATCGAAAATCGCCCACAAATATAACATTACACCCACATTGTCATCTATTGAATCAACCTCAATCACAATACATACAAAACATTCAGGCCCATTAAGAATAAACTCCATCTATCACCGTCCGCAAGATAAGCTTGATCCAAAAGACCTCGATACTCTTCTCGATAGCCACACTCCTACTATTCTCGCTGGGGACTTTAACTCAAAGCACCCCAATTGGAATAGTAGGATTACTAACTCCAATGGGCGTATCTTACAAAAGTACGCTAGCGCACATCCTGAACTCTTCATCGCGGGCCCAATTGCACCCACACACTTCCCGAACAGCGGGGCTAGACCCGATGTTCTCGACATTGCACTCCTCCACAAATTACCCTGGGTCTACAGTATCGAAACCATAAATGACCTAAGCTCAGATCATAATCCAGTTTTGCTCACTCTTAATCGACTTTCCACTCCAATGGCACCGCGCAAATCTATAAAAACTGATTGGACGTATTTCACTCACAGAGTTGGGGAAAAAACAATCATCCCTCAAAATATTTCTGACGGCCCCGAACTAGACAAGGCAGTTGACGACTTTGCCGATATAATCACATCTTCCATCACCGATGCCTCTAAAACTCTTCCTGAACGTTCCGCCCTTAATCTCAAAAGTGACCTCCCAATCGACATCCAGGAATTAATCTCTACAAAAAACAATCTTCGCCGACACTGGCACAGAAACCGAAATCCCTCAGTCAAAAAAACTATCAATAGAATTCAAGCACTTATTAGAAAGAAACTTTCCGAGCTTTCACACTCCACCTGGAACAAAAAAATTCAAAATATAAATCCACAGGATGGCTCCCTATGGAAATTATGCAAATCTCTCCAAACTACCCCATCCCCAAACCATCCCATTCATACCGAAAACGGCCTCATATTTGACGATCAAGGTAAATCGGAGGCGTTTGCCGATAATCTTGAATTTCAATTTAGCCCCAGCTCCAAGCACGCCGACCCAGTCCATATAGCAAATGTCAACCATCAAATAGACATAATTTTCGACTCCCTTCCCGGAACAAATGTACATTTCACCACCCCATCAGAAGTCCGAAGGGCCATAAAACACCGCAGCAACAAAAAAGCTCCTGGTCCAGATGGCATAACAAACTTTGCCCTTAAAGCCCTCCCCCCTAAAAGCATTCTCGCCATTGTGAGCCTCATAAATTCCGCACTCAGACTGCGTTATTTTCCCAAAAGTTGGAAACACGCGCACGTCATTCTCATCCCAAAACCTGGGAAGGACCCGAAATTCTGTGAGAACCATCGTCCCATCAGTCTTCTCTCAAATGTTGGTAAAATATTCGAACAAATTCTCCTTACTCGGCTCTTAAAGCACATTCACGAGGTGAAAACCCTCCCTGATGAACAACATGGCTTCAGATCTCAACACTCAACCCTTCATCAACTACTCAGAGTTTCCGAACTGATTCTAGGCGGCTTCAACTCCCAACGGTCCACTGGCGCCATTTTCCTGGACATAGCCAAAGCCTTCGACAAAGTGTGGTCGAACGGACTGCTTCTAAAATTGCACAACATTGACATCGATCCCCAACTCCTCGGTATCTTAAAATCATTTCTTCGGCATCGGACTTTTCAAGTAAAGATCCGAGATGCACTCTCAACTCCCAGATTCATGACAGCAGGCGTCCCGCAAGGGTCCCTGCTTTCCCCCACCCTCTTCAATATCTACATACACGATATACCACTCACGGAGAACCAACATTCGTATAAAGCCTTGTACGCTGACGACACCGCCATTATGGTTCGATACAGTTCTCCCAGGATGATCACACTTCGCTTGCAACACAACATAAACATACTCCAAGACTTTTATAACAAATGGCGTATAGACGTGAACCCTTCCAAGAGCGCTGCTATTTTCTTCTCGCGAAGAAAGGTTCGCAGCACTCCTAAAGGTCACGTTTCCATGTACGGCCAAGCAATACCCTGGCAAAACAACGTTAAATACCTTGGAGTCACACTCGATAAAAAACTCACATGGCACACACACATCAAACATACAATTAAAAAAACCAAAAACGCTGCCGCATCCCTTTACCCGCTTTTAAATTATAATAGTCAAACGTCACTACAGAACAAAATTCTTATTTACAAATCAAAATTGCGACCCATCATGACTTACGCCGCCCCAATTTGGGCCACAAGCAATATTAAGAGTCTAGAAACCTTCCAAAATGTCTTGCTTAGAAGATTCACCAAAAGCCCTTGGTTCGTCCGAAATAGCATTATTAATTCAGGCACGAAAATTCCTCCACTTAAAAAACACATAATAGATCTAGCCAAAACATTTTTCTCCAAACTTGCTTCAAATTCAAACCCAAGCATCTCATGTCTCGGGCAATCAAGTCCCGATGACAATCTCCTCCACCGCCCGCCCATTTCCATCCTTCATCCACCTTGATGCGCGGGCTATAATAAAATTTACCTTTGTTCTCTTATATAAAAGATAAATAAATAATTATATATATTTATTATGGTATACATATTTGTTGCATATGAATACATACACGCATGGGTGTATGTAAAAATGTCTGTATGTGTGTGTTTATCTATACAAAATGTATACCACTCACAGATAAACAAACCATCAAAAAAATTATTAATGTCCTTCATCTTGCCCAAGGTAGCCCGAACATCGGGCAAAAAAAAAAAATCCATCAGGTGACATTACTATAGTTTGCAAGACAAAGGGGTTAATTTCTCCCTGTAACTTGCCAAAAAACCAATATATAATATAAAAAATATACTTTCTATTCCGTTCCGCGGCGATGACGCCACTGCTTGTCACGATTATTTTGTACTGGTGAAAGTTAACCATTGTAATTTTTTTTTTTTTCTTAAATCTTACCATTGTGGTTTTCTAATTTTAGATTTAATTAAGAGATGGAGCCAATTCCGTCGGCATCTCGCAAACTGACTTGCCCCTGGCTAGCATAAATACCACGTTTTAATGAACTTTCTATTCCGTTCCGTGGCGATGACGCCGCTGCTTGTCACGAGTATTTTGTACTGGTGAAAGTTAGTGGTGCTGGCGACACGGTATCGCTTCGAAGTAAATAAGCACACACTTCACGAATAAAAATTACACATCTACCGGATCTGCCGGATCTGCCCTGATGATGGACACTGCAACGATGTCCGAAACGTTGCCTAAAAAAGGAGGTAGCGCAACACGGCATAACACCCCAAAAACAAATAACGAAAATGCTTTTGGCCGTGAAAATCTTAAAACTTATCAATCGACCTACGAGTATATGCATACAATCTGTATTACCCAAAATCTTTGAATCTCTAGTTCTTGATGGAATATATCCCACGTTAAGAGCGTTTAACCAGCCAGTGGACGAAAATCCACATTTCGTCGAAAGTTGTTCTTCCGATCGTGCAGGGCGGTTACAATGAGAAAGATTAATTATTCTCCGTACCAGCTTTTTAAAATTATAACTCAATATCGAATTTATTTCAATCCAAATTAGCTTTAATTTATACCTTCATCCAAAAATGCTGAAAGGCGTCATGATAAAACTATTAAAATAGTGTACTTTTTGTAGTTATTTTTTGATTATAAGTATTTATCATTTTTCAATAATGTCTAAATTTAATAAGAATGTTAAAAAAATCTGAAATATATTAGTTTGTAAGTGCGCAAATAAATACACACATGGACCAATTTTCGTCAAGAAACACATGTAGGTACATATTTTTAAATGATTTTATTGAAACTTAAATTAAAATTCTAATACATAACTCTGCTAGATAATGTATTGATTTATTTTACTGCATGATTACATTATTTGAAATGGGTGTGGTATAATACAAAAACTTTTTTGAAAATTTAACAAATCTGCCAACGACCTATGGAATAACCTTATTATACTAAAAATTTAAAAAAATTCTAAAAATTTATTACATAACTTCACTAGATAAAAGAACAATCTTTCGAAATCCATTTATAATTTTTTGTGGAAAAGAGTCAATACGTCTAAAAACTTTTTTGAAAATGACGTATTTCCGGCTTTCTCTGGTAATGCCCTCTTAACAGAGATAATAAATAACAAACAACATGGCTTCATTAGAGGTAGATCAACTTCAACAAATTTATTACTTTTTCAAAACTATATATTGGAGTCTTTTTATAAAAACAAACAAGTTCACTGTATATACACTGATTTCTCGAAAGTGTCCCATAAAATACTGATCCGAAAACTTCATGCTTTGGGAATCAGAGCAAATATGTTAAGCTGGATAAGTAGTTACATATAAGGAAGAACTTTTTTTGTAAAAATAAAATCTTTAATATCCAAACCATTTTCCGCCACTAGTGGCGTACCGCAAGGTAGTAAACCTTGGCTCAATTTTATTTCTTGTTTTTATATTTATTTACTTATATGTTTTAATTTATATATTTGTATAGAACACTTGAGTTCTTAACATTTATTCTTTATTATTAATTTTTGTATTTCAAAATTTGAATTTTTATTTCTACTTTTCTTTAAAATATGATCTTTTTTTCTCATCATTTTTCACTTACTTTTAAATATTTCATAATTTTTATTTAGTATATATATATATTTTTTTTTTAAGTTTTCTTTATTCATTGAAAATTTTTTTTTACAAATGTTAGGGATTTTTCGACCACCATGCTAGGCACATGCCCGTGTTGTGGTGGTCGATTTTTTATACAGTAAATTAACATATGCAATATAAAGAATGTGTGCGAGTATTAAGAAAATATATACATAAAATAATATAATAATAAAGAATATTATATAATACAAAATAGTATAAAAGAATTTAATTTAAAAGATTTACGATTATAAAATCAGATAGAGTACTTAATGGTAAGCAAATGAGGAAGGATTTTTATGTTGAAAATCTACATTATTTAACACCAATTTTTGTACAATTAAATGTTGGGCTTTATTCTTCAAGTCCGGCGAATTACATTGAACAGCTGTACAGTAAGTATGTAGTATATATTATAGTTGTTCATGTTTCAGTCCGGCGAATACTAAATTATAATTATTGTTACCATGGTTATTGCTGGGAAGTACATATGGGACTTCGTCGGATTCGATACACAGTGGTGCCAAACAGTTTTAAGTAAATAGTCTAAAAGTATTTAAACTTTCAGCTAATTATATTATAGTAATTACGTATAGTTCTTTACAGACAAAAAACTTTTATTGGTGGTATATAACCTATTATCAATTTTATTTATAAAAAGTAACTCAAACTTAAATACACAGTTTCGTCGTGGAGCTGGTGAAATAAAACCAAGAAACAAAGAATAAAAAAATAAATAAATAAAAAAAGGCTTGGAGTGGAAAGGGGTAAGAAATGATTTTTTTTCTCCCATTTTGATAAAACAAAGTTTTTAGGTTTATTATATTTTCACAATGAAAATAAAACAAATGATAATAAATAAAATGATAATAAAATAAAATGATGTTTTCCTCCAAATAAATGAAGAAAAATGGTATATTATATTATACAGATAACAGTAATAAAAGCAGTTTAGGCAAATGTTGACCTTCATAATAAAATTATATTATATAATTATATATCTATCCCTGTTTTAGCAGAAAATGTTAAGTTAAATTAATTAAGTTAGTTTAGGTAATCTAGTTAATTTAAGTTGATTCAAGTTAGCCTAAACTAATGATGTGAGGCATTCTTTAAAATAGTCCCTTCCCTTTAGAATCAACCAGTTCTGAACCCTTGTGATATAACTATCGCCAGTTTTCGATTTCCTGATATCAATACTCAGCGAATTAAACATTTTGGGCGCAATGTAAGAGAACTGGCGCTGTGCGAAGGCTGTTTTTGTTGGAGGAATTATGCATTTTAGATGGGATGAGTACCGGGTGCGAATTTTTTGTTGTGTTTTTTTCATCAAATCCTTTTTCCATAAATATATGAGAATCGTCTTTATGTATAATTGTCGAATGTCTAATACTGTGAGTTTTTCAAAAAGTGGTTCTGATGGGTGTGATGGGTTACATTTGAATATTATCCTTAGCAATAGTTTTTGTATTAAGACCATGGGATGAAGAATTGATGTTGCACAACCTCCCCATCCTATAATACCATATGTGGCAATTGATTGAAAAAGTGCAAAGTAAACACATCTTAGTGTTTGTAGGTTAAGGATAGATCTAAGAGAGTAGAAAATGTAACATAATTTGCGAAGTCTATTTGTTACAGAATTTATGTGTGCCTCCCATCGTAATTGATCATGTATGATAACTCCCAAGTACTTAATTTCGTTTGATAATTTTAGGTTATCGCATGAGCAGTTTTTGTGAGGTGATGTAGGTGTGTTAAGGTTCTGTGAACATGAATGTATGGTAAGTTTTTGGCAGTTGTGGAGGAGATTAGGATTACGTATGGTAAAAAGTAGATACTTTGTTTTATCTATATTAAGAGTTAGGAGGTTGGAATCTAACCAGTTTTTAACTAAGTTCATGCCTTAATTTGATTTGCTTTTTTAAAGGTTGAATTTAAATCTTCGTCATCAAATACGATAACCGTGTCATCGGCGAAAGATATAATAGTGCCACCAGTATTCAGATTGCATAACGTGTTGATGTATATTAGAAAAAGAAGTGGGCCTAAAACACTGCCTTGGGGCACGCCATATGTGCTTGGTAAACTTGTACTTCTATGCTCTTTAGCCGAGTTGATAATAGTTGACTGGGACCTGTTTGTTAGATAGCTCTCAAACCATTTAAGGGGCATGCCTTTTATTCCTATCTGCAGGAGTTTTTTCAGAAGTATGCGGTGAGATACAGTATCAAAGGCTTTAGCTAGATCCAAGAATACAGCGAGGGGTTTGCGACTTTTATCGAGTTTGTCAGAAATTAATTTAGTGAAGTTTGCAATTGCATCTGAGGCACTACGACCTTTGCGGAAGCCGTATTGATTATTTGACAGGATTTTATTATCTTCAAGAAACTTGTAAAGCCTTCGTTTAACTGTTTTTTCAATTATTTTTGAAATCGGACTCAGTAAGGATATTGGTCTATAGTTATTCACAGATGATCTGTCCCCTGATTTAAAGATAGGAATAATGGTTGAATGTTTTAGGGTGCTTGGGAAGAGGCCAGTTCGAAAACTTAGATTTGTGATATGTTGGAGGGGTTTACTGATGATTGGCTTGAGGTGTTTAATTAGTTTTGTGGATATATTGTCAATTCCCGTGGAGTGTGTATTTTTGAGTGAAGCGATGATTTCGGTGATTTCTTGTTCTGTTGTTGGAGTGAGGTTAAAAAGGTTATAACTGAGATTAGCGAGAGAGATATTATTTGCAAGGTTATCTTCAGATGTTCTATTTTTTTTAGGATATTATTAGCTAGGTTTGATCCGATTGTGGAGAAGAATTGGTTGAAATGATTTGTAATTGTTTCTGAGTTTTCAGTTGCACTAAATGTTTTATCTGCGATGGTGATCTTATTTATGGGTGTGGTAACTTTTTCTGTATAGCATATTTCTTTGATAATATTCCAGATTTGTTTATTATCATTAGCAGCTTCATCTATCTGTTTCCCATAATACTCTTCTCTGGCCGTACATGCAATTTTTTTACAAGCATTTCTGTATCGTTTATAGAATAATAGAGATTCGTTGTCAGTGGGATTATTTTTACAATATTTATGAAGTTTGTCTCTCTTACGTATACAGTGTAGAATGCCATTTGTTATCCAGGGTTTCAGTTTAATTTTATGTCTATTTTGGTGGTTGTTTGGGTTTAATGTGGCATTTTCCAGATGTTTGTGAAGGGTGTTGATGAGCGATTCACATGCTAAGTTCGGGTCACTAAGTTTATAGAAATTTGACCAGTTTTCCTCGGAAACCAGTTTGAAGAGAGTGTCATATGAAATTTTGTATTGTTGTAAAGTAGATGCTGGTGGTTTTGGTATTTTATGGGAAATGGAAGTGATAGTGGCGTAGTGATCTGTTACAGTACATTGATATATTAAAGATTTGATATTTAGTTTGCATTTGGCAAAAACGTGGTCTATGCAACTGGCAGATAACTCTGTTACACGAGTCGGTGCTGTGATAGCTGGGAGAAATTCTTGCAGAGTTAGTAAATTTATGTATTCGTTTGCTTGGGGATGCATTGTATTTATAATATTGATATTAAGGTCACCAATAATAAGGACATTTTCATGTTCTTTAATACATACCAAAAATTGATTAAGTGCGTTTAAAAATGGTGTTATGTTGGAAGTGCTCGGTGATCGGTATATTGATAGTATAGTAACGATGTTTTCTATTTCGAGTTTGAGTAAGTTTGAGTTAGTTATTGTGATTTCCTTTACAGAGTGTTGTATATGATTTTTTTATGTAAATAATGACGCCATCGTTTTGAGATTGATTATTCTGGGTGCTGTATTGGTTATAGTTTTTTATGTTTTTTGGAATATAGTTATCTTTGATCCAGCATTCGGTCAAAATAAGCAAGTCAAAGTCTGAGTCAAGTTCGGTAAGTAATATCATTAGTTCGGTGAAATTTTTGTTCATACTTCTGATATTCATGGAAAATATTTTTAGGTTAGATTGATTTAGGGTTTTTCGAACTTCTATGGAGCTATTTGTTTCGATACATGGAATCTGCGGTATATTGTCCAAAGTATTAGTTATGTTATCTTCCATTTTTAATAATTGATATAGTACATTTTATATAGGGTGTTATTTTAATATTTAGTTCTGGTATTTCTACTATTGATGTTGTTTGTAGTGAAAACAGAGTTATTTGTATAAAATATATAAACGGTTTAGTCACATCGCTTATAACAATGGGTTCTGCATGTTTATATAATAGGTTGAAATTAACATTTAATGTAATGGCGATAATAAAATTTATGTTCAAAGATAATGCCTTTACGCTTGAAATATTTAATAATAGTTTACTGTCGTTAATAATAGAGATTTTAGGAAAGTGTAAAAATAAATTAATAAAATGTACAAGAAAGTTAATAAAATGTAAAAATATATAAAAGTAATACATTAATGCAATAAAGATGGTTTTGTAGCTAAGCGAGGATTGTTCACTGATGAGTGGAAGAGAGAGACAGAATATGTTTGTTTTTTTCATTAATAATAATGACAGGTGTTCCGGCATCTTTGCGTACGTACACTTGACCTCCTCTGGTCCAAGCAAATTTGTATAAGTTTTCTCGCGTGGCCTTCCGAGCAAGAAACCACAGGTGTTTTGCTTGAAATGTCAGATGTTCCGATACGTATATCCGAGAGCCAGGTCCTGACATGCCGATGAGTATTGTGTTAAGTGTTTCTTCTCTATTGGTAGCTTGTTGGTTGAATTTTTTAATATTATTGAGGAAATCATCGCGGTCCATGTAGGTTTTGAATTTGATTATGACAGGTCTGGGTTGATTTTTTGTCACTTTTTGAGTGACGCGGTAGGCTGCATCGATGTTATTGTCATCGTTTGAGTTTGTGGTTTTTTTGATATTAAATATAATATTTTTTAGGTTTTCCCCGTTGATTTCGGGTATCCCCCTAATTTCCACATTTTTGGATTTATTTAGTATATCGATTTGTTCCAATTGGGTTTCCATTGTTTCAACTCTCGCTTCGAGGTCAGAGTTCTTTTTTTCTAGAGCATTATTCTTGTCCTCGAGATCGCGAACGCGTAGTAAAATATCATTGTATTGTTTCGTCATGATATCGAGTTTTGCAAGAATTTGTGTATTTTGTTCCAGAAGCTTAGACAGCAATTCGCTTTCCAAAGGTGTAGAACCGCTGGCTTTTACATGGGTTGTAGCTATACACTGCTTGCACTTTTAATTATATTTAATCATCTGTTTTAATAAAATAGTATTTGTATTAATTTAATAAATATTAAATATACGACTACCATAACACGGGCATGAGCCCAGTGTGGTAGCCAAAAAAAAACAAATATCTGTAACTAATAAAAAATTTATGAAATAAAAAAATAAACGACAAAGTCAACTGCTTTAAAGACGTCAAAGTATTGCTTTTCGCTGATGACATTAAATTATATAAAGAAATAACTATCCTTAAGTGAAATTTTTCAATCCAATATAGACATGCTAAATAATTGGTGCTCACAAAACAATCTATATTTAAATTTAGAAAAATGCACAACTTTGACCCTTTCCAGAAAAAAAACATCACTGTTTTTCACCTATTCAATAAATAAAATAAATTTAGAAAGAGTATTCGAAATGCGGGATCTTGGCATAATAATGAATGAGAAACTAGACTTTTTTTTATTTATTTAGCACAATATTATATATTTATATACATTATTAATTAATAAATCTACATGTATCTACACGAACAACTAAACATACATTGACATTTTATATATGTACATCTAATTCGAACTATGATTTACATTCTCCAATACAACGTTTGCATAGTCTTGTGGTAACTTAAACAATATGGATGTATTTGACAATAGTTTGAACTTAGCAAACTTCAAACGCCGTATGTGCCAACTATGTACATATTTTTACCTACCCCTTAAACTAATGTGAACAACAATTTTAAACATTACCTAATTTATGTCAACTCCTATATTTTATGGACTATATTTTGTTTCTTATATTTTGTGTTACCTGTATTTTGTTAACGCTTATATTTTATGTAACATAATTTATTTTTTTAACGTTTATATTTTATGTAACCTATATTTGGTTTTTAACATATATTATGTGACTTGTATTTTGAAAACCCCTTCTTTTCATTGTAATAAAAAAAAAACCTACTGCATTCTATGTAAAAGTCCTATGGGCGTTTAAATAACTAAAATTAAAAAAATAAATAAAAAATTAAATAAAAAAGTATTTACATACCTAAGCTTTTCGTTGTATTAATTTATGAAATTGTCTATCCTAATCATGGTTCTATATCCGCGCCCTCTCTGAACACTCAGCTCGGGATAAGGAGCTCTGTCGCATTAAATTGTCATACAATCAAATAAAATAGATGCATGTGGTTGAAAAGGATTTATTATAACTGTTTTCTTTATCAGCAATGTGATGCACACGAGTTAGTGGAAAAACCAACGCTATGACTAATTAAACGATATCAATTTTTTTCCTTAAGACAAATTAACCACTGTTGACGTGTATGTTCCCTATAATGATGTACAGTGGCGTGCGGTCTAAGATATTTTGGTGTAAGTCCAATAATAGCCTTTTTTGCTGTACTTTAGACCACCCTTCGCCGAATTTGGTTACGGTTTGGTCAGCGATGATTTCAGAAGTCGGCATTACTAGGGGTTGGTTGAATACTAATAATACTCCAAAAACGTTAAATTTCAATGAAATATTGCAATTTTTAATGGCTCTTCGTAAAGTGAGATACTTTTCTAAAAAAAAGGTGTCCTGAACAACGAATCGAAACGTCATCAATATTTTTGCTAGTATATTATAATGAAGAGAGTCTTTAATAAAATATCTGCCCTGGTGATAGTCTCTACAATTATGCCCGAAAAGTTTAATTAGATAGTACAACTCGGCATAATAACTCAAAAACAAATCGCGATAAGAGAATCCATCTTAAGTTTTTCAGATTTTTAAAAAAAATCATATCTACATAAAACATATATTTAACTACAGCTAACTTAAGATATTTTTGGCAGTATTCTTTCGAGGCTTATTCTTTCGATGTTATGTTTTTTTTGTAAGGTAAAATATTACAGATGAAGTTCTTTATAACCGATACTCGTTTGACAGTCGACTTTTTTAGAATTAAGGGGTGATATTCGGAATCGATTGATAATTACCTACATTCTTCTTCTTCTTCCTTGCGCTGTCCCAACTCATTGCCTAGGTAGGCTGTTGGGGTCGGCTCTTCTCGTTCTCAGGTTTTAATTTCTTCTGTTCTGAGTATCGCCTTCATCCAGGCCGTTTCTCTGAAGAATTTTGGAGCATTGAGTCATCCAGGAGTTCTTCGGTCTTCCTCTGGATGACTGTCGATGAAGCTCCATAGACATTGCCCGCTTCACTGTGTGGTCTGATGGTCTCCGTCTTATGTGCCCATACCATGTTAACTGTCGTTCCTCCAGCTTACTATTTATGTCTATGACAACCAAGCTACCACGAATGCGTGATTGATTATGATTTCAATTTTGATCTTATCTTTTAGTGATACTCCTGCCGACCATCTAAACATTCGCATTTCTGCTGTTTCGAGTTGCCTAGAGTAGGAGTTGTACATAGTCCATCATTCGGAGCCATACATTATTGCGGGTCTTACAATAGTTTGGTATATCTTTCCTTTAAGTTTTATAGGCATTTTGGAGTCTCTCAATATTCCTGTTACGGATCTGAATTTAATCAATCTCACACCCATTCTATGGATGACATCCGCTGCACATCCTCCGTCTCTGTGCATTAGTGAGCCCAGATAATTACCTATATATGTGGGTGATTTTAATTAAATAAAAATGCATGTATACCAATCACCGGTTTTTATTCATTTAATTTTCCCCCTTCGCCAACCTTACGAATATTTAACCGTAATGTGTTTGTAATGAATAAACTAATGGAATTGAAAAAGTGAAGTGAATTATTTTTTCGAAGAAATTATGTACGAGGGGTGGTTAGGAATCTGTGTCCAGAAGTCACGGACTTATATACCGAGAGAGCCCTGCCGGAGAAATCAAAAGGTCTCCCTCAACCAGTCTCCCCACTCTTACCTGCCGCGCATGGTGGGCAGGCGAATCCGTCGGAATTCTTGACAATCTTCATCCCATGAACCCGGACACCCCTGCTAGGTTACCAAACGTAGCGAACCATTTCGGAAGACCTATGGCAGAGGTGTTGGTAATCCAATAAATGGTTACCCCCTCACATGTCAAATTGTTCTTACGCTCTTATGCGCTAAATGCAATTTTTACACATCCTAAAATAATTTTAATATTTAATTTTATGTAATTGTTTTTTTATGATATTATTATGTAATTAATCACCTCTACTTTTTGTTATTTTGACTACGTTCTTATTTGTCTATACTTATTTGTCATTGTTATTTTTATATTAATCTCTTATTTTGACGAAGAAAACATTGTTTTTGAAACATGTCGATAATGTTAATTAGATAATTGTTTTCATTAAAACAATTATTTTTTACCGGATGAAATTGTGTTTTGGACCTATGAACTCTTATATCTGCGGGTGACTGATATCGTCGAAATATTAATAGTTACTAGGTTTTGCCCGTTGCAGCGGCAACTAACGGGTTAAAACACTATGCGATTTGACGTGTGAACGTGGATGAAGCGAGGAGCGGGTGTGTGTTAAATTAAATATATGAAGAAACCTGAGGTTACAGTGACCTTTCAACGCATGCCGGGTACCCGTTGTATATAATGTTATGTAGTGCAGCGCTTGCATTAAAATGTGATTTCCCAGGAATTTGAATGGAACCATTACAGTTAAGTTGACCCCGAGGTTACAGTGACCTTGCAACGCATGCCGAGTAACCGTTGTATATCATGTTATATATTGCAGGCACTTGCTTTAAAATGTTATTTCCCTGGAATTGGGATGGAACCATTACAGTTAAGTTGACCCCGAGGTTACAGTGACCTTGCAACGCATGCCAGGTACCCGTTGTATATAAGATTCTCCCAGCCAGATTCTCACAACCCTTCGCTTTGCACCGCAGTGTGAGGAATAGATTCATACGTCCGTTACTCCTGGCCACACTGACCCCCCAGATTCCTACCCACCCCTCATACCCTTTTCCTTCCCATATTTTCTTCTCCTTCCTTTCCCTTAAAAAAACCCACCGCACAGCATCCTCAAAGATGACATAGGCCCTTAGGGAAATTGTTTTCCTCGGTTCCTCCTGCGTGATTGTTAAAAAAAACTTCCATTTTTTCAAGTTAAGCTTAACGTTTTGTGAAAGTTCTGTTCAAATTCTATTCGAGTTCTGTAATTATTTATGGTACCATAATTATTGGAAGGCTGTTTATCTCTCCAGCCAGATTCTCTCAACCCTTCGCCTTGAACCGCAGTGTGAGGAATAGATTCAAACGTCCGTCACTCCTGGCCACACTGACTACCAGATTCCTACCCACCCCTCATACCATTTTCCTTCCCACATTTTCTTCTCCTTCCTTTCCCTTAAAAAACCCTCCACACAGCATCCTCAAAGATGACATAGGCCCTTAGGGAAATTGTTTTCCTCGGTGCCTCCTGTGTGGAGCTAATGTAAAAAAAAAGTTTAGCAATGCATAATTTCATGATGCCAGAGCTCAATATTGTATATAGAAACCAATTAATGGTTCCCGGGGTGGCGATTCCAATTCCACGTTGAATGATTATCATTAAAATGCAAAATACAAAAAAAGCGCTATGTAAATTTCATATTTTTGAAAAAAATGATCCCATTCAACTTCTAGTAATTTCATCACATATTTTACAAAAAAAAAACATACGCAATATCATCAGAAGATTCTGAGTCGTTATGTGCAGTAGCCTACTCAGATTCTGAGTAGGTACCCACACATCTGTTAAAAAAAAAAGTAATGAAAAATTTGTAAAATTTAGTATGTATATCCGAATGTAAATGAAGCAATCTACACTTTTTTCTGATGCGTAAAACAAAAACTTTAGCTATTCATTTGGACAGAAAATAAGATAAAAGTTCTCTCATACCTAGTACCTACCTACTAACACACATAATATATCTGTGTTCCTAGTTACCTACGTATTTTTACAAAACAAATAATTGCACCAACCAATTACCCATGTAATTTAATTTTAGTTAAATGTACATAATAAATAGTTCCAATACACGTAGGTACTGAAGCATTTTTTAAAATTACATCTTTGATTACTTCCTTTTATTTTATATCATAATTTTAAAGTAAATAAGTTCCTACTCATAGTGAATATTGTCATTTGAATTAATAAGCAATAACATCTCTATGCGGCCACTCTGATTGGACATCGGAATAGAATTCCAATCTCTCTCCTGATTGGCTGAAAGCTAAAAAAGATAGGGTCCGCCAATATTTCCTTACTCATTTTAAACAAACACAATTTGATGAACAATTTTTTTTTTTTTTTTAAATCGACCCTTTGATTTTATTTTTTGAAAATGTCATCTATCAAGTGTCCACCTTTCGAATTTAGCCACGCCAATACTATTTTCGTAATAAATAGTTATTCAGAACGAAAAATGTATTGAAATTTAAAAAAAAACTACGTATCTCATTTTGAAAAAAAATTATACGCTGCGAAAATCTTTGTCGCAACGGCCCGACTCCATTTTCTAAAAACAAAAAAAAATAAGAAAATATTATTAATAATATTACAAAATTAATCAATATATTTCCAACGGTATTTTTTTTACCACCCTGCACTTACATTCGTAAACACTGGCAAGCAACGAAAATCGGCATTATTTTAGTGAGAACGCATTAAGTACCTACCTATCCTGTAATAAATAACATTCTATGGCGCCTTTATTTTCTAAGAACATTCTTCATAAGCCGGTAGGTACCTACCTCAAACATACCGGGAAAAATAATATTGGTGTAGGTAGGTACCTACGCTTATTCTCAATAAATACTTGGCGAATTTGCAATAATTCAATGGAATGGTAGGTACCTACCGCGTTATAAATTGTGTTGTTTTAAATTTTCATATGGCCAGCGATTTTTACACTCTCAAAGAATTTACGAACACGTTTTTGACATGAAAATGTGTAATTTTTGGCAGCATCTCCTGACATATTTTATATGAGAATCATATGTATTATTGTTATTAAAAGTTGCGGAATTTTTCCGGCTATCGTATTTTTAAAAAACATCTAGCCCGGAATCGGTTTTTCGTCGGCAATGTCGTTTTCCGAAAAACAACGACCCAAACCGCCGAGAGTTCCGTTTTGTTAGGCTAAAAATTTGACATCTAAGATTTTGACCATAGTCTTAGCATTTTCCTTTGTGGAAATTAACGGGTTTTTTGGTCATTTTTTTTTTTGAAACGCTATCTGTCGGCGGGAAATACAACCCAGCCGAATCGAGTGATTCGAGTAGAGCTTCTAGTTTTCGCCGCCGATTCGTATCGGAGAATAAATCCCTGTATATATTTCATTTTGTCGAAAAAAATTTACTCCCAGCTTCTTGTCTGAATTTGCTTCAACCGAAAGTGAACCTTAAGGTGGGTGAAACGTAAAGGGCAGAGTGGTCGTTTTTCGCATCAAGGAAAAAGTGCGCGGTCGATAAACTGTGTATTAATATATACTAGCTGGGCCCATTGCAAAAGCAATAAACGGGTTTAAACACTATGCGATTTGACGTGTGAACGTGGATGAAGCGAGGAGGAGTGTGTGTTAAATTAAATATAAATCGGTTAAATATCAAATTTTCATTGCAATCGGTTAATTGGTTTAGCAATGCGTAATTTCATGATACCAGAGCTCACTGTTGTACACAAAAACCATTGCCGGCCTGCGCACATCAAATCCCCAAACGCAATCGGATGAACGGTTTAGCAAAGCATAATCTTATGATGCCCAAGCTCACTATTTTATACAGAAAGAATCGAAGGGATGCAGCAATCAAATCCCCAAAGTTTCATCGCAATCGGATGAACGGTTTAGCAATGCATAATTTCATGATGCCAGAGCTCACTATTTTATACAGAAAGAATTGAGGCGATGCGCACATGAAATCCCCAAAGTTTCATCGCGATCGAAGACAAAATAACACAGAACGTGAAAATAAATTAAAAAAAGTGTGCTTTAGACCACACGACTGAAGTAAAACTTCACTTACTTATGCCAGATACCCGTTATATATAATGTTAAATAGTGCAGGCGCTTGCATTATAATGCAGTTTCCCGGGACTTGGGACGGAAACATTACAGTTTTATTGACCCCGAGGTTAAAGTGCCCTTGCAACGCACGCCGGATACCCGTTGTAAATAATTTTATATAGTGCAGGCGCTTGCATTATAATGTAGTTTCCCGGGACTTGGGATGGAACCATTAAAATTAAGTTGACCCCGAGGTTACAGTGACCTTGCAACGCATGCCGGGTACCCGTTGTATATAATGTTATATAGTGCAGGCGCTTGCATTATAATGAAGTTTCCGGGGACTTGGGATGGAACCATTACAGTTTAGTTGACCCTGAGGTTAAAGTGCAGTTGCAACGCATGCCGGGTACCCGTAGTATATAATGTTACATAGTGCAGGCGCTTGCATTATAATGTAGTTTCCCAGGACTTCGGATGGAAACATTACAGTTTTATTGACCCCGAGGTTAAAGCGGCCTTGCAACGCATGCCGGGTACCCGTTGTATATAATTTTATAAAGTGCATAATTTTATAATGTTGTTTTCCGGGACTTGGTAGGGAACCATTACGGTTTAGTTGACCCCGAAGTTAAAGTGGCCTCGCAACGCATGCCGGGTACCCGCTGTATATAATTAATTTATTTACGCACAAATAGTCCATTAACAATAACAATCGGTTGCACGGTTTAGCAGTGCAAAATTTCATTATGCCGGAGCTCACTATTGTAGTTGTATTGTATTTCATTTTGCAAGTGTAAGTACTAAGTAGGTACTTTGTTGTAATATTTCACCAAAACGACGCCATTATGCTGTTGAGCATAAAATAATTTTCACTATAAATAAATTCATTCAATATCATGTTTTGATTTTTAAATGAAAAAAGTCCCTGCAAGTAAGTACCTACCTAGAACACGCGTAATTATTTTTTTTATTTAACAATGTCCAAATAGAACACACTTAAAAATAAAAAAAAATAATTAATAAAAAAAAGTTGACAATTCTTTAAATTTTCAGTTCTATAAAGTTCCGTTCGAGTTCTGTAATTATTTCAGTTTTGTGATGTAACTGGTCTGTAATGATAAAACAATAGAATTTGAGTAGAACCATCACAGAACGTGAAAATTAACTTAAAAAAAGTTCAATTATTCTGTATCATCGAAACAACCTTACCGTAGTATTTATTGCATTAAAACCTAATTCGTTGTGTAGGTACCCATTCAGGTAGGTACCTGCGCATTTCCTTCAATTCCTGCAATCTTTGCTTTTTTCATCATATTTGCAATACTACCGAAATAAGTAGGTACCTACCCCGAATGAATAGCGTGTTAATTTGAACTGGCCAGCAAAAATTAAACTTCCAATGGAATCTGTAAGCACGTGTTTTGGTGATTTTTTTTCGGAAAATGTCGAACTTTGTCAGCATCTCCTGAACTATTTTATATGGGATGGGCGTGTAATTTTGGTATTTAAAGTTGCGGAATTCTCTACTGCGTTAGATTTTTGAAAAACATCCGAGCCGGGATCGGTTTTGGGGCCACAATGCCGCGTAACGTAAAACCACTACCGAAAACCGTGAAAAGTCTGTTTTGTTAGGCTAAAAATTTGACGTCTGAGAACCCTGACCTGACTCAACATTCCTAGCATTTTCATTTGCATCGAAACTGATGGCCAAAATGACATCTTTTTTTTTGGAAACGCGAACCTGTCGGCGGGAAATGTAACCTAGCCGAATTGAGTGTGATTTTACTATTGGTTCTAGTTTTCGCCGTTGATTCGCGTCAGTTTTTTCTGTAAATAAGGCGCTAATTTTGTCGACAAAAATAAACTCCGCAAAATCAAAGTACTGAGGGTGCACTGAATTTGCTTGAACCGAAAGTGAACCTTGAGGTGGGTGAAACGTAAAGGGCGTACTGGTCGTTTTTGCGTCAACGAAAAAGTGCGCGGAAAAAGAGCTCTCCCAAAGTGAACAATACTATATACTAGCGGGGCCCGTTGCAGAAGCAACTAACGGGTTAAAACACTATGCGATTTAACGTGTGAACGTGGATGAAGCGAGGAGGAGTGTGTGTTAAATTAAATATATGAAGAAACCTGAGGTAACAGTGACCTTGCAACGCATGCCGGGTACCCGTTGTATATAATGTAATGTAGAAATACAACTCCCCAAAGTTGTCTACTATTGGATAACCAACACCTGTGCCATAGGTCACCTCAAGTGGTTCGCTACGTTTGGTGATTTAGTAGGGGTGCCCGGGTTCATGCGGTGAGGTCTGCCTAGTTCTTGGAGGCGGAAGCCCAGGACACACTGAACCCCAGATTCCTACCCACCCCTTAAACCCTTTTCCTTCCCAGAACTCTCATCTCCTTCCTTTTCTAAAAAAAATCCTCCACACAGCATCCCCAAAGATGACATAGGACCTGAGGGAAATTATTTTCCCCACGGCCTCCTGTGTGGAGCTCATGTAAAAAAAATAATTAAATGCATATCTTTTTCTCCGTCCTTTCCCTTAAAAAACCCTCCACACAGCATCCTCAAAGATGACATAGGCCCCTAGGGAAATTGTTTTCATCAGTGCCTCCTGTGTGGAGCTAATGTAAAAAAAATATTTTAGCAATGCATAATTTCATCCTGAGTTCTACTTGAGGTTGCAGTGACCTTGCAACGCATGCCGGGTACCCTTTGTATATTATGTTATAATACAGGGCATGCGTTTGCAAGGCGCTTGCATTATAATGTAGTTTCCCGGAACTTGGAATGAAACAATTACAGTTAAGTTGACACCGAGGTTACAGTGATTTTGCAACGCATGCCGGGTACCCGTTGTATAAAATGTTATTTAGAAATACAAATCCCCAAAATTGACCTTTATTGGATAACCAACACCTACGCCGTAGGTCACTCCAAGTGGTTCGCTACGTTTGGTGATTTAGTAGGGGTGCCCGGGTTCATGGGGTGAGGTTTGTCCTGGTCTTGGATGCGGATGACCAGGAC
Source organism: Limnephilus marmoratus (assembly GCA_917880885.1). Classification (NCBI taxonomy): domain Eukaryota; kingdom Metazoa; phylum Arthropoda; class Insecta; order Trichoptera; family Limnephilidae; genus Limnephilus; species Limnephilus marmoratus. The sequence continues at coordinate 5,159,474 of OU862923.1, forward strand.
ACACTGAACCCCAGACCCCTACCCAACCCTTAAACCCTTTTCCTTCCCAGAACTCTCATCTCCTTCTTTGCCTTAAAAAACCCTCCACCCAGAATCTCCAAAGATGACATGACCCTGAGGGAAATTATTTTTCTCAGGGTCTCCTGTGTGGAGCTCATATAAAAAAATAATTAAATGCAAATAAATTCACCTTTCCCAAAAAGCCTTTTCCTTTTCTAAAAATAATCCTCCACACAGCATCCCCAAAGATGACATAGGACCTGAGGGAAATTATTTTCCCCACGGTCTCCAGTGTGGAGCTCATGTAAAAAAAAAAATTAAATTCATATCTTTTTCTCCGTCCTTTCCCTTAAAAAACCCTCCACACAGCATCCTCAAAGATGACATAGGCCCCTAGGGAAATTGTTTTCATGAGTGCCTCCTGTGTGGAGCTAATATAAAAAAAATATTTAAGCAATGCATAATTTCATCCTGAGTTCTACCTGAGGTTGCAGTGACCTTGCAACGCATGCCGGGTACCCTTTGTATATTATGTTATAATACAGGGCATGCGTTTGCAAGGCAGTTGTATTATAATGTAGTTTCCCGGAACTTGGAATGAAACCATTACAGTTAAGTTGACACCGAGGTTACAGTGATTTTGCAACGCATGCCGGGTACCCGTTGTATAAAATGTTATTTAGAAATACAAATCCCCAAAATTGACCTTTATTGGATAACCAACACCTATGCCGTAGGTCACTCCAAGTGGTTCGCTACGTTTGGTGATTTAGTAGGGGTGCCCGGGTTCATGGGGTGAGGTTTGTCCAGGTCTTGGATGCGGATGACCAGGACACACTGAACCCCAGACCCCTACCCACTCTTTAAATCCTTTTCCTTCCCAGAACTCTCATCTCCTTCTTTGCCTTAAAAAACCCTCCACCCAGCATCTCCAAAGATGACATGACCCTGAGGGGAATCATTTTCCTCAGGGTCTCCTGTGTGGAGCTCATGTAAAATAAAAAAAATTAAATGCAAATAAATTCACCTTACCCAAAAAGCCAGAAATAATTGAAAAAAAAAAACATTTTCTTAATATATTTTCCCTTGCTTAGTTCTGCACTCCTGGTATGTATCCTTTTAAAATTTTGTTTTATTCGAGTAAAAAAGAACAGAAAAAATATTCTTTCATCTCTACTCTACCCCCCCCCCCCCTTCCTCCATCCCGCAAAACCCCCTCCCGAGTTCCCTTCCCCCTTCCCAGGTTACCCTCCCCCTCCCTGGTTTTCCTCCCCCCCCTCCCGCACTTCATTAATTCATTCTTGGTACATTTAGTTTTCAAACAGCTCGCGTCCCACGTATTAAAATATTTTAATGCAAATTTCATAATACCAGAGCTCACCATCCAATAAACAAAAATGTGCTATTCAGCATTTTTTAGAAAGTGAAACTGTGTTTTATCTGAGTAAAGGATTTACAGAAACGCTATAAAAATGTATTCGTCACATTTTTTTAGAATCAACAACTAAGGTTTATTACTGGTATTATTGGTACTAAATAGACATGTAGTAATTTTTCGCAAAAACGGCGCTACAAAAATGTATTATTCAGATTTTTTTATAAACTAAAATTTAGTTTTATTCGAGTAAAACAAAAACATAAAATATTCTTTCATAGCGTACTCTACTCCCATCCCCCCCCCCTTCCCCCATCCCGCAAACCCCCCTCCCGAGTTCCCCTCCCCCTTTCCAGCTAACCCTCCCCCTCCCTGGTTTTCTTCCCCCTCTTCTAAGCTTCATTATTTCATTGCCGTTACATTTAGTTTTCAAACAGCTCGCGTGCCGCCTATTGAAATTTTTTTACGCAACTTTCGTAATGCCAAAGCTCACCAGCCAATAAACAAACATTACAAAAAAAGAATTATTCAATTTGGTGCAGTCTTTCGGAAGTTATACGCGTACATACATTTCGACGATTCATTTTTATGCAAATTTGATAATGCCAGAGCTCACCAGCAGTTTTATACAAAATTTTGTCTTAACAGTGTCGAAGACAACAAAAAAAGAATTATTCAATTTGGTGCAGTCTTTCGGAAGTTATGCGCGTACATTCATTTCCGCGATTCATTTGTATGCAAATTTCATGATGCCAGAGCTCACCAGTGGATTTATTCAAACTTTGTCCTAACAATAAGGAACGCAACAAAAAAAGAATTATTCAATTACGTGCAGTCGTTCTGAAGTTATGAGCGTACTTACATTTCGGCGAATCATTTTTAAACAAATTTCGTTATGCCAGAGCTCACCAGTAATTTTATTCAGATCTTGCCCTAATAATAACAATTACAACAAAGAAAGAATTATTCAATTTGGTGCATTCGCTCGGAAGCTATGCGCATATATAGATTTCGGCGATTCATTTTAAACAAATTTTATAATTCCAGACCTCATCAGTAGTTTTATACAAACCTTGCCCGAACAATAACGAAACCAACTCAAAAAGAATTTTGCAATTTGGTCCAGTCGTTCGTGAGCTACAATTTATTGATGATACCCGTGGATAATTTATCCGTTTATGTAATTTTCACGGTACCTACCTAGTTCATCAAAATATTCTAAAATAACATTTTATCTATATGGCAAGACTACCATTAAACTTTGTCGTAACCACCTCAAGCACAGCCTGAAAATCGAACACCTGCGCCCGTTTTAGAACATTTTACATACAAATTACGTCAGCTAATGCTGTCAGGTCCTCGCTGAAAACTTGCGGTGGTTTTGGATAGTGTTCCATGTTCAGTATTGCAAGGTTGAGGAAAATTAAATAAACATTTAAAATATTTACCGATTTAACAGGCTGAAAACCATGTGCATTATCGATGTCATTGAATTTTTCGCAAATGTCAAATAAAATTGCAAAGTTTGACGCGACATTGTGAAATATTTTAAATGGAAAGCTACAAATGTTTTTATATTAAAAGTTTCTAAACCTTGTATATTTTATGATTATTTGAAAATATCTCTTGCAAAATGTTTTTTCATGCTGTAATCTACCACCCCGCAAAGGGCCTTTAAAATGTCCATTTTTCCAAGCTCTTTTCAAGAATGCCGTTTAATTTATTAGAATAAATTTCTAGCAAAAAAAAAAATTCCTAGCAAAAATCAGTTTTATATGGGAAATTGACAATATATCTTTCTCAACTTTCGCAGCCATTTGAATAGAGATAGATACCTCCTAACATTTTATTTACTGAAACTGATGGTCGAAAAGACATCTATCGTTTTTTATGCGCACCTGTCGACGGGAAGTATAACCGAGCCGAATCGAGTGATTCGAGTAGAGCTTCTAGTTTTCGCCGCTGATTCGTATCGGAGAATAAATCCCTGCATATATATTTTATTTTGTCGAAAAAAAAATTCTAACAGCTTCCTTGTCTGAATTTCCTTCAACCGAAAGTGAACCTTAAGGTGGGTGAAACGTAAAGGGCATACTGGTGGTTTTTGCGTCAAAATAAAAGTGAGCAAAAAAAGTGAGCAAAAAAAGTGAGCAAAAAAGTGAGCAAAAAAAACCAAACAATACTATATATACTAGGTTTTGCCCGTTGCAGAAGCAACTGACGGGTTTAAACACTATGCGATTTGACGTGTGAACGTGGATGAAGCGAGGAAGAGTGTGTGTTAAATTAAATATATGAAGAAACCTGAGGTTACAGTGACCTTGCAACGCATGCCGGGTACCCGTTGTATATAATGTTATGTAGTGCAGCGCTTGCATTAAAATGTAATTTCCCAGGAATTGGAATGAAACCATTACAGTTAAGTTGACCCCAAGGTTACAGTGACCTTGCAACGCATGCCGAGTAACCGTTGTATATTATGTTATAAATTGCAGGCGCTTGCATTAAAATTTTATTTCCCGGGAATCGGGATGAAACCATTACAGTAAAGTTGACCCCTAGGTTACAGTGACCTTGCAACGCATACCGGGTACCCGTTGTATATAATGTTATATAGTGCAGGCGCTTGCTTTAAAATGTTATTTCCCGGGAATTGGGATGGAACCATTACAGTTAAGTTGACCCCGAGGTTACAGTGACCTTGCAACGCATGCCGTGTACCCGTTGTATATTATGTTATAAATTGCAGGCGCTTGCATTAAAATTTTATTTCCCGGGAATCGGGATGAAACCATTACAGTAAAGTTGACCCCTAGGTTACAGTGACCTTGCAACGCATGCCGGGTACCCGTTGTATATAATGTTATATAGTGCAGGCGCTTGCATTATAATGTAGTTTCCGGGGACTTGGGATGGAACCATAAGAGTTTAGTTGACCCTGAGGTTAAAGTGGCCTTGCAACGCATGCCGGGTACCCGGAGTATATAATGTTACATAGTGCAGGCGCTTGCATTATAATGTAGTTTCCCAGGACTTCGGATGGAAACATTACAGTTTTATTGACCCCGAGGTTAAAGCGGCCTTGCAACGCATGCCGGGTACCCGTTGTATATAATTTTATAAAGAGCATAATTTTAAAATGTTGTTTCCCGGGACTTGGTAGGGAACCATTACGGTTTAGTTGACCCCGAAGTTAAAGTGGCCTCGCAACGCATGCCGGGTACCCGCTGTATATAATTAATTTATTTACGCACAAATAGTCCATTAACGATAACAATCGGTTGCACGGTTTAGCAGTGCAAAATTTCATTATGCCGGAGCTCACTATTGTAGTTGTATTGTATTTCATTTTGCAAGTGTAAGTACTAAGTAGGTACTTTGTTGTAATATTTCACCAAAACGACGCCATTATGCTGTTGAGCATAAAATAATTTTCACTATAAATAAATTCATTCAATATCATGTTTTGATTTTTAAATGAAAAAAGTCCCTGGAAGTAAGTACCTACCTAGAACACGCGTAATTATTTTTTTTATTTAACAATGTCCAAATAGAACACACTTATAAAAAAAATATAATTAATAAAAAAAAATTGTCAATTCTTAAAATTTTTCTAGTAAATTTTCAGTTCTAGAAAGTTCCGTTCGAGTTCTGTAATTATTTCAGTTTTGTGATGTAACTGGCCTATATTGAGAAAAAACAGAATTTCAGTAGAAGCAACTCAGAACGTGAAAATTAACTTAAAAAAAGTTGAATTATTCAGTATCATCGAAACAACCTTACCTTAGTATTTATTGCATTAAAACCTAATTCGTTGTGTAGGTACCCATTCAGGTAGGTACCTGCGCGTTTCCTCAGATTCCGGCAATATTTGCTTTTTTCATCATATTTGCAATACTACCGAAATAAGTAGGTACCTACCCCGAATGAATAGCGTGTTAATTTGAACTGGCCAACAATATTTAAACTTCCTATGGAATCTTTGAGCGCGTATTTTGATGATTATTTTTCGGAAAATTTCGAGTTTTGTCAGCATCTCCTGACGTATTTTATATGAGAATCATATGTTTTATTGGTGTTCAAAGTTGCGGAATCTATCCGGCTATCGTATTTTCAAAAAACATCTAGCCCGGAATCGGTTTTTCGGCGGTAATGTCGTTTTCCAAAAAACAACGACCGAAACCGCCGAGAGTTCCGTTTTGTTAGGCTAAAAATTTGACATCTGAGATCCTGACCTATGTCAATAGTCCTATGTAGCATTTTCCTTTGTGAAATTAGCGGGTTTTTTCGTCACTTTTTTTTTTCAAACGCCGTCTGTCGGCGGGAAATACAACCGAGCCGAATCGAGTGATTCGAGTAGAGCTTCTAGTTTTCGCCGCCGATTCGTATCGGAGAATAAATCCCTGTATATATTTTTTTTGTCGTAAAAAAAAGGATCCCAGCTTCTTGTCTGAATTTGCTTCGACCGAAAGTGAACCTTGAGGTGGGTGAAACGCAAAGGGCGTACTGGTCGTTTTTGCGTCAAAAAAATAGTGAGTGAGTTTTTAAAAAGTGAGCGGAAAAAGTGAGTTTTCCCAAAACCAAACAATACTATATACTAGCTGGGCCCGTTGCAGAAGCAACTAACGGGTTAAAACACTATGCGATTTGACGTGTGAACGTGGATGAAGCAAGGAGGAGTGTGTGTTGAATTAAATATATGAAGAAAAAAGGATGTTTGTATTTGGATAAAGCGAGAAATGTGCGCCTACTTCAGTCGCCCGGTTCACGGCATTCAGAACGGGCCTTTTCTCGCGTAATTTCGTGATGCCAGAGTTCATTATTGTATTCAGAAATCATCGCGGGAATGCACACATTAAATTTTCAAAGTTTCATCGCAATCGGATGAACGGTTTAGCAACGCGTAATTTCATGATGCTAGAGCTCAGTATTGTATACATAAACCATCGCGGGTATGTGCACATCAAATCAAATTTATTAATTAAAAATAATATGTAGAAGCATATTTGCGGCATGTTCCAGAGTGAAAGATACTCTCAGTATCGTCCTTGTGTATGACCACCATTGTGACCACCATTTACAATTGAAACGTTGCGTTTGGTGACCAGATCTGAATTGCCAGGTACTTTCCCACCTTTCTCTCCCCTGTCTCCTTTCCCTCCCCACTATCTTCAGCCTCACAACATACCCTAATTGGTTATGACATAGTCTCATTGGCTCCGGACAGGAGGACTTTTGTGGGGTATTCACATTGTTATTAATTAAAAATGTACGATGTACAATATTCAACACACCTACAGTATTTGGCAAAAAATGGATCATCTTTGTTTTAATTTAATAAGACCACCATTAAAACCGCAGAAAAGTCTCACAGTGAACTGCGCTGTAAACCGTTATCATACTTTCGGTCTTTACTTTTCTGCGCGGCGGCCCGAAGTGGCGCTGGGTACGTCCCGCTCCGAATTCTACGTGTAAAGGGTACTAATATCCGAACAGGTACCAATAGACATTTTTGCCCGTTACAGAATCGGTTAAAACACTAATCGACTAAAAACACTTATCTTGATGTTTGAGTGTGGATGAAGTAAAGACTGCTAATATATCAAGTTTAGGTACATCGAAAGACTCTAGATACTAATATCTACAGCCTGTATGTCGGACGATTATCTACAGCTCATATGTTGAACTAATATCTACGAACTTCAGAGTGTTGGGTAAATTTATACAAAGCCGGGACCAGCTCATTTTGGACAAAAATAAATAAATATATACCCCAGTAGATAGGTAATAATTAGATGTAATTAATTCCGTGAGCGGAAATTGAAAATAATGTATATTATCGTCAATTTCTTAAATTTAAAAATACGAAAATGTCATTTTTCAATGACCTCCATGTTGTTAAAAAACAGCTTACGTTTTTAAATGGTTTGTCTGGCTACGCAGGGTTTGTATAGCGGGCTTGTGAATATTATCTTAACTTTAAAAAACAGCCTACGTTTTTAAATAGTTTGTCTGGCTACGCAGGGTTTGTCTAGCGGGCTTGTGTGACAGATCGCCATGTCAGTTTCGAAGACGCGAAGTGAATTTTGATTTTACGCAATTGAAATTTAAAAAGCATCATTTTCCACCTCCCCCAATGCAAAAAGTTTCCGAAATACGTAATTCTAACAATTATTCAACTTCTGCAAAGTGTTTTTTCGTGAAAAAGTGCATATTACCGCTTTTGCACTTTGAAAAATGACATTTTCGTATTTTTAAATTTAAGAAATTAACGATAGTGTACATTTTTTTCAATTTCCGCTCACGGAATTAATTACATCTAATTATTACCTATCTACTGGCGTAAATTTTTTTTATTTTTAGTGTAAAATGAGCTGGTCCCGGTTTTGTATAAAATTAATCAAAAAAACTAAATGAACGAATAAACTAAACGAACGTTAAATTAAATGAACCAATTCTTTTCGTATTCAAACTATATTGTTTACCAATATTAATGCACACCAAAAAATCAACGAAATGAATTCTTTTTTATGCAAACTATTTTGATTAGGTAGACCAACAGTTGCGTGAACATCGTAACATATCTCTTTTGTATTTCAATATCTTTGAGAAATATTAATTTGTATATTTAATAATAATTCAATTTGGAAGGTGGGAATGGGTACAGCCACCCGGGAACGATTCAATGGATGACTAACACCCCTGTCGTAGATCTTCCCAAGCAGTTCGTTACATTTGGTAACTTATCAGGGGTGTCCGGGCTTATGGGCTGAGGTGTCTAGGTCTTGGTGGAGGATGACTTTAACACATTGAATCTAAGATACCTACGAATCCCTAATACCTTTTTCTTCCCAGAACTTCTTTTTTCTTCACGTAGCCAAGGGCGTAGCTAGGATTTTGTTAAGGAGGGGGTAGGTAACCAAGAATATATCTAAGGTAAATGGTGCATGAGCAATGGGACAGGTTACATTAAAAATGAAAAACAAAATAATACCTACTTGGGGGGGGGGGTGGCTAAAGAATTTCAGAAACAGACTATTTTCGTCTATAAAAATACTGTCAGGCATAAAATTCTCCCTGATTCGGGACATTCCACGGGGAGCCATAGAGCTATGAAAATATAAATAACAGCGTATTCAATATTTTTGTGACAATATCCTTAGTAGCGTCACCTCCCCGTCGGGTGGCATTCCGGGCGGTCTGCCCTCCCTCGCTAAGCTACTGCGTTCAAATGCTTTTCAGTCATCGTTGATCTTAGCCGTGTTTTAACACAAATGCAGTGTAGAAAAGGACCTCTCTATTTTACTTGTAGTGCAAGGTTGTGCCAAGGAAATAAGTATTGCTTTTTTGTTGCGGGAAAGAAAATGTTCGCCTCCTTAAATTTTCCAGTAAAATCTAGTTTTTCGAGATCTTTTCTGATCATACCCTTGTTCTGCCATTTTTTATACCATAGTTTGGCTTCTTGATTAAAATTAAGTAAATCGTAGTACAGGCAAAAACTTTGTGTGTTTTCTTTAAAATCAATTAACAACATATTTAACATTGTACTGGGATGTAGTGACATTAATCCGAAAGCAGGTAAATTTTGGTCACCAAAATGCTGCTCCAATGCAGATATTAGGGAGTCTAAATAAGGAATCGCTTCCAAAAATCGCATGGAGTCTCAGCAAGGTAATTGGACAAATATTGTTGGCGAGAAACAATGCGTGGGACTTGTATATCAATTCCAAAGGCACAGGGCCGCTGACAGCCGATCTGGGCCCCAAGTCTAGTAGACTATACCGGGCGCCCTCCCCCCAACTTACCGGGGGGGGGGGGAGAGAGAAAACAAATAAAAATGTCATGCTAACCTGCTACTGCTAGGAATACTATTTCATTACCTTTTCTTATTTTCTGGTATCTTATACTAACTAACTAACTAACCATCACGCCGTTTCCCCGCAGGGGTAGGCAGAGAGGACGGACCGCCAAACAACTCGGTCTTGGCACACACTCTTTGCCCCACCATTATACTAATCATTCGAATTTAGCATAATTATTGAATGGAAATGTTTAAAAAGTTATGGTGAATACTCAAAATAATAATAATACTTGTGTTTATTGTTTTAGGTTACTGTGTGTGTGTGTTTTCATATTCTTCGTTGTTCATTATATCTTAAAGCTAAATTATATTATTATAATATCAACACAGATACGTTAGTAATGGAATACTAAATTGGAATATTTTTAAAATTATATTAAAAACTCCACAAACTATAAAATAATAATATAGGCAAATAAAAATTGTCATCTACAATATTGCTTTTCTACTTTTTTTGTTTGCAAAGCTATTTATAACATCATCAATGTCCAAGTTTCTGGCCAGGCTATTTTCTGGTCATTGGCTTTTATTAGTCAAAAATCCGGGGCCCGTGAGCCCGTCCCGGGCCGCGTATTTACAAAACCTATACCGATTCAGTCGCGGTAACGACAATTTACATTTTAAATATACCTCTATATTGGTTATTTTTTATCAAATTGCAAAAACAAAAAATGTTCTAAAATCTAGATAAAATAATCTTTCTGGTGTGTATATTAGAAATTAATAATTTTATTTCTAAATATTTAAATTTTAATATTATTCCCATATATTGTAAATACACCTATATATTGAAAATTTTTATCACTTTGCAAAAACAAAAAAATGTTCTAAAATCTAGATAAAATAATCTTTCCAATGTGTATATTAGAAATTAATAATTTTATTTCTAAATATTTAAATTTTGATATTGAAAATTTAAAGTGACTCAAACGCGTTAGGGATTGTAAATACGCTCCCGGGCCTCCCCTTAGGCCCGGGCCCCAAGTTTCAGACTTGGCCAACGTACCCTCTCGGCGGCCCTGCAAAGGCAGCTGCAGTTCTAATTGAAATATCTAAAATTTTTGGGCTCTCTATGTCTACGTTGCTCCAATGATCATTTATAACAAAAATTATACCTTTAATATAACTCATTTCATCTGCGTACATATCGATAAAGCATTGGTAATAGCTTCCAATATACCTGCGTATTTGGCTATCAGTTGAGCATGTATATACGTACAATGACGGCTGTCTTAGTGCAGTGGTAAGGCGCTTGACTCGCATTCCGAAGGTCGCGGGATCGAATCCCGACGTGGCAAATAAATTTAATTTGATTAATTTGTGTATTTCATAATTTATTCATTTAAAATAATATGCAGTATATTTGTGGCACGTTCCAGAGTGGAAAATACTCACAATATCGCCCTGGTGCAAGACCACCATTCAGAATTGAAACGTTGCTTGAAATGGCTTCTGCCGTGTTTGGTGACCAGATCTGAATAGCCAAGTACTTCCCCGCTTTCTTCTTCCCTATCTCCTTCCCCTCCCCACTGCCTTCAGTCTCACAACATATCCCAATTGGAGATGCCATAGTCCCACTGGCTCCAGAAGAGAGCAATTGGGACTCTTATGTGGTATTCATGTAAAAAAAAAAAAATTAAAACTGATTTAATAACAGCGCAATATAACTTGATAGGCACGTTTTCTTGATGCATCATTAATCATAATTAACTAAAAAGGTAATAATAAAAATTAAATTGATTCTCACAAACAATAGGCTACCGAAATAATATTACTTTACGGTTTGTGAGCATTCCTGCACCTTCTAGGGGGGGGCAGCTGCCCTCCCCCTGCCCGTACCTCGTTATGCCCTTGCACATAGCATCTTCAAATGTGATAAGGGAAATTATTTTCCTCAGGGCCTCCAGTGTGGGAGCTATTGTAAAAAATATTATTATTCAATTTATAAAAACTGTTTATTTGTAAAAAACATGTACTACCGATTTATTATGCATATGTTATTATGGTAGCTGTTTAGTCTTTTGAAGGCATTACCAAATTTGATCATTTTTTTTTACATTAGCTCCACATAGGAGGCCCTAGGGAAAATAATTTACCTCAGAGCCTGTTATATTTGGGGATGCTGTGTGGAGAGTCTTTTAGGGAGAGGATGTTCTGGGAAGGAAAAGGGTAAGAGGGGTGGGTAAAAAACTTGGGGTCCAGGAGTGACGGACGTATAAATCCATTCCTCCAACTGCGGTGCAAGGCGATAGTCGATAAAGAGCGAAAGAGATCAGAACCTTTTGTGTGGAGTTAATGTAATAGAAAAGATTATTTCTTTCTGTAGGGTGGAATATACACAAAGATATTAGACTATAGATATATGCTATTCAAATCTAGGCGGACTACGGTCTAATCTGATTTCTTTTTGTGTGCAGTAGTATTGGTTAACAATATCAGTGACATTAGGAAGCATAGTCCCAACCCTTAAAAACTGCTGATAGCACATTTCTTATATTTAAATATCTTTGTACAACATACACTGCATTCACAATCTTGCTTGTCTGATGGAATAAAAAACGTTTTAATTTCATAAAAAAATTTAATTATTAATATGCTGGGTTAATAATGTATCTTTTTTTGTCAGAAAAACCCAGTAAAAAAACTGACCACATTCTGTTAATTATAAATTATAATACATAAAAGTAAGTTAAAGAAGTTCATATAATTCCGCCCAATATACATACACAACGTAAAATGCTGGTTAGAAATAATATACAAAACATGGTATTATATACAAATTAGATTATTGCAGTCAGTGGATATATTTTCACATATGTTATCAAGTTTATCGTCAAATTTGTATGCTATGATTCACATTTTAGTTTCCGAAAACTTTTGAATTGACAGATACACTTTATAAAAGTATGCAACACACTTATTAAATGATTGAAAATCAATCCTGTTTTCAAATATATGTGTTGAATTGTGTGTCAAATTGAATGAATAAATCATGAATAACAAAATTTTATGTTTACATAAAATGATTCAAAGAGTCTGAAGAAATGTATGGGAACGTACCCATACTATGTGACATGTTTAGGGGGGAGGGGGTGTTCAAAATACTACGCTTGGTACAAATGAGCGGCGGATTGCTTAGGTTTTTGGTCACCGGAGGGGGGGGGTTAAAAATTGCAAAAAGTTCGTCATGTAGTATGGGTACGTTCCCTAACTTAATATCCAAGTTTTATATTTTGTATGTGCATATACATGTACAGAATAGTGCAGCAGTGATACTAATTACAAAAATAATACTAAATCATATTTAAATTATAATTAAACCAAATATTTCAGTTCTGTCATTACATTACCATGGGCTAGTTGCTTCATAAAAATAAAAGAACTTTCACAGAACTTGAAAATTAACTCCAAAATTTGATGAGTTCAAATTCTGTGAAATAACTCTTTTTAATATATTATTACTTTGAAATTAAATACACAATAACATATATTATAATAAAAAAAAAGAAAAACAACTCATAATCTAACCTATTTATTTTATTTTAATTTCGTTCATCAATTTTAATTTAATTCAATTTATTAATTTTAAAAACACTACAAAATTAAATCTTAAAATCGTTTTTAAAGAAAAAAATATTAATATTAAATGAGCAAATTTAAAAAAATGACAGCGGCAAAAAAGCATGCTATCTAAATTGTGTTTCGTTGATTTTAGACAAATCAATATTCGAAGTGATTTTATTTAACAACAAAACTGCTCTCGGGGTTTGCATGGCCATTGGTAAGTTAGTTCTGCAAGCTGGGAGATAAAACAGTCTATGCTGTCGGTGATGGAGATGATCATTGGGAACGTAGAAACTAATGCTCTCCATGATAGTCGAGTTTTCGAACCATATACGAATCAGTCTGAAGAAATGTGTTACAATGAGCACATTCTTTCTGACTCTTAGATGATTCATCTAAGTATATCCAAGAGAAAGTCATAAGGTAAAGCTATGGGAAATAGCCACACTCCCCCAGGCAGAGAAATTTCTTCTGAATCTTCTCCAACATGAGGGAATGCTTCACTTGGCGTGGGCTTTAAACCACTGATTCACTCAAGTCTTCTTGTAATCAAAGCATTGTATAGTACTGTGAGAACCCGAGTGTCTCTGAAAGTTCTCGCAGCGTGTAGGATAAAACTCAACATTTTCAGTGAAATAAGTAAGGTGCATGTAATCACGATATGAGCATGAAAAGTCAATTTACTATCAAATGCAATATCAAGATCTTAGTAATGCCTTTTCAAAAGAGATGTTGAGTTGATTTCATTCTGAGTTAGTTGTCTGTTGTGACATAAATGATTAATATTTTTGACAAATACCGGTTTTGTGAAAAATAACCTCAAAGGCACTGTGAATACGATTTTTTTGAATATGATTTTAGATTTTCACAGCCAAAAGTATTTTTGTTGTCTGTTTTCGGGGTGTTATGTCACGTTGCGTTACCTCCGCCTTTAGCCAACGTTTCGGACACTGTAATGCTGTCCGAAACGTTGGCTAAAGGAGGAGGTAGTGCAACACGGCATAACATCCCAAAAACAAATAACAAAAAAGATTTTTTTTACATTAGCTCCACACAGGAGACCCTGAGAAAAATTATTTCCCATGGGGCCCATGTCAGTTTTGAGGAAGCTTTGTGGAGGATTTTTTAGGGAAAGGAAGGAGAGGAAGTTCTAGGGAGGAAAAAGTATGAGGGGTGGGTAGGAATCTGGGGGTCAGTGTGTCTTGAGAGTGATGAACGTATAAATCCATTCCTCCCACTGCAGTGCAAGGTAATGAATCGAGAGTTCGGCTGGAGATATCAAAAAATTAAGGATAATCTTATGAATGAAGTGTATGGATGTATTGGTGTGTACCAAGATCAAATTGCTTGGCTAGGTCTTAAGAGAAAAACACCAAATCTGACAAAATTATTTAAAAATGAAAAGAAAAGATATAATTAATTATCAAATATACTAATTCATAAGAGCGGCTTGCCCCGCAAGTACTCTACTTGTTGAACCGAGTCAGCGTGGCTGAATTGTGTAATTTTGTACGAAGCTCAGCAAATGTAGCCAAACCATCCCAAAATTGAAATGTATGGAAAAAATGGCAACATTGAACAGTGTTGGAATCATTCATGTCATTACGGAGAAATAAAGTGAATTATTTCTTATGTAAGGTTTGAAGGAGATAATAAGTTATATCTTGTTTGCAAAATGCAATCATGTACATTAACGGTCATTGGAGGGGACCCACCACTTTCCCACGACTGTGTGAGGAAACTGATTGTTTATCCTCCTTAGCCGCACACGTCAGAACTCTAATTTTTTGTAAAAAGGAAGCTACATTTATTTTTGAAACGAATCTAGACCCTCCAATGTCCCTGCATGCATGATTGAAGTTGCGTTAACGGTCACTTAATATCTCATCTGTTATTATTATGTAGGTATTATCTTTAGTAAACCTATTTTGTCATTATCACTATTAGTTATTTTTTAACAGCAGTGATCTATTGGATGCATTTTTTATTTGCATATTGCAAACACATGCAAAGTAAATAGTTTATTACATTAAAAAATATTTTGTTTCAACCGCTTTTATTGTTTAAAAAACCAATATGTTTTGTAAGCTATGCTTACTTTATCAGGGTTGACATAAAAGTTTAAGTTTTTTTGTTTGCACTGGGCAAGTAGTTAGTCGGATAGCAAATATAGGTACTTGCTATTTGACTAACAGAAAAACATTCATATTACAATCAAGTAGAGTATATTAGTGAACGGTGCGTTGCAAGATGTAGAGGTGTTACGCAACAAAGTAAATACGCTAATTAAGCTGCTTACTAATACTTATTTTAGAAGAGGTGGAAAGATAAATAAATAAGGTTAAATTAATAAACTGTAGATATGAAAAGATATTAATAGCAGCAAAAATAAAGAATTTTAGAGTAGAATCTTCGGTCCGATGGCACGACATATTTGTGTCTCTACTAAAAAGACAGGTTCACGCATGTCAGTGTGTAAGGACGCATTGTGGGGGTCGCAACTCGCCCGAAAAAATAAAATGAAAGGATATATTTAATATTGTGACCCGACAGTTGATCCCCCGACAATTGCTCCCCCAAAATGATATTTACTATAAAATTATAATTTTTGTGCATTATTTACCAATTTCAAATGTAAAAGATATTCAGTTTGACTTCAAAAATGCCCTTAATTTGTTGGATGGTATTTTAGATTGATATTGGCGCAAGCGATTCTGACCTTGTCCTTTACACAGTTTTTTTTTACATAACGGTTAAAATTGCATTTAAAAGTAAAGTCCGCCGGTTGGCTCGCGACAGATGAGAGTTTAATAATAAGTTGGTATGAATATCAAAGAAATTTATAAACGGTGTTGTTTTTTTGTACTTAGGCGCTGTGGTACATACAGTAAATAGAGAAGAAGATTTTTCCTTGATGCATTTGAATGAAAATATGTTTTATTCTTTTGTTATTCGGCGGTAAATCCTCTCTACACATGTCATTTAATTATATTTTGAGCAACTGCACATTGTATATAGGGTACAGGGCGTACTCGAAGGATTATAACCAGCGATCCCTGGGCATATTTGGAGTAAAAAATGTACATGTTATTTTGAACTCTGGTGACATTTTTTTTCTATTAGAAATATTTTTCCATCACATGCCGCCACCGATGCGGTTAGGAAAGTGGCGCGTTCATAGCCAAGCGACGATTTGATTAGCGTTGTTTTGTTCTAACAGCGTGTTAATACTCGAAAAAGCGCGCGTATCGCTGACACCCACTGTGACGTATTATATTCCATAGCGATGGGAACAGTGGCAAAATGACATGTACATTTTTTACTCCAAATATGCTTAGGAATCGCTGGTTAATATCCCTCGGGTACGTCCTGTTACATCCTGTATAAGTACGCCGGAAGACGAATTGTTGGGCGAGGAATTGTCATGAAACTATTTGATATATTTTTTAGTTTTAAAATTAGTAAAAAAAATATAAAAAAAAATTGTAATTTTATAAGAATTATATTTTCGGGAACCAACTGTCGGGGGATCAACTGATCATTATTGGTTTAGGTAGATAATAATCAGCTAGTTTAACTACATAATTAATTTGGCAATTAAACCATACATTGACACGATTTTCTGAAGAGATAGTGAGTTTTAAGTTTGGGCACTTTACTTTTATAAAAACAACATTGGTAACACCTAATCTAAAATCTCCCTATAAACTATATTTTGGGTTGTAGATCCGCTTGCATTTGTTCCCTGACGTGTTCCTGGAACGACCTGAATTTTTAGAAAATTTTCTGATTTCACTCTAGAGCACGCTACATACAATTGACCATGTGTGAAAACAGGTTCTGGAAGAAAAACGCCAATCTGATGAAATGTTTGACCTTGTGATTTATTTATGGTCATACCATATGCAAGCTGAACTGGGAACTGGTGCCTGTGAAGATTAAAGGGAATCGTTACGTCTGCAGAGGTATCCAACGTAATCCTAGGTAAAAAATGAACGCTTCCTCTTCTATCTCCTGTGATTATTTCAACTTCTAAGAGATTTTCTGTAAAATTTTTAATGATCATCCGCGTTCCATTGCAAAGCGATTGGGAAATCGATAGATTCCTCATTAAAATAACTACAGCTCCAATTTTCAAATTCAACGCATGAGGTGGTAATCCTGGTGGGTTAAAAGAGTTTAGAAATTCTAAAGGGAATCTCACCTGTTCCTCAGGATCTAGATTTCCTCTCTGGTCTCTTGCCGAATCGATACTGTAAAATGTTTTCAAGGGACCTTCTAATTTTTCTAAAACTTTTTCGTTGATTTTTCGAGCATCGATATTTTTGGGACATAATATTGCCCTGTCGCAGAATAAATTTGCATCGGCTACCGAATGTGACTCTCCGTAAATTGCGCTAACAACATCCTGGCAAATGGTACTCGATGGTAACACAACAGAAGACGCTACACAACCTTGAGGACATGGAAGAGTTCCGTTACCTAGTTCCAACAACCATTCGGCAAACGCAGTCTGGTCACTTGAAGCTCGCATATTAGCCTTAAGGTGGACCACCTTAAATAACCTCCAAAGCCCACTCTTTTTGATGGACGATGCAACAATTTTCCCGCGAGCCGCTCTGCGACAAACAGGTAAAACTTGTCTAAAGTCCCCACCAAGAACAACAATTTTACCCCCGAACTGTAATTCATTATTCATTACATCCCGTATGGCACGTTCGATCATTTCGAAAGCTGTTATTGGGGCCATCGGAGCTTCGTCCCATATTATTAAATCTGCATTTTTAATTATGATTCTATTTTTTCTTGAAATTTTACATGTGGCAGAGCTATTTAAATCAAAAGGTAAATTAAATGCATTATGGCATGTTCTGCCGTTGGGAAGTAAAATTGCTGCTATTCCAGTCCAAGCCACGCTTAACACGTTTTTTCCCTGCGATTGCAACGAATGAATTAATGTTCTATACAAAAATGTTTTCCCTGTACCTCCTGGTCCGTCTACGAAAAAGCACCTCGGAGAATTTTCGTCTGACCTACCTGAGACAGCTTGAAGGATAGAATCAAACACTTCTCGTTGTTGCACGTTCAACAATGACTGCATCTCCGCTCCCAGGTTTTCTTCAATCACAACATCTGCAGGTCCTATATCTGTATTTATTGTTCGATCAGGTTCCGGCAGACCTTGTGCAGTGCAAGAAGAACCTTCGTTCAGAAGGGCGTCACTTATTTCGAGAAGTGCGAGATTTATAGCCAAGTCTGCGCTCTCAACATTTCTCAGAAAATCCTCCGACATGGGCGTTTTGAAAGAATTCCATATGTGTAATGGATCTGAAGGAAGACAATGAACCAATATAACTACAAAAAGGTTTCTAAGTGCCTTTGGCATCATGAAGACAACCCCTTCTTCTAAACACTTAACCCATTCGTTGATGTTGTCTGTCAGACCTAATTCACGTGCCGCATCACTGAAAGTAGGAAGAATAACTCCGTCGACTGTACGCAAATGTTCGTACGAAGTTGCGGCTTTAATTTTCAATAGCAAAATCCTAAGATTATATAATTCTCTATGACGTGGAGACACTGAAACCATCCTACCAATAATTTTATCACCGCCTTGTTTACGTTTTTTCCAGACCTTATTTCTGTTAAAAACGAAGAAGTTTGGAATATCCTGATAAAAATGTGCATGCGCTGAATTATCTAAACGATTTAAAGTGAACCAAGCTGATAATGTAGTGGGGCGGGAAAATGCTAACGCTGCTTCCTCGTTACCTTCTTCGAAATATACCTGTTCTCCGCCTGGCAAATGTACACTCAGTAAAACTGTCGTGTGCGACTGACCATGAATGGGATTTTCAAGAATACGCCAAGCAGCTTCTGGAGCGCTGATGAACCGACAGTCTAGAAACTGACTAATTTCATCATGGACGATTGCATCGTTGCTGGTGCCTTCTGTTGCTTCTTGAAGAAGCCGTAATTCCATGCGAGCACAGTCGTGACCCTTGGCGAGATACTTGTGGATATATTTAATGGCGACAACGGAGGAACAAATTTCTGCATTAATATGTGCGTTGAATTTCCTAGTCAAATATGGATTGTACGGGACGACAAATTTATTATCAATTTTGAACCCTCTACATGTGTGATCTTCTAAACTATTGTCACGTCGTTTGTACACTGGATAGCCGTTCACATCTGCTTCGGTTTCATTTCGAAATGCCTTTGGAAACTTCTTAGAACACTTTCCATCAACCATACAAATTGCTTCAGGATTGACGGTACCGCATGGGCCATGAATATTATGTTTTATAACCGCATTATACAAATCCTGGTCCCTTTCTCTGTCAGGTAATTCTGCGCTAATGACATTGTCTATCTCTGGAGGTAATTCTAACTTGTCTAATTCACTAAGAGTGAACAGACCGTGAAGATGCGGCAAACCTCTCTTTTGTTCCTCAATTACGTAAACGTAAGCTAAAACCTTACCGAACACCTCCTTTTTAACTATATCTGCGATGAATTCATCAACCTTAAGCTGGAACACTCGTGCAACTAAATCTGGCCTATCTGAGGCGCTTTGCCAATGATGGAGTTCATTTTTTATTTCACGCCATTTAGGATTGCAGGTGAACGTGATAAACAGGTCTGGGCGACCGTATTTCCTAACAACAGCCATTGAATCCTGATACATCTTAGTCATGTACCTAGGGCTACCAGTGAACGTGGAAGGTAAAATGACGATGTTTCCTGCACGGATATCATGGTCTACATGTCTGTTGTTTAAATGATCCAACAATCCCTGATAACACTCCACCCGCAACTCCTTTTGATGTAACCTCAAATATGTAAGCCTGCTGGACTCGCAACGAACATATGAGTTAACAATATACTGCTGAAACAGTTTTCCAGAACAATGAATGGGGTTGAAGACAGAACGCCTTACAGCTAGTTTATGCGAATAAAATTGAAGCAAAGTGACACTATTTCGAACTTGAGTTGCAAAATCTGAGTGATGCCGGAGGTCCACAGACCAGCCACACTCTCCTGCAGGAAATAAAATAGGGAAAACCATTGAATCCAAATGTGGAGATAAAATGCTGATGCGTTGCGTATTATGCGATCTATTTGGATAAACAGCTATGTCGACGTCGGCTGGCAGATTCCCTTCGTGGTCTGCAACGAAGACCATTCCAACATCATTTGTAGATGTTGGAGCATTGTATCGCCTCTGATCATCAGATGAAGAACGCGAAAACAACAAACTAACAAAACGCTGTGGACCACCGCTTTCTCTGCAACGCGCCTCTTCTTCCTCAACAGCAGTTCGAAGATTCCGGTAACTACCTGCATAAGGACTTACTTGACGGATTACCCTATCTACAACCGACATGATTTCCTGAAAACAATTTACGTTGGCCGGATGATTCATGCGTAGATTGACCGCTGCATCTGTGTCGTAAACGTATAGCTGCGCATAACACGGCACCTCGTTGTCTCCGACTTCTATCGTAGTGGAAGTGAGATGACATATCTCTCCTGAAATTTTCAAACAAAAAGGACCTCTGCCTGGAATGTCAATAATTTTAGCACCGAAGGACGCAAACGCGTTTGCATTATTGTACTGCCTAATAAACGACCTGAAATTCTTGGCGTTCTCACCGTTACCTAACAAAAAATCTTTGAACTGGGCTGGATACTCAGGCTGTGGATTCAGAGACACTTTTCCATTATGACAACAACTATGTTTTAATCGATTTTTCTCAGCTTCAAAATGAACAGCCCGGCAGTGGGCGACGGTACACTCGCGATCTAAAAGACCTAAATAATGAACAGATGGAGTGACTGTATTCAACGTTCCTGCAATGGCACATTTGAATGTAGCCTGAGAATGTCTGCGTCTATTAGGGGTGATGTCTATACTTGGCACAGAAACCGTTTCAACATTCAAAACGTCGTCAGCCACGGATTCAGTCACCTCTCTTGTTGATGTAGTTGGAACATTCACGGATTCAATCACGGATTCAATCACAGAGCCTAACACTTCACTCGTGGATGCCGATGGGCTTTCATGCGTCATCTGATCTAAAAGTTTACGCTCAGCTCGCCTTTTGCGGTCGTATTCCTTTTTTTTTAATTTTGCCAGATTGAATGTAGCCTGAGAAAGTCTGCGTCTATTAGGGGTGATGTCTATACTTGGCACAGAAACCGTTTCAACATTCAAAACGTCGTCAGCCACGGATTCAGTCACCTCTCTTGTTGATGTAGTTGGAACATTCACGGATTCAATCACGGATTCAATCACAGAGTCTAACACTTCACTCGTGGATGCCGATGGGCTTTCATGCGTCATCTGATCTAAAAGTTTACGCTCAGCTCGCCTTTTGCGGTCGTATTCCTTTTTTTTTAATTTTGCCAGATTGAATGTAGCCTGAGAAAGTCTGCGTCTATTAGGGGTGATGTCTATACTTGGCACAGAAACCGTTTCAACATTCAAAACGTCGTCAGCCACGGATTCAGTCACCTCTCTTGTTGATGTAGTAGGAACATTCACGGATTCAATCACGGATTCAATCACAGATTCTAACACTTCACTCGTGGATGCTGATGGGCTTTCATGCGTCATCTGATCTAAACGTTTACGCTCAGCTAGCCTTTTGCGGTCGTATTCCATTTTTTTTAATTTTTCCAGATTTGTTCGTGCCAAATTTTTTTTTTTTTTTTCTTCTTCATACGCTATTTTATTAAGTAACTTCTTGGTGTTTTTACGTTCCTGAGTTACTTTCAAACTCATCTCCACATTGCTTTCAGTCACTTCGTTTATTACTTTTTTTTCACTTTCAGCTTGCCTTGTTCGTTTATTTTCTGCATTATATTCCAATTTTTTCAATCTTTTAAGCTCTTCATTTCGATCTTTTTTGTTTTGTTTAACATTCTTACGTTTTTTTTCAGACTTACTTGCATTTATCAGCCTTTCATTTTCAACTGTCAAATTTTCGTTTTCCCGCGTATTATGCGTCACTCCACTACTTGTACCAGGAACACATTCATTCGAGAGATCAATAGCTAATTCTTGTCTTTGCATAATCTCAAAATCTTCTTGCACAATATTCACATCAGCAATTTCTCTTTCAGTCGATGTTTTATCAATTTTTTTAGATGAAAACGATCGCTTACCATATTCGTTTTCCCCGTCCATATTTCCTCAGTCAAACTGTACATTCGTAAGATTCGTACCACTCTTACGTATTTTCGTGCACAAATCTAAGATCCAAAACAATATTTTCAACACTTTCAGATATCATAAAACGTAAAAACCTCAATATAATTTCGAGACCAAGTAAAAAGCGGTTTCTCAATGTGAAATTTCGAATGAAAAAGAACCATAGAGACAGGAATTCCAGGGTCAATAAGGATGGTCGATATACTTGTTACATTGTCACGGTGACTTTGCCGTCACTGTGACAAAATTAACGAAATTGTTTATTTTCTTAAAAACGGTCTAACAGAAAATATATAATAAATGGAAATAATAAAATAAAAATTCGTTACGTAACGAAAAAACTGATTTGGTTAAAAACCTTGCAAAATAATCGCAGCGTTATAAAAAAGTACTTATAAAATTTATTTCAGTTTTTTTGTAACAATAAATCCTGCAAATTTATTTAGAAAATTAGAATTTAAAGAAAAAATATTTTAGAAACCAAACAAATTAATAAATACAACAACTGAGTGGGTTCCTAAAATATAGCAAAAAAATGTAACAACCTTACATATTTGGAATTATTTACATTTTTATTTCATATTATTATTTTGCAAAGGAATTAATGATGGTTGATATCTTTGTGTCAATTACGTTGTTCGTGACAAAACTTACTTAAATATTTTATAAAATGGTGTTACAGAAAAAAAAATTAATAGGGGAAATTATGTTAATAATCTAACAAATTATTTGATGCATTAAAAAGTGTTCAAATCGATTGCTTTGTCGCAGTGACGGCATTGGTTTATTTATGGTAGTGACTGTCGCAATGACACACAAATGATAATAAATTTAGAGAAATGTCTCTGCATTAATAAGTACCATAAATAATATCTGTTATTTCGAATTTGTTATACGTTTGACTATGATTGGTTTATTTATGCGTTTGACAGCAGGTAAGATTTGGCATGATTCTATTGAAAATAATAATTATATTAGCACGTCTAATTTGCAGTTGTTTTTTCTTTCGATGAAAATATTATTA
The DNA here is from genome assembly GCA_917880885.1 of Limnephilus marmoratus. Lineage (NCBI taxonomy): Eukaryota > Metazoa > Arthropoda > Insecta > Trichoptera > Limnephilidae > Limnephilus > Limnephilus marmoratus. The sequence goes on from OU862923.1 coordinate 5,182,518, forward strand.
AATTCCTTTGTTCAGGTAAGAATTACTTCCCGGCATCAATGTTGAAAATCCGCAAACTTGGGGTTCTGGTATGAGCGATCGATAACGATTGATGGGATAACTTTCGGTAATTGTCATTTCCTAGCGTGATTGCAGATCGCTAACTAATAAATAATATTTTTAACTTTAAACCTCATATTGTAATATTCAATTAAATGAAGAAAATATTAGCGAAACTCAATTGAAAATCTGGAGACAGAAAATCAGAAAAAGACCAGAGATGCCAATATATTTTTCTGTCTCCAGATTTTCGATTGAGTTTCGCTAATATTGTCTTCATTTAATTGAATAAGTAATAGTTCACAATGACTAAATGTTCTTAATATATTCGATGTCAACTATTATTTGTATGTTAACAATCTGCAGTTGTCCTAGATAGAGAATGATGAGAAGTTACTCAAAGTTATCCTATTAATCCTTATCGATGGCCGATGCTACTGGTGTTTCAATATACTACAAATGAAAGCGTCTTTTTGTTGATAACTGTTCAATTAAATTAATATTGATTAATTTTTCGAAGAAAACTTCTGAAATGTTTTCACTTTGTGATGGCATTATTTATTTTATTAAAAGACAAATAACTTTGTTTACATCACTTTATTTTATACACAATATCACTTTTTGGGAGGAATGCAGATCCCGCCAAATGTGGAGGATTTTAATAAAAATGCACTTTCTAGATGAGAAAAGTGTGGAAAAGTTGAATGAAAAAGAAATTAAGGCGCGCGCTTGGCAAAATTGAGGGAGATACAGCCGTTTAAAGAATGTATGAAATGACACTTCATGAACCGATACTGTCAGCCATTTTGTTACCATAATGTTAGTATCTCAGACTTGCTATAAACGAAGGTTGATACGATTGTAGCCAACTTCATGTGATAGATGAAGCGCGTAATTATGAAATTTGTCTAGCGGACTTTTTTTCAACGATTTTTTAAACTGTTTATCACCTTCCAAATTAAAGTAACCTATTTAATTAAACGAAGACAATATAAGCGAAAGTCAGTCGAAAATCTGAGAACAGAAAAATCAGAAAAAGATATTGACACCGCTGGGATTTGAACCCAGGACCTCTTGCTTTCCGGGCAAACGCGCTAACCACTGCGCCACCGTGCCGATATCCGAGCCGAGATTTTTCTGTTCTCAGATTTTCGACTGACTTTCGCTTATATTGTCTTCGTTTAATTAAATATTACAATTTGAGGTTTTACTCATAAAGTTAAAATAAAAAAAATAAAAATATTCATCCTAGACTTGCAGAAAAGTCAATAGATGACGCATATGAAAATAAAGTGGATAAAGATTTATCCAGACACTACCTGGAGAGCATTTAGTTCGGGTTTGAATCTTGCAATCATACATAAAGATAGTTGCCAATAATATATGCGTTAAGAGAATGAAGATAGTGTGGGCGGTTCTTAGTCGAAGTATGATACAGTTAAAAATGACCGAATTGGATATCGGCACGGTGGCGCAGTGGTTAGCGCGTTTACCCAGAAAGCAAGAGGTCCTGGGTTCAAGTCCCAGCGGTGTCAATATCTTTTTCTGATTTTTCTGTTCTCAGATTTTCGACTGACTTTCGCTTATATTGTCTTCGTTTAATTAAATATTACAATTTGAGGTTTTACTCATAAAGTTGAAATAAAAAAAATAAAAATAAAGTAACCTAACCTAAGACTACGCTAAACATGGTTTGTAACATGGTTTGTGCCCCTTTATAATGCCTACTCGCGTCAACGCAAGAAAAACATCCCAGTTTTCAAATAGTTTAGCGGCTACGCTAGGTTTGTGTAACATGGTTTATGTAACATGGTCTGTGCCCCTTTATAACGCCTACTCGCGTCAACGCAAGAAAAACATCCCAGTTTTCAAGTAGTTTAGCGGCTACGCCAGGTTTGTATAACATGGTTTATGACCATTATTAATTCTGTATTTCATAATTACGCGCCGTACTATATATCACACGAAGTTGGCTACAATCGTATCAACCTTCGTTTATAGCAAGTCTGAGATACAAACATTATGGTAACAAAATGGCTGACAGTATCGGTTCATGAAGTGTCATTTCATACATTCTTTAAACGGCTGTATCTCCCTCAATCTTTTCTCATCTAGAAAGTGCATTTTTATTAAAATCCTCCACATTTGGCGGGATCTGCATTTCACCCCACTTTTTTTATACAAAGCAAATAATTACCGTTATTCCATTAAATTTACAAAAATGAACTATATACTCTGTTTGGAGTTAAGTGTCACAAAATTTATAAAATTGGAAGACTTTGGTGGCTGGGTCATGTAGAGAGATTGAGTGAGCATCAAGCACCAAAGTGCCTGCCGAACTCAAGACTGATAGGGCGGAGAAGCCTGGGAAGATCAAGATTAAGATGTGGAGCGACAACGTCCTCAAAGATATAATCTACCTTGGAGCTTCTAAACTGGACAGAGCTGGCTCAAAACCGAAATGAGTTGAGGAAGACTCTTGAGGAGGCCAAGACCCACCGGGGGTTGTAAAGCCAAGAGTGATAAAGATGATGATTCCACTAAATTAATAGACCAAATACTAAATAAAAAAATGAAACGGAATTTTTTTAAACCTTATATCTACTCTTATGCTAAAGATATAAATAAACAATGTGGCGTAGAATTCTATTTGTTGATATGATACCCCAAAAATAATAAGTACTAACATTCCCAATATTATTTAACCAGCATTTTATATGAATAATAAATTAAAGAAATACATCCTTAACAACAAAGATAGCGACATTAAAACAAAAAATCAGGTGTTTATAAACTCAATTGTAAGGATTTTAATTTCTTGTACGTAGGTAAAACTAACAGACTTTTTGAGGTAAGAGTAAAGAACATTTCAGGGCTTTAAATGATAATAGTGAATCTGAGATAGCAGATCATTTATTAAAAAAAGTTCATACATTTGATACACGCTTAGGACTTAAAATAGTACATACGGGTTACATAATAATAGTTCTGAAATCTTATAAATAAGGAAAAATGTTAATAGGAAAACAGATAATTAATAAGCAAAAAAAAATAATAAATCCTCTTTTGAATAATTTCTCAGTTAACCGGTTTTTCCATGCTAAAGATATTGTAATCCCTAATTTCAATAAACTTCCCCCACTCTTAACTCTCCTCCTTCTTTCTACATCTTCCCTTGTTATCTAATCTGTATTTAATTTGTGGCTTCAGTGTACATTGATGTGTAAAATAACTTATAATAAAATAAAAACGATTGTAGTCTTATTTTATAGATAGAGCTGTATTGAATTCCTTTTGGAGAAAAATTCACCGGGCATTTATTATTGAATTTAATGAACTTGTTGCATTGAATGTCAACACACAACAGAACAATATATGTATGTAATTTGGAAATAATTCCTTCATTGTTACTGGCTGCATGACTAAAGGTAAAATTATTGAACTATTTTTGGAAAAATTCTGTTAAATAAATAAATATGACTGTCATATAGCATGAAATTGATTCATTATTCTTACTTTCCAGTGATACCAATTACATCAATTTCAGCAGAGATGAGAATTGTTGGATGCCAAGGTTAACTGAAAAAGCTCTAAAATCTAGCAGCTCGGTAGCACTAAAAACAAACATAATCATTTCAGCTACGTTACGTTAGGCGTATACGAAAGGCCCTTGAGCATCAATACTGCAAAATATCGGGATTTGATGAATGTATATGTGACAAAAATATTATGATGAAGAAGCCGTTATAATTATATAAATAATAATATTTTTTGTAATTTTATTATGTATTTATAAATAAGAAAAAGGTGTGAGCTTACAAAAAAATATTGTAACATTTTTCTTTAATTAAAATAATTATAATTTTCTAAAATCTTGTTAAATATTATTTTTTTGGTACATTTAATATAAAAAAAGTATTATTTTTCCAATAAAATTTTATTATTCAAATAATATAAGGCACACAGTAGGTTGAGTTGAAAAACAAATACACTCATTCACATTCATACATACTCTCTAATTATTCTGACTCTTGACATGGCCCAGCTCAAGTATCTGATTCACTTAATCGTTCTATGTCTTTCTCGGGCGATTTCAATTTCTTCTACCATTCACATTTGCTTCATATATTTTTTTTACACTCCTTTCTTCGTTCATTCACTCTATATGCGCAAACCATGTAAGCGACCCTTTCTTAGAATAGTTTGTTTCACAGAATTTGAACAATTTCTATTCAAGTTCTGTTATTATTTCATCGTGGGCTGGTTGTTTTTTTTAACAGAACTTTCGCTTGAATAGAATTGAATATTAACTTTGTTCAAATTCTATAAAATAACTCTTCCATGATACTACTTCTGAGCTTCTTCAGGCTTCATAATGTAAGATAACTCTTTAAAATAAGAAAGAAATTCTTATTTATTTATGCCGCAGTGGGCTTTTACGTAAAAATTTTACGCAGTAATTAAGTGTTAACAGATAAATTAATTCAGTTGTAGTAATTGTAAGAAAACAACAATATGTATATAATAAAATCTAGTACTTAGCAAAATAGATAATACAGTACAATATAACCTTGAAATAGTATGGAAAATAAAGTAAAACAAAAAAGTAAGCTTATACTCATAATATTAATTATGCATGTTTCAAATATATTTATATATCTATTTATGGACCTAAAATAAAACAAAGTGTAATGTATAAGAGCTAGTTAGTTTAATTATTATGCTACTCAATTAAAGAATTCTACATCATGTCAGAAAAAATGCATTAAAAACCATGCAAGATATTCATTTTCATAATTACTTATAAAATTTTCTTTTAATGGCTTGAAGATTTGGTCGAAGCTTGAAGAGTTTTACCAAATCACAGTTGATATAATGCAAAACAAAGAACAGAATTTACATGGTATTTATTTTTATTTAAGACATTACAACATTTGATGTGTAGAAAATAAAAAAAATATAAAAAAACACTAATGACTTCAAAATAATCTTAAGTAGCGTCTCCGGCGACATTGAAACAAATGTTTGCGCAAACATTAAATGTTGAGGCAGAACCGAAAAGTTTTTTGTTTTCCGTGGCTGATAAAAAAAAAATAACATTGCGGCTCCAACCCAATGTAGTTTCCATCGGATGTTTTGAAAACATTTGGTCGCTGAAGACTTGACTTTATACATACATGTACTTGTTTCAGATTTCATCAATAATTGACAATGCAGGCTGATCATCTGCGTTTTACAGTAGGTACACACGCATTTTATTTGTTTTGTCGTATTGTCGGCATATTCAGCTCCTGTAAACAAATAATCCACTGTTAGGTTGGAATAATAATAATGTTGTATAAAGTACCATGTTTGTGAAAAATCACTCTTTGTTTACTACTAACTGACCGTAGGATGGTAAATTATTTTTTGTCACAATTACATTTATTATTATTTTATAAAAGTAGTTTTATATTTCATAGTTTTAATTTTTGCATTGCGCTCTTTATAGCCATTGCAAGATATCATACGTCAACGATTGCAATAGAACGATATATGTAAGCCAGTTTTCTATCATTTTTATTTACACCTTGATATATCGCATATCCTTCATCCTTCAATAATTGACAATGCAGGCTGACACATGCTACATTATCTTGTCGTATTGTCGGCATACGATTTCAATAGAACGATATATTGCCAGTTTTCTATCATTTGTGGAAAAGTGTATTTTTACCTTGATATATCGCATATCCTTCATCCTTCAATAATTGACAATGCTGGCTGACTTAAGCTAGGTACATTATCTATCTATTTTGTCGGCATATTCAGACCTGTAAACAAATAATACACTATTTTGTCGTATTGTCAGCATATTCAGACCTGTAAACAAATAATCCACTGTTAGGTTAATAATATAATATTTTGTACCAAAAATCTAATAATTGGGTTATATTTACTCGATTTGAGATGAGAGATAGTAACAACTCAACATAACTAATTATATTTTTTATGTAGAACTATCAAAGTGACGTACGCAGCATAATAAATGTTATTTTCTCACCTGTCAAACACATCGCGTCAAATACTACAAAAAATATCGAAGTACACTTTTCCAAATTGCAATATTCGCAAGTCCGTCTCGTCCGTCTATTTAAAATAGACCCATAAATAAACCAATCCCTATGGACCTAACTAAATAAATCATTATTTCACATCGTCGACATGTCGGGTTTTTTCTTCCAGTGATGCCATAATATGGCAAACAAAAAAAAACATGTTTCAGGGCAAAAAGTTAAAAATAAACCAAAATTTTTGTTCATATTTTATTGAGAATTTAAGTAATAAAACAACATCTGCTAAAGTTGTATTAAAAATATATTTTAAAATTTACCTCCTATACCTCCGAATAATAGGGAAAAAAAATTACATTAAAAAAAACACCCTTCAAATAAGTTTTTATTATAGTTTTTTTTTAATCAAGCATAATTTGTAATACACCATTTTACCAATTAGTGTGGGAACCTTAGTTATATGAAAAATTTCAAGCATTTTGAACCCATATTGAACTGAACTCGGCATTCCAAAACCGCGAACCTGGTAACACTCGAAACAAATTATATATTTGCAATACTACCGAAATAAGTAGGTACCTACCCGGAATAAATAACGTGTTAATTTGAACTGGCCAGCGATATTTAAACTTCCGATGAAATCTGTGAGCGCGTATTTTGATGTTTTTTTTTCGGAAAATTTCGAGTTTTGTCAGCATCTCCTGACTTTTTTTACATGGGATGGGCATGTTATATTGGTGTTAAAAGTTGCGGAATCTTTCCGGCTATCGTATTTTCAAAAAACATCTAGCCCGGAGTCGGTTTTTCGGCGGTAATGTCGTTTTCCGAAAAACAACGACCGAAACCGCCGAGAGTTCCGTTTTGTTAGGCTAAAAATTTGACATCTGAGATCCTGACCTATGTCAATAGTCCTATATAGCATTTTCCTCTGTGAAATTAACGGGTTTTTTCGTCATTTTTTTTTTTCAAACGCCGTCTGTCGGCGGGAAATATAATCGAGTGATTCGAGTAGAGCTTCTAGTTTTCGCCGCCGATTCGTATCGGAGAATAAATCCCTGTATATATTTTTTTTGTCGAAAAAAAAAGGATCCCAGCTTCTTGTCTGAATTTGCTTCGACCGAAAGTGAACCTTGAGGTGGGTGAAACGCAAAGGGCGTACTGGTCGTTTTTGCGTCAAAAAAATAGTGAGTGAGTTTTTAAAAAGTGAGCTTTTCCCTGACCTACCCCAAAACCAAGCATTAATATATATACTAGGTTTTGCCCGTTGCAGAAGCAACTGACGGGTTAAGACACTATGCGATTTGACGTGTGAACGTGGATGAAGCGAGGAGGAGTGTGTGTTAAATTAAATACATGAAGAAACCTGAGTTCACAGTGGCCTTGCAACGCATGCCGGATACCCGTTGTATATAATGTTATGTAGTGCAGCGCTTGCATTAAAATGTAATTTCCCAGGAATTGGAATGGAACCATTACAGTTAAGTTGATCCCGAGGTTACAGTGACCTTGCAACGCATGCCGAGTAACCGTTGTATATCATGTTATATATTGCAGGCACTTGCTTTAAAATATTATTTCCCGGGAATTGGGATGGAACCATTACAGTTAAGTTGACCCCGAGGTTACAGTGACCTTGCAACGCATGCCGTGTACCCGTTGTATATTATGTTATAAATTGCAGGCGCTTGCATTAAAATTTTATTTCCCGGGAATCGGGATGAAACCATTACAGTAAAGTTGACCCCTAGGTTAAAGTCGCCTTGCAACGCATACCGGGTACCCGTTGTATATAATTTTATATAGTGCAGGTGCTTGCATTATAATGTAGTTTCCCGGTACTTGGGATGGAACCATTATAATTAAGTTGACCCCGAGGTTACAGTGACCTTGCAACGCATGCCGGGTACCCGTTGTATATACTGTTTTATAGTGCAGGCGCTTGCATTATAATGTAGTTTCCCAGGACTTCGGATGGACACATTACAGTTTTATTTGACCCCGAGGTTAAAGCGGCCTTGCAACGCATGCCGGGTACCCGTTGTATATAATTTTATAAAGTGCATAATTTTATAATGTTGTTTCCCGGGACTTGGTAGGGAACCATTACGGTTTAGTTGACCCCGAAGTTAAAGTGGCCTCGCAACGCATGCCGGGTACCGCTGTATATAATTAATTTATTTACGCACAAATAGTCCATTAACAATAACAATCGGTTGCACGGTTTAGCAGTGCAAAATTTCATTATGCCGGAGCTCACTATTGTAGTTGTATTGTATTTCATTTTGCAAGTGTAAGTACTAAGTAGGTACTTTGTTGTAATATTTCACCAAAACGACGCCATTATGCTGTTGAGCATAAAATAATTTTCACTATAAATAAATTCATTCAATATCATGTTTTGATTTTTAAATGAAAAAAGTCCCTGGAAGTAAGTACCTACCTAGAACACGCGTAATTATTTTTTTTATTTAACAATGTCCAAATAGAACACACTTATAAAAAAAAAATATAATTAATAAAAAAAAATTGTCAATTCTTAAAAATTTTCTAGTAAATTTTCAGTTCTAGAAAGTTCCGTTCGAGTTCTGTAATTATTTCAGTTTTGTGATGTAACTGGCCTATATTGAGAAAAAACAGAATTTCAGTAGAAGCAACTCAGAACGTGAAAATTAACTTAAAAAAAGTTGAATTATTCAGTATCATCGAAACAACCTTCCCTTAGTATTTATTGCATTAAAACCTAATTCGTTGTGTAGGTACCCATTCAGGTAGGTACCTGCGCGTTTCCTTAGATTCCGGCAATATTTGCTTTTTTCATCATATTTGCAATACTACCGAAATAAGTAGGTACCTACCCCGAATGAATAGCGTGTTAATTTGAACTGGCCACCAATATTTAAACTTCCGATGGAATCTTTGAGCGCGTATTTTGATGATTTTTTTTCGGAAAATTTCGAGTTTCGTCAGCATCTCCTGACTTTTTTTACATGGGATGGGCATGTTATATTGGTGTTAAAAGTTGCGGAATCTATCCGGCTATCGTATTTTTTAAAAACATCTAGCCCGGAATCGGTTTTTCGGCGGTAATGTCGTTTTCCGAAAAACAACGACCGAAACCGCCGAGAGTTCCGTTTTGTTAGGCTAAAAATTTGACATCTAAGATTTTGACCATAGACCTAGCATTTTCCTTTGAGGAAAATGCTAAGTCTTTTTTTGTCATTTTTTTTTTGAAACGCTATCTGTCGGCGGGAAATTCAACCGAGCCGAATCGAGTGATTCGAGTAGAGCTTCTAGTTTTCGCCGCCGATTCGTATCGGAGAATAAATCCCTGTATATATTTCATTTTGTCGAAAAAAAAGTGCTTACAGTTTTCATTCGGAATTTGCTTCAACCGAAAGTGAACCTTGAGGTGGGTGAAACGTAAAGGGCGTACTGGTCGTTTTTGCGTCAACCAAAAAGTGCGCGGAAAAAGAGCTTTCCCAAAGTGAACAATACTATATATACTAGGTTTTGCCCGTTGCAGAAGCAACTGACGGGTTAAGACACTATGCGATTTGACGTGTGAACGTGGATGAAGCGAGGAGGAGTGTGTGTTAAATTAAATAAATGAAGAAACCTGAGTTCACAGTGACCTTGCAACGCATGCCGGGTACCCGTTGTATATAATGTTATGTAGTGCAGCGCTTGAATTAAAATGTAATTTCCCAGGAATTGGAATGGAACCGTTACAGTTAAGTTGACCATGAGGTTACAGTGACCTTGCAACGCATGCCGAGCAACCGTTGTATATCATTTTATATATTGCAGGCACTTTCTTTAAAATGTTATTTCCCGGGAATTGGGATGGAACCATTACAGTTAAGTTGACCCCGAGGTTACAGTGACCTTGCAACGCATGCCGGGAACCCGTTGTATATAATGTTATGTAGTGCAGCGCTTGCATTAAAATGTAATTTCCCAGGAATCGGAATGGAACCATTACAGTTAAGTTGACCCCGAGGTTACAGTGACCTTGCAACGCATGCCGAGTAACCGTTGTATATTATGTTAAAAATTGCAGGCGCTTGCATTAAAATTTTATTTCCCGGGAATCGGGATGAAACCATTACAGTAAAGTTGACCCCTAGGTTACAGTGACCTTGCAACGCATACCGGGTACCCGTTGTATATAATGTTATATAGTGCAGGCGCTTGCTTTAAAATGTTATTTCCCGGGAATTGGGATGGAACCATTACAGTTAAGTTGACCCCGAGGTTACAGTGACCTTGCAACGCATGCCGTGTACCCGTTGTATATTATGTTATAAATTGCAGGCGCTTGCATTAAAATTTTATTTCCCGGGAATCGGGATGAAACCATTACAGTAAAGTTGACCCCTAGGTTACAGTGACCTTGCAACGCATGCCGGGTACCCGTAGTATATAATGTTACATAGTGCAGGCGCTTGCATTATAATGTAGTTTCCCAGGACTTCGGATGGAAACATTACAGTTTTATTGACCCCGAGGTTAAAGCGGCCTTGCAACGCATGCCGGGTACCCGTTGTATATAATTTTATAAAGTGCATAATTTTATAATGTTGTTTCCCGGGACTTGGTAGGGAACCATTACGGTTTAGTTGACCCCGAAGTTAAAGTGGCCTCGCAACGCATGCCGGGTACCGCAGTTTAGCAGTGCAAAATTTCATTATGCCGGAGCTCACTATTGTAGTTGTATTGTATTTCATTTTGCAAGTGTAAGTACTAAGTAGGTACTTTGTTGTAATATTTCACCAAAACGACGCCATTATGCTGTTGAGCATAAAATTATTTTCACTACAAATAAATTCATTCAATATCATGTTTTGATTTTTAAATGAAAAAAGTCCCCGCAAGTAAGTACCTACCTAGAACACGCGTAATGTATATATATATACAATGTTCAAATAGAACACACTTAAAAATAAAAAATAATAATTAATAAAAAAAATTGACAATTCTTTAAATTTTTCTAGTAAATTTTCAGTTCTATAAAGTTCCGTTCGAGTTCTGTAATTATTTCAGTTTTGTGATGTAACTGGTCTGTAATGATAAAACAATAGAATTTGAGTAGAACCATCACAGAACGTGAAAATTAACTTTAAAAAAGTTGAATTATTCAGTATCATCGAAACAACCTTACCTTAGTATTTATTGCATTAAAACCTAATTCGTTGTGTAGGTACCCATTCAGGTAGGTACCTGCGCATTTCCTTAGATTCCGGCAATCTTAGCTTTTTTCATCATATTTGCAATACTACCGAAATAAGTAGGTACCTACCCCGAATGTAAAACGTGTTAATTTGACTGGCCAGCAAATATTTAAACTTCCGATGGAATCTGTGAGCGCGTATTTTGATGATTTTTTTTCGGAAAATTTCGAGTTTTGTCAGCATCTCCTGACGTATTTTATATGAGAATCATATGTTTTATTGGTGTTAAAAGTTGCGGAATCTATCCGACTATCGTATTTTCAAAAAACATCTAGCCCGGAATCGGTTTTTCGGCGGTAATGTCGTTTTCCGAAAAACAACGACCGAAACCGCCGAGAGTTCCGTTTTGTTAGGCTAAAAATTTGACATCTGAGATCCTGACCTATGTCAATAGTCCTATATAGCATTTTCCTTTGTGAAATTAGCGGGTTTTTTCGTCACTTTTTTTTTTCAAACGCCGTCTGTCGGCGGGAAATACAACCGAGCCGAATCGAGTGATTCGAGTAGAGCTTCTAGTTTTCGCCGCCGATTCGTATCGGAGAATAAATCCCTGTATATATTTTTTTTGTCGAAAAAAAAAGGATCCCAGCTTCTTGTCTGAATTTGCTTCGACCGAAAGTGAACCTTGAGGTGGGTGAAACGCAAAGGGCGTACTGGTCGTTTTTGCGTCAAAAAAATAGTGAGTGAGTTTTTAAAAAGTGAGCTTTTCCCTGACCTACCCCAAAACCAAGCATTAACATATATACTAGGTTTTGCCCGTTGCAGAAGCAACTGACGGGTTTAAACACTATGCGATTTGACGTGTGAACGTGGATGAAGCGAGGAAGAGTGTGTGTTAAATTAAATATATGAAGAAACCTGAGGTTACAGTGACCTTGCAACGCATGCCGGGTACCCGTTGTATATAATGTTATGTAGTGCAGCGCTTGCATTAAAATGTAATTTCCCAGGAATTGGAATGGAACCATTACAGTTAAGTTGACCCCGAGGTTACAGTGACCTTGCAACGCATGCCGAGTAACCGTTGTATATTATGTTATAAATTGCAGGCGCTTGCATTAAAATTTTATTTCCCGGGAATCGGGATGAAACCATTACAGTAAAGTTGACCCCTAGGTTACAGTGACCTTGCAACGCATACTGGGTACCCGTTGTATATAATGTTATATAGTGCAGGCGCTTGCTTTAAAATGTTATTTCCCGGGAATTGGGATGGAACCATTACAGTTAAGTTGACCCCGAGGTTACAGTGACCTTGCAACGCATGCCGTGTACCCGTTGTATATTATGTTATAAATTGCAGGCGCTTGCATTAAAATTTTATTTCCCGGGAATCGGGATGAAACCATTACAGTAAAGTTGACCCCTAGGTTACAGTGACCTTGCAACGCATGCCGGGTACCCGTTGTATATAATGTTATATAGTGCAGGCGCTTGCATTATAATGTAGTTTCCGGGGACTTGGGATGGAACCATTAGAGTTTAGTTGACCCTGAGGTTAAAGTGGCCTTGCAACGCATGCCGGGTACCCGTAGTATATAATGTTACATAGTGCAGGCGCTTGCATTATAATGTAGTTTCCCAGGACTTCGGATGGAAACATTACAGTTTTATTGACCCCGAGGTTAAAGCGGCCTTGCAACGCATGCCGGGTACCCGTTGTATATAATTTTATAAAGTGCATAATTTTATAATGTTGTTTCCCGGGTCTTGGTAGGGAACCATTACGGTTTAGTTGACCCCGAAGTTAAAGTGGCCTCGCAACGCATGCCGGGTACCCGCTGTATATAATTAATTTATTTACGCACAAATAGTCCATTAACAATAACAATCGGTTGCACGGTTTAGCAGTGCAAAATTTCATTATGCCGGAGCTCACTATTGTAGTTGTATTGTATTTCATTTTGCAAGTGTAAGTACTAAGTAGGTACTTTGTTGTAAAATTTCACCAAAACGACGCCATTATGCTGTTGAGCATAAAATAATTTTCACTACAAATAAATTCATTCAATATCATGTTTTGATTTTTAAATGAAAAAAGTCCCCGCAAGTAAGTACCTACCTAGAACACGCGTAATGTTTATATATATACAATGTTCAAATAGAACACACTTAAAATAAAAAAAATAATTAATTAAAAAAATTGACAATTCTTTAAATTTTTCTAGTAAATTTTCAGTTCTATAAAGTTCCGTTCGAGTTCTGTAATTATTTCAGTTTTGTGATGTAACTGGTCTGTAATGATAAAACAATAGAATTTGAGTAGAACCATCACAGAACGTGAAAATTAACTTAAAAAAGTTCAATTATTCTGTATCATCGAAACAACCTTACCTTAGTATTTATTGCATTAAAACCTAATTCGTTGTGTAGGTACCCATTCAGGTAGGTACCTGCGCATTTCCTTAGATTCCGGCAATCTTAGCTTTTTTCATCATATTTGCAATACTACCGAAATAAGTAGGTACCTACCCCGAATGAAAAACGTGTTAATTTGAACTGGCCAGCAAATATTTAAACTTCCGATGGAATCTGTGAGCGCGTATTTTGATGATTTTTTTTCGGAAAATTTCGAGTTTTGTCAGCATCTCCTGACGTATTTTATATGAGAATCATATGTTTTATTGGTGTTAAAAGTTGCGGAATCTATCCGGCTATCGTATTTTCAAAAAACATCTAGCCCGCAATCGGTTTTTCGGCGGTAATGTCGTTTTCCGAAAAACAACGACCGAAACCGCCGAGAGTTCCGTTTTGTTAGGCTAAAAATTTGACATCTGAGATCCTGACCTATGTCAATAGTCCTATATAGCATTTTCCTTTGTGAAATTAGCGGGTTTTTTCGTCATTTTTTTTTTTCAAACGCCGTCTGTCGGCGGGAAATATAATCGAGTGATTCGAGTAGAGCTTCTAGTTTTCGACGCCGATTCGTATCGGAGAATAAATCCCTGTATATATTTTTTTTGTCGAAAAAAAAAAACTCCCAGCTTCCATGTCTGAATTTGCTTCGACCGAAAGTGAACCTTGAGGTGGGTGAAACGCAAAGGGCGTACTGGTCGTTTTTGCGTCAACAAAAAAGTGCGCGGAAAAAGAGCTTTCCCAAAGTGAACAATACTATATATACTAGGTTTTGCCCGTTGCAGAAGCAACTGACGGGTTTAAACACTATGCGATTTGACGTGTGAACGTGGATGAAGCGAGGAAGAGTGTGTGTTAAATTAAATATATGAAGAAACCTGAGGTTACAGTGACCTTGCAACGCATGCCGGGTACCCGTTGTATATAATGTTATGTAGTGCAGCGCTTGCATTAAAATGTAATTTCCCAGGAATTGGAATGGAACCATTACAGTAAAGTTGACCCCGAGGTTACAGTGACCTTGCAACGCATGCCGAGTAACCGTTGTATCTTATGTTATAAATTGCAGGCGCTTGCATTAAAATTTTATTTCCCGGGAATCGGGATGAAACCATTACAGTAAAGTTGACCCCTAGGTTACAGTGACCTTGCAACGCATACCGGGTACCCGTTGTATATAATGTTATATAGTGCAGGCGCTTGCTTTAAAATGTTATTTCCCGGGAATTGGGATGGAACCATTACAGTTAAGTTGACCCCGGGGTTACAGTGACCTTGCAACGCATGCCGTGTACCCGTTGTATATTATGTTATAAATTGCAGGCGCTTGCATTAAAATTTTATTTCCCGGGAATCTGGATGAAACCATTACAGTAAAGTTGACCCCTAGGTTACAGTGACCTTGCAACGCATGCCGGGTACCCGTTGTATATAATGTTATATAGTGCAGGCGCTTGCATTATAATGTAGTTTCCGGGGACTTGGGATGGAACCATTAGAGTTTAGTTGACCCTGAGGTTAAAGTGGCCTTGGAACGCATGCCGGGTACCCGTAGTATATAATGTTACATAGTGCAGGCGCTTGCATTATAATGTAGTTTCCCAGGACTTCGGATGGAAACATTACAGTTTTATTGACCCCGAGGTTAAAGCGGCCTTGCAACGCATGCCGGGTACCCGTTGTATGTAATTTTATAAAGTGCATAATTTTATAATGTTGTTTCCCGGGACTTGGTAGGGAACCATTACGGTTTAGTTGACCCCGAAGTTAAAGTGGCCTCGCAACGCATGCCGGGTACCCGCTGTATATAATTAATTTATTTACGCACAAATAGTCCATTAACAATAACAATCGGTTGCACGGTTTAGCAGTGCAAAATTTCATTATGCCGGAGCTCACTATTGTAGTTGTATTGTATTTCATTTTGCAAGTGTAAGTACTAAGTAGGTACTTTGTTGTAATATTTCACCAAAACGACGCCATTATGCTGTTGAGCATAAAATAATTTTCACTATAAATAAATTCATTCAATATCATGTTTTGATTTTTAAATGAAAAAAGTCCCTGGAAGTAAGTACCTACCTAGAACACGCGTAATTATTTTTTTTATTTAACAATGTCCAAATAGAACACACTTATAAAAAAAATATATAATTAATTAAAAAAATTTGTCAATTCTTAAAATTTTTCTAGTAAATTTTCAGTTCTAGAAAGTTCCGTTCGAGTTCTGTAATTATTTCAGTTTTGTGATGTAACTGGTCTGTAATGATAAAACAATAGAATTTGAGTAGAACCATCACAGAACGTGAAAATTAACTTATAAAACGTTCAATTATTCTGTATCATCGAAACAACCTTACCTTAGTATTTATTGCATTAAAACCTAATTCGTTGTGTAGGTACCCATTCAGGTAGGTACCTGCGCATTTCCTTAGATTCCGGCAATCTTAGCTTTTTTCATCATATTTGCAATACTACCGAAATAAGTAGGTACCTACCCCGAATGAAAAACGTGTTAATTTGAACTGGCCAGCAAATATTTAAACTTCCGATGGAATCTGTGAGCGCGTATTTTGATGATTTTTTTTCGGAAAATTTCGAGTTTTGTCAGCATCTCCTGACGTATTTTATATGAGAATCATATGTTTTATTGGTGTTAAAAGTTGCGGAATCTATCCGGCTATCGTATTTTCAAAAAACATCCAGCCCGGAATCGGTTTTTCGGCGGTAATGTCGTTTTCCGAAAAACAACGACCGAAACCGCCGAGAGTTCCGTTTTGTTAGGCTAAAAATTTGACATCTGAGATCCTGACCTATGTCAATAGTCCTATATAGCATTTTCCTTTGTGAAATTAGCGGGTTTTTTCGTCATTTTTTTTTTTCAAACGCCGTCTGTCGGCGGGAAATATAATCGAGTGATTCGAGTAGAGCTTCTAGTTTTCGACGCCGATTCGTATCGGAGAATAAATCCCTGTATATATTTTTTTTGTCGAAAAAAAAAAACTCCCAGCTTCCATGTCTGAATTTGCTTCGACCGAAAGTGAACCTTGAGGTGGGTGAAACGCAAAGGGCGTACTGGTCGTTTTTGCGTCAACAGAAAAGTGCGCGGAAAAAGAGCTTTCCCAAAGTGAACAATACTATATACTAGCGGGGCCCGTTGCAGAAGCAACTGACGGGTTAAAACACTATGCGATTTGACGTGTGAACGTGGATGAAGCGAGGAGGAGTGTGTGTTAAATTAAATATATGAAGAAACCTGAGGTTACAGTGACCTTGCAACGCATGCCGGGTGCCCGTTGTATATAATGTTTTAATAGTAGTTTCACTGAACGTGGAATGGAACCATCCCCGAGGTTACAGTGATCTTGCAACGCATGCCGGGTACCCGTCCTACATAATGTTATAATATAGTAAAGGCATTTGCAAGGCGCTTGCATCATAATGTAGTTTCCCGGAACTTGGAATTGAACCATCCCCGAGGTTACAGTGATCTTGCAACGCATGCCGGGTACCCGTTGTATATAATGTTATAATATAGTGCAGGCGTTTGCAACGCGCTTGTATTATAATGTAGTTTCGCGGAACTTGGAATGGAACCATCCCCGAGGTTACAGTGATCTTGCAACGCATGCCGGGTACCCGTTGTATATAATGTTATAATATAGTAAAGGCGTTTGAAAGGTGCTTGCATTATTATGTAGTTTCACGGAACTTGGAATGAAACCATTACAGTTAAGTTGATCCCGAGGTGACAGTGATCTTGCAACGCATGCCGGGTACCCGTTGTATATAATGTACTGTAGTGCTGGCGCTTGCAATAAAACGTAATTTCCCAGGAATTGGGATGGAACCATTACAGTTAAGTTAAGTGGACCCGGAGGTTACAGTGCCTTGCAACGCATGCCGGGTACCCGTTGTATATAATGTTTTAATGTAGGGTAGGCGCTTGCATTATAATGTAGTTTCCCAGGACTTGGGATTCTAGAGCTCACTATTGTATATAGAAACCAATGAATGAATGGTACCCGGGGCAGCGGTACCAATCTCACGTTCAATGATTATCATTAAAATGCAAAATACAAAAAAAGCTTTTTTTTATTTAATATTTTTCATTATAATTATCCCGTTTAACTTCGAGCAATTTCGTTATACATTTACAAAAAAAAATACATAAGCAAAATCATCAGATGAATCCGTGTTGTTATGTGTAGGTAGGTACCTACGTAGATTCTTTGTAGAATATAATTTAAGCTGTGTTGTCTAAAAAAAAACTTCCATTTTTAAAGTAAATCTTAACGTTTTGTGAAAGTTCTGTTCAAATTCTATTCGAGTTCAATAATTATTTCTGTTTCCATAATAATTGGAAGGCTTTTGACCTCTCCAGCCAGATTCTCCCAACCCTTCCCATTGCACCGCAGTGTGAGGAATAGATTCGTACGTCCGTCACTCCTGCCAACACTCTCCCCCAGATTCCTAAACACCCGTCATATCTTTTTCCTTCCCATATCTTCTTCTCCTTCCTTTCCATTAAAAAACCCACCCCACAACATCCTCAAAGATGACACATGCCCCTAGGATTCAGAACGGGCCTTTTCTTGCGTAATTTCGTGATGCCAAAGCTCACTATTGTATTCTGAAACTGTATGTATTTGTCTAGGTCTTAGTGGCGGATAGCCAGATTCTCCCAACCCTTCGCCTTGAACCGCAGTGTGAGGAATAGATTCATATGTCCGTTACTCCTGGCCACACTGACCCCCAGATTCCTACCCACCCCTCATACCTTTTTCCTTCCCATATTTTCTTATCCTTCCTTTCCCTTAAAAAACCCTCCGCACAGCATCCTCAAAGATGACATAGGCCCCTAGGGCTCAACGTGGATGAAGCGAGGAGGAGTGTGTGTTAAATTAAATATATGAAGAAACCTGAGTTCACAGTGGCCTTGCAACGCATGCCGGGTACCCGTTGTATATAATGTTATGTAGTGCAGCGCATGCATTAAAATGTAATTTCCCAGGAATTGGAATGGAACCATTACAGTTAAGTTGATCCCGAGGTTACAGTGACCTTGCAACGCATGCCGAGTAACCGTTGTATATCATGTTATATATTGCAGGCACTTGCTTTAAAATATTATTTCCCGGGAATTGGGATGGAACCATTACAGTTAAGTTGACCCCGAGGTTACAGTGACCTTGCAACGCATGCCGTGTACCCGTTGTATATTATGTTATAAATTGCAGGCGCTTGCATTAAAATTTTATTTCCCGGGAATCGGGATGAAACCATTACAGTAAAGTTGACCCCTAGGTTAAAGTCGCCTTGCAACGCATACCGGGTACCCGTTGTATATAATTTTATATAGTGCAGGTGCTTGCATTATAATGTAGTTTCCCGGTACTTGGGATGGAACCATTATAATTAAGTTGACCCCGAGGTTACAGTGACCTTGCAACGCATGCCGGGTACCCGTTGTATATACTGTTATAAAGTGCAGGCGCTTGCATTATAATGTAGTTTCCCAGGACTTCGGATGGAAACATTACAGTTTTATTGACCCCGAGGTTAAAGCGGCCTTGCAACTCATGCCGGGTACCCGTTGTATATAATTTTATAAAGTGCATAATTTTATAATGTTGTTTCCCGGGACTTAGTAGGGAACCATTACGGTTTAGTTGACCCCGAAGATAAAGTGGCCTCGCAACGCATGCCGGGTACCCGCTGTATATAATTAATTTATTTACGCACAAATAGTCCATTAACAATAACAATCGGTTGCACGGTTTAGCAGTGCAAAATTTCATTATGCCGGAGCTCACTATTGTAGTTGTATTGTATTTCATTTTGCAAGTGTAAGTACTAAGTAGGTACTTTGTTGTAATATTTCACCAAAACGACGCCATTATGCTGTTGAGCATAAAATAATTTTCACTACAAATAAATTCATTCAATATCATGTTTTGATTTTTAAATGAAAAAAGTCCCCGCAAGTAAGTACCTACCTAGAACACGCGTAATGTATATATATATATATTTTATTATTTTTTTTTATTTAACAATGTTTAAATAGAACACACTTAAAAATAAAAAAAATAATAATTAATAAAAAAAATTGACAATTCTTTAAATTTTTCTAGTAAATTTTCAGTTCTAGATAGTTCCGTTCGAGTTCGTAATTAATTTAATTTTGCAATGTAACTGACCTTTAATGATAAAATAACAGAACTTGAGTAGAACCAATAAAGAACGTGAAAATTAACTTTAAAAAAAGTTGAATTATTCAGTATCATCGAAACAACCTTACCATTGCATTAAAACCTAATTAATTGTGTATCTACGTATTCGGGTAGGTACCTGCGCATTTTCTTCTCTTTGCTTTTTTCATCATATTTGCAATACTACCGAAATAAGTAGGTACCTACCCCGAATGAATAACGTGTTAATTTGAACTGGCTAGCAAAATTTTAACTTCCGATGGAATATCTAAGCACGTGTTTTGGTGATTTTTTTTTGGAAAAGTTCGGATTTTGGTAGCTTTTCCTGAAGTTTTTTACATGGTATGGGCATGTTATATCGGTGTTAAAAATTGCGGAATTCTCTACTGCGTTAGATTTTTGAAAAACATCCAAGCCGGGATCGGTTTTGGGGCCACAATGCCGCGTACCGTAAAACCACTACCGAAAACTGTGAAAAGTCTGTTTTGTTAGGCTAAAAATTTGACGTCTGAGATCCCTGACCTGACTCAATATTCCTAACATTTTCATTTGCATTGAAACTGATGGCCAAAATGACATCTTTTTTTTTGGAAACGCGAACCTGTCGGCGGGAAATGTAACCTGGCCGAATTGAGTGTGATTTTACTATTGGTTCTAGTTTTCGCCGTTGATTCGCGTTAGTTTTTCTGTGAATAAGGCGCTAATTTTGTCGACAAAAATAAACTCCGCAAAATCAAAGTACTGAGGGTGCACTGAATTTGCTTGAACCGAAAGTGAACCTTGAGGTGGGTGAAACGTAAAGGGCGTACTGGTCGTTTTTGCGTCAACAAAAAAGTGCGCGGAAAAAGAGCTTTCCCAAAGTGAACATTAATATATAACTAGGTTTTGCCCGTTGCAGAAGCAACTGACGGGTTAAGACACTATGCGATTTGACGTGTGAACGTGGATGAAGCGAGGAGGAGTGTGTGTTAAATTAAATATATGAAGAAACCTGAGTTCACAGTGGCCTTGCAACGCATGCCGGGTACCCGTTGTATATAATGTTATGTAGTGCAGCGCTTGCATTAAAATGTAATTTCCCAGGAATTGGAATGGAACCATTACAGTTAAGTTGATCCCGAGGTTACAGTGACCTTGCAACGCATGCCGAGTAACCGTTGTATATCATGTTATATATTGCAGGCGCTTGCATTAAAATTTTATTTCCCGGGAATCGGGATGAAACCATTACAGTAAAGTTGACCCCTAGGTTAAAGTCGCCTTGCAACGCATACCGGGTACCCGTTGTATATAATTTTATATAGTGCAGGTGCTTGCATTATAATGTAGTTTCCCGGTACTTGGGATGGAACCATTATAATTAAGTTGACCCCGAGGTTACAGTGACCTTGCAACGCATGCCGGGTACCCGTTGTATATACTGTTATAAAGTGCAGGCGCTTGCATTATAATGTAGTTTCCCAGGACTTCGGATGGAAACATTACAGTTTTATTGACCCCGAGGTTAAAGCGGCCTTGCAACGCATGCCGGGTACCCGTTGTATATAATTTTATAAAGTGCATAATTTTATAATGTTGTTTCCCGGGACTTAGTAGGGAACCATTACGGTTTAGTTGACCCCGAAGATAAAGTGGCCTCGCAACGCATGCCGGGTACCCGCTGTATATAATTAATTTATTTACGCACAAATAGTCCATTAACAATAACAATCGGTTGCACGGTTTAGCAGTGCAAAATTTCATTATGCCGGAGCTCACTATTGTAGTTGTATTGTATTTCATTTTGCAAGTGTAAGTACTAAGTAGGTACTTTGTTGTAATATTTCACCAAAACGACGCCATTATGCTGTTGAGCATAAAATAATTTTCACTACAAATAAATTCATTCAATATCATGTTTTGATTTTTAAATGAAAAAAGTCCCCGCAAGTAAGTACCTACCTAGAACACGCGTAATGTATATATATATATATATATTTTATTATTTTTTTTAATTTAACAATGTTTAAATAGAACACACTTAAAAATAAAAAAATAATAATTAATAAAAAAAATTGACAATTCTTTAAATTTTTCTAGTAAATTTTCAGTTCTAGATAGTTCCGTTCGAGTTCTGTAATTATTTTAGTTTTGCAATGTAACTGACCTTTAATGATAAAATAACAGAACTTGAGTAGAACCAATAAAGAACGTGAAAATTAACTTTAAAAAAAGTTGAATTATTCAGTATCATCGAAACAACCTTACCATTGCATTAAAACCTAATTAATTGTGTATCTACGTATTCGGGTAGGTACCTGCGCATTTTCTTCTCTTTGCTTTTTTCATCATATTTGAAATACTACCGAAATAAGTAGGTACCTACCCCGAATGAATAACGTGTTAATTTGAACTGGCTAGCAAAATTTTAACTTCCGATGGAATCTGTAAGCGCGTGTTTTGATGATTTTTTTTCGGAAAATGTCGAATTTTGCCAGCATCTCCTGAACTATTTTATATGGGATGGGCATACAATTTTGGTTTTAAAAGTTGCGGAATTCTCTATTGTATTAGATTTTTGAAAAACATCCGAGCCGGGATCGGTTTTGGGGCCGCAATGCCGCGTACCGTAAAACCACTACCGAAAACCGTGAAAAGTCTGTTTTGTTAGGCTAAAAATTTGACGTCTGAGATCCCTGACCTGACTCAACATTCCTAGCATTTTCATTTGCATTGAAACTGATGGCCAAAATGACATCTTTTTTTTTGGAAACGCGAACCTGTCGGCGGGAAATGTAACCTGGCCGAATTGAGTGTAATTTTACTATTGGTTCTAGTTTTCGCCGTTGATTCGCGTTAGTTTTTCTGTGAATAAGGCGCTAATTTTGTCGACAAAAATAAACTCCGCAAAATCAAAGTACTGAGGGTGCACTGAATTTGCTTGAACCGAAAGTGAACCTTGAGGTGGGTGAAACGTAAAGGGCGTACTGGTCGTTTTTGCGTCAACGAAAAAGTGCGCGGAAAAAGAGCTTTCCCAAACCAAACATTAATATATACTAGGTTTTGCCCGTTGCAGAAGCAACTAACGGGTTAAAACACTATGCGATTTGACGTGTGAACGTGGATGAAGCGAGGAGGAGTGTGTGTTAAATTAAATATATGAAGAAACCTGAGGTTACAGTGACTTTGAAACGCATGCCGGGTACCCGATGTATATAATGTTATAATATAGTGCAGGCATTTGCAAGGCGCTTGCATAATAATGTAGTTTCCCTGAACTTGGAATGGAACCATTACAGTTAAGTTGAACCCGAAGTTACAGTGATGTTGCAACGCATGCCGGGTACCCTTTGTATATAATGTTATAATATAAAGCAGGCGTTTGCAAGGCGCTTGTATTATAATGTAGTTTCCAGGAACTTGGAATGGAACCATTACAGTTATGTTGAACCCGAGGTTACAGTGATGTTGCAAAGCATGCCGGGTACCCTTTGTATATAATGTTATAATATAAAGCAGGCGTTTGCAAGGCGCTTGTATTATAATGTAGTTTCCAGGAACTTGGAATGGAACCATTACAGTTAAGTTGACCCCGAGGTTACAGTGATCTTGCAACGCATGCCGGGTACCCGTTGTATATAATGTTATAATATATTGCAGGCGTTTGCAAGGCGCTTGCATTATAATGTAGTTTCCCGGAACTTGGAATGGAACCATTACAGTTAAATTGACCCTGATATTACAGTGATGTTGCAACGCATGCCGGGTACCCGTTGTATATAATTTTATAATACAGTGCATGCGTTTGCAAGGCGCTTGAATTATAATGCAGTTTCCCGGAACTTGGAATGGAACCATTTTTCTTGACCCCGAGGTTACAGTGATGTTGCAACGCATGCCGGGTACCCGTTGTATATAATGTTATGTAGAAATACAAATCCCCAAAGTTGACCTTTATTGGTTAACCAACACCTCTGCAATAGGTCACCCCAAGTGGTTCGCTACGTTTGGTGATTTAGTAGGGGTGCCCGGGTTCATGGGGTGAGGTCTGTCTAGGTCTTGGAGGCGGATGCCCAGGACACACTGAACCCCAGATTCCTACCCACCCCTTAAACCCTTTTCCTTCCCAGAACTCTCATCTCCTTCTTTCCTAAAAAAATCCTCCACACAGCATCCCCAAAGATGACATAGGACCTGAGGGAAATTATTTTCCCCACGGCCTCCTGTGTGGAGCTCATGTAAAAAAAAAATAATTAAATGCATATAAATTCACCTTTCCCAAAAAGCCAGAAATAATTGAAAAAAACATGTTCTTAATATATTTTCCCTTGCTTAGTTCTGCACTCCTGGTATTCATCCTTTTAAAATTTTGTTTTATTCGAGTAAAAAAAAGAACAGAAAAAATATTCTTTCATGGCGTACTCTACTCCCCCCCCTTCCTCCATCCCGCAAAACCCCCTCCCGGGTTCCCCTTCCCCTTCCCAGGTTACCCTCCCCCCTCCCTGGTTTTCCTCCCCCCTCTTTTTTAACCAACACCTCTGCCCTAGGTCACCCTATGTGATTCGCTACGCTTAGTGATTTAGCAGGGGTGCCCGGGTTCATGGGATGAGGTGTGTCTAGGTCTGATGATCAGGACACACTGAACCCCAGATTCCTACCCACCCCTTAAACCCTTTTCCTTCCCAGAACTCTTCTCTCCTTCGTTTCCCTAAAAGACGAAGCGAGCAGGAGTGTGTGTTAAATTAAATATATGAAGAAAAAACGATGTCTGAATGCGGATGAAGCGAGGAATGAGCGCCTACAAAGGGAACAGGTAGTCGATCGCTCCCCCAAAGTTTCGTCGCAATCGGATGAACGGTTTAGCAGTGCATAATTTCATGATACCAGAGCTCACTATTTGTAGTTGTATTGTAAGTACTGAGTAGGTACTTTGTTGTAATATTTCACCAAAACGACGCCATTATGTTGTTGAGCATAAAATAATTTTATAAAAACTTCTTTTCATCACAAATAATTTTATTCGATATCATGTTTTATTTTTAAAGGAAAAAAGTCCCTGCAAGAAAGTACCTACCTAGAACAGCGTAATATATATATTTTTTGTTATTTCACAATATCCAAATAGAACCACGCTTTATTCCTAAATAATCTACACATTTAAAAATAAATAACATAAAAATAATAAGGCTGGGTTGTTTAAAAAAAAGAATTGACAATTTTACAAATTTTTCTTGTCAATTTTCAGTTCTAGAAAGTTCTGTAATTATTTCAGTTGTGTGATGCGACTGGCCTATAATGATACAAAATAGAACTTGAATAGAACCAACACCGAACGTGAAAATTAACTTTAAAAAAAATTGAATTATTTAGTATCATCGAAACAACCTTACCTTACTTAGTATTGCATTAAAACCTAATCAATTGTGTATCTACGTATTCGGGTAGGTACCTGCGCGTTTCATATTTGCAATACTACCGAAATAAGTAGGTACCTACCCGGAATAAATAACGTGTTAATTTGAACTGGCCAGGAATATTTAAACTTCCGATGGAATCTCTAAGCACGTGTTTTGGTGATTTTTTTTTGGAAAAGTTCGGATTTTGGTAGCTTTTCCTGAAGTTTTTTACATGGTATGGGCATGTTATATCGGTGTTAAAAGTTGCGGAATTCTCTACTGTATTAGATTTTTGAAAAACATCCAGGCCGGGATCGATTTTGGGGCCGCAATGCCGCGTACCGTAAAACCGCTACCGAAAACCGTGAAAAGTCTGTTTTGTTAGGCTAAAAATTTGACGTCTGAGAACCCTGACCTGACTCAACATTCCTAGCATTTTCATTTGCATTGAAACTGATGGCCAAAATGACATCTTTTTTTTTGGAAACGCGAACCTGTCGGCGGGAAATGTAACCTAGCCGAATTGAGTGTGATTTTACTATTGGTTCTAGTTTTCGCCGTTGATTCGCGTCAGTTTTTCTGTAAATAAGGCGCTAATTTTGTCGACAAAAATAAACTCCGCAAAATCAAAGTACTGAGGGTGCACTGAATTTGCTTGAACCGAAAGTGAACCTTGAGGTGGGTGAAACGTAAAGGGCGTACTGGTCGTTTTTGCGTCAACGAAAAAGTGCGCGGAAAAAGAGCTTTCCCAAAGTGAACATTAATATATATACTAGGTTTTGCCCGTTGCAGAAGCAACTGACGGGTTTAAACACTATGCGATTTGACGTGTGAACGTGGATGAAGCGAGGAAGAGTGTGTGTTAAATTAAATATATGAAGAAACCTGAGGTTACAGTGACCTTGCAACGCATGCCGGGTACCCGTTGTATATATAGTTATGTAGTGCAGCGCTTGCATTAAAATGTAATTTCCCAGGAATTGGAATGGAACCATTACAGTTAAGTTGACCCCGAGGTTACAGTGACCTTGCTACGCATGCCGAGTAACCGTTGTATATTATGTTATAAATTGCAGGCGCTTGCATTAAAATTTTATTTCCCGGGAATCGAGATGAAACCATTACAGTAAAGTTGACCCCTAGGTTACAGTGACCTTGCAACGCATACCGGGTACCCGTTGTATATAATGTTATATAGTGCAGGCGCTTGCTTTAAAATGTTATTTCCCGGGAATTGGGATGGAACCATTACAGTTAAGTTGACCCCAAGGTTACAGTGACCTTGCAACGCATGCCGTGTACCCGTTGTATATTATGTTATAAATTGCAGGCGCTTGCATTAAAATTTTATTTCCCGGGAATCGGGATGAAACCATTACAGTAAAGTTGACCCCTAGGTTACAGTGACCTTGCAACGCATGCCGGGTACCCGTTGTATATAATGTTATATAGTGCAGGCGCTTGCATTATAATGTAGTTTCCGGGGACTTGGGATGGAACCATTAGAGTTTAGTTGACCCTGAGGTTAAAGTGGCCTTGCAACGCATGCCGGGTACCCGTAGTATATAATGTTACATAGTGCAGGCGCTTGCATCATAATGTAGTTTCCCAGGACTTCGGATGGAAACATTACAGTTTTATTGACCCCGAGGTTAAAGCGGCCTTGCAACGCATGCCGGGTACCCGTTGTATATAATTAATTTATTTACGCACAAATAGTCCATTAACAATAACAATCGGTTGCACGGTTTAGCAGTGCAAAATTTCATTATGCCGGAGCTCACTATTGTAGTTGTATTGTATTTCATTTTGCAAGTTTAAGTACTAAGTAGGTACTTTGTTGTAATATTTCACCAAAACGACGCCATTATGCTGTTAAGCATAAAATAATTTTCACTACAAATAAATTCATTCAATATCATGTTTTGATTTTTAAATAAAAAAAAGTCCCCGCAGGTAAGTACCTACCTAGAACACGCGTAATGTATATATATATATATACAATGTTCAAATAGAACACACTTAAAAATAAAAAAAATAATTAATAAAAAAAATTGACAATTCTTTAAATTTTTCTAGTAAATTTTCAGTTCTATAAAGTTCCGTTCGAGTTCTGTAATTATTTCAGTTTTGTGATGTAACTGGTCTGTAATGATAAAACAATAGAATTTGAGTAGAACCATCACAGAACGTGAAAATTAACTAAAAAAAAGTTCAATTATTCTGAATCATCGAAACAACCTTACCTTAGTATTTATTGCATTAAAACCTAATTCGTTGTGTAGGTACCCATTCAGGTAGGTACCTGCGCATTTCCTTAGATTCCGGCAATCTTAGCTTTTTTCATCATATTTGCAATACTACCGAAATAAGTAGGTACCTACCCCGAATGAAAAAGTGTTAATTTGAACTGGCCAGCAAATATTTAAACTTCCGATGGAATCTGTGAGCGCGTATTTTGATGATTTTTTTTCGGAAAATTTCGAGTTTTGTCAGCATCTCCTGACGTATTTTATATGAGAATCATATGTTTTATTGGTGTTAAAAGTTGCGGAATCTATCCGGCTATCGTATTTTTAAAAAACATCTAGCCCGGAATCGGTTTTTCGGCGGTAATGTCGTTTTCCGAAAAACAACGACCGAAACCGCCGAGAGTTCCGTTTTGTTAGGCTAAAAATTTGACATCTGAGATCCTGACCTATGTCAATAGTCCTATATAGCATTTTCCTTTGTGAAATTAGCGGGTTTTTTCCTAAATTTTTTTTTTCAAACGCCGTCTGTCGGCGGGAAATATAATCGAGTGATTCGAGTAGAGCTTCTAGTTTTCGCCGCCGATTCGTATCGGAGAATAAATCCCTGTATATATTTCATTTTGTCGGAAAAAAATTACCCCCAGTTTCCATTCGGAATTTGCTTCAACCGAAAGTGAACCTTGAGGTGGGTGAAACGCAAAGGGCGTACTGGTCGTTTTTGCGTCGACGAAAAAGTGAGCTTTTCCCGACCTACCCCAAAACCAAGCATTAATATATACTAGCTGGGCCCATTGCAAAAGCAATAAACGGGTTTAAACAGTATGCGATTTGACGTGTGAACGTGGATGAAGCGAGGAGGAGTGTGTGTTAAATTAAATATAAATCGGTTAAATATCAAATTTTCATTGCAATCGGTTAATTGGTTTAGCAATGCGTAATTTCATGATACCAGAGCTCACTGTTGTACACAAAAACCATTGCCGGCCAGCGCACATCAAATCCCCAAACGCAATCGGATGAACGGTTTAGCAAAGCATAATCTTATGATGCCCAAGCTCACTATTTTATACAGAAAGAATCGAAGGGATGCAGCAATCAAATCCCCAAAGTTTCATCGCAATCGGATGAACGGTTTAGCAATGCATAATTTCATGATGCCAGAGCTCACTATTTTATACAGAAAGAATTGAGGCGATGCGCACATGAAATCCCCAAAGTTTCATCGCGATCGAAGACAAAATAACACAGAACGTGAAAATAAATTAAAAAAAGTGTGCTTTAGACGACACGACTGAAGTAAAACTTCACTTACTTATGCCAGATACCCGTTATATATAATGTTAAATAGTGCAGGCGCTTGCATTATAATGCAGTTTCCCGGGACTTGGGACGGAAACATTACAGTTTTATTGACCCCGAGGTTAAAGTGCCCTTGCAACGCACGCCGGATACCCGTTGTAAATAATTTTATATAGTGCAGGCGCTTGCATTATAATGTAGTTTCCCGGGACTTGGGATGGAACCATTATAATTAAGTTGACCCCGAGGTTACAGTGACCTTGCAACGCATGCCGGGTACCCGTTGTATATAATGTTATATAGTGCAGGCACTTGCATTATAATGTAGTTTCCGGGGACTTGGGATGGAACCATTAGAGTTTAGTTGACCCTGAGGTTAAAGTGGCCTTGCAACGCATGCCGGGTACCCGGAGTATATAATGTTACATAGTGCAGGCGCTTGCATTATAATGTAGTTTCCCAGGACTTCGGATGGAAACATTACAGTTTTATTGACCCCGAGGTTAAAGCGGCCTTGCAACGCATGCCGGGTACCCGTTGTATATAATTTTATAAAGTGCATAATTTTATAATGTTGTTTCCCGGGACTTGGTAGGGAACCATTACGGTTTAGTTGACCCCGAAGTTAAAGTGGCCTCGCAACGCATGCCGGGTACCCGCTGTATATAATTAATTTATTTACGCACAAATAGTCCATTAACAATAACAATCGGTTGCACGGTTTAGCAGTGCAAAATTTCATTATGCCGGAGCTCACTATTGTAGTTGTATTGTATTTCATTTTGCAAGTGTAAGTACTAAGTAGGTACTTTGTTGTAATATTTCACCAAAACGACGCCATTATGCTGTTGAGCATAAAATAATTTTCACTATAAATAAATTCATTCAATATCATGTTTTGATTTTTAAATGAAAAAAGTCCCTGCAAGTAAGTACCTACCTAGAACACGCGTAATTATTTTTTTTATTTAACAATGTCCAAATAGAACACACTTAAAAATAAAAAAAATAATTAATAAAAAAAAGTTGACAATTCTTTAAATTTTCAGTTCTAGAAAGTTCCGTTCGAGTTCTGTAATTATTTCAGTTTTGTGATGTAACTGGCCTATATTGAGAAAAAACAGAATTTCAGTAGAAGCAACTCAGAACGTGAAAATTAACTTAAAAAAAGTTGAATTATTCAGTATCATCGAAACAACCTTCCCTTAGTATTTATTGCATTAAAACCTAATTCGTTGTGTAGGTACCCATTCAGGTAGGTACCTGCGCGTTTCCTTAGATTCCGGCAATATTTGCTTTTTTCATCATATTTGCAATACTACCGAAATAAGTAGGTACCTACCCCGAATGAATAGCGTGTTAATTTGAACTGGCCACCAATATTTAAACTTCCGATGGAATCTTTGAGCGCGTATTTTGATGATTTTTTTTCGGAAAATTTCGAGTTTCGTCAGCATCTCCTGACTTTTTTTACATGGGATGGGCATGTTATATTGGTGTTAAAAGTTGCGGAATCTATCCGGCTATCGTATTTTCAAAAAACATCTAGCCCGGAATCTGTTTTTCGGCGGTAATGTCGTTTTCCGAAAAACAACGACCGAAACCGCCGAGAGTTCCGTTTTGTTAGGCTAAAAATTTGACGTCTACGATCCCTGACCTGACTCAATATTCCTAGCATTTTCATTTGCATTGAAACTGATGGCCAAAATGACATCTTTTTTTTGGAAACGCGAACCTGTCGGCGGGAAATGTAACCTGGCCGAATTGAGTGTGATTTTACTATTGGTTCTAGTTTTCGCCGTTGATTCGCATCGGTTTTTTTGTGAATAAAGCGCTAATTTTGTCGAAAAAAACTGACCTCGCAAAATCAAAGTACTGAGGATGAAACTGATGGCCAAAATGACATCTTTTTTTTGGAAACGCGAACCTGTCGGCGGGAAATGTAACCTGGCCGAATTGAGTGTAATTTTACTATTGGTTCTAGTTTTCGCCGTTGATTCGCGTCAGTTTTTCTGTGAATAAGGCGCTAATTTTGTCGACAAAAATAAACTCCGCAAAATCAAAGTACTGAGGGTGCACTGAATTTGCTTGAACCGAAAGTGAACCTTGAGGTGGGTGAAACGTAAAGGGCGTACTGGTCGTTTTTGCGTCAACGAAAAAGTGCGCGGAAAAAGAGCTTTCCCAAACCAAACATTAATATATACTAGGTTTTGCCCGTTGCAGAAGCAACTGACGGGTTTAAACACTATGCGATTTGACGTGTGAACGTGGATGAAGCGAGGAAGAGTGTGTGTTAAATTAAATATATGAAGAAACCTGAGGTTACAGTGACCTTGCAACGCATGCCGGGTACCCGTTGTATATAATGTTATGTAGTGCAGCGCTTGCATTAAAATGTAATTTCCCAGGAATTGGAATGGAACCATTACAGTTAAGTTGACCCCGAGGTTACAGTGACCTTGCAACGCATGCCGAGTAACCGTTGTATATTATGTTATAAATTGCAGGCGCTTGCATTAAAATTTTATTTCCCGGGAATCGGGATGAAACCATTACAGTAAAGTTGACCCCTAGGTTACAGTGACCTTGCAACGCATACCGGGTACCCGTTGTATATAATGTTATATAGTGTAGGCGCTTGCTTTAAAATGTTATTTCCCGGGAATTGGGATGGAACCATTACAGTTAAGTTGACCCCGAGGTTACAGTGACCTTGCAACGCATGCCGTGTACCCGTTGTATATTATGTTATAAATTGCAGGCGCTTGCATTAAAATTTTATTTCCCGGGAATCGGGATGAAACCATTACAGTAAAGTTGACCCCTAGGTTACAGTGACCTTGCAACGCATGCCGGGTACCCGTTGTATGTAATGTTATATAGTGCAGGCGCTTGCATTATAATGTAGTTTCCGGGGACTTGGGATGGAACCATTAGAGTTTAGTTGACCCTGAGGTTAAAGTGGCCTTGCAACGCATGCCGGGTACCCGTAGTATATAATGTTACATAGTGCAGGCGCTTGCATTATAATGTAGTTTCCCAGGACTTCGGATGGAAACATTACAGTTTTATTGACCCCGAGGTTAAAGCGGCCTTGCAACGCATGCCGGGTACCCGTTGTATATAATTTTATAAAGTGCATAATTTTATAATGTTGTTTCCCGGGACTTGGTAGGGAACCATTACGGTTTAGTTGACCCCGAAGTTAAAGTGGCCTCGCAACGCATGCCGGGTACCCGCTGTATATAATTAATTTATTTACGCACAAATAGTCCATTAACAATAACAATCGGTTGCATTTTGCAAGTGTAAGTACTAAGTAGGTACTTTGTTGTAATATTTCACCAAAACGACGCCATTATGCTGTTGAGCATAAAATAATTTTCACTACAAATAAATTCATTCAATATCATGTTTTGATTTTTAAATGAAAAAAGTCCCCGCAAGTAAGTACCTACCTAGAACACGCGTAATGTATATATATATACAATGTTCAAATAGAACACACTTAAAAATAAAAATAAATAATTAATAAAAAAAATTGACAATTCTTTAAATTTTTCTAGTAAATTTTCAGTTCTATAAAGTTCCGTTCGAGTTCTGTAATTATTTCAGTTTTGTGATGTAACTGGTCTGTAATGATAAAACAATAGAATTTGAGTAGAACCATCACAGAACGTGAAAATTAACTTTAAAAAAGTTCAATTATTCTGTATCGTCGAAACAACCTTACCTTAGTATTTATTGCATTAAAACCTAATTCGTTGTGTAGGTACCCATTCAGGTAGGTACCTGCGCATTTCCTTAGATTCCGGCAATCTTAGCTTTTTTCATCATATTTGCAATACTACCGAAATAAGTAGGTACCTACCCGGAATAAATAACGTGTTAATTTGAACTGGCCAGGAATATTTAAACTTCCGATGGAATCTCTAAGCACGTATTTTGGTGATTTTTTTTTGGAAAAGTTCGGATTTTGGTAGCTTTTCCTGAAGTTTTTTACATGGTACCGGCATGTTATATCGGTGTTAAAAGTTGCGGATTTCTATACTGCATTAGATTTTTGAAAAACATCCAAGCCGGGATCGGTTTTGGGGCCACAATGCCGCGTACCGTAAAACCACTACCGAAAACTGTGAAAAGTCTGTTTTGTTAGGCTAAAAATTTGACGTCTGAGAACCCTGACCTGACTCAACATTCCTAGCATTTTCATTTGCATCGAAACTGATGGCCAAAATGACATCTTTTTTTTTGGAAACGCGAACCTGTCGGCGGGAAATGTAACCTGGCCGAATTGAGTGTGATTTTACTATTGGTTCTAGTTTTCGCCGTTGATTCGCGTCAGTTTTTCTGTGAATAAGGCGCTAATTTTGTCGACAAAAATAAACTCCGCAAAATCAAAGTACTGAGGGTGCACTGAATTTGCTTGAACCGAAAGTGAACCTTGAGGTGGGTGAAACGTAAAGGGCGTACTGGTCGTTTTTGCGTCAACAAAAAAGTGCGCGGAAAAAGAGCTTTCCCAAACCAAACATTAATATATATACTAGGTTTTGCCCGTTGCAGAAGCAACTGACGGGTTAAGACACTATGCGATTTGACGTGTGAACGTGGATGAAGCGAGGAGGAGTGTGTGTTAAATTAAATATATGAAGAAACCTGAGTTCACAGTGGCCTTGCAACGCATGCCGGGTACCCGTTGTATATAATGTTATGTAGTGCAGCGCTTGCATTAAAATGTAATTTCCCAGGAATTGGAATGGAACCATTACAGTTAAGTTGATCCCGAGGTTACAGTGACCTTGCAACGCATGCCGAGTAACCGTTGTATATCATGTTATATATTGCAGGCACTTGCTTTAAAATATTATTTCCCGGGAATTGGGATGGAACCATTACAGTTAAGTTGACCCCGAGGTTACAGTGACCTTGCAACGCATGCCGTGTACCCGTTGTATATTATGTTATAAATTGCAGGCGCTTGCATTAAAATTTTATTTCCCGGGAATCGGGATGAAACCATTACAGTAAAGTTGACCCCTAGGTTAAAGTCGCCTTGCAACGCATACCGGGTACCCGTTGTATATAATTTTATATAGTGCAGGTGCTTGCATTATAATGTAGTTTCCCGGTACTTGGGATGGAACCATTATAATTAAGTTGACCCCGAGGTTACAGTGACCTTGCAACGCATGCCGGGTACCCGTTGTATATACTGTTATAAAGTGCAGGCGCTTGCATTATAATGTAGTTTCCCAGGACTTCGGATGGAAACATTACAGTTTTATTGACCCCGAGGTTAAAGCGGCCTTGCAACGCATGCCGGGTACCCGTTGTATATAATTTTATAAAGTGCATAATTTTATAATGTTGTTTCCCGGGACTTAGTAGGGAACCATTACGGTTTAGTTGACCCCGAAGATAAAGTGGCCTCGCAACGCATGCCGGGTACCCGCTGTATATAATTAATTTATTTACGCACAAATAGTCCATTAACAATAACAATCGGTTGCACGGTTTAGCAGTGCAAAATTTCATTATGCCGGAGCTCACTATTGTAGTTGTATTGTATTTCATTTTGCAAGTGTAAGTACTAAGTAGGTACTTTGTTGTAATATTTCACCAAAACGACGCCATTATGCTGTTGAGCATAAAATAATTTTCACTACAAATAAATTCATTCAATATCATGTTTTGATTTTTAAATGAAAAAAGTCCCCGCAAGTAAGTACCTACCTAGAACACGCGTAATGTATATATATATATATATTTTATTATTTTTTTTTATTTAACAATGTTTAAATAGAACACACTTAAAAATAAAAAAATAATAATTAATAAAAAAAATTGACAATTCTTTAAATTTTTCTAGTAAATTTTCAGTTCTAGATAGTTCCGTTCGAGTTCTGTAATTATTTTAGTTTTGCAATGTAACTGACCTTTAATGATAAAATAACAGAACTTGAGTAGAACCAATAAAGAACGTGAAAATTAACTTTAAAAAAAGTTGAATTATTCAGTATCATCGAAACAACCTTACCATTGCATTAAAACCTAATCAATTGTGTATCTACGTATTCGGGTAGGTACCTGCGCATTTTCTTCTCTTTGCTTTTTTCATCATATTTGCAATACTACTGAAATAAGTAGGTACCTACCCCGAATGAATAACGTGTTAATTTGAACTGGCTAGCAAAATATTATACTTCCGATGGAATCTTTAGGCGCGTGTTTTGATGATTTTTTTTCGGAAAATGTCGAATTTTGCCAGCATCTCCTGAACTATTTTATATGGGATGGGCATACAATTTTGGTTTTAAAAGTTGCGGAATTCTCTATTGTATTAGATTTTTGAAAAACATCCGAGCCGGGATCGGTTTTGGGGCCGCAATGCCGCGTACCGTAAAACCACTACCGAAAACCGTGAAAAGTCTGTTTTGTTAGGCTAAAAATTTGACGTCTGAGATCCCTGACCTGACTCAACATTCCTAGCATTTTCATTTGCATTGAAACTGATGGCCAAAATGACATCTTTTTTTTTGGAAACGCGAACCTGTCGGCGGGAAATGTAACCTGGCCGAATTGAGTGTAATTTTACTATTGGTTCTAGTTTTCGCCGTTGATTCGCGTCAGTTTTTCTGTGAATAAGGCGCTAATTTTGTCGACAAAAATAAACTCCGCAAAATCAAAGTACTGAGGGTGCACTGAATTTGCTTGAACCGAAAGTGAACCTTGAGGTGGGTGAAACGTAAAGGGCGTACTGGTCGTTTTTGCGTCAACGAAAAAGTGCGCGGAAAAAGAGCTTTCCCAAACCAAACATTAATATATATACTAGCGGGGCCCGTTGCAAAAATGCAACTAACGGGTTAAAAAATTATGCGATTTGCGTGTGAACGTGGATGAAGCGAGGAGGAGTGTGTGTTAAATTAAATATATGAAGAAACCTGAGTTCACAGTGGCCTTGCAACGCATGCCGGGTACCCGTTGTATATAATGTTATGTAGTGCAGCGCTTGCATTAAAATGTAATTTCCCAGGAATTGGAATGGAACCATTACAGTTAAGTTGATCCCGAGGTTACAGTGACCTTGCAACGCATGCCGAGTAACCGTTGTATATCATGTTATATATTGCAGGCACTTGCTTTAAAATATTATTTCCCGGGAATTGGGATGGAACCATTACAGTTAAGTTGACCCCGAGGTTACAGTGACCTTGCAACGCATGCCGTGTACCCGTTGTATATTA
The DNA here is from genome assembly GCA_917880885.1 of Limnephilus marmoratus. NCBI lineage: Eukaryota > Metazoa > Arthropoda > Insecta > Trichoptera > Limnephilidae > Limnephilus > Limnephilus marmoratus. Next base: position 5,218,578 of record OU862923.1, read on the forward strand.
TGTTATAAATTGCAGGCGCTTGCATTAAAATTTTATTTCCCGGGAATCGGGATGAAACCATTACAGTAAAGTTGACCCCTAGGTTAAAGTCGCCTTGCAACGCATACCGGGTACCCGTTGTATATAATTTTATATAGTGCAGGTGCTTGCATTATAATGTAGTTTCCCGGTACTTGGGATGGAACCATTATAATTAAGTTGACCCCGAGGTTACAGTGACCTTGCAACGCATGCCGGGTACCCGTTGTATATACTGTTATAAAGTGCAGGCGCTTGCATTATAATGTAGTTTCCCAGGACTTCGGATGGAAACATTACAGTTTTATTGACCCCGAGGTTAAAGCGGCCTTGCAACGCATGCCGGGTACCCGTTGTATATAATTTTATAAAGTGCATAATTTTATAATGTTGTTTCCCGGGACTTAGTAGGGAACCATTACGGTTTAGTTGACCCCGAAGATAAAGTGGCCTCGCAACGCATGCCGGGTACCCGCTGTATATAATTAATTTATTTACGCACAAATAGTCCATTAACAATAACAAGCGGTTGCACGGTTTAGCAGTGCAAAATTTCATTATGCCGGAGCTCACTATTGTAGTTGTATTGTATTTCATTTTGCAAGTGTAAGTGCTAAGTAGGTACTTTGTTGTAATATTTCACCAAAACGACGCCATTATGCTGTTGAGCATAAAATAATTTTCACTACAAATAAATTCATTCAATATCATGTTTTGATTTTTAAATGAAAAAAGTCCCCGCAAGTAAGTACCTACCTAGAACACGCGTAATGTATATATATATATATTTTATTATTTTTTTTTATTTAACAATGTTTAAATAGAACACACTTAAAAATAAAAAAATAATAATTAATAAAAAAAATTGACAATTCTTTAAATTTTTCTAGTAAATTTTCAGTTCTAGATAGTTCCGTTCGAGTTCTGTAATTATTTTAGTTTTGCAATGTAACTGACCTTTAATGATAAAATAACAGAACTTGAGTAGAACCAATAAAGAACGTGAAAATTAACTTTAAAAAAAGTTGAATTATTCAGTATCATCGAAACAACCTTACCATTGCATTAAAACCTAATTAATTGTGTATCTACGTATTCGGGTAGGTACTTGCGCATTTTCTTCTCTTTGCTTTTTTCATCATATTTGCAATACTACCGAAATAAGTAGGTACCTACCCCGAATGAATAACGTGTTAATTTGAACTGGCTAGCAAAATTTTAACTTCCGATGGAATCTGTAAGCGCGTGTTTTGATGATTTTTTTTCGGAAAATGTCGAATTTTGCCAGCATCTCCTGAACTATTTTATATGGGATGGGCATACAATTTTGGTTTTAAAAGTTGCGGAATTCTCTATTGTATTAGATTTTTGAAAAACATCCGAGCCGGGATCGGTTTTGGGGCCGCAATGCCGCGTACCGTAAAACCACTACCGAAAACCGTGAAAAGTCTGTTTTGTTAGGCTAAAAATTTGACGTCTGAGATCCCTGACCTGACTCAACATTCCTAGCATTTTCATTTGCATTGAAACTGATGGCCAAAATGACATCTTTTTTTTTGGAAACGCGAACCTGTCGGCGGGAAATGTAACCTGGCCGAATTGAGTGTAATTTTACTATTGGTTCTAGTTTTCGCCGTTGATTCGCGTTAGTTTTTCTGTGAATAAAGCGCTAATTTTGTCGACAAAAATAAACTCCGCAAAATCAAAGTACTGAGGGTGCACTGAATTTGCTTGAACCGAAAGTGAACCTTGAGGTGGGTGAAACGTAAAGGGCGTACTGGTCGTTTTTGCGTCAACGAAAAAGTGCGCGGAAAAAGAGCTTTCCCAAACCAAACATTAATATATATACTAGGTTTTGCCCGTTGCAGAAGCAACTGACGGGTTAAGACACTATGCGATTTGACGTGTGAACGTGGATGAAGCGAGGAGGAGTGTGTGTTAAATTAAATATATGAAGAAACCTGAGTTCACAGTGGCCTTGCAACGCATGCCGGGTACCCGTTGTATATAATGTTATGTAGTGCAGCGCTTGCATTAAAATGTAATTTCCCAGGAATTGGAATGGAACCATTACAGTTAAGTTGATCCCGAGGTTACAGTGACCTTGCAACGCATGCCGAGTAACCGTTGTATATCATGTTATATATTGCAGGCACTTGCTTTAAAATGTTATTTCCCGGGAATTGGGATGGAACCATTACAGTTAAGTTGACCCCGAAGTTACAGTGACCTTGCAACGCATGCCGTGTACCCGTTGTATATTATGTTATAAATTGCAGGCGCTTGCATTAAAATTTTATTTCCCGGGAATCGGGATGAAACCATTACAGTAAAGTTGACTCCTAGGTTACAGTGACCTTGCAACGCACGCCGGGTACCCGTTGTATATAATGTTACATAGTGCAGGCGCTTGCATTATTATGTAGTTTCCGGGGACTTGGGATGGAACCATTACAGTTTAGTTGACCCTTAGGTTAAAGTGGCCTTGCAACGCATGCCGGGTACCCGTTGTATATAATTTTATAAAGTGCATAATTTTATAATGTTGTTTCCCGGGACTTGGTAGGGAACCATTACGGTTTAGTTGACCCCGAAGTTAAAGTGGCCTCGCAACGCATGCCGGGTACCCGCTGTATATAATTAATTTATTTACGCACAAATAGTCCATTAATAATAACAATCGGTTGCACGGTTTAGCAGTGCAAAATTTCATTATGCCGGAGCTCACTATTGTAGTTGTATTGTATTTCATTTTGCAAGTGTAAGTACTAAGTAGGTACTTTGTTGTAATATTTCACCAAAACGACGCCATTATGCTGTTGAGCATAAAATAATTTTCACTATAAATAAATTCATTCAATATCATGTTTTGATTTTTAAATGAAAAAAGTCCCCGCAAGTAAGTACCTACCTAGAACACGCGTAATGTATATATATATATATATATATATATATTTTTTTTTTATTTAACAATGTTCAAATAGAACACACTTAAAAATAAAAAATAATAATTAATAAAAAAAATTGACAATTCTTTAAACTTTTCTAGTAAATTTTCAGTTCTATAAAGTTCCGTTCGAGTTCTGTAATTATTTCAGTTTTGTGATGTAACTGGTCTGTAATGATAAAACAATAGAATTTGAGTAGAACCATCACAGAACGTGAAAATTAACTTAAAAAAAGTTCCATTATTCTGTATCATCGAAACAACCTTACCGTAGTATTTATTGCATTAAAACCTAATTCGTTGTGTAGGTACCCATTCAGGTAGGTACCTGCGCATTTCCTTAGATTCCGGCAATCTTAGCTTTTTTCATCATATTTGCAATACTACCGAAATAAGTAGGTACCTACCCCGAATGAAAAACGTATTAATTTGAACTGGCCAGGAATATTTAAACTTCCGATGGAATCTGTGAGCGCGTATTTTGATGATTTTTTTTCGGAAAATTTCGTGTTTCGTCAGCATCTCCTGACGTATTTTATATGAGAATCATATGTTTTATTGGTGTTAAAAGTTGCGGAATCTATCCGGCTATCGTATTTTCAAAAAACATCTAGCCCGGAATCGGTTTTTCGGCGGTAATGTCGTTTTCCGAAAAACAACGACCGAAACCGCCGAGAGTTCCGTTTTGTTAGGCTAAAAATTTGACATCTAAGATTTTGACCATAGACCTAGCATTTTCCTTTGAGGAAAATGCTAAGTCTTTTTTTGTCATTTTTTTTTTGAAACGCTATCTGTCGGCGGGAAATACAACCGAGCCGAATCGAGTGATTCGAGTAGAGCTTCTAGTTTTCGCCGCCGATTCGTATCGGAGAATAAATCCCTGTATATATTTCATTTTGTCGAAAAAAATTTGCTTACAGTTTTCAGTCCCAATTTGCTTCAACCGAAAGTGAACCTTGAGGTGGGTGAAACGCAAAGGGCGTACTGGTCGTTTTTGCGTCAACCAAAAAGTGCGCGGAAAAAGACCTCTCCCAAAACCAAACAATACTATATATACTAGGTTTTGCCCGTTGCAGAAGCAACTGACGGGTTAAGACACTATGCGATTTGACGTGTGAACGTGGATGAAGCGAGGAGGAGTGTGTGTTAAATTAAATATATGAAGAAACCTGAGTTCACAGTGGCCTTGCAACGCATGCCGGGTACCCGTTGTATATAATGTTATGTAGTGCAGCGCTTGCATTAAAATGTAATTTCCCAGGAATTGGAATGGAACCATTACAGTTAAGTTGATCCCGAGGTTACAGTGACCTTGCAACGCATGCCGAGTAACCGTTGTATATCATGTTATATATTGCAGGCACTTGCTTTAAAATATTATTTCCCGGGAATTGGGATGGAACCATTACAGTTAAGTTGACCCCGAGGTTACAGTGACCTTGCAACGCATGCCGTGTACCCGTTGTATATTATGTTATAAATTGCAGGCGCTTGCATTACAATTTTATTTCCCGGGAATCGGGATGAAACCATTACAGTAAAGTTGACCCCTAGGTTAAAGTCGCCTTGCAACGCATACCGGGTACCCGTTGTATATAATTTTATATAGTGCAGGTGCTTGCATTATAATGTAGTTTCCCGGTACTTGGGATGGAACCATTATAATTAAGTTGACCCCGAGGTTACAGTGACCTTGCAACGCATGCCGGGTACCCGTTGTATATACTGTTATATAGTGCAGGCGCTTGCATTATAATGTAGTTTCCCAGGACTTCGGATGGAAACATTACAGTTTTATTGACCCCGAGGTTAAAGCGGCCTCGCAACGCATGCCGGGTACCCGTTGTATATAATTTTATAAAGTGCATAATTTTATAATGTTGTTTCCCGGGACTTGGTAGGGAACCATTACGGTTTAGTTGACCCCGAAGTTAAAGTGGCCTCGCAACGCATGCCGGGTATCCGCTGTATATAATTAATTTATTTACGCACAAATAGTCCATTAACAATAACAATCGGTTGCACGGTTTAGCAGTGCAAAATTTCATTATGCCGGAGCTCACTATTGTAGTTGTATTGTATTTCATTTTGCAAGTGTAAGTACTAAGTAGGTACTTTGTTGTAATATTTCACCAAAACGACGCCATTATGCTGTTGAGCATAAAATAATTTTCACTATAAATAAATTCATTCAATATCATGTTTTGATTTTTAAATGAAAAAAGTCCCTGGAAGTAAGTACCTACCTAGAACACGCCTAATTATTTTTTTATTTAACAATGTCCAAATAGAACACACTTAAAAATAAAAAAAAATAATTAATAAAAAAAAGTTGACAATTCTTTAAATTTTTCTAGTAAATTTTCAGTTCTATAAAGTTCCGTTCGAGTTCTGTAATTATTTCAGTTTTGTGATGTAACTGGTCTGTAATGATAAAACAATAGAATTTGAGTAGAACCTTCACAGAACGTGAAAATTAACTTAAAAAAAGTTCAATTATTCTGTATCATCGAAACAACCTTACCGTAGTATTTATTGCATTAAAACCTAATTCGTTGTGTAGGTACCCGTTCAGGTAGGTACCTGCGCATTTCCTTAGATTCCGGCAATCCTTGCTTTTTTCATCATATTTGCAATACTACCGAAGTAAATAGGTACCTACCCCGAATGAAAAACGTGTTAATTTGAACTGGCCAGCAATAATTAAACTTCCGATGGAATCTGTGAGCGCGTGTTTTGATGATTTTTTTTCGGAAAATTTCGTGTTTCGTCAGCATCTCCTGACGTATTTTATATGAGAATCATATGTTTTATTGGTGTTAAAAGTTGCGGAATCTATCCGGCTATCGTATTTTCAAAAAACATCTAGCCCGGAATCGGTTTTTCGGCGGTAATGTCGTTTTCCGAAAAACAACGACCGAAACCGCCGAGAGTTCCGTTTTGTTAGGCTAAAAATTTGACATCTAAGATTTTGACCATAGACCTAGCATTTTCCTTTGAGGAAAATGCTAAGTCTTTTTTTGTCATTTTTTTTTTGAAACGCTATCTGTCGGCGGGAAATACAACCGAGCCGAATCGAGTGATTCGAGTAGAGCTTCTAGTTTTCGCCGCCGATTCGTATCGGAGAATAAATCCCTGTATATATTTCATTTTGTCGAAAAAAATTTGCTTACAGTTTTCAGTCCCAATTTGCTTCAACCGAAAGTGAACCTTGAGGTGGGTGAAACGCAAAGGGCGTACTGGTCGTTTTTGCGTCAACCAAAAAGTGCGCGGAAAAAGACCTCTCCCAAAACCAAACAATACTATATATACTAGGTTTTGCCCGTTGCAGAAGCAACTGACGGGTTAAGACACTATGCGATTTGACGTGTGAACGTGGATGAAGCGAGGAGGAGTGTGTGTTAAATTAAATATATGAAGAAACCTGAGTTCACAGTGGCCTTGCAACGCATGCCGGGTACCCGTTGTATATAATGTTATGTAGTGCAGCGCTTGCATTAAAATGTAATTTCCCAGGAATTGGAATGGAACCATTACAGTTAAGTTGATCCCGAGGTTACAGTGACCTTGCAACGCATGCCGAGTAACCGTTGTATATCATGTTATATATTGCAGGCACTTGCTTTAAAATGTTATTTCCCGGGAATTGGGATGGAACCATTACAGTTAAGTTGACCCCGAAGTTACAGTGACCTTGCAACGCATGCCGTGTACCCGTTGTATATTATGTTATAAATTGCAGGCGCTTGCATTAAAATTTTATTTCCCGGGAATCGGGATGAAACCATTACAGTAAAGTTGACTCCTAGGTTACAGTGACCTTGCAACGCACGCCGGGTACCCGTTGTATATAATGTTACATAGTGCAGGCGCTTGCATTATTATGTAGTTTCCGGGGACTTGGGATGGAACCATTACAGTTTAGTTGACCCTTAGGTTAAAGTGGCCTTGCAACGCATGCCGGGTACCCGTTGTATATAATTTTATAAAGTGCATAATTTTATAATGTTGTTTCCCGGGACTTGGTAGGGAACCATTACGGTTTAGTTGACCCCGAAGTTAAAGTGGCCTCGCAACGCATGCCGGGTACCCGCTGTATATAATTAATTTATTTACGCACAAATAGTCCATTAATAATAACAATCGGTTGCACGGTTTAGCAGTGCAAAATTTCATTATGCCGGAGCTCACTATTGTAGTTGTATTGTATTTCATTTTGCAAGTGTAAGTACTAAGTAGGTACTTTGTTGTAATATTTCACCAAAACGACGCCATTATGCTGTTGAGCATAAAATAATTTTCACTATAAATAAATTCATTCAATATCATGTTTTGATTTTTAAATGAAAAAAGTCCCCGCAAGTAAGTACCTACCTAGAACACGCGTAATGTATATATATATATATATATATATATATATTTTTTTTTTTATTTAACAATGTTCAAATAGAACACACTTAAAAATAAAAAATAATAATTAATAAAAAAAATTGACAATTCTTTAAATTTTTCTAGTAAATTTTCAGTTCTATAAAGTTCCGTTCGAGTTCTGTAATTATTTCAGTTTTGTGATGTAACTGGTCTGTAATGATAAAACAATAGAATTTGAGTAGAACCATCACAGAACGTGAAAATTAACTTAAAAAAAGTTCCATTATTCTGTATCATCGAAACAACCTTACCGTAGTATTTATTGCATTAAAACCTAATTCGTTGTGTAGGTACCCATTCAGGTAGGTACCTGCGCATTTCCTTAGATTCCGGCAATCTTAGCTTTTTTCATCATATTTGCAATACTACCGAAATAAGTAGGTACCTACCCCGAATGAAAAACGTATTAATTTGAACTGGCCAGGAATATTTAAACTTCCGATGGAATCTGTGAGCGCGTATTTTGATGATTTTTTTTCGGAAAATTTCGTGTTTCGTCAGCATCTCCTGACGTATTTTATATGAGAATCATATGTTTTATTGGTGTTAAAAGTTGCGGAATCTATCCGGCTATCGTATTTTCAAAAAACATCTAGCCCGGAATCGGTTTTTCGGCGGTAATGTCGTTTTCCGAAAAACAACGACCGAAACCGCCGAGAGTTCCGTTTTGTTAGGCTAAAAATTTGACATCTAAGATTTTGACCATAGACCTAGCATTTTCCTTTGAGGAAAATGCTAAGTCTTTTTTTGTCATTTTTTTTTTGAAACGCTATCTGTCGGCGGGAAATACAACCGAGCCGAATCGAGTGATTCGAGTAGAGCTTCTAGTTTTCGCCGCCGATTCGTATCGGAGAATAAATCCCTGTATATATTTCATTTTGTCGAAAAAAATTTGCTTACAGTTTTCAGTCCCAATTTGCTTCAACCGAAAGTGAACCTTGAGGTGGGTGAAACGCAAAGGGCGTACTGGTCGTTTTTGCGTCAACCAAAAAGTGCGCGGAAAAAGACCTCTCCCAAAACCAAACAATACTATATACTAGGTTTTGCCCGTTGCAGAAGCAACTGACGGGTTAAGACACTATGCGATTTGACGTGTGAACGTGGATGAAGCGAGGAGGAGTGTGTGTTAAATTAAATATATGAAGAAACCTGAGTTCACAGTGGCCTTGCAACGCATGCCGGGTACCCGTTGTATATAATGTTATGTAGTGCAGCGCTTGCATTAAAATGTAATTTCCCAGGAATTGGAATGGAACCATTACAGTTAAGTTGATCCCGAGGTTACAGTGACCTTGCAACGCATGCCGAGTAACCGTTGTATATCATGTTATATATTGCAGGCACTTGCTTTAAAATGTTATTTCCCGGGAATTGGGATGGAACCATTACAGTTAAGTTGACCCCGAAGTTACAGTGACCTTGCAACGCATGCCGTGTACCCGTTGTATATTATGTTATAAATTGCAGGCGCTTGCATTAAAATTTTATTTCCCGGGAATCGGGATGAAACCATTACAGTAAAGTTGACTCCTAGGTTACAGTGACCTTGCAACGCACGCCGGGTACCCGTTGTATATAATGTTACATAGTGCAGGCGCTTGCATTATTATGTAGTTTCCGGGGACTTGGGATGGAACCATTACAGTTTAGTTGACCCTTAGGTTAAAGTGGCCTTGCAACGCATGCCGGGTACCCGTTGTATATAATTTTATAAAGTGCATAATTTTATAATGTTGTTTCCCGGGACTTGGTAGGGAACCATTACGGTTTAGTTGACCCCGAAGTTAAAGTGGCCTCGCAACGCATGCCGGGTACCCGCTGTATATAATTAATTTATTTACGCACAAATAGTCCATTAATAATAACAATCGGTTGCACGGTTTAGCAGTGCAAAATTTCATTATGCCGGAGCTCACTATTGTAGTTGTATTGTATTTCATTTTGCAAGTGTAAGTACTAAGTAGGTACTTTGTTGTAATATTTCACCAAAACGACGCCATTATGCTGTTGAGCATAAAATAATTTTCACTATAAATAAATTCATTCAATATCATGTTTTGATTTTTAAATGAAAAAAGTCCCCGCAAGTAAGTACCTACCTAGAACACGCGTAATGTATATATATATATATATATATATTTTTTTTTATTTAACAATGTTCAAATAGAACACACTTAAAAATAAAAAATAATAATTAATAAAAAAAATTGACAATTCTTTAAACTTTTCTAGTAAATTTTCAGTTCTATAAAGTTCCGTTCGAGTTCTGTAATTATTTCAGTTTTGTGATGTAACTGGTCTGTAATGATAAAACAATAGAATTTGAGTAGAACCATCACAGAACGTGAAAATTAACTTAAAAAAAGTTCCATTATTCTGTATCATCGAAACAACCTTACCGTAGTATTTATTGCATTAAAACCTAATTCGTTGTGTAGGTACCCATTCAGGTAGGTACCTGCGCATTTCCTTAGATTCCGGCAATCTTAGCTTTTTTCATCATATTTGCAATACTACCGAAATAAGTAGGTACCTACCCCGAATGAAAAACGTATTAATTTGAACTGGCCAGGAATATTTAAACTTCCGATGGAATCTGTGAGCGCGTATTTTGATGATTTTTTTTCGGAAAATTTCGTGTTTCGTCAGCATCTCCTGACGTATTTTATATGAGAATCATATGTTTTATTGGTGTTAAAAGTTGCGGAATCTATCCGGCTATCGTATTTTCAAAAAACATCTAGCCCGGAATCGGTTTTTCGGCGGTAATGTCGTTTTCCGAAAAACAACGACCGAAACCGCCGAGAGTTCCGTTTTGTTAGGCTAAAAATTTGACATCTAAGATTTTGACCATAGACCTAGCATTTTCCTTTGAGGAAAATGCTAAGTCTTTTTTTGTCATTTTTTTTTTGAAACGCTATCTGTCGGCGGGAAATACAACCGAGCCGAATCGAGTGATTCGAGTAGAGCTTCTAGTTTTCGCCGCCGATTCGTATCGGAGAATAAATCCCTGTATATATTTCATTTTGTCGAAAAAAATTTGCTTACAGTTTTCAGTCCCAATTTGCTTCAACCGAAAGTGAACCTTGAGGTGGGTGAAACGCAAAGGGCGTACTGGTCGTTTTTGCGTCAACCAAAAAGTGCGCGGAAAAAGACCTCTCCCAAAACCAAACAATACTATATATATATATATATATATATATATATATTTTATTTTCCTTGTTCTCGTTTTCTGGGAATTCTCTGAACGGTCACCTGACCATTATAATCTTTGTAGTTACATAGTTATTTTCCTTTATTTACATTTGGCTTTCTTAACAAGAAATAAAGATTACAATTTTAATACTACGGGTATTTTGAGAATTTTTAATTAAGTAACTTCATGATCAAATTTATTTAGGGCTATTTTTTTAATCTGGGAGGCGGGAATGGATACCGCTGTTGTGTACCGCTAAGTGGTTCGCTACGTTTGGTGACTTTGCCCGGGTTCATGGGGTGCGGTTTGTCCGGGTCTTGATGGCGAATGCGTCTGCCCACCTGCTGCGTGGTTGGCCTGATCGAGAGGACTGGTTGAGGGAGGTCTTTTAACCTCCATCCGGGCTCTTATCCTTGCACTTCAGTTGGAAGGATGGATTCATGCGTCCGTCACTCCTGGACATACAATCCTTAGATTCCTATCCACCCCTCATACCTTTTTCCTTCCCAGAACCTCCTATTCTTCCTTTCCCTAAATATATACTTCACACAGCATCCCTAAAGATTACACATGCACTGAGGATTTTTTTCTCAGGACCTCCAGTGAGGAGCTAATGTAAAAAAAAAGTTGTTTCACAGAATTTTAACTATTCATCATATTTTAATGTTTATTTTCAAGTTCCGCAAACGTTCTATTCAAGTTTTGTTTTCATATCATTATTGACCAGTTGTTTCACATAACTGAAATGAAAACAGAACTTGAATACATATTTCAAGGACGTGAAAATGAACTTTGGAATTTGATGAAACAACTTTCCCTAATAAACATTCACGGCTGACATTTGAAACAGATTCGCTATTTTTGATCTATCCCTATATAAGGAAAACAGATTCTTTCAGATTCTAAGATTATATACCGATACGATTAAAAATATTGCAATTTTGATTTCAATAATGGAGGAATATTTTTTTAAGGTTCCGCAACCGGGCCCGAAAAGAAGAAGATCGATAGATACGAAATTACGGATGTTAGACGGGGAGCGCTAACATTAACAGCAACAAAATTGATGCGAAAATTGCGAAAATGTTTAATAAAATATGACTCGTTTAAAATAGAGAAAAAATCTCGCGGGCATTGTTTTAAACAGCATTTAAAGAAACACTGTGATTTTTTTATACATATAACTTGTAAAATAACAGACACAAACTTGTTTATAATAATTTGGAGCATACTTTGCGATTTATTCTATCGAGAGAATTTTATATAATTTGCGTTTCGGCACGGGCAAAGTCTAGATATTATCATCAAGATAAACATATATTTTTTTAAGAGCTTTAAAACTTAACGTGTTTAAGGGAGATATGTAAGAAATCGGTAGTAATTCGGGTAGCGGGCCTGTTTCATAACGGTGTTGAATTTCATACGTATTTGTGTTCCAATTTACCATGCAGATCGGAGGAATCCAGATTTTGGAATTCCGCACGTTAAGTGTACTTACCTATACGGTGGACTAAGTCAAGTACCGCAATATCGTCAATCTATCAACAACCATCGGAACAAATCATAACGTGACATTTCGCTCGACGTTGAAATGTTATTTTCTATCAATCGGAAGCGTGTAATGTGAAGTATTATCTCGCCATCTTTATCGAATACTTTGTGTGAACCGCTTCATTGTATCGTGACTCAAACTATATATCGTGGTTATAATAACCGAACAATCTTATTGTACGCCTATGACCGCCGCCGAATGAACATAAAGCTACGAGACACAACAGTGAGTATTGCTTAATTGTGTATACCGGATCTTGTTTGGTGATTGGGCATAATTCTTATCGAAATCCATAAGCGTTTCATTTAGTAAAGAGTAGTTGCAAGGTTATTCTAAACCCCCGTGCCATCGTGCACGATTCAGGGCCCTAATGTCGCTTACTAATGGGTAAACGATTAAAGTAAGCATCATGAAAAAATGTTAATCACGAGAATTTTCGTGATTTATTTTTGAGGTATTACGCCGTCCATCAGATGTGATATGACAGGGCAATGTGTTGCGAAAATATGTTGACACTACAATGATGTCCGAAAGGTTTTAGGTTCCTAAATAAGGAAGCTGCGCAACATAAATCATGATATTACTTTTGGCCGTGAAAATCTCAAATCAAATCTGCTTACCCATAGTTATTTCCTATAATCTAATATCACTTATCTTTTTAATAGTGGAAAAATAACTTGCCAAAATATTATATAAACATGCATTCTTTATTTAGCAGACTCCATTTAAAACAAACAGAAAAACTGGAGATTTTACTTACAGAGAATCCACAGTATGCATGGACAGACCGCGCCTGATACACACACCTACCCACTACGCACATCACCTGGTAATTACTAAATATACATACCATACAAAGAAAAATATCAAAGGTACCTGTACTAGGTATGACTTAATATCTGTAAATTATCTCACCACTGTAATCAATACACATACTTTTCGTTATTTCTCCTTCTTTAGCCAACGTTTCGGACAGCGTTGCTGTTCCATCATCAGGACAGATCCAATAGATGTGTACCAACGCTGCAACGCTGTCCAAAACGTTGGCTAAAGAAGGAAGTGGCGCAACACGGCATAACACCCCAAAACAAATAACGAAAATACTTTTGGCCTTAAAAATATAAAAACGAAATACACATAATAATATGCCTCTGCATAATAATAATTATGCATAGGCAGCTTCACACTTTAAAATTGATTCATTGAGTGAACGAAGGCATCATATGGATGCACTATTCCTGTATAAAGTAGTCAACAATAATATTCAATGCCCAGAGCTGCTATATAAAATTAAATTCAATGTACCTGAACGTTCAACACGCTCTTCTGTCTTGTTCAGGGTGGATCAATGCAAGACAAACTGTAAGCAGAATTCTTGCCTGGACAGACTATGCAATAGTTATAATAGCGTATTATGCAATGTGGACATTTTCAATTGCGAACTTACTCAATATAAAAGGTCCATAAAAGAGTATTTCTCTGACGGTTCTTGAATAATTTTATGTTTTTATTGTTTATATTTCTGTTATGATTTGATTTATATGTACATGTACAACCTCTCCCCATGGCTACCAATGTATTGATAGATTTTTTGTTTTGTAATTTTTCATTTTATATTAAAAAAAAAAAATTTTAGTTCTTGAATAATGTTATGTTTATATTTCTGTTATGATTTGATTTATATGTACAACCTCTCTCCATGGCTACTTGATGGCTACCAATGTATTGATAGATTTTTTTGTTTTGTAATTTTTCATTCTACAAAAAAATATTGTTTGGAGTATATATATATATTTTTGTTTTATATAATTTTGGATTCATATTCCTATTTTATAAAATTAACTTACTTATTCTTATTATGCTGTCTCCATAGAAGTAAAGTCACTAGGAGGAAATCCATAATTGGTTTTATTTTGGCTACTTAATACTATGTACAAACTGAAATAAATGTAAACTGTCGATTTCCCGAAAATTAATAAATAATGTTTGTTTCCATGTAAATTGTTATAATATGGCAATGTAAATCGTGTAGGTTGGCTACAGCACAGCTGTTAATATTGTCAAGTTGTCAATACGCAATGTACTCTCTTGTCTATTACTCTCTTGTGTACGATTCCAATGGTGAATAAAGAGTTAATATTATTACTGCATAAACTGGAGGATTTCATTTATAACAATCACAGGTTATGGGCCCAGATTCGCTAATCTGTTGATAAAGTTTAAGTATGTAAAGTGAAATCAAGCGGGAGTGAATATCAGCGAAAAGTGAGGTTAAGTTGCCGGAACGCGTGCAGAAAATTTTCGTTGAGAAGGATAAAAACACTGAGAAATCTGATCAGGCAGGGCAGGAAGCAAAATGGAAGGAAACGTGATGACTACCAATGCATTGAAGTTGGAAGGGGCAAGGAATTGGAATATTTGGAAGTTTCAAACGACAGTTTTATTGAGAGGACAAGGATGCCTGGACGTTGTAGAGGGGCACACTGTGAAACCTGAAGAGATTATCGCACGAACCACTTGGGAGAAAAAGATGCTAAAGCTCAGACGTTACTGGTTACGAGAATGTCGGAAGACGTTATGCTACATATCATATCATGCACAACTTCGGCTGCAATGTGGAGAAAGCTTCTAAGTGTATATGAACAAAAGTCAGAAACCAGCATCCATATTATCCAACAAAGATTTTTTCAGTATAAATATGATAAAAACATCGAAATGTCAGTATTTCTGTCTAAAATTCAAGAGATGCAAAGTCAGTTGAAACAAATGGGCGATAATGTATCGGATAAATTTATAATAACCAAAGTATTAATGAGCTTGCCGGATGAATATTGTTAGCGGACCTGCCTGGGGGTCCCTACATTCTGCCGACAGACTAGCTCAGGTTTTAGTCAGCAGAGCGGGAGAGGCCCTCACCACCAGGGTGGTAGGATCTGCGAGGCGTGTGTGTGTCTTTCCTGAAATAAAGCTCAAATTTCTACGGGCTGGAGGAAGGCAGTGAAACAGTAGCCAGGGTAAACAACAGTTATATTGGGTAAAACACTTGCGTATACACAATATCACAATAATGCATACAGAGTAATACAGGGTAGCAACAACAGTTCTGTCTAAAATGGAGGAATCTGTCCCTATAATCTCTCTGGAAGGGGTTATTTATCTCCGCGGTGAATTTACAGCGAACACACGCAAATATGGGGGAATATAACGGCTTGGGTACTCACAGTGAGCGTCTGGACTCTTGTATCTTCAGTGTCGGGAAAGAATTCGGCCATTCTTGGTGTCCTAGTGTATCACTTAGCAAAACACGTTCCATTGTTCTCGCGCGGAACCTTCTAGAATGGGCGCGGAACGGTCCTCACACTATACGTGCTTACTAGACCGGGAGCTGCGGGCGAGTGGCGGTTGGGCTGGCTACCCGGTGGCTTGGGTTCCGCCGCCGGTAGCGCGCCGGCAAGCTAGCGGAGAGGGAGTGAAACTGTAGTTTGCGCAGTGGCATGCGCTACAACTTGGGAGGAGGGGCCGAGTAATTTGCAGGGGCGTATTTGTGTATCGTAACACCTCCCCCCGCGCTCGGAAAAAAAGCGACGTGGCAATGGAGCAATAGGGCAAGAACCCTCTACGTTACCCGCGGGAGTTGAAAGAGAGATTTGTTGACCAGAGAGAGAGCTGACTAACATCTTAAAACTAGCTTATGCCATGGGCTAGGTACAATGTTTGTCAGGGTAGGGAGGGGGGTACATAAAATATGAGGAACAGGCAGTTATCACATGGAGGGGTGAAACAACATACATATTTATGCAATTGAAAGAACAAAAACAAGGTTATGAAAATGTGAAAACAAAGACCAAATTATGAAAATGTGAAAACAAAGACAAAATTATGAACAAAAAATGTGACTCTAGGGTTTCATTGGTCTGGAAGCTAAATTTGCGGTGCGTAGATTTGTTTGTGTTTTTGACGGGGTTCGAAGAGTTTCGAAGAATTGCGAAGAGACGTGATTTCACAGACTCTAAAGGGATTACATTATCACTGTAATCTGACCCATTTGAGATAACACTCAAGAGTACACTAGGGCCTTGGAGAAAAAACACTTTGTTTTGTCGTAGACGTCGAAGGTTACGAAGTGGAGACTGGGGTTGCAGTGCGGAGGGCTATGGTTACAGAGGTCGTTGAGGAGAAGAATCCAGGATCTGCAGACATGCCAGTATGAATCCTAATGTGCCATTATGGTGGGCACGGATCGTGTATAATGGTTATCGAAGCATAATGTAGCTCGGAATAACTTGTGAGGGTGCGCATTCAGCGAATACTGGAGAGTCAAGGTAATAATGGTTTACACATGGCATGGTGTGCGTCACTGCATGACAGAGCACGAGACGGCAAAACTGGCTTGGTAGCGAGAGCAGGAACAAAACCCAGGAGCTAGCGTGCCCAAAGGTAGTCCAAAGTGTCATTATATATAGCGGGACAACTCGGCTCGCAATGGCGCAATAAGACAACATACATAAGGGCGGTATGGTCTGTGCTTTCAGGAACAAATATGTAGAAAATGGCGGCGGAAAACCTCCGTAACCACAGCGAAGGCTGCCAGGAAGTGAAGCTCAGCTTGGCTGCCGATGGAGACATCCTTCTGGGCTTCTTTTTTAATCCGGGAGGAATTATTATTAAAGCAAAATTCTTGAAGTTTACCTGCCTAGAGACCAATGAAGAAAAGTTTGGAGAGAAACAAGGTGTGTTCAGAGAATAGCAAACGAGGTTTTAACCCGGTGACCCAGAGAGATTGAGAGAGAGAGAGAGAGAGAGATTCCTAGCTAGTGCACAATTACATTTTTGAAAATAAATACAAAGGTATCCTTTGTTAGGATAACCTGGCATTGCCGGGTGACAAAATACCTTGGTTGAAAAGCAACCGGCCTTCCATGGCCTATGTTAACATAAAATGGTAACATTTTTGAAGAATTTCAAAGAACAAGACACAAAGTCGTGAACGAGTCACGGCAAGGCAGCGAAACTGATTCATGGATAAAGGTTGTCGATAAGAGACAGATGATACGCCAAGTGCATAACATACGTGTCCAATATTCATGAATCTGCCTCATTGAAACCAGGATGAAGAACAGAAGAAACATGTGACAAGAGTGAAATAGAAGGCCCGTTATGCCTGGTTAGGTACCGATTCGAACTCCAAGTGAGGGCGAAATATGGACAACAACGGATCTTCCACTTCATGCATGATGAGAACATGAGGGAGGGAAGGGGAAAATGGATGGAGGGGAGTTGAGTGACGAAACTTGCTAGGGACTGGACTAATTTCCAATTCAAACTCTATGTGAGTATGAAACGTAATCCACCAGCATGCTTCCCGACTCTTTACATAAGAAAAAAAAAATGATAAGAAAAAGAATACATATTACACCAAAGAGACTAGTCTTTCACGTGTATTGGACGAAAGATTAGGGGTCACTTAAAACTTCTCCTTGATTGTGAGAAAAGATAGACCCTCGCTCCAATTTCACAATCCTGGGATTTCTTTTATTCGCTTCCCAGATGACGACTTTGGTGGATTTTGTGCCCATTCGATTAACTCCCACGGCACTATGCCCCATAGCTGACAGTGAAGCTGACAAGTTAGTCCTTTTAAGATAGTAGATATTCCTGGGCTTCTTTCCTTTAGAAAAAGAAGTGGCAAAACAGGAAGTCCACGGGCATTGTCGTTGAACAATTTGCAAAAAGGTTGTGGACTACTTTGTGTGGTGCGCAAAAAAAGGGTTGATATTATTTCGTTCGCACGATTCATGGTGAGTATTGTAACGTCTTCACGTTTGGTGCACAAATTATATAAGTACACAATTATAAACAAGGTACAGCTCAATTACAGACAGAAGTCAAAGAGTGTTATACAATGCATCTTAAAGAAGATAGCAAGGCCGATATTATGTCGTTCACACGAATCACGGTAAGTATTATTACGTCTTCACGTCTCGTGTACAGATTATACAAGTACATAATTATAAACAAGGTGGTTCTCATGACAATTTAATGACACACGACCAAAAAGAGGCGGTTCTCATGCCAAATTCAATGACACACGACCAAAAAGGGAGGTTCTCATGCCAATTAAAGACACACGACCAAAGGGGGCGGTACTCATGCCAAAAGACACACGACTAACTCAATAACGTTTAGTTAAGAGTATAAAGTAATTATAACGAACTTCTCGTATCGTGGTGGATGTTTTAAGGATCTCTTCTATCGCGTACAGGTTGTGCATAAGTACAGCAAAATAAATGATAACAACATTCGTTTTAATGTTGTTTATAAAGATTCGTTAGATTTAACTAACCCCGTAGCCCGGGGGCGTACGATAGAATGACATAAAGTGATGGCAGGGTATATTCTGCTTACACCGAGCAATAAAAGAGACAGACCTGGAGTGGTTTTACATACTGTCCGAGTAACCATTTTTAGAAAAGAAAAAAAAGGTGATAATTGCAAAACGATGATCGAACAAATCAATGTTGATTTACGTTAAAAATTACAATTATTTGGATTCGAGAATCAGGATGACCGTTTGGTTTTACTAACCTGTCTCGTGTTAAAACGTGTAATACAAAACATACGTGACGTAACAGTAGAGAAGAAACAAATCAGTGGTTTCGTTGTAGCAACCAAAGACCTGGTGATTCGGTTTTACATACTTTAGTCGAACGAGCCAACGAATTTGTGTATGACTTATAAAAAGCCAACTTGTAGGTTTTTTTTTAATATATACCTATATTAAATACAATTTCCAAAATGGACGTGTCAATATCCTATTTTGGGGAGAGAAAAAAAAATTGAGCACGGGTGAAAAGGACGCCATCAATTTTTGATTTAAGTAAAAAATTGAAAAAGACTTATATGTACAAGAAAAAAGGTGAAGTAACCATTTCTGACTTTCGTGCTTGAGACCACTATTGGGTTTTACGTACTCAAGGTGAGCTGAAAATCGAGAGGTAAGAAAAAGGTTTTACCCTGGTAGGTAAAATGCGATGAACGTAAGAATGAGGTAAAAAAAAAATGTACAAGGGCGGCCGAAACTGAGGCCATAGACAAAACAAAACAAAAACAAAAAACAAAAAAACGAAACACAAAAAACAAAAAAAAGAAACAAAACAAGTGACATGAGCATTGCATAGTGTGGGGTTGAGAAACGACAATTGGGATCATGACTTCCCAAAATATCGTGACTCGAGGTGTGTCTCTGCTCTGAAGTAATCAGCCTCAGAACAGGTGAGAGAAAAAAAATGTACAAAGAAACAATGCTGGCAATTTGCCGTGATGGGGACAAGAGAATTTGATACAACCGTGACATTTGGATGGACCTATTATGATTGTACATTTATTTACAAACAAGTATAAATAAAGGATTTGCTTTATTTATAGGGGTCTGGTCGTGTAATTGACACCTTACACGCCAGTTATGAATATTTATTTATTTACAAAACATTGTCAAGAGATCGCTCGAAAGCTGACTCGAGACCTGCCTCACGCTTGAGGACTTATGCCACAACTCCATAACTCGGGGTGTACTCTTGTAGGGTATGCACGCTGCGAGGGAGGTAGGTATTGCGGAAATAATTCTGTGAATTATAGTTCCTTGTGTGAACGACGCCATTGTTTCGTTCACGATGTATTTCACACATAATAATCGTATGTGCCTCCAAAGGGTTAACAAACGCAAACGGCGCTGTGGTACGAACTTGCGGCCAGTATACCCAAACGAGAATGTCGCGCGCAAATTTTTGTTGCTATGCGCGACTTCCGAAATCCGGCAGTGGATAGTCTCGCCAAGAGAGGCATTATTATCGGCCTCTATCCTCCTGGATGGCACGACCTGTGAGGTGTGTCCACTTCTTGAGTACATATTTACGGGTTTGACAGCTCTTATAGCTCGCGGCCAATGTACTTGATGATGGTTTTCGTGCATGATTTTGTCGATGCCTTTGTAAGTTGAAGATGTTCGTGATTATATACGAAAACTTTGATAATCACTATTTGTGACTTCATTTTGGTGCAGGTGATGGACGGCATGACGGCTTAAATTCTTTCGCTGGTCGATGAGTAGAGAAAGAAAAAAAACAAGAGGGACTTTTTTTTTAAAAAATTTCTGAAAGAGTGAAACTTTAGTTTGCGCAGTGGCGTGCGCAACAACTTGGGAGGAGGGGCCGAGTAATTTGCAGGGGCGTATTTGTGTATCGTAACAATATACACATTTTATATCGGCTTGGGAATCGGCGCCTGACGACAAACAAACGTTCGATAATTTAATAGCCAGATTATTAAATGAAGAAGAAAGAGTGAAAGAGAAAAGATATGAAATATAAGAAACTTCATCCTCGTCGGCGTTTGTAGCTAAAAGAAATCTGAAGTGTTACAAATGTGGAAAAGCCGGACATTTTCAAACTCAGTGCAGAAGTAATCGAGACAATGAGAAAAAGTTGAACAAGCAAAAATGCTTTTACTGAGGAAAATTCGGACATTTTAAGGCACAGTGTCGTTTTAAAAAATCAACAGAAAATAATCAAAGCGCTACTAATAAGAAGACAAGTAATGCGTTTGTAGTGTCGAATTCAGCGTATAAAAATTATGAACAATCGAAGTTTTTAATTGACTCTGGAGCGAGCGAGCACATGTGTTTCGACCGCACATTATTTTCATCATTTTCAAGTGTTTCTCAAAAGTCCGTAATTGTTGGCAATGGAGCAATCATTAGTGTTTTGGATTGCGGACAGATAGAGGTACAAGTCTATAATGGGAGTGAATGGATAAATACAACAATAAACAATGTTTTGTTTGTTCCGGATCTAAAGTCAAAATTATTCTCTGTAAACCGCGCAGCTGATCGCGGGTACACTGTTGTGACGAATGACTGTTCGTGTTTATTCTATAAAAATGGCGTTGTTTGTGCGATAGCCAGTCGAGTTGACAGTTCATACTATTTGGTTTTTCGTTTCAAGTGCGAGGTCGCAAGTGTTGCTTAAACTATGAAAAATAACTTATACGAGTGGCACGATAAATTAGCACATCAAAACTTTGATTATGTGAAGAAAGCGTTGCAGAAAAATAACATTGAGGTAAAACAAACTGACGTACCCCAATGTGAGAGTTGCTTGAAAGGAAAGATACACCGTCTACCATTTAAGAGAAGTGAGCATGTCAGCACAAAAACATGTGAAATAATTCATGGCAATACGTGCGGACCCATGGAAGAAAAATCAATTGGCGGGTGGAGATATTTTGTCATTCTAAAGGATGACTTTTCTAACTTTAGAAGTGTGTATTTCGTTGAAGCAAAACACGAGATTAAGCGCTGTTTGGAGGATTTTATAAATAAAGCCGAAAATACTACTGGAAACAAAGTCAAGATATTTCGGAGTGACAATGGGCTCGAATTCATAAATAGAGAAGTAAAGGAAATATGTTCTAAGCATGGGATAACCCATTAGACTACTGTGCCCTATACTCCTGAACAAAATGGGAAAGCTGAGAGGGAAAATAGAACCCTAGTTGAAGCGGCACGAACAATGCTACACGCGAAGAATTTACCTAAGAAATTGTGGGCAGAAGCGGTAAATACTGCTGCTTTTGTCTTGAATAGAACGGGGAAAGGAAAAGAAGGAAAATTTCCATACGAAATATGGACAAATAGGAGCGTTGATGTTCATCATCTGAAGGCGTTTGGTTCACCAATGTATGCACATATCCCAATAGAGAAAAGAAGGAAATGGGATAAGAAGGGAGAGAAGGGTTTGATGGTAGGTTATGCTGAAAACGTCAAAGGCTATAGAATTTACTTCCCTAAGAAAAATAGCGTAGATGAAAAGAGAGATGTCATTTTCTTAAGTCAAGAGGAAACAGAGGAAAATGAGGTGGTGTCGGATAATGTAAAGAGAGATGTCATTTTCTTAAGTAAAGAGGAATCAGAGGAAAATAAGGTTGTGTCGGACCTGAATACTCAAAGTTTGTTGGGGTCAGAAGAAACAGTGGAAGAACAAAAGGTTGATATTTACGCTCCTGTGGCTAAATTATCAACATTTACAGTTTTTGTAGCAATAGCGACTAAATTAAATTTGCCTATATATCAAATGGACGTAATTGGTGCGTTTTTGTAGACAAAGAAGTCTATATTAGATTACCAGAAGGGGCTTATTCTGAGGGAAATAATATTGTAAAACTAAATAAATCACTCTACGGTTTAAAGAGTTCCCCAAAGTGTTGGAACATAAAATTCAATTCTGTAGTAAATAGAGAGGGTTTTGTTAAGTCTAACTGTGACTCATGTTTATATTTAAGGTATTATGGAAATGAGAAAATGTTTATTTTACTTTATGTCCATGATATTTTAATTTTTGGTACAAATGAGAAAGATATTTCTGAATTTAAGGGTATATTATGTAAAGAGTTTAAAATGAAGGACTTGGGGCTAATATCAAATTTCCTAGGTATAAATGTAAAACAAAATTTGAAAACGGGTATTACAGAACTAGATCAAAGAGAATATTTGGAAAATGTTTTAAAAAGATTCAACATGCAAAATTGTAAGCCTATGTCAACCCCTATGGACCCTAATTTTAACACTAAAATATTTTTAAAAGACAGTATTGATGTAGACAAAAGTATTCAAAATTTGTGCAGACAAATGATAGGATGTCTAATGTATGCTGCATCAGGTACCAGGCCTGATTTATGTTTTCCGGTGTCTATGTTGTAGGTATCAAACCTGTGCTAACAATGAGCTATTAAGTGCATTAAAGAGAGTGTTAAGATATGTAATGTATAGTCTGAATTATAAGTTAATTTATAAATGTAATGAAATGATTTTGGAAGGGTATTGCGACGCTGACTGGGGTGGTGATGTCAAGGACAGAAAATCCACTTCTGGATATATAATTTTGATTTATAATTGTCTCGTCGTATGGAGTTCAAAGAAGCAGGCTTCTGTTTCTTTGTCATCCACAGAATCAGAATATGTATCTATGAGCATGACTGCTAGTGAAGTGTCATGGATTATAAATCTGCTAACTGAACTGGATATTAAAAATGTTTGTCCTGTAAATATATTTTGTGACAATCAGTCGGCATTAATAAATGCAAATACAGATGCTATAAAGCGATTAAAACATGTAGATATTCGCTACCATTTTGTTAAGGATGTGATGAATTGCATTAATCAACAGTGAAAATAAGAGAATATCGTAGCTTCCCACTTTAATTCAAAAAGAAAATACCAATTAATTATAAAACAGACACACCTGCGACATCTACCGGTTCAAAGTAAATTGAATTCTTGTTGACGATAGGGATCTACAATTAAGTAGAGTGAGATGAGTATTAATAAAAAAACCACAGATGGTATTAAAAATCATCACGAGGCAGGGAAAGACCCTTTCTTAGGCGCGATAATAAACACAAAGAATGATTAACCAATCACAAAAGTGGAGGGCGTGTTCATATTTTGAACAAAGAAATGGACTTTGAACTAAGCAATTAATCAGAGATTTATGAGAAAAAATATCGTCATCGACCGAAAGATCAATACACTATAATGTAAACAGGTTCTCACGCCCGGTGCATTAGATACGATGACCCTAGAATTAAGATATACAATCAGTACAATGAAGGTGTCGGCGACCGCCGTTAACGAACAAATTAATCCATATTATGTTGGAAAAACTAGGCAAGAAAATAGCAAGAGAGTTATGATAAGAGGAAAATTAAAGAAAAGACGTGTAAAACGTAAGAAAAGCTACTGTAGGGTTATTCAGTCGTATAACGAGTACATAGAGGGTCAGGGAGACCAGATTAAAAGGAAAGCGTACATTTTACATTTAAAAGGAAGAAAAACGCTGGAAATTTGGAATGTCACTTTTGTCACGTCAGGAAAAACGATTTGAAAAGGAAATCTAATGGAAAAACTGGACGTTTAAACGGAAGTGTTTATTGAACAATATAAGATTTCGACTTAATTTTGCGTTTTCAGACGAGTTTAAATAGATATCGTTATATATTTGAAATGGAGTGGTAATTCTAGTTACATTGCGTTAGGTAAAGTCAACAGAAGGAATTGTTTTACGTCAATTGTTTGAGGAGAATTCTATGAGAAATAAGACAGACTGCAAGGAAAAATGAAACATTATTTGAGTTGACGACCTCACACATGGTTCTGTTATTTAAACAACCAGAAAACGAACATGTTTTTAGGCAATTAAACCCATTTTAATGGCTTTTTGGACGATAAAAATCATCATTGGTCATATGGACAGTTTACTTTAACTAAAAACGATTAGATTTTATTACCCTCGAATAAACGCTGAGTTATTGGTGAGTACATCGAAGTCCAGACCTTAACACATGTCAAATTTTAAATTAATGTGAATTCAGGGAAGAAAGGGACGGAATTAGGGGGAAGATCCATATGAAGTAATAAAAATTGACATATATTTAAGGGCCGAAGTGGAAGTTTCTCCTAAAAAAAATGTGGAAAATAACATAAAAAGTAGTAGTATATAGAAAATGAAATTTTCTAAGAGGTGACATACATCGAAGACGAAACGGGGGGTAGTAAAAAAGAAAATAAAAACAATTAAAAGATGATTCCGTAAGGAAAACTCATGAAAATTCAGAAGTAAGATGAAAACAATAAATTTGGCTTGGAATGTAACTAATCATATAGATGTGGATAATAACATAAGGATAAAAGAGGAAATTCGTAGGAAGAGTGTTGTGAATACAAGAAAATTCTAGGGGAAAGGGGAAAATTCAGATATACTACGTAAATAGAGAAAATACGGGTTTTAATGGAAAAATTCATACAAGTAGCAGTGAGATAGAGTGGAATTTATAAAAATTGCAACTCGAAATTGCATAGTAAACATTTCGATATGGAGATAATCATGATTTGTGATAGGTACGGAAAAATCGAGACGTAAATATAGTTATCGAAGACGGACCTTTTACGAATTGAGAAAAAAAATAACTAAAAAATTATGAAATTCAAGCTAATTCTGTATGACCAACAGACAAAGGGATGAGGGGCATTTTGACGTAATATCGCCGGTCCGATCCTGGAAAAATGTTTAAACGAGATAGGGCATGAACAAAGTCATGAAAGGTGGACCTAACGACAGTTAAACAAAAATGACAGAATCGATATATGAAATCTCGAGTTGTTAGAGATTAAATTCGTGGATCAAAGATAGCTTAGATAGGCCATTCTAATCCTGAGAGGGGTTTAAAAGACAGGACTTAGTGATTTTTCGGTAGTCATCGGGGGTTTTGAAAAGCGGAAGTTTGTGAGACGTGACGTGACGTTTAAAGCGGTTATTAATTGAAAAATTGTCTAAGTGTTAAAAAATTTTATGACTCTGAAATAATTGGAGTCAAGTCAATAGAAGTGATTTCGGACTTAGCTAGTGTTAGATAAAATGCATTTTAACAGAAAGTTCTAAGTGTCCAAAGTTTGGTATTAAATTCAGTGTAAGAGATTAGTACCATTAATAATAATTAATTAGATTCAGTGAAGTGATTAAATCATAAATTTAAATTGTGTTAGTGAAAAGTGTGGTGTTGTATTTGGCAAATTTAAAAGCAGTGTTTAGTTAAATTTTAGGACTTAATACTTGGAAAAAAAAAACATATCAGTAATAGTTCCTTAAATAAAGTGCAAATCGAACGTAATAATTATCACAGGATTAATCTAGTGTTAGAAAAAGTAATAATAATAAATATGGACTTTGGAATAAATAATACAAATTATTAAATTGTTGTTGAATGAGATTGTGGTAACTTAATAATAATAATTATTTCGGAAAGTTTAAATAAATAGTGAAATACGTTATCTTACTGCAAAATAGAAGAGTTCGGTGACAAACAAAAATAAAAATAATAAATCTCTTATTTCGTAAATAATCGTGAAGTGATTATTGCTTAAAAATTATAATTTAAACGGAGTGTTATTTTAACGATGGAATAATTATAATAATAAATCTGAAGGTTGAAATAAATAATAAATAAATAAGCATGATAATAATCTGTTCGGTATTTATGTAGTCGTATAACGCTTTGTTGCGAAATAAAAGTACGGTGGGAAAACGAACACAAAATAAGTAATTAATTGTTAAATTTAATTTAAAAAGTGTTAAGTTAACCAACGAGATTTGAAATAAAATGCAGTTAGAACGATAAACATCATTTAATTTAGATAGATTAAACGGGAATAAAATAAAATTGAAGTCGGAAAATTTTTATTTGAATTTAGTTGATAACATAGGAGTAGGTATTAGGTAAGGAAAACATAACAAGGTTTTACCGTGTAGCACCCGGTCGGATAAAAAAAAAAAACCTTAAAGGGGTAAGTTTTATTAAAAATTAAAATAAAAAATTTTCAGGTTCCGAGGAGAGAGCGGCATGCAGCAGACAGTTGGTATTTGAATTAATTTTATAACAAGGTATTACTTGCTTAATATGTGATATGTACCTATATTAAAATATTATATATAAAGTATGTATATTTATATATATATATATTTATATTCAACCCAAGAAAATCTTAAAATAAAGTGAAACACACCTAAATAAAAGTAAAAGGTATCGATTACTAATACCTACTTAGAACGCACTATGCTATTTAAAAAATAGTTGTGTGCTAGAAAAAATTTCAAGTTCATATTTTATACTTATTTTATTAATGTATGTACTATTATAACTTCAGCTAATATAAAATGATAAAAAAAATGAGTTATGATATTAGAATTTATTTCAACTATAATATAATTGTATATATGTATATCAGTATATTTATTTATTGAGGCAAAATATATATGTATATGTATGTAAATTATAACTATATTTATTTGGGATCAGGTTAGGGCAATTGCAAAAAGAAATTACCATTATTAAATTCAAAAGGAAATTTAGGACCGTAAATCTCACGTTCAAGGATGTTCCAAAAGTAAACAAGTGTCTTTCGTTGAATCTAGGTCACGAGGACAGCGGTAATGTTTACATAATTAAAATTGTTTATAAAACAACTCGGTCATTGGGGCACGGGGTCAGATACTTTAAAGGAAGATGTCCTTGGGTATTAAATAGGTGGTTGATAGGTATTAGTATTATAGTAGGTTAGGTTATTATATAGGTTATTATATATTTAATAGGTAGTTGACAGGTATTAATATTAATTTTAGAATGGGACAGATTCATGAAATTGCGCAAATATAGAAAAGGTTGTAAACACAATCTTTAACTTGAACATGAAGAGATAAATTTTGAACTGAACAATTGAAAATAAATAGATTTATTATAAGCTAGTCAAATAATAGGTACATCAAACATTTGGAAAATCACGGGTTAGTTTAGGAGTGTATTGAAGAATTACATGGAATATTCGAGGAGAAATTTATAGAACGATTACTCTCGTAGGTATCAATCACCTACAAGAAGCAGTTGAAAAATCACGGGATAGCCTAATAAAAAGTATCAATCATTTACAAGAAGCAGTTGAAAAATCACGGGATAACTAATAGTTAATAAATCACGGGACGCTTTAAGTCGCGGAGATGAACGGTGAGTGGCTCGGTGTGCTGAGCCACCAGCAGGTAGTCCTGGCGAGGCGGAGCGTGTTTCCATGGCAGCGAAGCGTGGGCTTCGGGGTGCCATGAAGTGGTGAGCTGATCTCTGGACTGAAGGTGACGCAAGCTTTGTAAGTCGCGGGACGTAGCTGATCTCAGGAGCTGAAGAAACGATGGGCCTTGTAGCTGAGACGTGGTGATGAACCTCGGGAAGCTGCCCTGGATGTGTAGAGCACTGCAGGAGCACTTGTGCGGAGATCTGTTACGACGAGCTGTTGACCGACGGTTAGTGTGAGACTGACTGAGCTAGCGCCGAGTTTAGTCGCTTTATATATACCAGCGCGACCGGTGGAGTAATGTTCCATTTGCTGGCAATGTGCACACTGAAAGGTACTGGAACATACGCGGTGCCGAATATTCAGGCAGCTTGTAAACTCTAGACCTTTCTAGGCGGTGGCGATATTATCATTTATCGGCGCGGCAGGCGGCCAAAAACCATCCTGCCGTCGTAGATAAATAGGTGGGTGAGTAGTTTGCCAGCGCCGCGCGAAAATTAGATATTTCTCGTATCTTCTTTCTGAAGGCGAAACAAAACACCCGTAAAACGATGAATTTTTGCAAAAATTCTCCTTTTATCCGAAATTTTGATTGATACGTATCCAGGCAACTAAGAATCAAAAATTTCAGACAGTTCGGAGATATAAAACAAATATTATGACCGACCCCAAGCGTTCAAACGTCCGACCCAAGTGCTTAAATGACCGAACCCAAGTGTTAAAACGATGAATATAAAAAATAAAATAATTCTTTGTAGATTTTTTTATTGATTCATGTAACGACCATGATTTATAGAAAGAATCCAAAGTTTCACACTGTTCGGAACCAAAGGGCCAAATTAATGAACTACCACAATTATTGTTACAAAGCGCCCGTAAAACGATGAATTTTTGCAAAAATTCTACTTTTAGCCGATATTTTGATTGCTACATGTCCAAGCCACAATTCTTAGTAAGATTCCAAAATTTCAGACGGTTCGGAGCCACAAGGCAAAAGTTATGTCTTACCCCAACTGTTCAAATGTCCGACCCCAGGTGCTTAAACGAGCGAACCCAAGTGTTAAAACGATGATGTAAAAAAAAAAAATTTTTGATTTTTTTGTTGATTCGTGTTCAGAACATGATTCTTAGTAAGAATCAAAAATTTCACAAGGTTCGGAACCATAGAGCCAAAGTTATGAAAGACCAAAATTATTGTAACAAAACAGCCGCAAAACGATGAATTTTTGCAAAAATTCTACTTGTAGCCGATTTTTTATTGATACGTCTCCAGGCCATGATTCTTAGTAAGAATCCAACATTTCAGACGGTTCGGAGTCATAAGGCTAAAGTTATGTCTTACCCCAACTGTTCAAATGTCCGACCCCAGGTGCTTAAACGAGCGAACCTAAGTGTTAAAACGATGATGTAAAAAAAAAATTCTTTTTGATTTTTTTATTGATTCGTGATTCAAGATACGTGTCTAGGCCATAATTCTTAGTAAGAATCCAAAATTTCAGACTGTTCGGAACCATAAGGAAAAAGTTATGACTGACCCCAAGCGTTCAAACGTCCGACCCCACGTGCTTAAACGAGCAAACCCAAGGGTTAAAACGATGATTAAAAAAAAATTCTTTGTTATTTTTTTATTGATTCGTGTACAGAATATGACTCCGAATAGAATCAAAAAATTCACAACATTCGGAACCATCGGTCCAAAGTTATGAACGACCACAATTATTGTAACAAAACACACGTAAAACGATAAATTTTTGCAAAAATTCTACTTTTAGCCGATTTGTTTATTGATACGTGTCCTGGCCACGATTCTTACTAAGAATCCAAAATATCGGAAGGTTAGGAGCAATAAGGCTAACCGACCCCAAGTGCTTAAACGACCGAACCCAAGTGTTAAAACGATGATTTAAAAACAAAAAATCTTTGTAGATTTTTTTGTCGTGTACGGAACATAATTCTTAATAGAATCAAAAATTTCACAAGGTTCGGAACCATAGGGACAAATTTATGAACGACTAAAGTTATTGTAACGAAACACCCGGAAAACGATGAATTTTTGCAAAAATTCTTTTTTTAGCAAAAATTTCGAATGATACGTGTCCTGACCACGATTCTTACTAAGAATCAAAAATTTAGACGGTTCGGAGCCATAAGGCTAATCGACCCCAAGTGCTTAAACGACCGAACCCAAATGTTAAAACGATGATTTAAAAAAAAAAATTCATTATAGATTTTTTTGATTGATTCGTATACGGAACATAATTCTTCATAGAATCAAAAATTTCACAAAGTTCGGAACCATAGGGCCAAAGTTATGAACGACCAAAGTGCCCGAAAAACGATGAATTTTTGCAAAAATTCTTTTTTAGCAAAAATTTCGATTGATACGTGTCCAGGCCACGATTCTTACTAAGAATCCAAAATTTCAGACGGTTCGGAGCCATAAAACAAATATTATGACCGACCCCAAGCGTTTACACGTCCGACCTTGGGTGCTTAAATGACCGAACCCAAGTGTTAAAACGATGATTTAAAAAAAATATATAATTCTTTGTAGATTTTTTGATTGATTCATGTAAAGACCATGATTTTTAGAAAAATGCAAAATTTCACACTGTTCGGAACCAAAGGGCCAAAGTTATGAACTACCACAATTATTGTTACAAAGCGCCCGAAAAACGATGAATTTTTGCAAAAATTCTTTTGTATCCAAAATTTTGATTGGAACGAGTCCTGGCCATGATTCTTAGTTAGAATCCAAAATTTCAGACGGTTCCGAGCCATAAGGCTAATAGACCCCAAGTGCTTAATCGACCGAACCCAAGTGTTAAAACGATGATTTAAAAAAAAAATCTTTGGAGATTTTTTGATTGATTCATGTACAGAACATGATTCTTAATAGAATCAAAAATTTCACAACGTTCGGAACCATCGGTCCAAAGTTATGAAAAACCAAAATTATTGTAAAAAAACACCCGTAAAACGATAAAATTTTGCAAAAATTCTACTTTTAGCCGATTTTTTTTATTGATTCGTGAAAATTTCACAACGTTCGGAACCATCGGTCCAAAGTTATGAAAGACCAAAATTATTGTAACAAAACACACGTAATATGATGAAATTTAGCAAAAATTCTACTTTTAGCCGATTTTTTTATTGATACGTGTCCATGCCACGATTCTTACTAAGATTCCAAAATTTCAGACGGTTCGGAGATATAAAACAATTATTATGACCGACCCCAAGCGTTCAAACGTCCGACCCCAAGTACTTAAATGACCGAACCCAAGTGTTAAAACGATGATTAAAAAAAAGTATATAATTCTTTGTACATTTTTTTATTGATTCATGTAAAGAACATGATTTTTAGTAAAAACCCAAAATTTCACACTGTTCGGAACCAAAGGGCCAAAGTTATGAACTATTACAATTATTTTTACAAAGCGCCCGAAAAACGATGAATTTTAATTTAAATTTAAAAATTCTTTTTTTTGAAAATTTTGATTAAAACGTGTCCTGGCCATGATTCTTAGTAAGAATCTAAAATTTCAGACGGTTCGGAGCCATAAGGCTAATCGACCCCAAGTGCTTAAACGACCGAACCCAAGTGTTAAAACGATGATTAAAAAAAAAATCTTTGGATATTTTTTTGATAGATTCGTGTACAGAACATGATTCTTAAAAGAATCAAAAATTTCACAACGTTCGGAACCATCGGTCCAAAGTTATGAAAGACCAAAATTATTGTAACAAAACACACGTAATACGTTGAATTTTTAAATAAATTCTACTTTAAGCCGATTTTTTTTTGATACGTGAATATTTCACAAGGTTCGGAATCATAGGGCCAAAGCTATGAACGACCTAAGTTATTGTAACAAAACACCCCTAAAACCATTAATTTTTGCAAAAATTATTTTTTTATCCAAAATTTTCATTGATACGTGTCCTGGCCATGATTCTTAGTAGGAAACCAAACTTTCAGAAGGTTCGGAGCCATAAGGCTAATCGACCCCAAGTGCTTAATCGACCGAACCCAAGTGTTAAAACGACGATGAAAAAAAAATAAATTTTTGTAGTTTTTTTGATTGAATCGTGTACGGAACATAATTCTTAATAGAATCAAAAATTTTACAAGGTTCGGAACCATAGGGCCAAAGTTATGAACGACCAAAATTATTGTTACAAAACGCCCGTTAAACGATGAATTTTATCAAAAATTATACTTTTAGCCGATTTGTTTATTGATACGTGTCCAGGCCATGATTCTTATTAAGAATCCAAAATTTCAGACTGTTCGGAGACATAAGGCTAATCGACCCCAAGAACTTAAACGACTGAACCCAAGTGTTAAAACGATGATTTTTAAAAAAAATTCTTTGTAGATTTTTTAGATTGATTCGTGAACGGAACATAATTCTTAATAGAATCAAAAATATCACAAGGTTCGGAACCATAGGGCCAAAGTTATGAACGACCAAAGTTATTGTAACAAAACAACCGTAAAACGATGAATTTTTACAAAAATTCATTTTTTAGTCAAAATTTTGATTTATACGTGTCCTGGCCACGATTCTTAGTAATAATCCAAAATTTAAGACGCTTCGGAGCCATAAAACAAATATTATGACTGACTCCAAGCGTTCAAACGTCCGACCCCAAGTGCTTAAATGACCGAACCCAAGTGTTAAAACGATAATTAAAAAAATATATATAATTCTTTGCAGATTTTTTGATTGATTCATGTAAAGACCATGATTTTTGGTAAAAATCTTATATATGTTATATCGTGTAGAGAATACGATTCTTAATAGAATCAAAAATTTCACAAGGTTCGGAGCCATAGGGCCAAAGTAATGAACGACCAAAATTATTGTAACGAAACACCCGTAATACGATAAAATTTTGCAAAAATTCTACTTTTAGCCGATTTATTTTATTGATACGTGAAAATTCCACAACGTTCGGAACCATAGGGCCAAAGTTATGAACGACCAAAGTTATTGTAACAAAACCCCCGTAAAACAATGAATTTTTGCAAAAGATCGTTTTTAGTCAAAATTTTGATTGATACGTGTCCTGGCCACGATTCTTAGTAATAATAAAAAATTTCAGACGTTTCGGAGCCATAAAACAAATATTATGACCGACCCCAAGCGTTCAAACGTCCGACCCCAAGTGCTTAAATGACCGAACCCAAGTGTTAAAACGATGATTAAAAAAAAAAACAAATTCTTTGTAAATTTTTGGATTGATAAATTAATTCATGATTTTTAGTAAAAATCCAAAATTTCGCACTGTTCGGAACCAAAGGGCCAAAGTTATGAACTACCACAATTATTGTGGTAGTGTGGAAATGTTACAAAGCGCCCGAAAACGATGAATTTTTGCAAAAATTCTTTTTTTAACCAAAATTTTGATTGAAACGTGTCCTGGCCATGATTCTTAGTAATAATCCAAAATTTCAGACGGTTCGGAGCCATAAGGCTAATCGACGCCAAGTGCTTAAACGACCGAACCCAAGGGTTAAAAGATGATTTTAAAAAAAAAAATTCTTTGTAGATTTTTTTGATTGATTCGTGTACAGAACACGATTTTTTATTGAATCAAAAATTTCACAAGGTTCATAACCATAGGGCCAAAGTTATGAACAACCAAAGTTATTGTAACAAAACACCCGTAATACGATGAATTTTTGCAAAAATTCTACTTTATGCCGATTTTTTTATTGATACGTATCCAGGCCACGATTCTAACTAGAAATCTAAAATTTCAGACGGTTCGGAGATATAAAACAAATATTATGACCGACCCCAAGCGTTCAAACGTCTGACCCCAAGTGCTTAAATGACCGAACCCAAGTTTTAAAACGATGATTAAAAAAAAAAAAAATTCTTTGTAGATTTTTTGATTGATTCATATAAAGACCATGATTTTTAGTAAAAATCAAAAAATTTCACAGAGTTCGGAACCAAAGGGCCAAAGTTATGAACTACCAGAATTATTGTTACAAAGCGCCCGAAAAACGTGAATTTTTGCAAAAATTGGCCATGATTCTTCGTAAGAAGCCAAAATTTCAGACGGTTCGGAGCCATAAGGTTAATCGACACCAAGTGCTTAATCGACCGAACCCAAGTGTCAAAACGATGATTGAAAAAAAAATTCTTTGTTGATTTTTTTATTGATTCGTGTTCAGAACATGATTCTTAATAGATTCAAAAATTTCACAACGTTAGAAACCATCGGTCCAAAGTTATGAACGACCAAAATTATTGTATCAAAACACCCGTAATACGATGAATTTTTGCAAAAATTCTACTTTTAGCCGATTTTTTTATTGATACGTGTCCAGGCCACGAATCTTACTAAGAATCTAAAATTTCAGACGGTTCGGAGCCATCAAACAGATATTATGACCGACACCAAGCGTTCAAAAGTCCGACCCCAAGTGGTTAAATGACCGAGCCCAAGTGTTAAAACGATCATTAAAAAAAAATTATTTCTTTGTAGATTTTTTGATTGATTCATGTAAAGACCATGATTTTTAGTAAAAATCCAAAATTTCGCACTGTTCGGAACCAAAGGGCCAAAGTAATGAACTACCACAATAATTGTTACAATCGCCCGAAAAACGATGAATTTTTTCAAAAATTCTTATTTTTGCCAAAATTTTGATTGAAACGTGTCCAGGCCATAATTCTTATTAAGAATCCATAATTTTAGAC
The DNA here is from genome assembly GCA_917880885.1 of Limnephilus marmoratus. NCBI lineage: Eukaryota > Metazoa > Arthropoda > Insecta > Trichoptera > Limnephilidae > Limnephilus > Limnephilus marmoratus. The sequence continues at coordinate 5,253,111 of OU862923.1, forward strand.
GGTTCGGAGCCATAAGGCTAATCGACCCCAAGTACCTACTTAAACGACTGAACCCAAGTGTTAAAACGTTGATTTAAAGAAAAAAAAAATTGTAGATTTTTTAGATTGATTCGTGTACGGAACATAATTCTTAATTGAATCAAAAATTTCACAAGGTTCGTAACCATAGGGCCAAAGTTATGAACTACCAAAATTATTGTAACAAAACACCCGTAAAACAATGAATTTTTCCAAGAATTCTACTTTTAGCCGATTTTTTTTTAATTGATACGTGAAAATTTCACAAGGTTCGGAACCATAGGGCCAAAGTTATGAACGACCAAAGTTATTGTAACAAAACACCCGTAAAACGATGAAATTTTGCAAAAATTCATTTTTTAGTCAAAATTTTGATTTATACGTGTCCTGGCCACGATTCTTAGTAATAATCCAAAATTTAAGACGCTTCGGAGCCATAAAACAAATATTATGACTGACCCCAAGCGTTCAAACGTCCGACACCAAGTGCTTAAATGACCGAACCCAAGTGTTAAAACGATAATTAAAAAAATATATATAATTCTTTGCAGATTTTTTGATTGATTCATGTAAAGACCATGATTTTTAGTAAAAATCTTATATATGTTATATCGTGTAGAGAATACGATTCTTAATAGAATCAAAAATTTCACAAGGTTCGGAGCCATAGGGCCAAAGTAATGAACGACCAAAATTATTGTAACGAAACACCCGTAATACGATAAAATTTTGCAAAAATTCTACTTTTAGCCGATTTATTTTATTGATACGTGAAAATTCCACAACGTTCGGAACCATAGGGCCAAAGTTATGAACGACCAAAGTTATTGTAACAAAACACCCGTAAAACAATGAATTTTTGCAAAAGATCGTTTTTAGTCAAAATTTTGATTGATACGTGTCCTGGCCACGATTCTTAGTAATAATAAAAAATTTCAGACGTTTCGGAGCCATAAAACAAATATTATGACCGACCCCAAGCGTTTAAACGTCCAACCCCAAGTGCTTAAATGACCGAACCCAAGTGTTAAAACGATGATTAAAAAAAAAAACAAATTCTTTGTAGATTTTTTGATTGATTCATGTAAATTAATTCATGATTTTTAGTAAAAATCCAAAATTTCGCACTGTTCGGAACCAAAGGGCCAAAGTTATGAACTACCACAATTATTGTGGTAGTGTGGAAATGTTACAAAGCGCCCGAAAACGATGAATTTTTGCAAAAATTCTTTTTTTAACCAAAATTTTGATTGAAACGTGTCCTGGCCATGATTCTTAGTAATAATCCAAAATTTCAGACGTTTCGGAGCCATAAGGCTAATCGACGCCAAGTGCTTAAACGACCGAACCCAAGGGTTAAAAGAAGATTTAAAAAAAAAAAATTCTTTGTAGATTTTTTTGATTGATTCGTGTACAGAACGAGATTTTTTATTGAATCAAAAATTTCACAAGGTTCATAACCATAGGGCCAAAGTTATGAACAACCAAAGTTATTGTAACAAAACACCCGTAATACGATGAATTTTTGCAAAACTTCTACTTTATGCCGATTTTTTTATTGATACGTATCCAGGCCACGATTCTAACTAGGAATCTAAAATTTAAGACGGTTCGGAGATATAAAACAAATATTATGACCGACCCCAAGCGTTCAAACGTCTGACCCCAAGTGCTTAAATGACCGAACCCAAGTTTTAAAACGATGATTAAAAAAAAAAAAAAATTCTTTGTAGATTTTTTGATTGATTCATATAAAGACCATGATTTTTAGTAAAAATGCAAAATTTCACACTGTTCGGAACCAAAGGGCCAAAGTTATGAACTATTACAATTATTTTTACAAAGCGCCCGAAAAACGATGAATTTTTGCAAAAATTCTTTTTTTTTTAAATTTTGATTAAAACGTGTCCTGGCCATGATTCTTAGTAAGAATCTAAAATTTCAGACGGTTCGGAACCATAAGGCTAATCGACCCCAAGTGCTTAAACGACCGAACCCAAGTGTTAAAACGATGATTAAAAAAAAAAATCTTTGGATATTTTTTTGATAGATTCGTGTACAGAACATAATTCTTAAAAGAATCAAAAATTTCACAACGTTCGGAACCATCGGTCCAAAGTTATGAAAGACCAAAATTATTGTAACAAAACACACGTAATACGTTGAATTTTTAAATAAATTCTACTTTAAGCCGATTTTTTTTTGATACGTGAAAATTTCACAAGGTTCGGAATCCTAGGGCCAAAGTTATGAACGACCTAAGTTATTGTAACAAAACACCCCTAAAACCATTAATTTTTGCAAAAATTATTTTTTTATCCAAAATTTTCATTGATACGTGTCCTGGCCATGATTCTTAGTAGGAAACCAAAATTTCAGAAGGTTCGGAGTCATAAGGCTAATCGACCCCAAGTGCTTAATCGACCGAACCCAAGTGTTAAAACGACGATTAAAAAAAAAAAATTCTTTGTACTTTTTTTGATTGAATCGTGTACGGAACATAATTCTTAATAGAATCAAAAATTTTACAAGGTTCGGAACCATAGGGCCAAAGTTATGAACGACCAAAATTATTGTTACAAAACGCCCGTTAAACGATGAATTTTATCAAAAATTCTACTTTTAGCCGATTTATTTATTGATACGTGTCCAGGCCATGATTCTTATTAAGAACCCAAAATTTCAGACTGTTCGGAGACATAAGGCTAATCGACCCCAAGAACATAAACGACTGAACCCAAGTGTTAAAACGATGATTTTGAAAAAAAAATTCTTTGTAGATTTTATAGATTGATTCGTGAACCGAACATAATTCTTAATAGATTAAAAAATATCACAAGGTTCGGAACCATAGGGCCAAAGTTATGGACGACCAAAGTTATTGTAAAAAAACAACCGTAAAACGATGAATTTTTGCAAAAATTCATTTTTTAGTCAAAATTTTGATTTATACGTGTCCTGGCCACGATTCTTAGTAATAATCCAAAATTTAAGACGCTTCGGAGCCATAAAACAAATATTATGACTGACCCCAAGCGTTCAAACGTCCGACCCCAAGTGCTTAAATGACCGAACCCAAGTGTTAAAACGATAATTAAAAAAATATATAAAATTCTTTGCAGATTTTTTGATTGATTCATGTAAAGACCATGATTTTTAGTAAAAATCTGTTATATCGTGTAGAGAATACGATTCTTAATAGAATCAAAAATTTCACAAGGTTCGGAGCCATAGGGCCAAAGTAATGAACGACTAAAATTATTGTAACGAAACACCCGTAATACGATAAAATTTTGCAAAAATTCTACTTTTAGCCGATTTATTTTATTGATACGTGAAAATTCCACAACGTTCGGAACCATAGGGCCAAAGTTATGAACGACCAAAGTTATTGTAACAAAACACCCGTAAAACAATGAATTTTTGCAAAAGATCGTTTTTAGTCAAAATTTTGATTGATACGTGTCCTGGCCACGATTCTTAGTAATAATAAAAAATTTCAGACGTTTCGGAACCATAAAACAAATATTATGACCGACCCCAAGCGTTCAAACGTCCGACCCCAAGTGCTTAAATGACGAACCCAAGTGTTAAAACGATGATTAAAAAAAAAACAAATTCTTTGTAGATTTTTTGATTGATTCATGTAAATTAATTCATGATTTTTAGTAAAAATCCAAAATTTCGCACTGTTCGGAACCAAAGGGCCAAAGTTATGAACTACCACAATTATTGTGGTAGTGTGGAAATGTTACAAAGCGCCCGAAAACGATGAATTTTTGCAAAAATTCTTTTTTTAACCAAAATTTTGATTGAAACGTGTCCTGGCCATGATTCTTAGTAATAATCCAAAATTTCAGACGTTTCGGAGCCATAAGGCTAATCGACGCCAAGTGCTTAAACGACCGAACCCAAGGGTTAAAAGATGATTTAAAAAAAAAAAATTCTTTGTAGATTTTTTTGATTGATTCGTGTACAGAACACGATTTTTTATTGAATCAAAAATTTCTCAAGGTTCATTACCATAGGGCCAAAGTTATGAACAACCAAAGTTATTGTAACAAAACACCCGTAATACGATGAATTTTTGCAAACAAAACTTCTACTTTATGCCGATTTTTTTATTGATACGTATCCAGGCCACGATTCTAACTAGGAATCTAAAATTTAAGACGGTTCAGAGATATAAAACAAATATTATGACCGACCCCAAGCGTTCAAACGTCTGACCCCAAGTGCTTAAATGACCGAACCCAAGTTTTAAAACGATGATTAAAAAAAAAAAAAAATTCTTTGTAGATTTTTTGATTGATTCATATAAAGACCATGATTTTTAGTAAAAATGCAAAATTTCACACTGTTCGGAACCAAAGGGCCAAAGTTATGAACTATTACAATTATTTTTACAAAGCGCCCGAAAAACGATGAATTTTTGCAAAAATTCTTTTTTTTTTAAATTTTGATTAAAACGTGTCCTGGCCATGATTCTTAGTAAGAATCTAAAATTTCAGACGGTTCGGAGCCATAAGGCTAATCGACCCCAAGTGCTTAAACGACCGAACCCAAGTGTTAAAACGATGATTAAAAAAAAAAATCTTTGGATATTTTTTTGATAGATTCGTGTACAGAACATAATTCTTAAAAGAATCAAAAATTTCACAACGTTCGGAACCATCGGTCCAAAGTTATGAAAGACCAAAATTATTGTAACAAAACACACGTAATACGTTGAATTTTTAAATAAATTCTACTTTAAGCCGATTTTTTTTTGATACGTGAAAATTTCACAAGGTTCGGAATCCTAGGGCCAAAGTTATGAACGACCTAAGTTATTGTAACAAAACACCCCTAAAACCATTAATTTATGCAAAAATTATTTTTTTATCCAAAATTTTCATTGATACGTGTCCTGGCCATGATTCTTAGTAGGAAACCAAAATTTCAGAAGGTTCGGAGTCATAAGGCTAATCGACCCCAAGTGCTTAATCGACCGAACCCAAGTGTTAAAACGACGATTAAAAAAAAAAAATTCTTTGTAGTTTTTTTGATTGAATCGTGTACGGAACATAATTCTTAATAGAATCAAAAATTTTACAAGGTTCGGAACCATAGGGCCAAAGTTATGAACGACCAAAATTATTGTTACAAAACGCCCGTTAAACGATGAATTTTATCAAAAATTCTACTTTTAGCCGATTTATTTATTGATACGTGTCCAGGCCATGATTCTTATTAAGAACCCAAAATTTCAGACTGTTCGGAGACATAAGGCTAATCGACCCCAAGAACATAAACGACTGAACCCAAGTGTTAAAACGATGATTTTAAAAAAAAATTCTTTGTAGATTTTATAGATTGATTCGTGAACCGAACATAATTCTTAATAGATTAAAAAATATCACAAGGTTCGAAACCATAGGGCCAAAGTTATGGACGACCAAAGTTATTGTAAAAAAACAACCGTAAAACGATGAATTTCTGCAAAAATTCATTTTTTAGTCAAAATTTTGATTTATACGTGTCCTGGCCACGATTCTTAGTAATAATCCAAAATTTAAGACGCTTCGGAGCCATAAAACAAATATTATGACTGACCCCAAGCGTTCAAACGTCCGACCCCAAGTGCTTAAATGACCGAACCCAAGTGTTAAAACGATAATTAAAAAATATATAAAATTCTTTGCAGATTTTTTGATTGATTCATGTAAAGACCATGATTTTTAGTAATAATCTGTTATATCGTGTAGAGAATACGATTCTTAATAGAATCAAAAATTTCACAAGGTTCGGAGCCATAGGGCCAAAGTAATGAACGACTAAAATTATTGTAACGAAACACCCGTAATACGATAAAATTTTGCAAAAATTCTACTTTTAGCCGATTTATTTTATTGATACGTGAAAATTCCACAACGTTCGGAACCATAGGGCCAAAGTTATGAACGACCAAAGTTATTGTAACAAAACACCCGTAAAACAATGAATTTTTGCAAAAGATCGTTTTTAGTCAAAATTTTGATTGATACGTGTCCTGGCCACGATTCTTAGTAATAATAAAAAATTTCAGACGTTTCGGAACCATAAAACAAATATTATGACCGACCCCAAGCGTTCAAACGTCCGACCCCAAGTGCTTAAATGACTGAACCCAAGTGTTAAAACGATGATTAAAAAAAAAACAAATTCTTTGTAGATTTTTTGATTGATTCATGTAAATTAATTCATGATTTTTAGTAAAAATCCAAAATTTCGCACTGTTCGGAACCAAAGGGCCAAAGTTATGAACTACCACAATTATTGTGGTAGTGTGGAAATGTTACAAAGCGCCCGAAAACGATGAATTTTTGCAAAAATTCTTTTTTTAGCCAAAATTTTGATTGAAACGTGTCCTGGCTATGATTCTTCGTGAGAAGCCAATATTTCAGACGGTTCGGAGCCATAAGGTTAATCGACACCAAATGCTTAATTGACCGAACCCAATTGTTAAAACGATGATTTAAAAAAAAAACCTTTGTAGATTTTTTTGATTGATTCGTGTACGGAACATAATTCTTAATAGAATCAAAATTTTACAAGGTTCGGAACCATAGGGCCAAAGTTATGAACGACCAAAATTATTGTTACAAAACGCTCGTTAAACGATGAATTTTTGCAAAAATTCTACTATTAGCCGATTTTTTTAATGATTTTGAATGATATGTGTCCTGGCCACGATTCTTACAAAGAATCCAAAATTTCAGACGGCCAGAATGCAAAAGTTATGACCGACCCCAAGCGATCAAACGTCCGACCCCACGTTCTTAAACGAGCAAACCGAAGTGTTTTAACACGATGATTGAAAAAAAAAATTCTTTGTTGAATTTTTTATGGATTCGTGTTCAGAACAAGATTCTTAATAGAATCAAAAATTTCACAACGTTAGGAACCATCGGTCCAAAGTTATGAACGACCAAAATTATTGTAACAAAACACCCGTAATACGATGAATTTTTGCAAAAATTCTACTTTTAGCCAATTTTTTTATTGATACGTGTGCAGGCCACGATTCTTACTAAGAATCCAAAATTTCAGACCGTTCGGAGCCATAAGGCTAATCGACCCCAAGTGCTTAAACGACCGAACCCAAGTGTTAAATGCATGATTAAAAAAAAAATTCTTTGTAGATTTTTTGATTGATTCATGTAAAGACCATGATTTTAAGTAAAAATCAAAACATTTTACACTGTTCGGAACCAAAGGACCAAAGTTATGAACTACCACAATTATTGTTACAAAGCGCCCGAAAAACGATGAATTTTTGCAAAAATTCTTTTTTTAGCCAAAATTTTGATTGAAACGTGTCCAGGCCATGATTCTTCGTAAGAATCCAAAATTTCAGAAGGTTCGGAGCCATAAGGCTAATCGACCCCAAATGCTTAATCGACCGAACCCAAGTGTTAAAACGATGATTTAAAAAAAAAAAAATCTTTTTAGATTTTTTTGATGAATTTGTGGACGGAACATAATTCTTAATAGAATCAAAAATTTCACAAGGTTCGGAACCATAGGGCCAAAGTTATGAACTACAAAAATTATTGTAACAAAACACCCGTAAAACGATAAAATTTTGCAAAAATTCTACTTTAAGCCGATTTTTTTTACTGATACGTTAAAATTTCACAAGGTTCGGAACCATAGGGCCAAAGTTATGAATGACCAAAGTGATTGTAACAAAACACCCGTAAAACGATGAATTTTTGCAAAAATTCTGTTTTTAGTCAAAATTTTGATTTATACGTGTCCTGGCCACGTTTCTCCGTAATAATTCAAAATTTCAGACGGTTCGGAGCCATAAAACAAATATTATGACCGACCCCAAGCGTTCAAACGTCCGACCCCAAGTGCTTAAATGACCGAACCCAAGTGTTTAAACGATGAAAAAAAAAAAATTCTTTGTAGATTTTTTTATTGATTCATGTAAAGACCATGATTTTTAGTAAAAATCAAAAAATTTCCAAAGTTATGAACTACCACAATTATTGTTACAAAGCGCCCGTAAAACGATGAATTTTTGCAAAAATTCTTTTTTTTGCCAAAATTTTGATTGAAACGTGTCCTGGCCATGATTCTTAGTAAGAATCCAAAATTTCAGACGTTTCGGAGCCATAAGGCTAATCGACCCCAAGTGCTTAAATGACAACCTAATTGTTAAAACGATGATTTTAATAAAAAAAAAATCCTCGTAGATTTTTTAGATTGATTCGTGTACGGAATAAAATTCTTAATAGAATCAAAAATTTCACAAGGTTCGGAACCATAGGGCCAAAGTTATGAACGACCAAAGTTATTGTAACAAAACACCCTTAAAACGATGAATTTTTGCAAAAATTCTTGTTACAAAGCGCCCGAAAAACGATGAATTTTTGCAAAAATTCTACTTTTAGCCGATTTTTTAATTGATACGTGTCAAGGCTATGATTCTTATTAAGAATCCAAAACTTCATACTGTTCGGAGCCATAAGGTTAATCGACCCCAAGAACTTAAACGACTGAACCCAAGTGTTAAAACGATGATTTTTAAAAACAAAATTCTTTGTAGATTTTTTAAATTGATTCGTGAACGGAACATAATTCTTAATAGAATCAAAAATTTCACAAGGTTCGGAACCATAGGGCCAAAGTTATGGAACTACAAAAATTATTGTAACAAAACACCCGTAAAACGATAAAATTTTGCAAAAATTCTACTTTAAGCCGATTTTTTTTACTGATACGTGAAAATTTCACATGGTTTGGAACCATAGGGCCAAAGTTATGAATGACCAAAGTTATTGTAACAAAACACCCGTAAAATGATGATTTTTTGCAAAAATTCTGTTTTTAGTCAAAATTTTGATTTATACGTGTCCTGGCAACGTTTTTTATTAATAATCCAAAATTTCAGACGGTTCGGAGCCATAAAACAAATATTATGACCGACCCCAAGCGTTCAAACGTCTGACCCCAAGTGCTTAAATGACCGAACTCAAGTGTTTAAACGATGAAAAAAAAAATAATAATTCCTTGTAGATTTTTTGATTGATTCATGTGAAGACCATGATTTTTAGTAAAAATCAAAAAATTTCCAAAGTTATGAACTACCACAATTATTGTTACAAAGCGCCCGTAAAACGATGAATTTTTGCAAAAATTCTTTTTTTTGCCAAAATTTTGATTGAAACGTGTCCTGGCCATGATTCTTAGTAAGAATCCAAAATTTCAGACGTTTCGGAGCCATAAGGCTAATCGACCCCAAGTGCTTAAACGACCGAACCCAAGTGTTAAAACGATGATTAAAAAAAAATTCTTTGTAGATTTTTTGATTGATTCATGTAAAGACCATGATTTTAAGTAAAAATCAAAACAAAACACCCGTAATACGATGAATTTTTGCAAAAATTCTACTTTTAGCCGATTTTTTTATTGATACGTGTGCAGGCCACGATTCTTACTAAGAATCCAAAATTTCAGACGTTTCGGAGCCATAAGGCTAATCGACCCTGTTTGAATATGACAATGTAATTCGTGAATCCTAGGTTGGCTACAACGTAGCTGTTAATATTGTTAAGTTGTCAATACGCAATGTACTTCCTTGTCTATTACTCTCTTGTGTACGTTTTCAATGTGAATAAATAGTTAACATTATTACTGCATAAACTGGAGGATTTCATTTATAACAATCACAGGTTATGGGCTCAGATCCCCAGATTCGCTAATCTGTTGATAAAGTTTAAGTACGCAAAGTGAAATCAAGCGGGAGTGAATATCAGCGAAAAGTGAGGTTAAGTTGCCGGAACGCGTGCAGAAAATTTTCGTTGAGAAGGATAAAAACCACTGATAAATCTGATCAGGCAGGGCAGGAAGCATAAATGGAAGGAAACGCGATGACTACCAATGCAGTGAAGTTGGAAGGGGCAAGGAATTGGAATATTTGGAAGTTTCAAACGACAGTTTTATTGAGAGGACAAGGATGCCTGGACATTGTAGAAGGGCGCACTGTGAAACCTGAAGAGATTATCGCACGAACCATTTGGGAGACAAAAGATGCTAAAGCTCAGACGTTACTGGTTACGAGAATGTCGGAAGACGTTATGCTACATATCATATCATGCACAACGTCGGCTGCAATATGGAGAAAGCTTCTAAGTGTATATGAACAAAAGTCTGAAACCAGCATCCATATTATCCAACAAAGATTTTTTCAGTATAAATATGATAAAAACATCGAAATGTCAGTATTTCTGTCTAAAATTCAAGAGATGCAAAGTCAGTTGAAACAAATGGGCGAGAATGTATCGGATAAATTTATAATAACCAAAATATTAATGAGCTTGCCGGATCAATATAAATATTTTATATCGGCGTGGGAATCGGCGCCTGACGACAAACAAACGTTCGATAATTTAATAGCCAGATTATTAATTGAAGAAGAAAGAGTGAAAGAGAGAAGATATGAAATACAGAAACTTCATCCTCGTCGGCGTTTGTAGCTAAAAGAAATCTGAAGTGTTACAAATGTGGAAAAGCCGGACATTTTAAAACTCAGTGCAGAAGTAATCGAGACAATGAGAAAAAGTTGAACGAGCAAAAACGCTTTTACTGTGGAAAATTCGGACATTTTAAGGCACAGTGCCGTTTTAAAAAGTCAAAGGAAAATAATCAAAGCGCTACTACTAATAAGAAGACAAGTAATGCGTTTGTAGTGTCAAATTCAGCGTATAAAAATTATGAACAATCGAAGTTTTTAATTGACTCTGGAGCGAGCGAGCACATGTGTTTCGACCGCACATTATTTTCATCATTTTCAAGTGGGTACACTGTTGTGACGAATGACAGTTCGTGTGTATTCTATAAAAATGGCGTTGTTTGTGCGATAGCCAGTCGAGTTGACAGTTCATACTATTTGGATTTTCGTTTCAAATGCGAGGTCGCAAGTGTTGCTAAAACTATGAAAAATGACCTATACGAGTGGCACGAGAAATTAGCACATCAAAACTTTGATTATGTGAAGAAAGCATTGCAGAAAAATAACATTGAGATAAAACAAACTGACGTACCCCAATGTGAGAGTTGCTTGAAAGGAAAGATACATCGTCTACCATTTAAGAGAAGTGAGCATGTCAGCACAAAAACATGTGAAATAATTCATGGCGATACGTGCGGATCCATGGAAGAAAAATCAATGGGCGGGTCGAGATATTTTGTCATTCTAAAGGATGACTTTTCTTACTTTAGAAGTGTGTATTTCGTTGAAGCAAAACACGAGATTAAGCGCTGTTTGGAGGATTTTATAAATAAAACCGAAAATACTACTGGAAACAAAGTCAAGATATTTCGGAGTGATAATGGGCTGGAATTCATAAATAGAGAAGTAAAGGAAATATGTTCTAAGCATGGGATAACCCATCAGACTACTGTGCCCTATACTCTTGAATAAAATGGGAAAGCTGAGAGGGAAAATAGAACCCTAGTCGAAGCGCCACGAATAATGCTACACGCGAAGAATTTACCTAAGAAATTGTGGGCAGAAGCGGTAAATACTGCTGCTTTTGTCTTGAATAGAACGGGGAAAGGAAAAGAAGGAAAATCTCCATACGAAATATGGACAAATAGGAGCTTTGATGTTCATCATCTGAAGGCGTTTGGTTCACCAATGTATGCACATATCCCAAAAGAGAAAAGAAGGAAATGGGATAAGAAGGGAGAGAAGGGTTTGATGGTAGGTTATGCTGAAAACGTCAAAGGCTATAGAATTTACTTCCCTAAGAAAAATAGCGTAGATGTAAAGAGAGATGTCATTTTCTTAAGTCATGAGGAATCAGAGGAAAATAAGGTTGTGTCGGACCTGAATACTCAAAGTTTGTTGGGGTCAGAAGAAACAGTGGAAGAACAAAAGGTTGCTGAATGTGAGGAAACTCAAGTTACCCAAAATGACAGTCGTACAAGTCTCAGTGAAAACAGTTCTTTATGCGAAAGTGAAAGACAAACTGAATACGAGCCATGCAGTGATGAACTATCAGACTTAGATGAAACATTGTTACCTCAAAATGAAAGAAGCAAGCGAGTGAGGAAACCGACAACATTCTATCAATGTCAAAATGTTTTAAGTGAAGCAAATGAGCCAGTGACATACAAAGAAGCTATGGAAAGAAGCGATGCGAATAGGTGGAAAGAGGCAATAATTAGAGAATTACAAACTTTAGAAGAGAATAATACTTGGGATTTGTGTAATGCACCAGCACACAAAAAGGTTGTAAGTAGCAAGTGGGTTTTTAAGCTTAAAGGAAATGGTAATGAAAAGCAATATAAGGCTAGGCTAGTTGCAAGGGGGTTTGAGCAAAATGGTTATATTGATTTAAGTGACATTTACGCTCCTGTGGCTAAATTATCAACATTTAGAATTTTTGTAGCAATTAAAGCTAAATTAAATTTGCCTATATATCAAATGTACGTTATAGGTGCGTTTTTGTATGGGGATATAGACAAAGAAGTCTATATTAGATTACCAGAAGGGGCTTATTCTGAGGGAAATAATATTGTAAAACTAAATAAATCACTCTACGGTTTAAAGAGTTCCCCAAAGTGTTGGAACATAAAATTCAATTCTGTAGTAAATAGAGAGGGTTTTGTTAAGTCTTACTGTGACTCTTGTTTATATTTAAGGTATTATGGAAATGAGAAAATGTTTATTTTACTTTATGTCGATGATATTTTAATTTTTGGTACAAATGCGAAAGATATTTCTGAATTTAAGGGTATATTATGTAAAGAGTTTAAAATGAAGGACTTGGGGCTAATATCAAATTTCCTAGGTATAAATGTAAAACAAAATTTGAAAACGGGTATTACAGAACTAGATCAAAGAGAATATTTGGAAAATGTTTTAAAAAGATTCAACATGCAAAATTGTAAGCCTATGTCAACCCCTATGGACCCTAATTTTAACACTAAAATATTTTTAAAAGACAGTATTGATGTAGACAAAAGTATTCAGAATTTGTGCAGACAAATGATAGGATGTCTAATGTATGCTGCATCAGGTACCAGGCCTGATTTATGTTTTCCGGTGTCTATGTTAAGTAAGTATCAAACCTGTGCTAACAATGAGCTATTAAGTGCATTAAAGAGAGTGTTAAGATATGTAATGTATAGTCTGAATTATAAGTTAATTTATAAATGTAATGAAATGATTTTGGAAGGGTATTGCGACGCTGACTGGGGTGGTGATGTCAAGGACAGAAAATCCACTTCTGGATATATAATTTTGATTTATAATTGTCTCGTCGTATGGAGTTCAAAGAAGCAGGCTTCTGTTTCTTTGTCATCCACAGAATCAGAATATGTATCTATGAGCATGACTGCTAGTGAAGTGTCATGGATTATAAATCTGCTAACTGAACTGGATATTAAAAATGTTTGTCCTGTAAATATATTTTGTGACAATCAGTCGGCATTAATAAATGCAAATACAGATGCTATAAAGCGATTAAAACATGTAGATATTCGCTACCATTTTGTTAAGGAATTAGTTAGAGAAATTAAGATTTGTGTTAGATATATTAACACAAATATGCAACCAGCAGACATATTAACAAAAGCATTAAGCAGAGAGTTGATTGTAAAACATTTAAATAAGTGTGGTGTCATGAGCTCAACTTTTGTCACATGTTAAAAAAAAAAAAGGTATTAATTATTATTAGTTTAACTGTATTTACATTGAGAAGGGGTGTTAGAATATGACAATGTAAATCGTGAATCTTAGGTTGGCTACAACGTAGCTGTTAATATTGTTAAGTTGTCAATACGCAATGTACTCCCTTGTCTATTACTCTCTTGTGTACGTTTTCAATGTGAATAAAGAGTTAACATTATTACTGCATAAACTGGAGGATTTCATTTATAACAATCACAGACCCCAAGTGCTTAAACGACCGAACCCAAGTGTTAAAACGATGATTAAAAAAAAAAATTCTTTGTTGATTTTTTGATTGATTCATGTAAAGACCATGATTTTAAGTAAAAATCAATACATTTTACACTGTTCGGAACCAAAGGACCAAATTTATGAACTACCACAATTATTGTTACAAAGCGCCCGAAAAACGATGAATTTTTGCAAAAATTCTTTTTTTATCCAACATTTTGATTGAAACGTGTCCTGGCCATGATTCTTAGTAATAATCCAAAATTTCAAACGGTTCGGAGCCATAAGGCTAATCGACCCCAAATGCTTAATCGACCGAACCCAAGTGTTAAAACGATGATTAAAATAATATATATAATTCTTTGTAGATTTTTTTATTGATTCATGTAAAGACCATGATTTTTAGTAAAAATCCAAAATTTCACACTGTTCGGTACCAAAGGGCCAAAGTTATGAACTACCACAATTATTGTTACTAAGCGCCCGAAAAACGATGAATTTTTGCAAAAATTCTACTTTTAGCCGATTTTTTTATTGATACGTGTCAAGGCCATGATTCTTATTAAGAATCCAAAACTTCAGACTGTTCGGAGCCATAAGGCTAATCGACCCCAAGAACTTAAACGACTGAACCCAAGTGTTAAAACGATGATTTTTAAGAACAAAATTCTTTGTAGATTTTTTAAATTGATTCGTGAACGGAACATAATTCTTAATAAAATCAAAAATTTCACAAGGTTCGGAACCATAGGGCCAAAGATATGAACTACCAAAATTATTGTAACAAAACACCCGTAAAACGATAAATTATTAAGCCGATTTTTTTTTATTGATACATGAAAATTTCACAAGGTTCGGAACCATAGGGCCAAAGTTATGAACGACAAAAGTTATTGTAACAAAACACCCGTAAAACGATGAATTTTTGCAAAAATTAATTTTTTGTCAAAATTTTGATTTTTACGTGTTCTGGCCACGTTTCTTAGTAATAATCCAAAATTTCAGACGGTTCGGAGCCATAAAACAAATATTATGACCGACCCCAAGCGTTCAAACGTCCGACCCCAAGTGCTTAAATGACCGAATCCAAGTGTTTCCAAATTGTTTGTAGATTTTTTGATTCATTCATGTAAAGACCATGATTTTTAGTAAAAATCTTATATTTCTTATATCGTGTACAGAACACGATTCTGAATAGAATCAAAAATTTCACAAGGTTCGGAACCATAGGGCCAAAGTTATGAACCCGTAATACGATAAAATTTTGCAAAAGTTCTACTTTTAGCTTCATTTAAAGACCATGATTTTTAGAAAAAACAAAATTGTAGATTTTTTTGATTGATTCGTGTACGGAACATAATTCTTAATAGAATCAAAAATTTTACAAGGTTCGGAACCATAGGGCCAAAGTTATGAACGACCAAAATTATTGTTACAAAACGCCCGTTAAACGATGAATTTTTGCAAAAATTCTACTTTTAGCCGATTTTTTTATTGATACGTGTCCAGGCCATAATTCTTATTAAGAATCTAAAATTTCAGACGGATCGGAGCCATAAGGCTAATCGACCCCAAGTACTTAAACGACTGAACCCAAGTGTTAAAACGTTGATTTAAAAAAAAAATCTTTGTAGATTTTTTAGATTGATTCGTGTACGGAACATAATTCTAATTGAATCAAAAATTTCACTAGGTTCGTAACCATAGGGCCAAAGTTATGAACCACCAAAATTATTATTTTTTTTTTTTACATTAACTCCTCACAGGAGGCCCTGAGGAAAATAATTTCCCTCAGGGTCTATGTCATCTAGGATGCTGTGTGGAGGGTCTTTTTGAGGAAAGGAAGGAATGAACATTGGTCTTGAAGAGACCCATGTTGTAGGAAGGAGGAAACACAGAGGCCGGCAAATCATTCCACAGCCGAGCTGTTGAACACAAGAACCAGTCGAAGAAACGACCCGTTCTCATGTGACAAATGTCAACTGTGTACAAATGTTGGGCACGCGTTTGGCGTGTTTCCCGACTATGCACCGGTGCCGAAGGGATCAATGATGCTAGTTCCTCGGAGCATCTTCCATTGTAATACCGGTAGAACAAGGATAGCATTCCCACCCGACGCCTGTGCTCTAAAGATTGCAATCCGTCTGTTAAGATGGGAGAATCTATCAAACGGACCGCCCGTTTCTGCACAGAGTCGAGGGTATTTTTCAGGTATTTTGGAGCTCCAGACCAGAGGTGGCTGCCAAATTCAACCGTGGGGCGCTCTTGCGATTTGTACAGGGTTAGCAGTTGTGTACTATTAAAGTTTCTGCGGGCTCTGTACAGTACGCCCAGTTTTTGGGAGGCTAACTTTACTCTGGCTTCGATGGAGCCCCCATACCTGAGCTGGTCACTTAGGGTTACACCAAGCATATCAATGGAGGGCCTGTTCGGAAGATTGCTTCCGTTGAAAGAGACTAGATTTTCATTTCGATCCCTTTTAGACGTAATCAGACAAGATTGGGTCTTTGAAACATTAAATTCAACGAGATTATTTTTACCCCAAGAGAAAACACTCTCGAGGTAACCGTCCATTCTTTGCTTCAAAGCCTTACGAGCTGTTGGAGTTTGTGAGCCCTTTGGGGGCTTGTCAAACAAAAAGCTATCATGAACTGTACTGTCATCCGCGTAACAATGAATTGGTGCACATGACAAAAGGTCGTTGATGTGCAACAAAAACAAAGTCGGAGACAGAACCGATCCCTGCGGGACGCCAGCATTTATCGAGTGTGAGGAAGAGGTGAAACCATCGACTACCGTCTGAATCGACCTCTCCCTCAAGAAGTCGGCAATCCACGTACACAAGGATGCGGGAAGTCCGTAAGAATGCAGTTTCTTGACAAGTCCTCGGTGCCAAACCCGGTCAAAGGCCTTGGAGATGTCCAGTGCAACCATTTGGGTCTCACCGAAACGTTCCAGGCATCGCCCCCAAACATGCGTCACATACGCGAGAAGATCACCGCACGAGCGGTTCCGCCGGAATCCGTATTGACGGTCGTTAATAATTTTGTTCTTCTCGAGGTATGTGAGCAGTTTGTCGCTGATCACACGTTCCATCACCTTAGACAGAACTGATGTGATCGCTATGGGGCGGTAGTTGGCCGGGTTGGAGCAGTCACCCGGTTTATTGTAACAAAACACCCGTAAAACGATATAATTTTGCAAAAATTCTACTTTAAGCCGATTTTTTATATTGATACGTGAAAATTTCACAAGGTTCGGAACCATAGGGCCAAAGTTATGAACGACCAAAGTTATTGTAACAAAACACCCATAAAACGATGAATTTTTGCAAAAATTCATTTTTTAGTCAAAATTTTGATTTATACGTGTCCTGGCCACGATTCATAGTAATAATCCAAAATTTCAGACGGTTCGGAGCCATAAAACAAATATTATGACCGACCCCAAGCGTTCAAACGTCCGACCCCAAGTGCTTAAATGTCCGAACCCAAGTGTTAAAACGATGATAAAAAAAAAAAAAATTCTTTGTAGATTTTTTGATTGATTCATGTAAAGACCATGATTTTTATAAAAAATCCAAAATTTCACACTGTTCGGAACCAAAGGGCCAAAGTTATTAATTACTGTGGTGAACGTATGTCTTGCGGTATGAAAGAGACATGCGTGTATGAGTGAGACAGCATGAGGAACGTATAAAAGGGTGTGATTGCTGTCTACCGTCCTCTTTGGATTATCGCTTCGTAAGAAGCACTACCTGTACCATATCTCGGAATAAACTCGCTAAGTCTACCTACGAGTATTTATTGTTCAATCTCCCTGAACTGAGAGCACAATATAGAGGAATCTGGATCCATACAAAGGAGTCCAGAAAGTAATGTTGATACCGGCCACGGTCAGCACATTTGGCGCAGCCGATAAAGGAACGAGAAGCAGCCAAAATCACATTTGGCGCAGCTGAAAAGGAACGAGAAGCAGTCAAATCATATCACATTTGGCGCGGTTTGAAAAGAACCACGGGCAGCCAAATTGTCACATTTGGCAGTCGAAAGAGGAATCCGAGATTGAGGCTACAGGGGCAACAGGCAAGAGCAGCAGATATTGGCATCCGAGGAACAGCAAGGCGCTGGTTTGGTTATTCAGTGCCGAGAATCAGGAGCATACACGTAAGGCGTGGATGGAGAAGTCCGGGTCTTCAGGAGAAGACCAGAGACCAGGTGCAGACCTCACGGAAGGCGTGCCGGGCATTTGAAGGACGACCAGGGTTCAGGAGCCAGGAGACGGTCCGCGGAAGGGCGAGATCGGAGCAGCAGCATCAAGTCAACAGAGTCGTGAGTTGAGTGCTGTTTGTAAAATTTTCTGCTTTTATTGATTGTATCTGTGTGAAGATGGAAGGGGGAGAACTGCCCAGGTTTTGTCATTTGAGGGACAAACTGGAGACGTTCGTGTTGCAATACGAACAGTTCATCCTCGTCAATGATGACAAGTTAAATTCGGTAGAAAAAAAGAGAGCGGTTTTAATATCTCATTTACACACAGAGACAATAGATTTATTGATTGATTTGTGTTTTCCTAAAAAAATTACAGATATTACGGTCGAAAATTTATTGTTATTACTAGAGAATCATGTAGGTATCAAACGAAATGTTTTCAAAGAGCGCGAAATTTTTTTTGCTACGAAACAAAAAAGTTCAGAATCGGTTAATGATTATATAGCACGGTTAAGAAATCTCGTTAGATTTTGCAAATTCGAGGACAGACTTGAATATAATTTAAAAGATGTTTTTGTCACCGGTCTTCGAGTGGGGCGTATTAAGGAGAAATTATTTGTAGAGGCTGAAAACTTTTCATTAAAAAAGGTTATAGAATGTGCTATTGCTATGGATTCATTCGAGGTAATGAATAAGCAAATTAAAACGGAAAGTGTTGATTTAGTAAATAAATTTAAAAATACATCGAACAATTTGTCACAAAAACAAAATTCGGTAGGTAAACATTTTTTTAGAACTTCGGACAAGAATGTTACATCGTACAGAGCGAGGTCAGCGGACCGAACAAAGTGTAAACATTGCGGGAATTATCACGATTCAGTAAACTGTAAATTTAAAGACGTGTTTTGTTATAAATGCAGAGTAAAAGGGCATATTGGGAAGATATGTCGCGGTTTAAAATATAATAACATTTCTTCAGTGTTCGTAAATACGCAGGAACATAAAAACATGTTGCGGATAAACGCAGTATATTGTGAACCAATATTGTGCAAAGTTTTAGTGAATAATGTGGAACTAAACGGTTTATTGGACACAGGGGCGGCAATTTCGATTTTAACGGACGAAGATTATGTTAAACATTTCAAACATTTGATGTTAAAACCAAAGGATTTAACCTTAATGGGTTACGCTAACTGTAAGTTAAATTTATTGGGTTGTATCTTATTAACAGTTGAATTTAACGGTTATAGGGAAATGTTAGAATTTTGCGTAGTAAAACAGGGAACAATTACGGTTCTAGGGCGTGATTTCATTAAAAAGTTTAATATTGGATTTACGGGCTTACAATCTACTTTATCCCAGGAGGGAAGTGAAAATGTTTCTCACAATATGGTTGAGAATAATACTAGTGTAATTGATAATTTAATTCGGAAATTCCCGGAGGTTTTTTCGGAGAAACTGGGTAAATTCAATAAATATAAAGTGCATTTGAAATTAAAAGAGAATGCGGAACCGAAATTCTGCAATCCGAGAAATATACCGTTTGCCTTAAAAGCAAAGGTTGAAGCGGAATTGGGCCGGTTACAATCGGAAGGTATTTTAGTTCCGGTAAACTATAGTAAGTTTGCGTCACAAATCGTTCCCATAGTAAAAACTAACGGCGAAATAAGGATTTGCGGTGATTATAAGGCAACAATAAATCCACAGCTAGTGGTAGATAAATATCCGATGCCACGGATAGAATGGTTATTTTCTCAAATGGCGGGTGGAATAATTTTTTCCAAGATTGACTTGAGGCAAGCGTACCTACAATTAGAACTAGATGAGGAAAGTCAGGATTTCACAACTATATCTACTCATTTAGGATTGTTTAAATTCACGAGATTAGTGTTTGGGATTAATAGCGCACCAGCTATTTTTTGTAAAACGATAGCTTCATGCTTGCAAGGTTTGAAAAAAACAGCGGTATTTTTAGATGATATTGTGGTAACAGGAGATTCGGAAGAAGAACATAATGAGAATTTAACAGCAGTGTTAAATAGATTAAAAGATTGTGGATTTAGTGTAAATATTCACAAGTGTATTTTTAAGGCGTCATCAGTAACTTTTCTAGGGTTTGAAGTTTCAAAGGAAGGAATTAAACCATTGAAAGACAAAACTATCGCGATTAGTAAGGTATCGCAACCTACAGACATTACGGAATTACGAAGTTTTTTGGGGTTAGTGAACTTTTACAGGTCATTTGTACCTAACATGTCTGTACTTCTAGATCCGTTACATAATTTATTGAGGAAAAATACACATTTTGAGTCTAATCAAGATTGCTTGGAAGCTTTTAATAAAATTAAGTCAATTTTATGTGATAATAGAGTGCTAGCTCATTATGATCCGGATGTAACATTGAAGATTGTTACAGATGCCTCAACAAAAGGGTTAGGAGCGAAGCTTTTACATTGTTATGATAATAATTTACAGAGACCGATTTCTTTTGTTTCTCGAAAATTAACTGAAGCAGAAAAGAAATATTCAATTTTGGATTTAGAAGCAACAGCTATAGTGTTTGCGTTAAAAAAATTTTTTGAGTATATTTATGGAAGGGAATTCATTTTAGAAATAGATAATGAACCGTTATGTAGAATTTTTGGTGATAAGAAAGGTATCCCAGTATTAGCGTGTAACAGACTTCAACGTTATGGGGTAATTCTGTCGTCGTTCAATTACAAAGTACAGTACGTGAAATCAGCATTGAACTGTTCGGACTATTTGTCTCGGGTTCCTGTCGAGGAACCAGTTCACGTAGAGAATGACTTTGATACTCAAATTCTAAGTTTATTTAAAAATAACAGAGATTTACCTATAGATGTAGAGGAAATTAAAGCGGAATCAAGTACAGATAAAATTTTATTGGAAATTAAACATTATCTCAGAACAGGGTGGCCAAATAAAATAAACAAGGAGGATTCAAAATGGATTTACTGGATTAAACGGAATGAGTTATCCATAATTGATGATTGTTTTTTTTGGAATCATAGGCTAATAATTCCAGTAAGTTTAAGAGAAAAAATTTTAAACTTGTTACATAGATCTCATCTAGGTATAGCAAAGATGAAAGGTTTAGCCAGAGGTATATTTTGGTGGCCAGGGATAGATGGAAATATTGAACTTTTAGCGAGAGGATGCGAAATTTGTTCAGAGGTTCAACCTTCGCAACCAAAGAGCGAATTGACTCCGTGGCCTATAACGGAAGAAATATGGAGTAGGGTGCATATTGATTATGCGGGCCCAGTTGCAAATAAATATTTTCTTGTAATTATTGACTCAACCTCAAAATGGTTAGACTGTGTAGAAGTAAAGTCTCCAAATTCGTATAACACTATTAAAATATTAAAGGGTTTATTTAGTTATTTCGGGAGTGTACAGACAATAGTTTCAGATAATGGAGCCGCTTTCATGTCAGCGGACTTCAAAGAGTTTTGTGAGATGAATAACATCAAACATTTAACGACTCCGGTAAATCATCCACAATCAAATGGTCTAGCAGAAAACGCGGTTCGAACGTGTAAAAATTTTTAAAAAAAAATGATGATAAGAAATAAGTTTCAGTCAGGTTATGAGGAAAAATTAGGAAATTTTTTAATTGATTACAGAAATGCACCACACTGTACAACTGGCTTAGAACCTGCAGTTGTAATGTTTGGAAGGAAACTAAGGTCAAACTTAAACAGTTTTGTACCGAGAGGGGGGAGAGATAAGGATAATAGAATTAAGAAAGAAACAAAAATTAAAATGTCTAAATGTCAGGAAAATCAAAAATATTATTATAAAAGAAATAATAAAGAATCGGTGGGTTTTTCGATTAATCAAAAGGTAATGGTTAGAGATTTCAGAGACCAAAACAATGATAAATGGGTACCAGGGAAAGTGTATAAACAATTAGGAAAAAAACTTTATATAATTGAGGTAAATTTAAATGGTAAAATTATGTTTTGGAAAAGGCATTTTGATCAGTTGTCTAAATTATGTGTGTCATGGGAAAAGAAACACAGCAATCCTTATGTCGCGTCTGAGACGAAGAGACTGTCGTATGATGAATACGATGTCTCCAGCTTTGGCCTGGATGACAGTCTAATGGGTTTTTCTCCTTCTCATTCCAGCCCCAGTGATCCAGTGGCGTCAACGTCGGGAAATTGGAAGGACCGACTACGACCACGAACACACAGATGAGTCAATGAAGGCAGCACTCAGCTCTCGACTCAACATGAATTACTTACATTGTAAATATTGGAATATTTTATGTATTGTAAATAATTATCAGTTCATGTTGTGTAACTGTCTTCGGATTTAAGTGTGGAGGGATGTGGTGAACGTATGTCTTGCGGTATGAAAGAGACATGCGTGTATGAGTGAGACAGCATGAGGAACGTATAAAAGGGTGTGATTGCTGTCTACCGTCCTCTTTGGATTATCGCTTCGTAAGAAGCACTACCTGTACCATATACTAGATAATCCTAAAATTACCGACCATAACATCATTCAGATTCTATTAAATGACAGAGAAAAATACAACTCCAGCAAAGAAACAAAAGTAATAACTTTTAAAAATTACAAAAAATATGATAAAGAAATTTTCATTCAGACCTTGGAGGCTATTAATTGGAATGAAATAAATCAAATGGAATATAACAAAAAAGCGGACCAGATGATATTAAACTTAAAAAAATCTATTGATGAAGTAGTCCCAGAACAGAAGATACATAAAATAAATAATAATAAGTGGTACACAAAAGAACTACGCAAAATGCAGCACGATAGAGATACATTTTACAAAAGAGCACGCATTACTAATAATACTATGGATTGGGATAACTACAAAAAAGCGAGAAACGAATACTCCAAAGACATAAAAAGAACGCATAATGAGTACATAAAAAATAAAATTAACTCAGAAGAAGGGGATCCCAAAAAAATTTGGAAAAGCATAAAAGAATTAGTACATGGCGAAAACAAAGACGACATAAAAATTGTAAACTTCCCAAAAGAGATAAACGAAGAAAACATGGCTAATAGCTTTAATAAATATTTTATTGAAAGCATCACTCAAATCAACAAATTAATACCCAACATTGTTGCTAACCCCATAAATGAAAATAACGCCTCAAACAAAGAATTATTGGTCTTCAGAAAAATAAATGCAGAATATTTATTTAAAGTCTTAAATGAAATTAAATCAAAGAATAGTTCAGATGGATTAACTATTAGTATAATAAGGGATGCTTTTCCAGTAATTGGATCTACACTATTAAATATTATTAATGAGACGATTGAAGAAGGAAAATTTCCACAGTCATGGAAACAAT
This sequence comes from Limnephilus marmoratus, assembly GCA_917880885.1. Classification (NCBI taxonomy): domain Eukaryota; kingdom Metazoa; phylum Arthropoda; class Insecta; order Trichoptera; family Limnephilidae; genus Limnephilus; species Limnephilus marmoratus. Next base: position 5,276,639 of record OU862923.1, read on the forward strand.
CTACCATTATACCGGTTCCGAAGGTTAAAAATACCAGAAAATGTGAAGAATTTCGACCAATCAACACCTTACCAAAATATGAGCAGATTCTTGAAGTGATAATAAAAGAACAAATTTTACAATACCTAGATAAACACAATATTCTATGCCAAGAGCAATCAGGATTCAGATCTAATAACTCGTGTGAAACAGCATTAAACGTAATTGTCGAAGAATGGAAGGAAGGAATGAATAGTAATAAATTTATCTTAGCAATATTTTTAGACTTTCAAAGGGCATTCGAAACTATAGATCGAGAAATCTTAATAAGAAAACTTAAAGAAATTGGTTTCTCATCTATAGCCATTAAATTAATAGAAGAGTATTTGAAAGACAGAAAACAGGTAACAAAAATAAATAATCAATTCTCAAAACCAATGGAAAATAAATTAGGAGTACCGCAGGGATCGGTCCTTGGACCCCTATTGTTCATACTCTATATTAATGACATGGTGAAAATATTTTCAAAATGCAAAGTACGACTTTTTGCCGATGATACACTTATATACTTAATTGGTGATAACTATGAAGAACTAATAAATATTTTAAATAATGAACTAGATGATGTATCAAGATGGCTAAAAATAAATAAGCTTAAATTAAATACAAAAAAAACAAAATGTATGGTGATTGGATATAAGAAGACATCCAGTGAAAGCAAAATTAAAATTGATGGTGAAATTATTGAAAATGTTTCTGAAATGAAATACTTAGGAGTCATATTAGATTCCAAACTAAACTTTAATAGACATGCCGAATATACCCACAAGAAAATTGGCAAAAAGATATCTTTTTTGGGAAGAATTCGGCCGAAAATTTCCAGAAAAACCGCCATCACCATTTACAATTCAATTATTGCTCCACACTTCAACTACTGTTCAAGTATCCTTTTCCTTTGTAATGAAAGAGAACAGAATAAATTTCAAATTCTCCAAAACAGAGCAATGCGAATAATACTCCGAAGAAATAGATTTTCAAAAATAATTAAAATGCTAAAGGAACTTAATTGGTTAACAGTGAAACAAATACTGACCTTGAACACGTTGATATTTATTCACAAAATATTAAACAACATGTTACCAAAATACTTCACAAATAAAATCGTATACAATAAGGACATTCACAGACATTACACGAGGACTTGCAAGGAAATAAGATTAAACAAAAAGGACAAAACGAATACGCAAAACAGTCTGCTATACAAAGGAATTAAGTTATATAACACACTACCAGAAACTCTTAAGTCCTCACCAATTGAAAAGTTCAAGATGGATTGTAGGAGCTACATAAAACAAAAACAAAAAATTTTGTGATTTCAAAAATTTTGTGAATTTAAAATATTATAATTAAAAAAAAAAAAAAAAAAAAAAAAAACTGCAATATGAAATATTATAATCAATTAGAAATTTGTAAACTTAAATGTACAAATTACTAAAATAAAATTCAAATAAAAAATATCTCGGAATAAACTCGCTAAGTCTACCTACGAGTATTTATTGTTCAATCTCCCTGAACTGAGAGCACAATATAGAGGAATCTGGATCCATACAAAGGAGTCCAGAAAGTAATGTTGATACCGGCCACGGTCAGCACAATTACCACAATTATTGTTACAAAGCGCCCGAAAAACGATGAATTTTTGCAAAATTCTTTTTTTTAGCCAAAATTTTGAGTGAAACGTCCTCGCCACGATTCTTACTAAGAATCCAAAATTTTAGACGGTTCGGAGCCATAAAACAAATAATATGACCGACCTCAAGCGATCAAACGTCCGACCCCAAGTGCTTAAATGACCGAACCCAAGTGTTAAAACGATGTTAATAAAAAAAAAAAAACAGAGTCCGATTCGAGCCGCGGTCAACAGTGGTTGTGTGTACCTTACCTATCGCTTATTGCCGTTCGCCCGTTCCTGAGCCTCATACAGATAAGATATTATTGTTAAATTTCATTTAATTTTGTTTATCGTATACCTAGGTGTTTGCATTCCTTCTTACGGCTAATCCGTTTTTGTTTGTACAGTCAATGAAATAGACTGCTTATTATTTTTTCAGTTTAATTTTTAAAAGTTAAGTTTTTTTTTAATATAATGGAAGAAGACGAAGATAGGCCTCCCGACCCAGGGTCGATATTGGATTTTTCTGATTCGGAATCTAATTCTAGTCAGGTTTCTATTACGCTTCCATCTCGTAAACGGCGTCCATCGCATAACCTTCACATTCCATCGAAAGTTAAATCTATTCCGCCAATTCAACAAACCTCGACCTCTAACGACCTTAACACCAATTGTAACATCCAGACAAGTACTTTAACTAGCGATAATACAAAAAGTACTGACTTACTTTATCCTGCTTCCACTTCCGGTCCTTATATCGTTATGGTGCAGAGAACTGAACAAGGAAAACTTATTCACCCTTTAGATTTTGGAAAAATTTTATTTAACTCAAAAAATAATAACCTTGGTATTGTTAACGGTTCAATTAAACCGGAAGGGCGATATAAATTATCTATCGAGTTTAATACTGCCGCTTCCGCTAATGGATTTGTAAAAAAAATTGACTCGCTCTCAATCCATAAATATAAATCGTTTATACCGACATTTAACCTTACGAGAATGGGTCTTGTGCGAGGAATTCCCGCGGAGATCACAGAGGCTGAAATTGTTGACGCTTAGAATAATTCTCACGGAACCCCGAAAGTATTAAAAGCACGTCGACTGAACTACAAGGATTCTTCTGATGGAAACACGATCTGGAAACCTTCTCAATCGGTTGTTATTACATTTGAAGGACAATCACTACCGTCTCGTGTCTTTATTTATTATACCTCGCTTCCCGTCGATGTTTATAAATTCCCAACTATTCAATGCTTCAATTGCTGCCGGTTTGGACATTCAAAACCCGTATGCCGCTCCCCTCCACGTTGTTACTTTTGCGGAGAAGGTCACCCATTTGATCAATGTCCGAAATCTTCCAATGATCTTATTTGCATTAACTGTTCGGGTGCACATACCGCGGTCAGTCTAGCCTGTCCGGAATTATCAAGACAGAAGAACATAAAACATAAAATGGCTACCGACAACATTTCGTACTTCCAGGCCTCTAAGTTATTCTCTCCTGCGAAAAAATCATTCGCAGAGATGACATCGACCTCAGCACCTATCCAAACATCCACCTTTTTAAAATCAACGTCATCTTCTCACAGAGAAACCATTCTCAAGCCAGTCAAACCCAACCCAAAATATACTCCTTACCTTGATAAAAAACAATTGAATAATATTTTGGCCAGCCCGAATGGGAATGCCAAATCCCAGTCGCTCAATGGGTGTGCCATTAAGGGTAATACTTCCCCTCCTTCTCTCCCCGAAATAATGAATAATAATTCTTTTATACAAACTTTAATTACTCTTTTAATTTCAATCCTTACAAACAACAATACTGTACCGTACAACGCTGCTGATTACATTAAATCTTTATTATCTTGCCTCCCCAATGACTTCGAAACTGAACAAAATTCTTCAGTGGAACAGTAGAAGCCTCTCCGCTAACAAATCTGACCTAATTCAATTACTCGACGAACACGACGTTTCAGTAGCCGCCATTTCTGAAACGTGGTTAAAACCCTCCTTTCACTTAAGAATTCCAGGTTATTATTGTCTCAGACACGACAGACCGGATGGTAAGGGCGGCACGGCTCTGATAATCCATAATTCTATCCCGTTTAAACAAATAAATATTCATACTCCCTCCGACGATATCCAGATAATTGCAGCTGTCTTATCTGATATCACAATTTTATCAATATATATTCCTCCCTCTACGACTTTTATTGAAAACGAATGGGCACCAATCTTAACCCAGATTTGTTCTGTGGTGTCTTGGGGATCGGGTAGTAATAACATCTGTTAATGTTACAATGTTTATTGGTTGCCAGATTAATATGGAGAGAGCGCTCAATAGCGGTACATCCCTTTTATACTTCCCATACTCGCTATCTCGCTCTCATGCCGTCACCCTCATACACATACGTCACACCCCCACACTTAAAACCTAATTACATACATTTCTTTATTCACAAATTTATACAAAACAAAATATCTAAATATTTCCATTCCATAGTATATGTAATTATTCTTGTTCTTCACGTGTAGCGTGGGCGTTGACCTCGAGGGCGTAACCTCCCCTCCCATGGTGTAGGTGACCTGCAAAAATTAGAGGAATTAGGAAATTTGGTCATGTCCACATCCGAGAGTGGACCCAGGTCCAGCAAATCATCAGACCTGTCACACTCCCCCCACCTAATCTTTCTCTCTGAAATCTGATCATGGTGGCGTTTCCAAATTTGTCCCGTAGACATAATTTTAACTAAATAAATCCTATTCCCCAATCTTTTAAAAATTTTTCCTAAAATCCATTTATTATCATTACTTCTTAAATCCCTGGTTAAAACTTTAGAACCAACCTCAAAGTACTTTTTAAATTTTCTTCCTCTATAATACTTTTTCTGTTTATGCTGGCTCAATAACATTTTGTTTTTAACCGTGTTGTCAATTCCTTTAAAACCTTGACTCTCAACATTATCCACTATTGGAATAATCGTATTAAAAATTGATCTAATCTTCCTACCCAACATTAATGTACTAGGCTCAATGCCCGTAGACATATCAACTAAAAACGTCAAAAGTTTATCTTCAAAATCAGTAGGAAATTTATTATTTACCATAATTTTTTTCAAAAAATTCTTCACTGTTTTAACCCCATTTTCAGCTAAACCGTTAGAAGCAGGATGCTGTACAGCTGAAGTCAATGATTCTATATTATAATTATGACAAAATTTCTTAAAAACTGACGATGTGAAAGCTGTACCATTGTCACTTACAATTTGTTCCGGGATTCCGAACATAGAAAATAATCTTTTCAAAACTTTTATTGTACAAAACGAATCTACCTTATTTACAACATGACAGTCTATCCATTTTGTAGTTGCATCAACAATAATTAAAAAAATATGACCTCCCAACGGCCCCATGAAGTCGATATGCAATCTACTCCAGATTAACCCATTGATTGGCCAAGGTGCCAACTCAACTTTACATGGAGTAGGTAAACATTCCATGTATCGAGCACACTGTTTCACAGTTACTTCTATATCATTGTTCATTCCGAGCCAAAAAAAATAATTTCGAGCAAGACTTTTCGATTTTACAATGCCTAAATGTGATTGATGTAAAAAATTCAATATAATTTCCCTTAATTCCCTTGGAATTACAAATTTATTATTATAAAATAAACATGAATTATAAGTCGATAATTTATCCCTAAAATACCAGAATTTCAATAAATCATCCTTTAAGAACTTTTTATCCGGCCAACCATTTGCTGTGAACTCGATAATGCTCGCTATATTTACATCATTAATCGAAAACTGTTTCATCGTTTCCGCATTTAATGTTGTTTCTGACTCGATTATGTTCACAAACTCTGACTCAACCGTATTCACGTTTAAAGAATCAATATAATTTAAAAAATAATCGCTAGCATCAATATCGTCGCTACACACATCTAAATTATCCTTATTATTAATCGGCATTCGTGATAAGAAATCCGCTTTGTTATCACCTGACTTAATATGCTCTATACTATAGTCAAAAGTCTGGAGTATTAGGGCGTACCTCTGCAGACGGTTAGCGGCCAAAATAGGTACTTGCTTATCCGTGTTCAAAATGTGTACTAACGATTTATTGTCGCAAGCCAAAACAAATTTATTGCCGTATAAATACTGAAAGAATTTCTTCAACCCAAAAATTATAGCACACGCTTCCTTATCTAAAATAGAGTACTTTAATTCTGTTTCTGACAATAATCGGCTAGCAAATGCGATAGGTCTCTCTAAACCATTATCATATACATGGCAAATCACCGCTGATAACGCTTTTTCAGATGCGTCTGAAATAAGTTTAATTGGTAAATTAGGATCAAAATGCACTAAAATATTATCTGACGTCAGCAGTTTCTTAACTCGCTCAAACGCAATATTACATTCCTCAGACCACACACATTTTACTCCCCTTTTTAACAAGTTATACAATGGAGACAAAATACCTGAAATATTATGAACAAAAGCTCTATAATATGAAATAACCCCAAGTAAACTCCTAAGTTCTGAAACATTTTTCGGTACTGCCATTTGAGTAATCGCACAGATTTTATTTTCTAAAGGCATAACTCCTTTCCGCGAAATTTTAAAACCTAAATATTCTATCTCAGTTTCTAGAAAAGAACACTTATTTTCATTAATAGTTAATCCACAATCACTTAACTTGCTAAGTACAGATTCACAAATAGAGAATAATTCCTCTTCAGAATTTCCAAACAACAAAATATCATCTAGAAATATACGAACGTTACGAAGTCTACCTACTACCGCCTGAATAACTTGCATAAATATAGCCGGGCTTGTGGTCAAACCGAAAGGCAACACTTTATACCTGAATAAACCCACATGCGTACTTATCACACATAATTTTCTCGACTTCTCGTTCAACGAAATCTGACCAAAAGCATTACGCAAATCTATTTTAGCAAAAAATTTCGCACCATTTAAAGATGAAATTAAATCTTCTATACGAGGCAATGGATATTTCAACTTCGCTAACATAGGGTTTAATGTGGTTTTAAAATCAGTACAAATTCTAATTGAACCGTCTTTCTTTTATACAACAACAATCGGACTAGCCATATCACTAATTTCTACGTTTTCAATTATATCTTCACGTAACATCTTATTTAATTCCTCCTCTACCTTTCCACGTAAACTAAAAGGTAACGATCTTGGATTCACAAACTTTGGCCTAAACTCCGAAATAACTTCGATGTTAGCTTCATAACCTATAAGCCTACCCGATTTTTCTGAAAACACATGAGCATATTTTTTCTTTAAACTATCACGAAAATTTAATTGATTATCACAACTAGTCTCACTGGTATTTACCGAATTTATTCCACTTAATCCGATACCGAAAACTTGTAAAAAATTTCTACCAACAATCGTAGAATTACCGTTTTTAATTATTATAAACTGCGTATCTACACTTTTATTTAAAAATAACACACTTAAATTAACTTTACCTACAATATTTAACCGTTTCCCGTCATATCCTGACAATTGAATATCGCATCTTTCCAATTTACAAGAAACAAAATCTTTTAAATACACTTCATATGGAATTGCATTAATCTCAGCGCCGGTGTCAACAATCGCTCGCAGAACAGTGTTACCAATAATGAGATCTACGAATATCGGTTCCGGCCCCGTGCCGTCATGCAACATAAAAACCGAATTTAATCGTTTATTCTTATTACCTACATTAATTTTACTGTTTTTACACACATTACTAGGATGACCAGATTTATTGCACCGATTACAAAAAATATTCTTCCAACAATCTTTCTGCAAATGATTCGTTTTTCCGCACAAAAAACATTTTTTTAATGCAATATTTACTGGCGTCTTACTACGCACTGCACTTTTAAATCTGATCGGACTATCCGACCTGGATTTACGGACAACATTACTATCCTTATGCACAACATTTAAATTCGTATCAACTTTCTTAAAATTAACAACATGTTCCCATGAAGCTGCTAACTGAATGCATTCCGAAAAAGAAGTATTTACCCCCTCAACGAACAACTTATGTTTCAATTTTTCATTGAAAATTCCAATAATGAATATGTCTTTTAAACAAGATTCCAGCCTCAATTCAAAATTGCACGTCAAACTCAGTCCTCTCAACCTAGCAGCGTAATCTTTAATAGATTCGTTAGCTAGCTGTTTACACTTATAAAATAACTCACGCGACTCGAAAATATTTTGAATAGGTTTGCAATGTGAATCAAATAATTTACATAAATCATCAAAAGAACAAACAGAAACCTTTTTAGGGAAACATAGATCACATAATAAAGAGAAAGTTTCTTCGGTGAGGCAACTCAGCAAAAATGCTCTTTTGCGTTCTTGTGATAACACTTTGTCATCATGTAAAATGAGGGCCTGATCCAGTCGTTCCTTGAACAATGACCAGTTTCCCGTTCTGTAACAGAACGTCCCCAAATTTTTACAAACACCCTCCATTGGGGGAAGAGCTGAAACAAAATAATCAAGACTACTTATCTCAGCACTTCCAAGAAGGCTACACTCCGAGGTCCACGTTCCACGTTCCACGTGCACGCCACCCAGAGCTGTAGATCACCGTCCCCGTCTGGCTCCGTCTCCCGACAGCTGCGGATCCAATCCCTACTCCGAGGTCTTCCTTCCCAGACTGCAGCGACGGAAACCAAGTCCTGGTTCCCGGCTAATCCACACGATGATCCAGTCCTTGACCCGATCCTTGATCCGGTCCTTTTGTACCCCGTTACACGGTGTACCCGAACGACAATAATTTTGTAATTTGTCGGTCCCACACACGCGAATACTTGCGTGTGGCTGCTCCAATTTCTTCTTAATGCGATCGCTTCCTGCGATCGCTTCCTGCAATCCTGACAACAATCCGTCAGATCCCGAAATCTACCGCGTAGATTCTTCCAATTTACGTAAAAAAATTACGAACTACCGAGCTGCGCCAACTGTGGTGTCTTGGGGATCGGGTTGTAATAATATCTGTTAATGTTACAATGTTTATTGGTTGCCAGATTAATATGGAGAGAGCGCTCAATAGCGGTACATCCCTTTTATACTTCCCATACTCGCTATCTCGCTCTCATGCCGTCACCCTCATACACATACGTCACAGTTCCCCTTATATGATCCTTGGAGATTTTAATGCACATTCCCCTTCTTGGGGTAGCGAAATAACAAATCGTTCTGGCCGCAATCTTTTAAATTTTATTGATACCCATAACCTATGTTTTTTAAATGACGGATCTCCAACCAGATTCACCCCCCCTCATCAACGGAAAAGTGCTGTTGATTTATCTCTTTGTTCGTATTCGTTAGTATCTAAATGCTCTTGGGACATCCTAAACGATCCCCTCTCTAGTGATCATTTCCCAATTATAATCCGATTCCACCATCAATCTTACACTTATCCCCCCCCAGTTAAAAATAATCTCAAATTTAGAATAAAAGATGCGAATTGGAGCACTTTCTCTTCTGAACTAGATAACCTTATTAATTTAACAAAATCGTCCCCGGGAGACATCAGAATGCAATGTCAGACGTTTCCTTCTATGGTTATAAATGCAGCAGAAAAATCCATCCCGAAATGCAATGCGAACATTAAAATAAAACACTCTACTCCGTGGTGGGACGAGGAATGCACTCGCTCTGTCAACTCTCGTAAAAAAGCAATTTCCTCTTATCGTAAGTGTATGTCACTAGAAAATTTTTTAGCAGTTAAAAAAGCCCAGGCGGAAACCAAACGAATTTTGAAAAATAAAAAACGTGCTGGATGGCGGAAGTTCTGTGAGAACCTGTTTCCGGAAACTCCCCAGTCTTTAGTTTGGTCTAGCTTAAAAAAAATCGGATCATCGTATTCTCCGCCGAGAATCAAACATATATCAGAAGAAATTCTTATAGGATTTGCGGATAAAATAGCCCCCCCATCGGTGGCCGGATGTGAAGAAATGCCTTCTGTTAAGCCATATCCATCTCATTCTAACTGGCTAGATGCTCCTTTCTCCATTGATGAGATGAAACGAGTAATAAGAGCCCTTTCTGACTGTGCTCCGGGTCCCGATGGAATACTTAATAGTTTCATTAAATCATTTTCTGATATGGCGGTTGAATATTTCTTATCTCTTATTAATAATATGTTTGAAACAGGACTAATTCCGGAGGATTGGAAAACTCAAAAAATCATTCCCATTTTAAAACCTGGAAAGAATCCATCTGAAATTTCGTCTTATCGGCCTATTGCTCTTTCATCATGTTTGATGAAAGTAGCGGAGCGTTTGATGAAGAACAGATTAGAGTGGTTTGGTGAAAGTCAAGATATTATCTCACCAAATCAGTATGGTTTTCGGAAAAAGAAATCTACAATGGATAATTTAAGTTTGTTCACAACTGATATCCGAGTTTCTCAATCCCTAAATTCTTATACATTGGCCACATTCCTTGACCTTTCATCAGCTTACGATGATGTTTTACTGAATGTTTTGAAAGAAAAGCTAATTAAAAAACAATTCCCCCCGAAATTAGTAAAATTTATTATTAATTTGCTCTCAGATAGGTCCATTATTATTGAGTCTTCCTCTAAATGCTTAAGACGCAAACTATGGAGAGGTTTGCCCCAGGGTTCTGTTATTAATCCTCTGTTGTTTAATATTTATATAAGCGACCTAGACTCAGTAATTCCTTTTTCTATCAAGCGACTTTACTTTGCGGATGATATTCTTATATATTTTTTACATAAAAATATTATTCTTGCAGCTAAGGAAATGAATTTGGCTTTACAATATATTAAAAGATGGTTGTCAATAAATGGGATGAATTTGGCGGCATCTAAAACAAGGGTCGTGGCTTTCACGCGCAAAAGAAAAATTCCCCACTTCTCAATCTCTTTTGATAATGTGCCTCTACAAACCGCTACTCAAATCAAATTCCTTGGTCTTCTTTTGAACCATAAACTTTCCTGGCTTCCACACATTCAGATAATTTCTACAAAGTGTGAAAAGGGACTTAATATGATGCGAGCAGTTTCCAGAGTATGGTGGGGATCTCATCCTACCACTCTTAAATTAATGTATAATTCCCTAGTTCAGAGCCACTTGGATTATGGCTCTTTCCTTTTTGATCCACTCCCTAAATATTTAGATAAGAAAATGGAAAGAATTCAATCAAAAGCCCTCAGAATGATTATTGGAGCTATGAAATCTTCTCCAATTAATGCGCTTCAGGTAGAATGTGGGGAGCCTCCATTATATTTCAGAAGGCAATTCCTTGCCAATAAATATATTTTCAAGGCTTTATCGTTATCACTTCATCCTATTAAACAAAGTCTTAATCGGTTAAGTGTTAATTTGAATTCTAACAAAAGATTGAGAGAAAAACAATGTTTTCCTCTCCTAATTAAAAGTTTTCATCTCTATAATTCTCTATCATCTTCCCTCCAATATCTTCAAGAAGTTCCCAATCTCAATATATACAATATTCCATTTAAGGCTATCACTTTTATGCCGAAAACAATAACATCAGTCTTTCAGAAGAATATTTTATCTTCCCCAAATAAATTTCAAAATGTGGATGATTGTTTTAAATGCATTTGGCTTCAAAATTCCCTGGATTTTCCATCCTTTACACTGATGGTTCCAAATTTGAAAATAAAAGATGTGGAGCATCGATATATAGTCCAGAATTCAACATCAATCTCACTTATAAATTACCGAAAGAAGCTTCCATATTTACAGCTGAATGCTTTGCAATTGAACAAGCGCTAAATCAAATCCAGGTTCTCAACATTCATCGAGCCTTACTATGTACTGATTCGCTAAGTGCTCTAACTAAAATTAGGTCAAATATTCTATGTTATCCGGAAGACAATATTATATGTAAAATAAAAAATCTTCTCAATTCTCTAAGTGAATCTGGGTTTGAGACGATATTGGCCTGGGTCCCTGCCCATTTGGGTATCGAGGGTAATGAGATGGCCGATTTTCTCGCCAAATCTGGTTCAGATTCCGGAACAATCCCACTAAATTTTAGAATTCCTATCTCCGATGTCTTCCCGATTCTTAAATCCAACATGACTCGTGCCTGGGAAGAAAATTGGGCAGTCTCCAAAATAAGAACTGGATCTTTCTATGCTGGAATTCAAAACCATATCCCTGCTAAGCCATGGTTTCACGGTAAAAAACTTTCAAAACGATTCATTTAATGTATTTCGAGAATGAGAATTGGTCACTGTTCAATTGCATCTCACTTGTCTAGAATTAGAGTTTTAGATGATCCGGTCTGCCAGTGCGGTGTGGAAGAGGAAACCCTCGACCACGTTTTCTTTAACTGTAAAAACCATTCATCTTTCAAGAACATATACCGCCGGCTTATTGAAATCACACACCAGTCCCCCCTTAACATTTCATACCTTTTATCTCTTAACAATTCTCGTGTTCATACAACTTTATGTAAGTTTATTAACCTGAATGAATTCAATATTTAATTTGTTTTAGTGATCTAAATGTGTCCAATATTTAATTTGTTTTATTATTTTCCCAATAGATTAACCGAATTTTTTTATCCACTTTAACTATTACCGGCACAAAGCACTCTTTTCAGGGTGAATTGCCTAAAACCAAAAAAAAAAAAAAAAATTCTTTGTAGATTTTTTGAGTGATTCAAGTAAAGACCATGATTTTTAGTAAAAATCCAAAATTTCACACTGTTCGGAACCAAAGGGCCAAAGTTATGAACTACCACAATTATTGTTACAAAGCGCCCTAAAAACGATGAATTTTTGCAAAAATTCTTTTTTTAGCCAAAATGTTGATTGAAACGTGTCCTGGCCTCAGAATCATTTCTGACATTCATCATCGACCGAACTCAAGTGTTAAAACGATGATTTAAAAAAAAAAAATCTTTGTAGATTTTCTTGATTGATTCGTGGACGGAACATAATTCTTAATAGAATCAAAAATATCACAAGATTCGGAACCATAGGGCCAGAGTAATGAACGACCAAAGTTATTGAAACAAAACACCCGTAATACGATAAAATTTTGCAAAAATTCTACTTTTAGCTTCATGTAAAGATCATGATTTTTAGAAAAAATCCAAAATTTCACACTGTTCGGAACCAAAGGACCAAAGTTATGAACTACCACAATTATTGTTACAAAGCGCCCGAAAAACGATGAATTTTTGTAAAATTCTTTTTTTAGCCAAAATTTTGATTGAAACGCGTCCGGGCCATGATTCTTAGTAAGAATCCAAAATTTCAGACGGTTCGAAGCCATAAGGCTAATCGACCCCAAGAGCTTAAACGACCGAACCTAAATGTTTAAACGATGATTTAAATAAAAAATTCTTTGTAGATTTTTTTGATTGATACGTGTACAGAACATGATTTTTAAAAAAATTAAAAAAATTCACAAGGTTCGGAACCATAGGGCCAAAGTTATGAACAACCAAAGTTATTGTAACAAAACACCCGTAATACGATAAAATTTTGCAAAAATTCTACTTTTAGCTTCATGTAAAGACCTGATTTTTAGTAAAAATCCAAAATTTCACACTGTTAAGAACCAAAGGGCCAACGTTATGAACTATTACAATTATTGTTACAAAGCGCCCGAAAAACGATGAATGTTTGCAAAATTCTTTTTTTAGCCAAAATTTTGTTTAAAACGTGTCCTGGCCATGATTCTTAGTAAGAATCCAAAATTTCAGACGGTTCGGAGCCATAAGGTTAATCGACCCCAAGTGCTTAAACTACCGAACGAGAGTGTTTAAAACGATGATTTAAAAAAAAAAAATTCTTTGTAGATTTTTTAGATTGATTCGTGTACGGAACATGATTCTTAATAGAATCAAAAATTTCACAACGTTCGGAACCATCGGTCCAAAGTTATGAACGACCAAAATTATTGTTACAAAACGCCCGTAAACGATGAACTTTTGCAAAAATTCTACTTTTAGCCAAAATTTTGATTGAAACGTGTCATGGCCCTTATTCTTAGAAGGAATCCAAAATTTCAGACGGTTCGGAGCCATAAGGCTAATCGACCCCAAGTGCTTCACCCTCGACGCGTCGCGTGGGGTCTATAAAAGCCCAGGTATTAGCTTCATGTAAAGACCTGATTTTTAGTAAAAATCCAAAATATCACACTGTTCGGAACCAAAGGGCCAACGTTATGAACTACCTCAATTATTGTTACAAAGCGCCCGAAAAACGATGAATTTTTGCAAAATTCTTTTTTTAGCCAAAATTTTGATTGAAACGTGTCCTGGCCATGATTCTTCGTAAGAATCCAAAATTTCAGACGGTTCGGAGCCATAAGGCTAATCGGCCCCAAGTGCTTAATCGACCGAACCCTAGTGTTAAAACTCTGATTTAAAAAAAAAAGATTCTTTGTAGATTTTTTTGATTGATTGGTGTACGGAACATAATTCTTAATAGAATCAAAAAATTTACAAGGTTCGGAACCATAGGGCCAAAGTTATGAACGACCAAAATTATTGTTACAAAACGCCCGTTAAACGATGAATTTTTGCAAAAATTCTACTTTTAGCCGATTTTTTTTATTGATACGTGTCCAGGCCATAATTCTTACATAGAATCCAAAATTTCAGACGGTTCGGAGCCATAAGGCTAATCGGCCCCAAGTGCTTAAACGACTGAACCCTAGTGTTAAAACGGTGATTTAAAAAAAAAAAAGATTCTTTGTAGATTTTTTTGATTGATTCGTGTACGGAACATAATTCTTAATAGAATCAAAAAATTTACAAGGTTCGGAACCATAGGGCCAAAGTTATGAACGACCAAAATTATTGTTACAAAACGCCCGTTAAACGATGAATTTTTGCAAAAATTCTACTTTTAGCCGATTTTTTTAATTGATACGTGTCCAGGCCATAATTCTTACAAAGAATCCAAAATTTCAGACGGTTCGGAGCCATAAGGCTAATCGACCCCAAGTACTTAAACAACTGAACCCAAGTGTTAAAACGTTGATTTAAAAAAAAAAATTCTTTGTAGATTTTTTAGATTGATTCGTGTACGGAACATAATTCTTAATTGAATCAAAAATTTACTAGGTTCGTAACCATAGGGCCAAAGTTATAAACTACCAAAATTATTGTAACAAAACACCCGTAAAACGATATAATTTTGCAAAAATTCTACTTTTAGCCGATTTTTTATATTGATACGTGAAAATTTCACAAGGATCGGAACCATAGGGCAAAAGTTATGAACGATTAAAGTTATTGTAACAAAACACCCGTAAAACGATGAATTTTTGCAAAAATTCATTTTTTAGTCATAATTTTGATTTATACGTGTCCTGGCCACGATTCATAGTAATAATCCAAAATTTCAGACGATTCTGAGCCATAAAACAAATATTATGACCGACCTTAAGCGTTCAAACGTCCAACCCTAAGTGCTTAAATGTCCGAACCCAATTGTTAAAACGATGATAAAAAAAAATAAAAAAAATATTTGTAGATTTTTTGATTGATTCATGTAAAGACCATGATTTTTAGTAAAAATCAAAAAATTTCCAATGTTATGAACTACCGCAATTATTGTTACAAAGCGCCCGTAAAACGATGAATTTTTGCAAAAATTCTTTTTTTTGCCAAAATGGTGATTAAAACGTGTCCTGGCCATGATTCTTAGTAAGAATCCAAAATTTCAGACGGTTCGGAGCCATAAGGCTAATCGACCCCAAGGGCTTAAACGACCGAACCCAAGTGTTTAAACGATGATTGAAAAAAAAAATTCTTTGTAGATTTTTTTTATTTATTCGTGTACAGAAAAAGATTCTTAATAGAATCAAAAATTTCACAAGGTTCGGAACCATAGGGCCAAAGTTATGAACGACCAAAGTTATTGTAACAAAACACCTGTAATTCGATAAAATGCTTCATGTAAAGACCATGATTTTTATAAAAAATCCAAAATTTCACACTGTTCGGAACCAAAGGGCCAAAGTTATACTACTACTACAATTATTGTTACAAAGCGCCCGAAAAACGATGAATTTTTGCAAAATTCTTTTTTTAGCCAAAATTTTGATTGAAACGTCCTGGCCACGATTCTTACTAAGAATCCAAAATTTCAGACGGTTCGGAGCCATAAAACAAATATTATGACCGACCCCAAGCGTTCAAACGTCCGACCACAAGTGCTTAAATGACCGAACCCATGATTAAAAAAAAAATTCTTTGTAGATTTTTTGATTGATTCAAGTAAAGACCATGAATTTTAGTAAAAATCCAAAAGTTCACACTGTTCGGAACCAAAGGGCCAAAGTTATGAACTACAACAATTATTGTTACAATGCACCCGAAAAACGATGAATTTTTGCAAAAATTCTTTTTTTAGCCAAAATTTTGATTGAAACGTCCTGGCCATTATTCTTAGTAAGAATCCAAAATTTCAGACGGTTCGGAGTCATAAGGCTAATCGACCCCAAGTGCTTAATCGACCGAACTCAAGTGTTTATACTATGATTTCAAAAAAAAAAATCTTTGTAGATTTTTTTGATTGATTCGTGTACAGAACATAATTCTTAATAGAATCAAAAATATCACAAGATTCGGAACCATAGGGCCAGAGTTATGAACGACCAAAGTTATTGTAACAAAACACCCGTTATACGATAAAATTTTGCAAAAATTCTACTTTTAGCTTCATGTAAAGATCATGATTTTTAGAAAAAATCCAAAATTTCACACTGTTCGGAACCAAAGGACCAAAGATATGAACTACCACAATTATTGTTACAAAGCGCCCGAAAAACGATGAATTTTTGCAAAATTCTCTTTTTAGCCAAAATTTTGATTGATACGTATCCAGGCCACGATTCTCACTAAGAATCCACAATTTCAGACGGTTCGGAGCCATAAAACAAATATTATGACCGACCCCAAGCGTTCAAACGTCCGACCCCAAGTGCTTAAACGACCGAACCCAGGTGTTAAAACGATGATTAAAAAATATATATATAATTCTTTGTAGATTTTTTGATTGATTCATGTAAAGACCATGATTTTAAGTAAAAATCAAAACATTTTACAATGTTCGGAACCAAAGGACGAAAGATATGAACTACCACAATTATTTTTACAAAGCGCCCGAAAAACGATGAATTTTTGCAAAAATTCTTTTTTTTCCAAAATTTTGATTGAAACCTGTCCTGGCCATGATTCTTCGTAAGAATCCAAAATTTCAGACGGTTCGGAGCCATAAGGATAATCGACCCCAAATGCTTAATCGACCGAACCCAAGTGTTAAAACGATGATTTAAAAAAAAAAAAATCTTTGTAGATTTTTTTGATTGATTCGTGGACGGAACATAATTCTTAATAGATCCAAAAATTTCACAAGGTTCGGAACCATAGGGCCAAAGGTATGAACTACAAAAATTATTGTAACAAAACACCCGTAAAACGATAAAATTTTGCAAAAATTCTACTTTTAGCCGATTTTTTTTACTGATACGTGAAAATTTCACAAGGTTCGGAACCATAGGGCCAAAGTTATGAACAACCAAAGTTATTGTAACAAAACACAATTAAAATTAATTAAATACAAGAACTACCACAATTATTGTTACAATCGCCCGAAAAACGATTTATTTTTGTAAAAATTCTGTTTTTAGTCAAAATTTTGATTTATACGTGTCCTGGCCACGTTTCTTAGTAATAATCCAAAATTTCAGACGGTTCGGAGCCATAAAACAAATATTATAACCGACCCCAAGCGTTCAAACGTCCGACCCCAAGCGCTTAAATGACCGAACCCAAGTGTTAAAACGATGATAAAAAAAATAATAATTCTTTGTAGATTTTTTGATTGATTCATGTAAAGACCATGATTTTTAGTAAAAATCATAACATTTCCAAAGTTATGAACTACCGCAATTATTGTTACGAAGCGCCCGTAAAACGATGAATTTTTGCAAATATTCTTTTTTTTGCCAAAATGTTGATTGAAACGTGTCCTGTCCATGATTCTTATTAAGAATCCATAATTTCAGACGGTTCGGAGCCATAAGGCTAATCGACCCCTAGGGCTTAAACGACCAAACCCAAGTGTTTAAGCGATGATTTAAAAAAAAAAATCTTTGTAGATTTTTTTGATTGATTCGTGTACAGAACATGATTCTTAATAGAATTAAAAATTTCACAAGGTTCGGAACCATAGGGCCAAAGTTATGAACGACCAAAGTTATAGTAATAAAACACCTGTAATCCGATAAAATTTTGCAAAAATTCTACTTTTAGCTTCATGTAAAGACCATGATTTTTATAAAAAATCCAAAATTTCACACTGTTCGGAACCAAAGGGCCAAAGTTATGAACTACCACAATTATTGTTACAAAGCGCCCTAAAAACGATGAATTTTTGTAAAAATTATTTTTTAGCAAAAATTTTGATTGAAACGTCCTGGCCATGATTCTTAGTAAGAATCCAAAATTTCAAACGGTTCGGAGCCATAAGGCTAATCGACCCCAAGTGCTTAATCGACCGAACTCAAGTGTTTATACTATGATTTCAAAAAAAAAAATCTTTGTAGATTTTTTTGATTGATTCGTGTACAGAACATAATTCTTAAAAGAATCAAAAATATCACAAGATTCGGAACCATAGGGCCAGAGTTATGAACGACCAAAGTTATTGTAACAAAACACCCGTAATACGATAAAATTTTGCAAAAATTCTACTTTTAGCTTCATGTAAAGATCATGATTTTTAGAAAAAATCCAAAATTTCACACTGTTCGGAACCAAAGGACCAAAGAAATGAACTACCACAATTATTGTTACAAAGCGCCCGAAAAACGATGAATTTTTGCAAAATTCTCTTTTTAGCCAAAATTTTGATTGATACGTATCCAGGCCACGATTCTCACTAAGAATCCACAATTTCAGACGGTTCGGAGCCATACAACAAATATTATGACCGACCCCAAGCGTTCAAACGTCCGACCCCAAGTGCTTAAACGACAGAACCCAGGTGTTAAAACGATGATTAAAAAATATATATATATAATTCTTTGTAGATTTTTTGATTGATTCATGTAAAGACCATGACTTTAAGTAAAAATCAAAACATTTTACAATGTTCGGAACCAAAGGACCAAAGTTATGAACTACCACAATTATTTTTACAAAGCGCCCGAAAAACGATGAATTTTTGGAAAAATTCTTTTTTTTCCAAAATTTTGATTGAAACCTGTCCTGGCCATGATTCTTCGTAAGAATCCAAAATTTCAGACGGTTCGGAGCCATAAGGCTAATCGACCCCAAATGCTTAATCGACCGAACCCAAGTGTTAAAAAGATGATTTAAAAAAAAAAAAAATCTTTGTAGATTTTTTTGATTGATTCGTGGACGGAACATAATTCTTAATAGATCCAAAAATTTTACAAGGTTCGGAACCATAGGGCCAAAGTTATGAACTACAAAAATTATTGTAACAAAACACCCGGAAAACGATAAAATTTTGCAAAAATTCTACTTTTAGCCGATTTTTTTAACTGATACGTGAAAATTTCACAAGGTTCGGAACCATAGGGCCAAAGTTATGAACAACCAAAGTTATTGTAACAAAACACAATTTAAATTAATTAAATACAAGAACTACCACAATTATTGTTACAATCGCCCGAAAAACGATTTATTTTTGTAAAAATTCTGTTTTTAGTCAAAATTTTGATTTTTACGTGTCCTGGCCACGTTTCTTAGTAATAATCCAAAATTTCAGACGGTTCGGAGCCATAAAACAAATATTATCACCGACCCCAAGCGTTCAAACGTCCGACCCCAAGTGCTTAAATGACCGAGCCCAAGTGTTAAAACGATGATAAAAAAAATAATAATTCTTTGTAGATTTTTTGATGGATTCATGTAAAGACCATGATTTGTAGTAAAAATCAAAAATTTCCTAAGTTGTGAACTATTACAATTATTGTTACAGAGCGCCCGTAAAACGATGAATTTTTGCAAAATTTCTTTTTTTGCGAAAATTTTGATTGAAACGTGTCCTAGCCATGATTCTTAGTAAGAATCCAAAATTTCAGACGTTTCGGAGCCATAAGGCTAATCGACCCCAAGTGCTTAAACGACCGAACCCAAGTGTTAGAACGATGATTTAAAAAAAAAAAACCTTTGTAGATTTTTTTGATTGATTCGTGTACGGAACTTAATTCTTAATAGATTCAAAAATTTTACAAGGTTCGGAATCATAGGGCCAAAGTTATGAACGACTAAAATTATTGTTACAAAACGCCCGTTAAACGATGAATTTTGGCAAAAATTCTACTTTTAGCCGATTTTTTTATTGATACGTGTCCAGGCCATAATTCTTATTAAGAATCCAAAATTTCAGACGGTTCGGAGCCATAAGGCTAATCGACCCCAAGTACTTAAAATTCTTTTTTTTGTTAAAATTTTGATTGATACGTGTCTTGGCTACGATTTTTACTAAGAATCCAAAATTTCAGACGGTTCGGAGCCAGAAGGCAAAAGTTATGACAGACCCCAAGCGATCAAACGTCCGACCCCACGTTCTTAAACGAGCAAACCGAAGTGTTAAAACGATGATTGAAAAAAAAAATTCTTTGTTGATTTTTTTATTGATTCGTGTTCAGAACAAGATTCTTAATAGAATCAAAAATTTCACAACGTTAGGAACCATCGGTCCAAAGTTATGAACGACCAAAATTATTGTAACAAAACACCCGTAATACGATGAATTTTTGCAAAAATTCTACTTTTAGCGGATTTTTTTATTGATACGTGTCCTTGCCACGATTCTTACAAAGAATCCAAAATTTCAGACGGTTCGGAGCCATAAGGCTAATCGACCCCAAGTGCTTAAACGACCGAACCCAAGTGTTAAAACGATGATTTAAAAAAAAAAACCTTTGTAGATTTTTTTGATTGATTCGTGTACGGAACTTAATTCTTAATAGAATCAAAAATTTTACAAGGTTCTGAACCATAGGGCCAAAGTTATGAACGACTAAAATTATTGTTACAAAACGCCCGTTAAACGATGAATTTTGGCAAAAATTCTACTTTTAGCCGATTTTTTTATTGATACGTGTCCAGGCCATAATTCTTATTAAGAATCCAAAATTTCAGACGGTTCGGAGCCATAAGGCTAATCGACCCCAAGTACTTAAACGACTGAACCCAAGTGTTAGAACGTTGATTTTTAAAAAAAAATTCTTTGTAGATTTTTTAGATTGATTCGTGTACGGAACAAAATTCTTAATAGAATCGAAATTTCACAAGGTTCGGAACCATTGGGTCAAAGTTATTAACGACCAAAGTTATTGTAACCAAACACCCGTAAAAAAATGAATTTTTGCAAAAAGTCTTTTTTTGTTAAAATTTTGATTGATACGTGTCTTGGCTACGATTGTTAATAAGAATCCAAAATTTCAGACGGTTCGGAGCCAGAAGGCAAAAGTTATGACAGACCCCAAGCGATCAATCGTCCGACCCCACGTTCTTAAACGAGCAAACCGAAGTGTTAAAACGATGATTGAAAAAAAAAATTCTTTGTTGATTTTTTTGTTGATTCGTGTTCAGAACAAGATTCTTAATAGAATCAAAAATTTCACAACGTTAGGAACCATCGGTCCAAAGTTATGAACGACCAAAATAATTGTAACAAAACACCCGTAATACGATGAATTTTTGCAAAAATTCTACTTTTAGCGGATTTTTTTATTGATACGTGTCCTTGCCACGATTATTACTAAGAATCCAAAATTTCAGACGGTTCGGAGCCATAAGGCTAATCGACCCCAAGTGCTTAAACGACCGAACCCAAGTGTTAAAACGATGATTTAAAAAAAAAATTCTTTGTAGATTTTTTTGATTGATTCGTGTACATAACATGGTTCTTAATAGAATCAAAAAGTATGAACGACCAAAGTTATTGGAACAAAACACCGGTAATACGATAAAATTTTGCAAAAATTCTACTTTTAGCTTCATGTAAAGACCATGATTTTTAGTAAAAATCCAAAATTTTACACTGTTCGAAACCAAAGGGTTATAAGTTATGAACTACCACAATTATTATTACAAAGCGCACGAAAAACGATGAATTTTTGCAATATTCTTTTTTTAGCCAAAATTTTGATTGAAACGCATCCGGGCCATGATTCTTAGTAAGAATCCAAAATTTCAGACGGTTCGGAGCCATAAGGCTAATAGACCCCAAGAGCTTAAACGACCGAACCTAAGTGTTTAAACGATGATTTAAATAAAAAATTCTTTGTAGATTTTTTTGATTGATTCGTGTACAGATCATGATTCTTAATAGAATCAAAAATTTCACAAGGTTCGGAATCATAGGGCCAAAGTTATGAACATCCAAAGTTATTGTAACAAAACATCCGTAATACGATAAAATTTTGCAAAAATTCTACTTTTAGCTTCATGTAAAGACCTGATTTTGAGTAAAAATCCAAAATTTCACACTGTTCGGAACCAAAGGGCCAACATTATGAACTACCACAATTATTGTTACAAAGCGCCCGAAAAACGATGAATTTTTGCAAAATTCTTAGTAAGAATCCAAAATTTCAGACGGTTCGGAGCCATAAGGTTAATCGACCCCAAGTGCTTAAACGACAGAACGCAAGAGTTTAAAACGATGATTTAAAAAAAAAATTCTTTTTAGATTTTTTAGATTGATTCGTGTACGGAACATGATTTTTAATAGAATCAAAAATTTCACAACGTTCGGAACCATCGATCCAAAGTTATGAACGACCAAAATCATTGTTACAAAACGCCCGTAAAACGATGAACTTTTGCAAAAATTCTACTTTTAGCAAAAAATTTTGATTGAAACGTGTCATGGCCCTTACTCTTACAAGGAATCCAAAATTTCAGAAGGTTCGGAGCCATAAGGCTAATCGACCCCAAGTGCTTCACCCTCGACGCGTCGCGTGGGGTCTTTAAAAGCCTAGGTTTTAGCTTCATGTAAAGACCTGATTTTTAGTAAAAATTTCACACTGTTCGGAACCAAAGGCCCAACGTTATGAACTACATCAATAATTGTTACAAAGCGCCCGAAAAACGATGAATTTTTGCAAAATTCTTGTTTTAACCAAAATTTTGATTGAAACGTGTCCTGGCCATGAATCTTCGTAAGAATCCAAAATTTCAGACGGTTCGTAGCCATAAGGCTAATCGGCCCCAAGTGATTAATCGACCGAACCCAAGTGTTAAAACGGTGATTTAAAAAAAAAGATTCTTTGTAGATTTTTTTGATTGTATCGTGTACAGAACATAATTCTTAATATATATTATGACCGACCCCAAGTGCTTTAATGTCCGAACCCAAGTGTTAAAACGATGATAAAAAAAAAAAATTCTTTGTAAATTTTTTGATTGATTCATGTAAAGACCATGATTTTTAGTAAAAATCATAAAATTTCCATAGTTATGAACTACCGCAATTATTGTTACGAAGCGCCCGTAAAACGATGAATTTTTGCAAATATTCTTTTTTTTGCCAAAATGTTGATTGAAACGTGTCCTGTCCATGATTCTTATTAAGAATCCATAATTTCAGACGGTTCGGAGCCATAAGGCTAATCGACCCCTAGGGCTTAAACGACCAAACCCAAGTGTTTAAGCGATGATTTAAAAAACAATCTTTGTAGATTTTTTTAATTGATTCGTGTACAGAACATGATTCTTAATAGAATTAAAAATTTCACAAGGTTCGGAACCATAGGGCCAAAGTAAAGAACGACCAAATTTATAGTAACAAAACACCTGTAATCCGATAAAATTTTGCAAAAATTCTACTTTTAGCTTCATGTAAAGACCATGATTTTTATAAAAAATCCAAAATTTCACACTGTTCGGAACCAAAGGGCCAAAGTTATGAACTACCACAATTATTGTTACAAAGCGCCCTAAAAACGATGAATTTTTGCAAAAATTATTTTTTAGCCAAAATTTTGATTTAAACGTCCTGGCCATGATTCTTAGTAAGAATCCAAAATTTCAAACGGTTCGGAGCCGTAAGGCTAATCGACCCCAAGTGCTTAATCGACCGAACCCAAGTGTTAAAACGGTGATTTAAAAAAAAAAAAGATTCTTTGTAGATTTTTTTGATTGATTCGTGTACGGAACATAATTCTTAATAGAATCAAAAAAATTACAAGGTTCGGAACCATAGATCCAAAGTTATGAACGACCAAAATTATTGTTACAAAACGCCCGTTAAACGATGAATTTTTGCAAAAATTCTACTTTTAGCCGATTTTTTTATTGATACGTGTCCAGGCCATAATTCATATTAAGAATCCAAAATTTCAGACGGTTCGGAGCCATAAGGCTAATCGACCCCAAGTACTTAAACGACTGAACCCAAGTGTTAAAACGTTGAATTAAAAAAAAAAAATCTTTGTAGATTTTTTAGATTGATTCGTGTACGGAACATAATTCTTAATTGAATCAAAAATTTCACTAGGTTCGTAACCATAGCGCCAAAGTTATGAACTACCAAAGTTATTGTAACAAAACACCGGTAATACGATAAAATTTTGCAAAAATTCTACTTTTAGCTTCATGTAAAGACCATGATTTTTAGTAAAAATCCAAAATTTCACACTGTTCGAAACCAAAGGGCAAAAGTTATGAACTATCACAATTATTATTACAAAGCGCACGAAAAACGATGAATTTTTGCAAAATTCTTTTTTTAGCCAAAATTTTGATTGAAACGCGTCCGGGCCATGATTCTTAGTAAGAATCCAAAATTTCAGACGGTTCGAAGCCATAAAGCTAATCGACCCCAAGAGCTTAAACGACCGAACCTAAATGTTTAAACGATGATTTAAATAAAAAATTCTTTGTAAATTTTTTTGATTGATACGTGTACAGAACATGATTTTTAAAAAAATTAAAAAATTTCACCAGGTTCGGAACCATAGGGCCAAAGTTATGAACAACCAAAGTTATTGTAACAAAACACCCGTAATACGATAAAATTTTGCAAAAATTCTACTTTTAGCTTCATGTAAAGACCTGATTTTTAGTAAAAATCCAAAATTTCACACCGTTCAGAACCAAAGGGCCAACGTTATGAACTACTACAATTATTGTTACAAAGCGCCCGAAAAACGATGAATTTTTGCAAAATTCTTTTTTTAGCCAAAATTTTGTTTGAAACGTGTCCTGGCCATGATTCTTAGTAAGAATCCAAAATTTCAGACGGTTCGGAGCCATGAGGTTAATCGACCCCAAGTGCTGAAACTACCGAACGAGAGTGTTTAAAACGATGATTTAAAAAAAAAAAAATTCTTTGTAGATTTTTTAGATTGATTCGTGTACGGAACATGATTCTTAATAGAATCAAAAATTTCACAACGTTCGGAACCATCGGTCCAAAGTTACGAACGACCAAAATTATTGTTACAAAACGCCCGTAAAACGATGAACTTTTGCAAAAATTCTACTTTTTGCCAAAATTTTGATTGAAACGTGTCCTGGCCATGATTCTTACTAAGATTCCACGGTTAGGAGATATAAAACAAATATTATGGCCGACCCCAAGCGTTCAAACTTCCGACCCCAAGTGCCTAAATGACCGAACCCAAGTGTTAAAACGATGATTTAACAAATAAAAATTATTTGTACATTTTTTGTTTGATTCGTGTACAGAACATGATTGTTAATTGAATCAAAAATTTCACAACGTTCGGAACCATCGGTCCAAAGTTATGAACGACGAAAATTATTGTTACAAAACGCCCGCAAAACGATGAACTTTTGCAAAAATTCTACTTTGAGCCAAAATTTTGATTGAAACGTGTCCTGGCCATAATTCTTAGAAGGAATCCAAAATTTCAGACGTTTCGGAGCCATAAGGCTAATCGACCCCAAGTGCTCAAACGACCGAACCCAAGTGTTAAAACGATGATTTAAAAAAAAAAACCTTTGTAGATTTTTTTGATTGATTCGTGTACGGAACATAATTCTTAATAGAATCAAAAATTTTACAAGGTTCGGAACCATCGGTCCAAAGTTATGAACGACCAAAATTATTGTAACAAAACACCCGTAATACGATGAATTTTTGCAAAAATTCTACTTTTAGCCGATTTTTTTATTGATACGTGTCTTGGCCACGATTCTTACTAAGAATCCAAAATTTCAGGCGGTTCGGAGCCATAAGGCTAATCGACCCCAAGTGCTTAAACGACCGAACCCAAGTGTTAAAACGATGATTTAAAAAAAAAATCTTTGTAGATTTTTTTGATTGATTCGCCTACAGAACATGATTCTTAATAGAATCAAAAATTATGAACGACCAAAGTTATTGTAACAAAACACCGGTAATACGATAAAATTTTGCAAAAATTCTACTTTTAGCTTCATGTAAAGACCTGATTTTTAGAAAAAATCCAAAATTTCACACTGTTCGGAACCAAAGGGCCAACGTTATGAACTACCACAATTATTGTAACAAAGCGCCCGAAAAACGATGAATTTTTGCAAAATTCTTTTTTTTTGCCAAAATTTTGATTGAAACGTGTCCTGGCCATGATTCTTAGTAAGAATCCAAAATTTCAGACGGTTCGGAGCCATAAGGTTAATCGACCCCAAGTGCTTAAACGACCGAACGCAAGTGTTTAAACCGATGATTTAAAAAAAAAAAAATTTCGTAGATTTTTTAGATTGATTCGTGTACGGAACGTGATTCTTAATAGAATCAAAAATTTCACCACGTTCGGAACCATCGGTCCAAAGTTATGAACGACCAAAATTAATGTTACAAAACGTCCGTAAAACGATGAAATTTTGCAAAAATTCTACTTTTAGCCAAAATTTTGATTGAAACGTGTCATGGCCCTTATTTTTAGAAGGAATCCAAATTTTCAGACGGTTCGGAGCCATAAGGCTAATCGACCCCAAGTGCTTCACCCTCGACGCGTCGCGTGGGGTCTTTAAAAGCCCACGTTTTACAGAAATGCTAATTATGCTCATTTTAAATGTTCCCACTGATTTCTTACATTAGGTAGCTTCCTAAAAGGGACTATACTTGACGCAAGCGCCGAGAAAATTTAGTTAGCGCATGTGCGATGTGAGATACAGACTTGTGTTTCGGTGTGAGGCTAAAAAAATCAACAAAATACCATGAAAAATCAAGTTTATATGTTTTTTTTATTGTATTTTGTTGATTTTTTTGTTGTAATAATAATAAGTCTATATCAACTTCATATGGTTATGAGTTTGATGGAAATTTGTAGATTTTTTTTTAAATTTTCTATTAAAAAATATGATTCAAAATTTCAAAAAAATGTTCCTTGTTGATTTTCAAGCTCTTACATTGAAAATAAATAACCAATTTTTAACATTTCTTTTTATTTCAAAGCTATCATTATCACCTGACTGTAATCAGTTAAAATAACATTTAAAATGTATGCTTCAACAACCATTTAATCAAATTTATTTTTGGGGTTCTAAGCGACCCCACGCGACACCTCGCGTTACAAAAAAGGCGCGACGGGTGGAGGGTTAAACGACCGAACCCAAGGGTTAAAACGATGAATTAAAAAAAAAAAATTATTTGTAGATTTTTTTGATTGATTCGTGTACAGTACATGATTCTTAATAGAATCAAAAATTATGAACGACCAAAGTTATTGTAACAAAACACTGGTAATACGATAAAATTTTGCAAAAATTCTACTTTTAGCTTCATGTAAAGACCTGATTTTTAGTAAAAATCCAAAATTTCACACTGTTCGGAACCAAAGGGCCAACGTTATGAACTACCACAATTATTGTAACAAAGCGCCCGAAAAACGATGAATTTTTGCAAAATTCTTTTTTTTTGCCAAAATTTTGATTGAAACGTGTCCTGGCCATGATTCTTAGTAAGAATCCAAAATTTCAGACGGTTCGGAGCCATAAGGTTAATCGACCCCAAGTGCTTAAACGACCGAACGCAAGTGTTTAAACCGATGATTTAAAAAAAAAAAAATTTCGTAGATTTTTTAGATTGATTCGTGTACGGAACGTGATTCTTAATAGAATCAAAAATTTCACCACGTTCGGAACCATCGGTCCAAAGTTATGAACGACCAAAATTAATGTTACAAAACGTCCGTAAAACGATGAACTTTTGCAAAAATTCTACTTTTAGCCAAAATTTTGATTGAAACGTGTCATGGCCCTTACTCTTACAAGGAATCCAAAATTTCAGAAGGTTCGGAGCCATAAGGCTAATCGACCCCAAGTGCTTCACCCTCGACGCGTCGCGTGGGGTCTTTAAAAGCCCAGGTTTTAGCTTCATGTAAAGACCTGATTTTTAGTAAAAATCCAAAATTTCACACTGTTCGGAACCAAAGGCCCAACGTTATGAACTACATCAATAATTGTTACAAAGCGCCCGAAAGACGATGAATTTTTGCAAAATTCTTGTTTTAACCAAAATTTTGATTGAAACGTGTCCTGGCCATGATTCTTCGTAAGAATCCAAAATTTCAGACGGTTCGTAGCCATAAGGCTAATCGGCCCCAAGTGCTTAATCGACCGAACCCAAGTGTTAAAACGGTGATTTAAAAAAAAAGATTCTTTGTAGATTTTTTTGATTGTATCGTGTACAGAACATAATTCTTAATATATATTATGACCGACCCCAAGTGCTTTAATGTCCGAACCCAAGTGTTAAAACGATGATAAAAAAAAAAAATTCTTTGTAAATTTTTTGATTGATTCATGTAAAGACCATGATTTTTAGTAAAAATCATAAAATTTCCATAGTTATGAACTACCGCAATTATT
Source organism: Limnephilus marmoratus (assembly GCA_917880885.1). Lineage (NCBI taxonomy): Eukaryota > Metazoa > Arthropoda > Insecta > Trichoptera > Limnephilidae > Limnephilus > Limnephilus marmoratus. Next base: position 5,305,172 of record OU862923.1, read on the forward strand.
GTTACGAAGCGCCCGTAAAACGATGAATTTTTGCAAATATTCTTTTTTTTGCCAAAATGTTGATTGAAACGTGTCCTGTCCATGATTCTTATTAAGAATCCATAATTTCAGACGGTTCGGAGCCATAAGCCTAATCGACCCCTAGGGCTTAAACGACCAAACCCAAGTGTTTAAGCGATGATTTAAAAAAACAATCTTTGTAGATTTTTTTAATTGATTCGTTTACAGAACATGATTCTTAATAGAATCAAAAATTTCACTAGGTTCGTAACCATAGCGCCAAAGTTATGAACTACCAAAGTTATTGTAACAAAACACCGGTAATACGATAAAATTTTGCAAAAATTCTACTTTTAGCTTCATGTAAAGACCATGATTTTTAGTAAAAATCCAAAATTTCACACTGTTCGAAACCAAAGGGCAAAAGTTATGAACTATCACAATTATTATTACAAAGTGCACGAAAAACGATGAATTTTTGCAAAATTCTTTTTTTAGCCAAAATTTTGATTGAAACGCGTCCGGGCCATGATTCTTAGTAAGAATCCAAAATTTCAGACGGTTCGAAGCCATAAAGCTAATCGACCCCAAGAGCTTAAACGACCGAACCTAAATGTTTAAACGATGATTTAAATAAAAAATTCTTTGTAAATTTTTTTGATTGATACGTGTACAGAACATGATTTTTAAAAAAATTAAAAAATTTCACCAGGTTCGGAACCATAGGGCCAAAGTTATGAACAACCAAAGTTATTGTAACAAAACACCCGTAATACGATAAAATTTTGCAAAAATTCTACTTTTAGCTTCATGTAAAGACCTGATTTTTAGTAAAAATCCAAAATTTCACACCGTTCAGAACCAAAGGGCCAACGTTATGAACTACTACAATTATTGTTACAAAGCGCCCGAAAAACGATGAATTTTTGCAAAATTCTTTTTTTAGCCAAAATTTTGTTTGAAACGTGTCCTGGCCATGATTCTTAGTAAGAATCCAAAATTTCAGACGGTTCGGAGCCATGAGGTTAATCGACCCCAAGTGCTGAAACTACCGAACGAGAGTGTTTAAAACGATGATTTAAAAAAAAAAAAATTCTTTGTAGATTTTTTAGATTGATTCGTGTACGGAACATGATTCTTAAAAGAATCAAAAATTTCACAACGTTCGGAACCATCGGTCCAAAGTTACGAACGACCAAAATTATTGTTACAAAACGCCCGTAAAACGATGAACTTTTGCAAAAATTCTACTTTTTGCCAAAATTTTGATTGAAACGTGTCCTGGCCATGATTCTTACTAAGATTCCAAAATTTCAGACGGTTAGGAGATATAAAACAAATATTATGGCCGACCCCAAGCGTTCAAACTTCCGACCCCAAGTGCCTAAATGACCGAACCCAAGTGTTAAAACGATGATTTAACAAATAAAAATTATTTGTACATTTTTTGTTTGATTCGTGTACAGAACATGATTGTTAATTGAATCAAAAATTTCACAACGTTCGGAACCATCGGTCCAAAGTTATGAACAACGAAAATTATTGTTACAAAACGCCCGCAAAACGATGAACTTTTGCAAAAATTCTACTTTGAGCCAAAATTTTGATTGAAACGTGTCCTGGCCATAATTCTTAGAAGGAATCCAAAATTTCAGACGTTTCGGAGCCATAAGGCTAATCGACCCCAAGTGCTCAAACGACCGAACCCAAGTGTTAAAACGATGATTTAAAAAAAAAAACCTTTGAAGATTTTTTTGATTGATTCGTGTACGGAACATAATTCTTAATAGAATCAAAAATTTTACAAGGTTCGGAACCATCGGTCCAAAGTTATGAACGACCAAAATTATTGTAACAAAACACCCGTAATACGATGAATTTTTGCAAAAATTCTACTTTTAGCCGATTTTTTTATTGATACGTGTCTTGGCCACGATTCTTACTAAGAATCCAAAATTTCAGGCGGTTCGGAGCCATAAGGCTAATCGACCCCAAGTGCTTAAACGACCGAACCCAAGTGTTAAAACGATGATTTAAAAAAAAAATCTTTGTAGATTTTTTTGATTGATTTGCCTACAGAACATGATTCTTAATAGAATCAAAAATTATGAACGACCAAAGTTATTGTAACAAAACACCGGTAATACGATAAAATTTTGCAAAAATTCTACTTTTAGCTTCATGTAAAGACCTGATTTTTAGTAAAAATCCAAAATTTCACACTGTTCGGAACCAAAGGGCCAACGTTATGAACTACCACAATTATTGTAACAAAGCGCCCGAAAAACGATGAATTTTTGCAAAATTCTTTTTTTTTGCCAAAATTTTGATTGAAACGTGTCCTGGCCATGATTCTTAGTAAGAATCCAAAATTTCAGACGGTTCGGAGCCATAAGGTTAATCGACCCCAAGTGCTTAAACGACCGAACGCAAGTGTTTAAACCGATGATTTAAAAAAAAAAAAATTTCGTAGATTTTTTAGATTGATTCGTGTACGGAACGTGATTCTTAATAGAATCAAAAATTTCACCACGTTCGGAACCATCGGTCCAAAGTTATGAACGACCAAAATTAATGTTACAAAACGTCCGTAAAACGATGAAATTTTGCAAAAATTCTACTTTTAGCCAAAATTTTGATTGAAACGTGTCATGGCCCTTATTCTTAGAAGGAATCCAAATTTTCAGACGGTTCGGAGCCATAAGGCTAATCGACCCCAAGTTCTTCACCCTCGACGCGTCGCGTGGGGTCTTTAAAAGCCCACGTTTTACAGATGTGCTAATTATGCTCATTTTAAATGTTCCCACTGATTTCTTACTTTAGGTAGCTTCCTAAAAGGGACTATACTTGACGCAAGCGCCGAGAAAATTTAGTTTGCGCATGTGCGATGTGAGATACAGACTTGTGTTTCGGTGTGAGGCTAAAAAAATCAACAAAATACCATGAAAAATCAAGTTTATATGTTTTTTTTATTGTATTTTGTTGATTTTTTTGTTGTAATAATAATAAGTCTATATCAACTTCATATGGTTATGAGTTTGATGGAAATTTGTAGATTTTTTTTTAAATTTTCTATTAAAAAATATGATTCAAAATTTCAAAAAAATGTTCCTTGTTGATTTTCAAGCTCTTACATTGAAAATAAATAACCAATTTTTAACATTTCTTTTTATTTCAAAGCTATCATTATCACCTGACTGTAATCAGTTAAAATAACATTTAAAATGTATGCTTCAACAACCATTTAATCAAATTTATTTTTGGGGTTCTAAGCGACCCCACGCGACACCTCGCGTTACAAAAAAGGCGCGACGGGTGGAGGGTTAAATGACCGAACCCAAGGGTTAAAACGATGAATTAAAAAAAAAAAATTATTTGTAGATTTTTTTGATTGATTCGTGTACAGTACATGATTCTTAATAGAATCAAAAATTATGAACGACCAAAGTTATTGTAACAAAACACCCGTAATACGATAAAATTTTGAAAAAATTCTACTTTTAGCTTCATGTAAAGACCATGATTTTTAGTAAAAATCCAAAATTTCACACTGTTCGGAACCAAAGGGCCAAAGTTATGATCTACCACAATTATTGTTACAAAGCGCCCGAAAAACGATGAATTTTTGCAAAAATTCTACTTTTAGCCGAATGTTTTTATTGATACATGTCCAGGCCACGATTCTTACTAAGAATCCAAAATTTCAGACGGTTCGGAGCCATAAAACAAATATTATGACCGACCCCAAGCGTTCAAACGTCCGACCCCATTTGCTTAAATGACCGAACCCAAGTGTTAAAACGATGATAAAAAAAAAAAAAAATAATTCTTTGTAGATTTTTTGATTGATTCATGATTTTTAGTAATAATCCAAAATTTCGCACTGTTCGGAACCAAAGGGCCAAAGTTATGAACTATTACAATTATTGTTAACAAAGCACCCGAAAAACGATGAATTTTTGCAAAAATTCTTTTTTTAGCCAAAATTTTGATTGAAACGTGACCTGGCCATGATTAATGGCAATGTACTAATCCAAAATTTCAGACGGTTCGGAGCCATAAGCTTAATCGACCCCAAGTGCTTAAACGACCGAACCCAAGTGTTAAAGGATGATTTAAAAAAAAAAATTCTTTGTAGATTGTTTTGATTGATTCGTGTACAGAACATGATTCTTAATTGAATCAAAAATTTCACAAGGTTCGTAACATTAGGGCCAAAGTTATGAACAACCAAAGTTATTGTAACAAAACACCCGTAATACGATGAATTTTTTCAAAAATTCTACTTTATGCCGATTTTTTTATTGATACGTATCCAGGCCACGATTCTAATTAAGAATCTAAAATTTCAGACAGTTCGGAGATATAAAACAAATATTATGCCCGACACCAAGCGTTCAAACGTCTGACCCCAAGTGCTAAAATGACCAAACCCAAGTTTTAAAACGATGATTAAAAAAAAAAAAAAAAATCTTTGTAGATTTTTTGATTGATTCATGTAAAGACCATGATATTTAGTAAAAATCAAAAAATTTCACACAGTTCGGAAACAAAAGGCCAAGGTTATGAACAAAGTATTAGTACAAAGCGCTCGAAAATCGATGAATTTTTGCAAAAATTCATTTTTTAGCCAAAATTTTGATTGAAACGTGTCGTGGCCATCATTCTTCGTAAGAAGCCAAAATTTCAGACGGTTCGCAGCCATAAGGTTAATTGACACCAAGTGCTTAATCGACCGAACCCAAGTGTTAAAACGATGATTAAAAAAAAAAATCTTTGTTGATTTTTTGATTGATTCGTGTACGGAACAAAATTCATAATAGAATCAAAATTTTACAAGGTTCAGAACCATAGGGCCAAAGTTATGAACGACCAAAATCATTGTAACAAAACGCTCGTTAAAGATGAATTTTTGCAAAAGTTCTACTATTAGCCGATTTTTTTATTGATACATGTCAAGGCCATAATTCTTATTAAGAATCCAAAATTTCAGACGGTTTGGAGCCATAAGGCTAATCGACCACAAGTGCTTAAACGACTGAACCCAATTGTTAAAACGATGATTTTAAAAAAAAAATCTTTGTAGATTTTTTAGATTGATTCGTGTACGGAACATAATTCTTAATAGAATCAATAATTTCACAAGGTTCGGAACCATAGGGCCAAAGTTATGAACTACCAAAATTATTGTAACAAAACACACGTAATACGATAAAATTTCGCAAAAATTCTACTTTTAGGCGTGTTTTTTTAATTGATACGTGAAAATTTCACATGGTTCGGAACCAAAGGGCCAAAGTTATGAACAACCAAAGTTATTGTAACAAAACACAATTTAAATTAATTAAATACAAGAACTACCACAATTATTGTTACAATCGCCCGAAAAACGATGAATTTTTGAAAAAATTCTGTTTTTAGTCAAAATTTTGATTTATACGTGTCCTGGCCACGTTTCTTAGTAATTATCCAAAATTTCAGACGGTTCGGAGCCATAAAACAAATATTATCACCGACCCCAAGCGTTCAAACGTCCGACCCCAAGTGCTTAAATGACCGAACCAAAGTGTTAAAA